>CM048747.1:274427990-275656740 GCA_026315105.1 Locusta migratoria
AAAATAAAAAACATTTGGAGATAAGAAAAACAGCTCTATGAATATTAAGGACACTGATGGAAAACCTGTTCTCAGCAAGGAAGGGAAAGCTGAAAGTGGAAAGAGTATATAGAGGGGCTCTACAAAGGAAATGCACTTAGAGACAATATTGTAGGAAGGGAAGAGGGTGTAGGTGAAGATGAAATAGGAGATACTGTACTGAGAGAAGAATTTGACAGAGCCCTGAAAGATCTAAGTCGAAACAAGGCCCCTGGAGTAGATGATATTCCCTCAGAGCTACTGAAGTCTCTGGGAGAACCAGCCATGACAAAATTGTTTCACCTAGTGTGTAAGATGTATGAGACAGGTGAAGTACCCTCAGACTTTAAGAAAAATGTTATAATCCCCATTCCAAAGAAATCAATTGCAGACAGGTGTGAAAACTACAGAACCATCAGTTTAATAAGTCATGGCTGCAAAATATTAACGCGAATTATATACAGAAGGATGGAAAAGCTGGTAGAAGGCGACCTCGGGGAAGATCAATTTGGGTTCAGGAGAAGTGTAGGAACACGGGAGGCAATACTCACTTTACGGCTTATCCTAGAAGATAGATTAAGAAAAGGCAAACCTACATTTCTAGCTTTTGTAGATTTGGAGAAGGCTTTTGACAATGTTGATTGGAATAAACTCTTTCAAGTTCTGAAGCAAGCCGGAGTAAAATATAGGGAAAGGAGAGTTATTTACAACTTGTACAAAAGCCAGACTGCAGTTATTAGACTCGAAGGGCATGCAAGGGAAGCATCAGTTGGGAAGGGAGTAAGACAGGGTTGTAGCCTTTCTCCAATGTTGTTCAATTTGTATATTGAGCAAGCTATAAAGGAAAGCAAGGAGAAATTTGGTGAAGGAATTAAAGTTCAGGGGGAAGAATTAAAAACATTGCGTTTTGCCGACGACATAGTAATTCTGTCAGATACAGCAAAGGACCTGGAAGAGCAATTGAACGGAATGGACAGTGTGCTGAGAGGTGCATATAAGATGAACATTAACAAGAGCAAAACTAGGGTAATGGAGTGCAGTGTAAGAAAATCAGGTGATGCTCAAGGAATTAGTTTGGGTAACGAAGCAATAAAAGAGGTAGATGAGTTTTGTTACTTGGGCAGTAAAATAACAAATGATGGTCGCAGTACAGAGGATATAAAATGCAGAATGGCAATGGGTAGAAAAGCGTTCTTGAAAAAGAGAAATTTGTTAACATCGAATATTTATTTAAACCTAAGGAAGTCCTTTCTGAAGGCATTTGTATGGAGTGTTGCCTTGTATGGGAGTGAGACATGGACGATAAACAGTACGGACAGGAGGAGGATTGAGGCTTTTGAAGTGTGGTGCTACAGAAGAATGCTGAAGATTAGGTGGGTGGATCGCGTAACTAATGAGGAGGTATTGAACAGAATTGGGGAGAAAAGAAATTTCTGGGATACCTTGACTAAAAGAAGGGATAGATTGGTAGGACACATTCTTAGACATCAAGGAATGGTGAATTTAGCATTAGAGGGAAGTGTGTGGGGTAAAAATCGCAGAGGAAGACCAAGAGATGGATACAGTAAGCAGATTCAGACAGATGTAGGTTGTCGTTCTTATGTGGAGATGAAGAGGCTTGCTCAGGATAGGGTATTGTGCAGAGCTGCATCAAACCAGTCTCCGGACTGAAGACAACAACAACAACAAACAACAATGATCCAGCTCCCTAACACATCATTCAAATTTAACCCTGTCTAGAACAGTTTCGTCCTCCGTCACAGCGAGACCCACCCCCTCTTCAAACCTTCCAGGATTTCCTCACTTCCAGCCTTGCTCCTCCATCTTTCCTGAAAAACCTTATTCAAACTCCAAACATAACCGCAGCTGAATCCCGGGCTATCCGTGATCTGAAGGCTGACCATTCCATCATTCTCCTGGCCGACAAGGGATGCACAACTGTGGTTATCTGTTGGCAGGAGAATAAGGCTGAGCGACGCCATCAGATTTCAGACAACACTACCTACAAAGTTTGTCAAGACAATCTCATTCCTGATGTCCAAGCACAGCTTCAAGGAATCCTTACATCCTTAGGCCCCCTACAAAACATTTCACATGAGTCTAGGACTCTCAAACCTAATCATCCAGGTTGGCCCATTGTGGTTGGTTACCATGCCCACTATCCTTTTTCCCCAAGGTCTCTCCCCCCCCCCCCCAAGGATTGGAATGGCTCCTTACCCACTCCCTTAAAACCCTCACCCTTTCCTTTTCCCTCTCCTTGCCTAATCTGCCTGAAGAAGCAACTGGGTTGCAAAAAAATGCACGAAGGTCCACAAATTATATCAGTATCTATGATAGTCATATGGAAATCTAAATCCCCAGGGCATGGAATGACTTGTTTAATTAACCAATCTAAGCCATGTTTTATGGTACACAAAGTTCCACTTAATAATAGTAATAACAACATTATAGATGGCTTAAGTACATTTTTATTAACAGTAGATGTAGCATAGCACTGTTGTTTAACCAAACTTAAAGGTACAAAGTACAAAGCAGCATGGGCTGTGCCTCAGGAGTAAGTCTAGCATTTGAGAAAAAAATTCTAAAAAGCTTTCTATGTTGCACAATAGATTTAAGAATTTAAGTATCTAAATTTCAGAAAAATTGGAAAGACTTTAAATTTTGACAAACAGATGTTTACTTTTATTTGCAAATGTCTGGTCGTCCCACATTTAATCATATCTGAATATCTCTTTGCTGAAGGTTAACTGAACACTTTACATTTTAGAAATGTTTTCATTAATTTATCCAACTTCAATACATTCTTATTTCCATCAGTCATGGTAACTTTGGTCAAAGACTAAATTTAATGCCAATTTTCAAAATTGATTGGAGGTATCAAACTGCAAATTTAATTCTTGATAATTAATTATTTTGCCTTACACTGGTGAAAGCTGTATTTATTAAACAAATTTTAAAACTATAATAAAGTAAAAGTCAATACTCACCCTGTGTGCAGAGCAAGTTCCCTCAATGCCAAACAAGCCTCTTCTTTCTCTTCCATATAGGAGTTTTCTACTGTGTAGTCTGAAGACAAGTAGTAACATTACAAAACTGTACAAAATTTGGAAAGGATGAGCTATATATAACATCTTAGGGAGAAAATGAGTAAAAAGGTGGGGGATATAATTATGCTTCTGTTTCATCAATACAAAAGTAACAAATAGTAACACTGCATAATTAAGAAGACAACATGCTATATTTTGTCATTCCAGAGATAATATGGCTTCCCTAACCACCTTTCTTTAAGAAGCAGCTAAAAAAGAATTGGCCTAGATGAAGTAATGATCTTTGTCAACAGAAATGATACTATGTTACCTATTATTAGTCCAGACATACAAGCAAATTTTCACTCATAAAAATGTAACATAAATATATGAAGTATTGAAGCTCTACTTTAAGAGGAGCTGAAGGGCTGTAATGGGCAATTAACAGCTGTCATGAGAAGGTATTCAAGGGATTACTGAGAGAAATATAGCTGGGAGATGAGGATAAATGTTACTTTAATTCTGTTGTAGAAAGGGACATTGTGAAGAAATGTGGATGAGGCAAAATAAATGTGATTTTCACTACCGAAAATCTATTTTATTTATAAAAAATTTCTACATTTAACAATCTAGAATTGTATGTCTGAAACCCACATTAGTCAAGTTTTGAAAATAATATCAATAAGCTATATTTCAGAAATTCCAATCTTCTCCTCAAAGCTCTGCATAGCTAACATTTCAATTGATAGATGTTCAGTTAAACGACAAATTGAAATATTTTGTTCATTGATTGAGAAGGCTTTAGTAGTCGCGTGCGCACGCGCAAGCACGCACGCACACAACCTCGTCTACATACACAAATAGGAAGTGACAACACGTGGAACTGGAGACCGCAAAATGTTTTATTCGAAAAAATGCATGTCGCAGTGGGATTCGAACCAAAGAACCTATGGTTGTAAGATGAGGGTGCTACCACCTGAGCTACACCAACAGATGCTGCAATTCACTGAATTATTGGTACTTAGGTGTACTTTGCAAAACTTCGAAGTTTATTCTCTTGTGAAATTTTTAGAATTGCGTCGAATGTTTTTGGCTAATTGTTATCTAAGTTCTTAACTTCACGTACCATAAATATCAAGAAATTATAAAATCCTATACCCATGTGGTCTCCTTTTAAGTGAAGTAAGGTCTTCACCTGGCAGTACTTCCAAGTGAAAACTTTCTAATAAGATGTCTCACGAAAACAATTTTATTTGTGCTTAAGAGTGTTACAAGTAACAGTAATTTTATTGTTAATATAAATGTGCTTTGAGAAATCTTTAACAGAACAATGACATGCAAATGCTACTGTGAAGACAGCATTCAAGTTTGTGAGGTGGTCACTTGCAGAAAAAGTTCAGCAAGCACAATTGTTATTGTCTGTACTAACTGCAAATCAGACTACAAGTAAGACAAGTCACTTAACAAAACGCTGATATTACGAAGTAAATCTTTATTTTGTATATGCTATGAGATGCCATGGGAAAGGTAAGAAAGCTGCTCAGACCACATGTGTACTGATGGACCTACCTTCCTTCCTTCCTTCATGTAAATTTGATAAATCTTGACATAAAACATTCTTTCAAACTAATGACTGTTCAATGAAAATGCAGCATAGGAAGTGGGGGAACACTGATGGTGGTGACATAGATGCTGCATTTGATTGTACGTGGCAGAAGAGAGGACACCTCTCTAAATGGTATTTTGTCAGACATTTATAGAAACTGGCAAGGTTTTGGACTTTGAATGTCAAAACACTGTTAGGCTTGTGTAAACAAAAACAATGGCATTCATTTATGTGTAAAAAACTGAAGGCACCAGTGGCAACATAAAAAGCAAAGGTGTAGTCAATATACCTAGGTGGTCCGAGGCCTGTTGTGGTGTAAAGTATGTAATTTACCTTGGGAATATGGACTGAAGGCCATGCAAATGTAGTAAATGATGGACCATATGGTGATATACAAATACAGAAGCTGGAGTGTATAGGACAAGTCCAGAAATGAATGGGAGCCAGGCTGAGGTAGCTATGTAAAAAACCTGAGTGGGAAGAAACAAGCAGGAAACACATAGGAGGTCCTGGTTGTCTAACCAAGTGTGAAATAGAAAAATTGTCTCAATATTATGGACTTTCAATAAGACTAAATGTTGGAGATTTACACAATAAGGAGGAAACTTGTCTGGGCAACTTTGTTTCACAATTTTTTTACTGACAGGAGCCCACAGCATGGACTACGTTCTAAAGATGATGCTTCATGGTGCAAGTACAGGGTGAGTGATGCTTCAGGTAAGTAATGTCACCATAATCATTCCATGCCTGCCACAGTCATGGAAACGAGTCACTATACAGTGACCTTGCAGGTAAGAAATTACTTAGCAAATGTCTACCTGGCTGTACACAAAATCATAATGAGTTTCAACAGCTGTGTGTGGCAACAAATACCGAAAACAGTGATTCTTGGATGGACAGTACTCTAACAGGTGTGACGGGTGCTGTTATGTTTCAATGATGGTGTAATTAACAGGACAAAAGTAATGGACAAATTAGGCATCCAGCCACAAAATAATATGATAACTGCTCTGAATGCCCTAGATTGTCAGTGACTGACTAAAGCAGAAAGTGCTGCAGAAGCCACCACCAAGAGTCCAGAGTAAGGAACAGACTCCGAAAAAGTCTGCAGAGGTTAAAGAAGCAGCTGGGCAGCAAGATTATACAATCAGATCATTCTGAACGAGGCATATGGTGAGTCAGAAAACACTGAACATTCTTTTCTCAAAATACATTTTCAAAAAGTAAGGTACATATGTCTCCTTAATGGTTTTTAGCTATGTCCACCAAATTTTCCCAGTTGAAGAATGGGACAGTATCTTTCTATTATGTTTAATACTTTGCAGAAATGGTACATTTGTCATTCTGTACATAATTTTAATCGCAATTTTGAGACAAAATAATGAAGTGTCATAAGAGTACACCTGAGGAAATGGAAAAACCCTTAACTACAAGAGCTATAATATGGTATCCCACGAATGTTGACATCAGCCTGCCGAAGTGTAGCTATTAGACGGATGCTGCAGCAGAAAATGGTTCCAGAATGTGAAAATGTATTACAAGAACATCTATTAGGCAAAATATTGTAATTCTTGAACTGTAACATCAAATTTCCTATTACAGCTTGAGTTAATGTCATTCAGTGTTGGTACAAAATCACAACTTCCTTTGCATCATAGATCAAGAGTAATATGCACCAAAAGCAGGGTCTGAAAGTGCAGCCCATTCACACCCAGGTCCCCTCAAAACATCTGTTCTGATTTGTGGTCTACGTGCAACTAACAGCATGTGGGAAAATGTGGGGCAGAACAGTGAGTAGCACAGTTTGACATTTTGGGATAAACCTGTAAGATATTCCAACTGGAGGTGTCAATGCTTACACTCCTTTTATGCATGAAGAACACAGTATGTTAGATTATCAGGGAACAGGAGATCCACAATTATATAGGACACGAGTTTAATTCGAGAGGGAAGATCTCCACTTCAAGGCAACAGCTTTCCGAACTGGGTATTTTGACACCCGGGAGTATCAAGAAATAGCATTAAGGGTGTCTCACAACTACTTACTTCAGAAGATAAAAAACTTTTGAAAAAATATGAAACATCCCTATGTGAGAGTGTACTGTCTAATATTAGTGAAAAGGTGTCACAAAACTATGTATTAGAAAGGGTGTCACCATTAAGAAGTTAGGGAAGCTCTGGTCTACAAGGCCAAGTATTCATAAGGCAGTCTAAAATCATAACTGACTGGGCCTGAAAACTACAAAATTAAAAGCACTGCAGACCCATAAACATAATTGTAAAAGGAAAGCTGTGCATGACTAGAGCATTAAACTGTGTTATAAAATATAACTTTTATGTTATTTCTGTGCAACTTTTCTAGAGAAGGCAAAATTATTTTGCTGAAATCTGGTTAAATTTTAATAAAAACCAAACAACTAATTGGCTGTTTCCAGAATGAAAATATTACTCACCAGTGATATGTCGCCACCATCTCCTTTCTTCCACGAGTGCTAGTCTTACAAGGTTCGCAGAACCTCTGAAGTTTGGAAAGTAGGAGGCAAGGTACTGGCAGAATTGAAGTTGAGAGGATGGACTGAGTCATGTTGGGATAGCTCGGTGGTAGTGTGTGTGCCCGTGAAAGGCAAAAGGGCCCAGGTTCAAATCCCAGTTTCAACCCACAATTTTAATCTGCCAGGAAGTTTGATTGGCTGTTATTTATCAACAAACTGCAACCTTAATAGATACGGAGAAGAGTAGTGCAATTCCTACCTGAAGATATAAAGTCTAGGAAACATAGCATTAGGTTTTCAGATTATTTGTAGCCTCTAGTCATACCGCACACCACCGTGCACAGTATTAATACATTCGTAAACGGCGCGTGCGAATTTGCGATACTTTAGGGGCCCATATCTAAGGTTCTATTCATCTGAGCGTGGAGGGGTAAAGTGTTCTGGATAGATCTTGGCCTAGTGATCATTTGTGTACATATTAGAAGAATGGGTATACTATAGCTATCATACAGTACATCGTCAAAATTTTCAAAGTTACTCTTCCTGGAGCCCATCCAAATTGAGCAAATAAGTTGGCTTTTGTACATGACGTGTAGTCTATGGAGATACTTTAACGGCTTACAGAAGTCCCATTTATTCATGGGTGGTTCCTGAGAAAATCTCAAGAAACCATGATTTTTGGCACCAAAGAGATGAATTGTGGGGATGGTCACTTCAATACTTTCTATTCATCGCAAATCTTCAAAATTTTTACCATATGTTTTTATGATGATATTCGAGGCCCATTTTTAAATTTTTTGACATCGTTATCCGTTACCAAAATCCAGAGGTTGAAACAGTTTTGCACAAAACTAAATTTTTAGCCATTTTAGCACCGTGACACACAAATATCTAAATAACTAAGCATAGAAAATTGTTCAAATATTTACAATAGATCCTGTAGACATTTATCTATAAACAGCATTATCCCATTTTCGTAAATTTTTGTCCGTTAGCAATATACGGCCAAAAAAGCATGATATTTTGCTAGAAAAAGTACATATGGTGCTGAAAGATGGCGTTCGGATAGCTCAAACTTGCCATGCAATTTGAAAAAGGTACTTGGCGAAAAAAATTGATTTTTGTACCTCTTTAAGATTGAAATCTTCAGTCGAAGGGTGATTTTTGTTTTCGTTTACTTTACAGGTAATATGCAGCATCCGGTTAAGTGAACTATTGCAATGTATTTTAAAGAGTTTGCAGAGGTGAAAACACATTGCGTAGACATTGATTTTAGGTTACACATAGCTGCCTATAAAATGTAGATAAGGTATCTAAATTTTATTTAAAGCTTAGAGAAGCATATCTTATTTGATTCTTAAGATATCGGTTCATGAATGATGGCACGCAACAGTAATAGGTTTGAAAACGCTATTTCTGATTGCGAGGTAATGTATCTCGAGGAATAGGAAATGACTAAAATGTGTATGTTGTTTAGGTGTTTATCTGGAAAATCCGTTTCCAATTTTTGGAAATGTGTATTCGTCATCACGATACGCTACAAAAAAATCAATTTTCGGTATCAGAAGATCCAACTGCATGCATTGGCAAATCTACACTTGTATTCATGGCAAATAGTCTAAATTTTTATGACGCATTCTAATATAAAATACTATCCAAATTTTAGACACCATTGATTTCTTTTTATATAAGCAGTACACCCCGATGTAACAGGAAAAAGACTGAAACAAGCTGAAAAAGCTCCTGCCGAAGCACAGAAAAGGTGAATATGTTCCGACACAAAAGTGTGATACTAGCTGTCTCAATCCTCATTCTGACTTCCTCGCCAAAAATTTTGGCATCTGAACATATTCACATTTTTTTCTCCTGAATGTGAGTGGGACAGACAGTGCAACCGGCGGAGAGAGCCATATATAATGGAACAGAGAAAGTGTCAGTTCAGGAGAAAGGCATATGCATGAAAACAGCAATAGGGGAGGGAAATTGAGGTATCTGAAGTCAGGAACAGTGGCAACAACAAATTAAGACTGGTGCAGATAGTAACAATTGGAGCAAAAGAGAACAGTGGGAAACGGAGACAAATGGAGACCATACATAAAGCACGAGTGTGATGCTCTCCAATACTATAGCAAGAAACAATTTGTCCAATTTTCCCCACTCCGCAGTACCCATGCTACAGTTTTCCGGACTACAGGTCAAGGCTCAAGCAAACCATCCCCATGGACATGTGTGTAAAGGGGACAATCTTGATTGAAGACAATGAAAGCTGACTAAGTGAGAAAGGATACTGGCAATAGGACAGGTAGTGAATAGGACAATGACAGTGGGGCAGAGAGACGACGAAAGTGTCAGAAACTGACAGCGATGAGGAATCGCGAGGGAAAGGGATGAAGACAAAGTTTGACAGACAAAGCGGCAGAGGGAGAGACAGCAAACAGACATATATACAGTAGAACCTCGTTTTTAACTTTTCAAGGGACTTCACTAAAATAGTGTAAAATGCAAGAAATGTTTTAAATCTTAAAATATGCTTACTGGATCAGCCTTGCATTTTCAAGTTTGTGATAAATGTACATAATAGATATCTAAATACTCATCAGGAAGTTTATTATACAATAAAGGTTACCAAATTTTTACTATTTTAAGTGCCAGGAAGAACTGGTAATTTTATGGGACGTAGCAATTTTAGATGTAATTTCATTCATTATAATCGAGGAAGCCACTGCTGGGCTATTGATTTGATTTTCTCAGGGAAGCCAAAACAGTCTTGGTCCAACCCGCCACTGCCCGCACCGAAACTAAGTTTATTGTGCGGTATCGCTCCCTGTATATCTAGTAAAGCCAACCAATGCCCTTTAACAGTGCAAGGAGACCCTTTACCAGTTCTTTATTAGACAATTTCTTCGGGTCTGGTTGTACCAAATGTTCTGTGCCTTTTACTCTCCAATGCAATGCATTCGAATATTAGATGTGATCCAGTTTCATCACCGTCATCACAGATCCTACATTTAGGGTCCTCTTCTGTTATTCCCATCGTATGTAGGTGACTGCTGGGCTACGTAACATCTTCAAAATTTCTGCCTTTTACCGGCATTAATTATTTACGTAATAAAACTCCTAAAGTTCCATTCTTTTTGTATTTTTCGATGTCTCACACAACATTAGAGAATTTATTCGCGTTCTTTAGTGCAAACATAGCATCAGTATTTTTGTGACGTTTGCGTAGGATCATCATCTCACTATCATCACTTTTTTGAGGTTGTGGGTATTATGATACCCAACTTTGTCAGATAATGTTCTTTATTAACCAGAAATATGTATCACAAAAAACAATGCAACTCTATTCTCACATTAACAAAGCAACTGGTTCCGATTGATTGAGTACATGCCAGCTGCTATGGCAAAGAAGCTAGCGGAAAGAGGAACTACATTGCCACAAATCGGTGCGTCTTAAGTCAACTAGCCGTGTACTGCCAACAACGATTGTCAAGAAACATGGCTGAATAATTTTTAAGCGCTATACTTTAAGGGAAAGCCATGCTAGCATCAATTTATATAGATTACGTCATTTTTTTCTTCACAAACAAGCTTTTGAAAAGCGTAAAACGCGGGATATGTGTAAATATGTTAATGCAAAAACAAAGGCGAATTAACATTGTGAACATAGAAAATTAGATGGGACCGACAAAAAATGGTGTAAATGGCAAGAAATTTTAAAAACCAGGAACGTAAAAACGAGGTTTTACTGTACACACACACACGCACAGACAGACAGACAGACAGACAGACAGACAGACAGTGAGACCTGAACGAGGTTTGAGGCAGCCGGTTTCACAGTTTTGTGTCAGAGGACATATTCGCCTTTTCTGTGCTCCGGCGAGCATTTTTCAGCTTGTTAAATAAGGAGCAACAAAGTCAGTTTTTTGAAGCAACAAAACAATTTGGAGTATGGAACAACAGCCAAGCACCAGGTGCACTAGACTTCTGGTCACTAATGACCTTGATATGACAAAAATACATGATCCAGAGTTTTGAAGGATAGAATTAGAAACTGGGCAAGATGAGGCCTCTTAACAAGTGTTGGAGCTGGTTTTCAGTTGATGCTACTGAATGGACTCTGGTTATTGACCTGACAAGAGGTCACTAACGCATTGATCACAATGCGGAAGACTGTGGCATTCTGTACATAGCCATGTTGGATAATGCTCTCTCGGACCTGTCGCGATCATAGTGCACTACCAACTGTAAACTAAAACTACCTTTAGGATAATATACAGCAAGTTCCTGAAAAAGTTTCCATGAAATTTGCACGCTGACTTCATATAATGACAACAAAGTCAGTTTCTCTTAATGGACAAATGATTATTAACAGTAACCACATGGTTTATGTCATTTTTGAACAGCATTTCTTCTACTCACAGCCTTGATTTCATGTTCCTTGCTACCAACACTTACTGCATTTAAGGATGGCTGTGTCTACAACACACCTTCACGCATTTATGTTTCTTTCATTTGAAACTGAAATTACAACATCAAGTTACACACACCTGACAAGTACTGGAAGATGATAAAATCACTCTTTTACATCCTTGAATCCTGCAGCAGTTAAGCTCTACCTATGAAGTAGGTAGCCAATTTTTCAGCCTATGACCAAAATCACAATCATCTTTAAGTAATATCAGAATTTTGTTTAATTCTCGTTTAATTTTTGTGATGTTCTACAAAACAATTTAGTAATAAGTCTCTGTGGTCATGGAACAAGTCCCTGCACTAAATTTTAACAAATGAGCAGGTAAATTTACTCTTAAGGAACCTCAAAAAATGTTTTCAATTAGGTTGTTAATTACCAGATGTGAATTATTAAAATATTGCTGACAACTGCAAAAATAACTGACAACCACAAATTTATTAACGGTTAACTGCTATCAGCACACTTTAGGAGAGCTGGTATGCAGGGGAGGGAAGTTCCAAATGACCTGGGTTGGATGCTTCACAGCCCAGTTGATTTGGAACCTTCCCTCCACACTTTCAACCCCTCCAACCCCCTTTCTGAACATACAAAAGCTGTATCTGACATTTTCACCTATTTAATACCTATTCCCTTCCTCAGACTGCACAGTTGTGTCTCATCCCAGTCTTGCAATGATTCTTATTATACTTCACCCCCTGTCCTCACCTCATTTTAAGCATACTCAGTTTTAGGCAGCAGTTGAGACAAAGTGGCCAGAAGTAACGTGTGTGTGTGTGTGTGTGTGTGTGTGTGTGTGTGTGTGTGTGTGTGTGTAGTTGAGTGAAAGTGATTGCCTTTACCTCATGCCAGTGTGTAACTCGGCAGCTGTGGCTTCAGTGAGTAACATTTCCATATTATTACTGATATTGATGTACGATAATATAAAGAAGTGAATTTAGGGAAATAATTTGAATCAGAGAAAGAAGTACAAGATATCCCACAGCAGTAATTACTGAAAATGGGGGGAACATTACAAACACACCCTGCTGCATTCTGAGACACATGGTAGTACGTTCAACTGAGTGAGGGATGGCAGAGGATGTCTCCCACCCCTATCCCATCCCTACTTTAAGTTAGACTTAATGCCAAGTGTGTGTGAATACAGGAGTCTGAGTACTTTTGTGCACACAGAGGTGTGCCAGAGACTATGAATGGTAGTGAGAAAGGCAGTGGCCAAAAGCTTAATTGTGAATGTGATCCCTACTTTCCACTTTATGTCCTGAATCATAGTTACTTTCAGTGCTGCACACAGCAACATACCTCACTGATATTACAATCTGGTCTTTGCATTGTTTAAGAAGTATTAAATGCCAAAAGAGTGTGAGTTTTAAGTAAGAAGTGAGCATATTAAATGGAAAACATTCAATCACATTATACTCTCCTTAGTTAAAATGAAGTCTTGTAGCCTGTTAAAAATAAAGGGGAGAGAACTGAAAGGTACAGGCATAACACGACTTTCAGGTGGAAATGCAAATGTCCATTTGGCCATGTAAAATAGGCTAGTACTATCTGATGCACTGAGACAAGAATCATATTCCCATACAGAAAGGCAAAAATGCTCTAATCATTGTATGGTCCAATAGGGTCAAAATGAGCTTAACAACAACAATCACCTTGGAAGTCGTCGTCTTCATCATCATCGCCTGACTCATTCTCTATATCCTCTTCATCTGCTGTATCACTTAAATCATACACTTGAAAATCATTTTCATCATCTTTGTAAGTTGGCTGCAACAAAACATTTGTTTGAATAAGTAATTACATAACAAGGAAATTACTAAAACTTAAAATTGTAGCTATGTATTACCAATATGAATGGTACTTGTTAACTAACTAAAAAATACTGCAAGCACTCAGAACTACGAATGAAAAGCAAGCATATACCTGTACTGTAATTAAAATTTTGATTTAAGTTTCAGTGAGTCAAGGGGTAGGGGCAATGACTTGTCAGATCAAGACTAAAATAGTGCCAAATGATTACAATTTAGCCAGTATTATAAGTACACATGGTGCCTTGTGAAGCATAATTGCACTCTGGGAACACTTTACACCTACAATTTATCAATGACTTAAGTAAGATAAACATGTTAATAATTACTGTATTTATTCATGTTATCTTCACCCCCCCACATATTTTGTGCACCCCAGTTTTTAAAAACAATTTTTGTACTTGCTAAATCCTCGCATATTTTGCACACCCTAATTCTTTAGTATTTTCTAGATTTTAAAATTTCGTAAAATTTTCTCTTTTATGATATTTGTGAAACTGCTGGGATTGTAGGAGCTGTGTTTAAGTGTTTTCACAATCTGTTCCCTGTGTGGAACATGCTGTAGTCTCTAATCATTGCAACTGTTACGAGGCTAGCGGAGGTAAACATTCCCCCTCCTGCCGACCTCTCTCATGGCAGCATAGCCAACAGACTTCTTTTTCAGAACCAAATACCGTAGTATATACACACTTGCCAACATCTACATGACAACAAGAAGATGGGGGCTCAAACTAGGATGTAACTACTTTTATGTTGGTTTTTAGAAGGTTAAAGAGTTAAACGGTGAAATGTCAATAGTATCACACCAAAGTTACACGAGTTTCAAACTTTGCGCAACTGCATTTGCGGAGAAAAACAGCAATTGAGCCACCGTGTGTGAGTATGTAATTGCCGAATCTCATATGAAATACTAGTGAAAACAAAAGGATTCTCTACTACATGCGAAACATTCTTGCTGCACTTTTCGCGGCCCAAAGGAGGGGAAGTATCCAGAGCCGGAAGAACTTTTTTAGGTATATCCAAGAATTACGCAATGACTGCAATGCTGTAAGCCATGAAATGTTGCAGTTTTGTGCAAAAGAATTAGCTCGCACCAAAGGAATTTCCCATGGCGATTTTAAAGCTAGCAGGGGGCAGGTCCAACACTTCACGAGACAAAAAAATTTTAAATAGGAATGTGCAGATAGTAGTAATGTAATTTTACTTTCGTTTCAGATTATGGAATCAAGCAGGTTAAGATTGATGAATGATACTACAGCAACGGCATTCCTTTTGCTTTTATTGAAACTGTGTACTTTTGATGATGATGATAAATGTACTATACGTAACTTAAAAATGAACATTAAATAAATTCAATATTAATTCGGTATTTATTTACAGTACGGTGTTTTCATTTTTTGCATGGAGTCATCAGTACTACACAACTTTGGTAAATATCATAACATAGGCTGTATGTAACTTATTAGGTATTTCAGTGAATTGAAAAGCTATTTAAAGTGCAACTGAGGTACCATATGCAGCACACCAGGAAATAGCCCGAGTAAAATTTAATTCCCCTCGTGTTTTGCACACCGGAATTTTAAGACGGATTTTTCGTCCAAAAAAGTGCACAAATTATGCGAGTAAATACGGTATACTAAACTACATTACTTTTAAGTACAACCAGCAAAAATGTGCTTTGTGTATGTGAATAAAGGAATTTATTATAAATAATTGAATGCAGTACATGCTTTGATGTGTTAATAATAGCAACTCAATATGTCTTTTGTAGAGTTGACCTTATTTGCCATTAACATTAAAATGAAAATCTAAGGCAATAAAAAGATATTTGAAACTACCTGGCAGATTAAAACTGTGTGCTGGAGCCAGGATTTGAGCCTGTGCCCTATGCCTGAACTAAGTCAGCAGACTAATTGTCCACAAAAAGTGTAGGTCGCATGTTTGAATCCCAGTTTTGGCATACAGTTTTAATCTGCCAGGAAATTTCACACAGGTGCATTCTCCACCACAGAGTGAAGATATTCTAAACAGAAATTTTCTTACCACTAGTCCATCCGTGCTCTTTATGGAATCCATCATTATCTGTACAATTGTGGGCAACACAGAATGCATTTCTTCCTTCATTATTGATGCAAGAGATGCAAACAGACCAAAAGCTGCTTTTCTTAAATCAGGCTCATCCTTGTGTTGTACAAATTTAAGACCAAGTTGTATGCTTTCCTCTGCTAATGGCAAGAAATTTTTTGCACCCACAGCCCGTGCCATTGTACCCAACGTATCTGCAGTAAAACACCAACTATTAGAAATATTTCACCAGACAATCTCTATAGTCTAATTTTAAAATCACTGCCCAAGTATATTTTTCTTAAAACACTTCACAGTTGCCTCAAAAATTTCCTGTGGTGACTAGTTTCAGACAACCTAGATTATTTCCAAACCCTGCCCTACTTAGGTAAGTGAGGGAACATGTACATGAATGTGTGTGTTCCATAGTGCTACAAGTGTTTCGTTTAGTGAATAGTCAGTATTCCAGCCATAAAGGGGACTCAGTAGCAAAGATTTCACCTATACTTAACTTACCATCCTTATTACATTCAATTTAATTACAGAACTACCTGTATTAAGTTCACAATTCTAACACAGAAGACTTTCTTGTATACAATCTCATACCAATGAATTTAGAAAACATTGTCCACATGAACAAGCAGCAGTCTGCGTTGAAATGTATTGGGTAAAATAACAATCTATACTCAAAAAGTACTCCAAAAGTAGTTCCAACATATGTAATGGTCATCTTCAGGAATGTATGATGAATCTGGTTAGTGCTTTGACTATGTGACTACACAGATGTTTATGGCATGATTTAACTAGCTTTTTACCATACTCATTAAAACATCCCTGTACTTGTGCCAATATCCACATACACACACAAATTGATCTTTTTCAAGAAAGGACCCACATGCCTGCGAAAAATAGCATCTTCTGTTTGGCTGAATTTTCTGGGCAATTGTATGAAATTTTTTTTCTGTAATTTAGAATTTTCTTTTTTGTGCTTCGGCTTTCTAAAAATGTCAACCTTTTGTTT
The DNA here is from genome assembly GCA_026315105.1 of Locusta migratoria. NCBI lineage: Eukaryota > Metazoa > Arthropoda > Insecta > Orthoptera > Acrididae > Locusta > Locusta migratoria. The sequence continues at coordinate 274,444,497 of CM048747.1, forward strand.
GCGAGTGTAGGTGTGGGGATGCGTGTGCGCTTGTTTACCTTTCCTTTTGCCCCTTAAGGTAAGTCCAACTCCTGGAATTCTAATGACTCCTTTTCCTCTTCCTTAAAACCTGTATCCTTCCCTTTCTCCCCTCCTTCCTTCCTCCCTATTTTCCTGAAGAAGCTACCAACGGTTGCTAAAGCTTGTATGTGTGTGTTTTTATTTGTATCTGTTGACGAGCCTGTGCTTTGGGCAAGTTATCCAACTTCTATTTTTTACACATATGTATATACTGTGGTACACCACACAGGTTTCAGACTGGTAAATAAAATTATTCAAATAAGTGACCAAATACAGTAAGCACCCACATGCGCACAATTCTTATTAAGGGCACGAAACACTGGCAGAATGAAACAATTGCCTGTCCTGGTGGGACAACAGAACAACCACAAAAGGATACATAGTTACTCAAATATGTGAAGGCACAATGAGAAGACTGCTGAAATATTACCCTTTAGGGCCAAGTCGTCCTTACAAAACAATTTCAGTCTGGAGACAGTAACAACATATGAATGTTTTATTCCTATTGAGGAAATAGGACTGTATACAAAAGCTATATCCTTCAGTTTTCAATGTTTATGTCTGCAGATCAATGTCTCGTCTATGTTGGAAGTACATATTTATCCTTTTACTATTGTTGATAGTATAGGGTTAATTGAAAGAAAAAGCCTGCAACACTTGTTACCAGTGTTTGTTATCAGACCAAGCACAGTTTTAATGTTCAAAGGCACTGTACAAAAATGTGATTCTTCAGGAGCCCTATTTCTGTTTCTATTCACCACACAATGGGTGAAGTGTACTGGATAGCCCTTATCCTAGTGATCACTTTTTTACAAATTAGGTGAAATGACATACTGTAGCTATCCTATTACATTTTCTGCAGCCCTACTGACTAAATCAGTTGGTTCTTGTACATTACCTGTAGTCTAAGATGAGACTTAGAGCTTCAAGCAGCATTTGATATTAGGCAGCTCCTCAGAAACCACGAAACATCAGTTTTGGATATGAAATCCGTGAATTGTGGGGATGGGGGGACTGTAAACTGGTCAAATTTATATTCTCTACTTCTTTCTCTCTTTATCGATTACAGCTCTACAAGTTCAGATACCTTACTTATGCATGACGTTACAAAAAGTGTTCCTAACATACTTTGCACTGTTGACAGCAAATTAACAACCAACCACAATAAAGTCCTCAAATTATAGAAGTATATTTATTAAATATTGTTGAAATGAGATAGAATGGCTGGCCAGTACTTACCAGTGTGCTGTACCACCGATAGTAACAAAATGAAAAAACAGAAAAAAGGGGACAAAGGGACAAGCTTTTGGAACAGAGTTCCTTCGTCAGGTGGGAGAGAAGGGAAGAATAAAGGATGGGAACAGAAGGGAAAGGTGGTTCACGACCTAGGTCATGAAGGTGGTGTTTCGGGAGTGTGGACGTCAGAGATACTGCATGTATGTACTGAGCCAAGCCAGAGAGGATAAATATAACCAAAGAGAAAAGATCAAGTAGTAAAGAGAAGAGAAGATGAGTGAAATGAATGATGCTGAGGGGTGTAGGAGGGGCAGGGAGTTGTCTAAAACATTTTTTCATTATCAAGGAAAGATGGACACACACACACACACACACACACACACACACACACACACACACACACACACACAGAGAGAGAGAGAGAGAGAGAGAGAGAGAGAGAGAGAGAGAGAGAGAGAGAGAGAGAGAGAGAGAGAGAGAGAGAGAGAGAGAGAGAGAGATAGATAAGGAACGGATAATGAATAGGTGAGCTGAGGATGGAGGAAGGGGAGGGGTTAACGTAGATTTAGGCCAGGGGGGTGGCGGGAGGAGAGGATATGTTGGAGGGCAAGTTCCCACCTCCGTAGCTCTGAGGGACTGGTGTTGGTTGGTACTATCCAAATGGCACGTGTGGTGTAACACGTGCCCAGGTCCCTGGAGTTATGCTGGAGGGCATGTTCTGCCACAGGATATTGGGTGTCCCCCAGGCGAGCAGTCTGTCTATGCCCATTCATCCGCTCAGCCAATTTGTTGGTAGTCATACCAACATAAAAGGCTGAACAGTGGACACACCAGCTGGTATATGACATGTGTTGTCTCACATGTGGCCCTGCCTTGAATTGGGTAGGTTTTTCCTGTGGTGGGGCTGGCTACTTCTTTCCACACCACCCAGAGTAGCCTTCCGCCGTCCTCCCAACCTCCGCAACATCCTTGTCCAACCTTACAACATCCCAAAACCACCCTCCCTACCTAATGGTTCCTACCCCTGCAACCGATCCCGCTGCAAAACCTGTCCAATGCATCCTCCCACTACCACATACTCCAGCCCCACCACAGGAAAAACCTACCCAATTCAAGGCAGGGCCACATGTGAGACAACACATGTCATATACCAGCTGGTGTGTCCACTGTTCAGCCTTTTATGTTGGTATGACTACCAACAAATTGGCTGAGCGGATGAATGGGCATAGACAGACTGTTCGCCTGGGGGACACCCAATATCCTGTGGCAGAACATGCCCTCCAGCATAACTCCAGGGACCTGGGCACGTGTTACACCACACGTGCCATTTGGATAGTACCAACCAACACCAGTCCCTCAGAGCTACGGAGGTGGGAACTTGCCCTCCAACATATCCTCTCCTCCCGCCACCCCCCTGGCCTAAATCTACGCTAACCCCTCCCCTTCCTCCATCCTCAGCTCATCTATTCATTATCCGTTCCTTACCCCCCCTCTCTCTATCTCTCCCCCCCCCCCCCCCCGTGTGTGTGTGTGTGTGTGTGTGTGTGTGTGTGTGTCCATCCATATTTCCCTGTTTATGAAAAACGTTTTAGACACCCCCCGCCCCTCCTACACCCCTCAGCATCATTAATTTCACTCTCTTCTCTTCTCTTTACTACTTGATCTTTCCTCTTTACTTATATTTATCCTCTCTGGCTTGGCTCAGTACATACATGCAGTATCTCTGACGTCCACACTCCCGAAATACCACCTTCATGACCTAGGTCGTGAACCACCTTTCCCTTCTGTTCCCATCCTTTATTCTTCCCTTCTCTCCCACCTGACGAAGGAACTCTGTTCCAAAAGCTTGTCCCTTTGTCCCCTTTTTTTCTGTTTTTTCATTTTGTGTTACTATCGGTGGTACAGCACAATGGTAAGTACTGGCCAGCCATTCTATCTCATTTCAACAATATTTATTATCTCTGAGGAGAATTTTCATCATTAATCAAATATATTTATTAGATATTTAAAATTACAAATGTCCTAATTTTCAAAATCCTTTAACCCTAATCAAGACACTCAAAAAACAAGTGAGGATGTTGAAACTAGCAATATTGCTGAGTAGCTGCTATCTGGCCATTATAAAACTACACTTCTGTTTTGATAAATTCTTTTTTTCTCATTTTACAGTTCATTTTATTTGCTCCAAGGATTTATTTAAGTTTTGTCACGCAGTACAGTTACTGTACAACTACCATTTTAAAGAGTTTTTAGAGGTGTATCTACATCCAGAGGTTACTTCGTGTACCATTGTCACATCCTCCTCTTCCTATTCTAATTGCATACAATTCATGATAAAGACAAAGTAGGTATGACTTTGTATTGTGGGCTTTAATCTCTCTATTGTTATCCTCTGTCTTTCCACATGCATTTCCTATCCTGTAAAAGGCAGGGCAACCTGTGATTGCCATGTTTTATACAAACTGAGCTGCCAACACTGCACAGCTTCCTACTTGGGCATGACCAGCAACAAGCTGTCTGTGCAGATGAATGGCCATCTTACTGTGGCAAGGAGACAGCTGGAACATCCAGTTGCAGAGCATGCAGCACTGCGTGATGTGGCTCACTTCAATGACCGCTACACTATCTCACAATCTGTGCCTTATGGATCTTCCTCACAAACACCAACTTGTCTGAATTGCTTAGATGGGAACTCTCCCTACAGTATTATCCTGCACTCCCACATTCCCTCAGGCCTAAACCTTCACTAGTACCTGCCCCCTCCCCCCACCCACCACTACTTCCCTTCCTTTCCCTACCCACACCCCAGCTTACATACATCCCCTTCCAGTCACATACCCCAGTCCCTATCCGTCAGACAGCACTGACATTGCTCCATCCCACTGGCAGTATTTCTATTGTCTGATTCCATAAATAAGAAATGTGCCATGAGAATTCAGTTTCAAAGCCAAACAGACGGTGAAACGGCATAACATTCATGCTGCTTAAAACAGACACTGAGATGGCTGGCTGCCCAAAGAGTGACTGGCTCAGAGATGCCAAAAAAACAAGTAAAAAGGGACCAAGACACATAAGGCCAAGTCGCTAACTTCACGCGAAATGGTCAGCTGCAGGCCTTAAACAAAACAGAATGAGACTTTAATAGAAAGTAGTTTATGGAACCATAGTAAATTAAGACAAATTTTCCAGAAAATCCTTATTAGGGCCGGGTTGAACCCCAATTTTACCGAATCTAATACCGAATCTTAAACATATGCCGAATTCCAAACCCAAATCTTATCTTCCGAATCTCAAACCCAAATAAATAATCTGTCAACTTAAGTACATGTATTTAAAAACAATTAATACTCTCTCAGCCAGTGATGAGAAAGCCTACTGGGGGTGGGTCCAAAATGACAATATTAACAGTATAATTTAAGAAGTTAAAATTCCATTTAGATTTTAATTTTGTATCTTAAGGATTTTTTAATATCCCCTACCCTTAAAAGAAATTTGTATGAAACATTGATATGTATGTTCTTAAGATGGTCTAAAAGATAAACTTTGCTGTGTTACAAAATGTTTCTTTTGATGAAGAAAAAAATAATGAATAATTGCAGAATTAATTTTTAAAAAGGAAAGGATTTCGATTTTTCTTTTTTTGAAAGAGGAGGACAAAAATAAAACCTGAAAAATGAGTAGTTATTTTGGAATTTAAAAATAGATTTAACATTTACACATCCTATTTTTTTTAATAATTTTATAGTGATAACAGGCATCCATGAGTGATGGATGGGACATTCAGACACATCTGTTCATTCGACGTGTGTGTAATTGCTATTGCCACGAAGACATTTCAGAACTGTGAAAAGTACTTAATGCGCAGATTGCGCATTACAGAGGGTTAAGCAAAGGTATTTTTAGGCCAGTCATCTTAGACAAAAAATGGCCTTGGGTCCAAAAAAATTGCAGGAAGCTGAATTTTTGGTATGTTGGGACATATTAGGATAGTATTGAAACAAGTTTGCAGCTTAGAAATCCTTTAGCTTAACTTTTAAGAGCCAAAAAACTTCGACATTTTTGGACTTTTTTCTGGTTGTGGCTTACAACTCGTGAAGTGTGGTTTTTTGATGAAAAGTCACACCTCTATTATTGTAGATAAAATAATATAAAATTTAAGCCCAACCGCAGCTCTGAAGTCCAATAGTTCCCGAGATACTGGACTTCAAAAATTATCTTATTTCTCCAAAAAGTTCAAATTTTCTATTTTAGTCATCTTTTGGCTAGAATATTGGCTCTAATGATCGTCCCACAGGGAAAGTCATACAAGAAAGTTATAGAGCAGTTATTTGTTTTAATCTAAGTACAGAACGAAGTCCAAAAGCCAAATAGATTTCTATTTATCATTAAAAAACAAAAAGTTGGAAAATCTGAGTATTCAATAAATTGACCCAAACGAATTGCAATCCTCTTACCCTATATATGTTAAAGACAAAGGAAGGATTACTCATTGCTGATTATTAACGCATTGTACATAAATAGGTGTAATTTATGCATTAGTGCATACAAATATATTTGTGAAAGTCGGTATTACTGTAAAAACAACGAAAACCTCTCCATTTGTGGGTATTGGTCAGCCATTAAGGGATTGGGACTTTTCGTTCATAGCGAGGCCTTTTGTTGTGCGAAGTCACCCCAGTCCCCCTCCCTCCCTCACTCACTCTGAGTGGTGACTTAGTGGGTGTTCTGTCCCCCTCCCAAACTTCTTGTCTCCGAGGTCATCCGCACTACACCCAGTCTGCAATTAGAAACGGCCGTTTTCAGATCTTTGAAGAATGTTTCAAACAAAAAAAATCATCTAAATTTCGATCGTGATAGTGTTTTATGTACTTTCTTTTTTACAATATGTCGGAGCTACTCCGTGTCGCATGTTCGTTTCGGGGTCGTCAGGAAGTGCTTGGAGAGGGAACAGTGACAGTGAAAAAATGCGGAATATAGACACTGATAAAAGTGAGTCAGAAAAATGGGCTTGAAAGGAACATGAGGTTTTTGTGCAATTTAAATGAAGTGACCGCACATGATGCATGCAGGAAGAGGTACACTGTGGAAAGTAATGTGAAAACATCTGCCCAGCGAGGAGATGTTTGATCTGTTCAACAATCTTCTTCGCATGGGGAAAGGCTGAGAAGTGCCTTGGATTCAAGGCGTCACATAATTGGAGATAGTTGTTTCTTCAGTGTCTTTCATGTGTAAGTGAACTTACTCCTACCGAGGGTAAGTACCACGAACATTGCTATGTAAAATTTCACTCCTTGTTGTGATCTACTAGTGCAAGAGGTAAATGAGGGCGTTCTGAAAATCCCTTCTTATCGAAGGTATGGAGTGATATATATATATAATAAATAAATGGTATAAAATAAAGATTTTTGACTTACCTAAAGTACAGGCTTGTCGATAGAAACACGAAACACACAAAAACACACAACCATTCGAGCTTTCGCCACCAGTGGTGGCTTCTTCGGGAAAAAGAGGGAGGAAGGAGAGGAGAAAGGGAAGGATACGGGTTTTAAGGAAGTGGAAAAGGAGCCATTCCAATCCCAGGAGTGGAAGGACTTACCTTAGGGGACAAAAAGGAAGGTAAACAAATACACACACACTCACACATATCCACATCCAAACACACTTAGGCAGACATTTGTAGAAAACCCCCTTCCCTTTCTCCTCTCCTTCCTCCCTCTTTTTCCCGAAGAAGCCACCACTGGTGGCGAAAGCTCGAATGGTTGTGTGTTTTTGTGTGTGTTTAGTGTTCCTATCGACCAGCCTGTACCTTAGATAAGTCAAAAATCTTTATTTTATATATATATATATATATATATATATATATATATATATATATATATATATATATATATATATATATATAAAATTGGAAAGTCCAGGTTGGAATAAATAATATAGTGAGGACAGTTTACTACTCACCGCAAAGACGTGGCGACGAGCTGCGACAGGCACATACAAAAGACACACACATACAACACATTCAGCTATCGGCCATGGCCTTCTTCAGAAATAGAGCACTCACGCAATCACACAGGCACACAACACAGTCATACAACCATCACCTCCGACTGCCACACTTCGAATCGAAGTGTGGCAGTCGGAGGTGATGGTTGTATGACTGTGTTGTGTGCCTGTGTGATTGCGTGAGTGCTCTATTTCTGAAGAAGGCCATGGCCGATAGCTGAATGTGTTGTATGTGTGTGTCTTTTGTATGTGCCTGTCGCAGCTCGTCGCCACGTCTTTGCGGTGAGTAGTAAACTGTCCTCAATATTATTTATATATATATATAAAATAGATGAAGTACACTTACCAGGCGAAGGGGCACAGGCAGTAATAGCAACAAACAAACACACACACACACACACACACACACACACACACACACACACACACACACAAATGCTAGCTTTCGCAGCCTAGCTGCTTCATCAGGCAGAAGGGAAGGAGAGGGAAAAGGAAATGATGAGGGTTTTAAGGAAGGGGGTAAGGAGCCATTCCAATCCCGGGACAGGAAAGACTTACCTTGGGGGAAAAAATGGAGGGTAAATAAATGCACATACACCCACACATTTACACAGACACAAGTACACTTAGGCAGACATACTGTAGAACTGTAGAAAGCAAAGAAGTTAGAAGTTAGACAGAGATGCCACTTTAAGCAGAGGCTCTGTCCAGAGAACCAAGGCAAAGATGTTAAGATGGTGGGTGGGAATTCGAATTTAGCGGAGGTTGAGACCAGGTGGGCAACGGGAAGAGAGAATATGCTGAAGGGCTAGTTCCCATCTCCGGAGTTCTGAAGGATTGGTGTCAGTGGGAAGTATCCAGATAACCCGGACGGTGTAGCACTGTGCCAAGATGTGCTGGCCATGCACCAAGGCATGTTTAGCCACAGGGTGATCCTTGTTACCAACAAACACTGTCTGCCTGTGTCCATTCATGCGAATGGACAGTTTGTTGCTGGTCATTCCCACATAGAACGCTTCACAGTGCAGGCATGTCAGTTGGTAGATCACGTGGGTACTATCGCAAGTGGCTCTGCCTTTGATCGTTTACACCTTCCGGGTTACGGGACTGGAGCAAGTGGTGGTGGAAGGGTGCATAGGGCAGGTTTTACAACGGGGGCGGTTACAAGGGTAGGAGCCAGAAGGTAGGGAAGGTGGTTTGGGGATTTCATAGGGGTGGACTAGGAGGTTACGGAGGTTAGGTGGGCGGCGGAAAGACACTCTCGGTGGAGTAGGAAGGATGTCATGAAGGATGGATCTCATTTCAGGGCAGGATTTTAAAATCAGTTGCAAATGTTCAAGCTCATCTAAAAAAAGCGATATGGAGAAAAAATTATTTTTGTGCAGATTGGTCCGTATCACAGCCCAGTCTTTATCTTCACAAAATGTTCAAATGATTGCTTATGGTACTTTAATACAGGGTCATAAGGCCCTAAACTTACAAACTACTTATGAATTAGCTAATACTAAGGACGGCACAAATATCCATGCCCGAGGGGAAATTCGAACCCCCAACCTTAGTGACCGTGCAGACCATGACTGGCGCGTCGCAAACTGCTCAGCCACCGAGGCCGGCTTTATGTTCACAGACATTGGACAAAACCTTCTTTATGGAAAGTGGTACAATCAAAGACTTAGCAATCTTGCTGAAGAGTGGCTTAGAGTTGTCAAATCTGCAGCAGAGATTATTGTGCAAGACATTCGTTCCCCAACATTTGACATTACTCAGTATCCCCCCATCAGATGCCTTTTTAAAAGATGCAGAGATCAGTTTCCGATTCTCTGCAACTGTTGCTTGAACATTGTCCTGAAAAACAAATGCCTTTCTCTTGAACAGTGGAAAAAGAAGTGCATAGGATGCGCTCATGCAATCATTGCTGCAACGAGAACCAAATATTTCCTATCTTCAATTCAAATAAGATTTGGAACCTATTTGTATAGAAAATTTGGATTAAAGTACCTTGTTTAACTTTGCTACAGTATGGGAGGCTACGTGTTTTGAAAGTTCCACTGTCCTCCGTGGAGAAGTGACGAAACTAGTTGACAAAAGAGCTTTCATGCAATTTGTGTTTGACAATGCAGATGCGATTGTTAACACAATTGATGGAGAAAATATGTTCCATGAAATCGATGGTATAATGATCATGACCCCTCACTCATCCGTTCACACAGACAAACATACCACGTTTGAAGTCTTGTTTCTGCAGAGCCTGCCAGGTTCACACACTGCCACACAAACATTCTTCTATGAGAAAAATCTGGCTTGTCAGCCATTTCAATGAACGAAGTGAAAATCGCTGGAGGCATTTTGCGAAAATCCCCAGATGTGCTGTGGTGGTTTGGAAAAGCAATCAACATGCCAGGCATCCCAGGATGGAATGGATTCATGGAGCAAGTGAAAGATCTTCCTTACAAACGTTCAAAGATTGTATATCTCCATTTTATCAATGCTCCCAACCGTCTATGACACTGTTTTAACATCACTTTTGGAAGCTAGTTAAAGAAAAAGCATTTACAGCCAGGAAACACTTTTGTCACCTACGACCAACAACTGTATTTGAAAGCCCGAGACATTGTGGAGAGCCACCAGCATCCTCAGCTCATCAACATAGTGGTGAGGCTTGGAGGTTTTCACCACCTCATGTCATTCATGGGGGCAGTCGGTGCCATAATGGCAGGAAGTGGACTCAAGGAACTTCTTTGTTCAATATTTACTGAAAACAGTGTTGAAAAAATCCTATTTATATGTAATGCGTTAATAATTGTCAATGAGTAATTCTTCCCTTTTCTTTAACATATATAGGATAAGAGGACTGCAATTCGTCTGGATCAATTTATTGAATACTCTGATTTTTTTCAACTTTTCTTTTTTAACGATAACTAGAAATCTATTGGGCCTATGGACTTCTTTCAGTACTTAAAGATAAATAACTGCTCTAACTTTGGTGTGACTTTCCTCATGGGATAATCATTGGAGCCAATATTCTAGCCGAAAGATGACAAATCGAAAATTTGAACTTTTTGGAGAAATAAGTCAATTTTTGAAGTCTGGTATCTCGGGAACTATTGGACTTGCTGAGCTGTGGTTGGGCTTAAATTGTAGAATCTTTTATCTACATTAATAGAAGTGCAAGTGACTTTTCGTCCAAAAACCGCCCTTCACGAGTTATAAGCTAAAAACCAGAAAAATTTCTGAAAAATGAGGTTTTTTGGCTCTTAGAAGTTAAGCTTAAGGATTTCTAAGCTGCAAACTTGTTTTAATACCAATCCAGTATGTCCTAACAACATACCAAAAATTCAGGTTCCTGCAATTTTTTTGGACCTAAACATACCTGGCGACTTGCCTATTTGTAGATTTCACACATTTAAGCTCACGTAACTTGTCTGCACACAATTTTTATTCGCAGAAGATTTAAAAATCAGTACTAGAAGTCAGATGCCGTGCTTCGTTTCTAACTATTCCCGTTTAGCGGAAGAATAATACAAATGTAAACATTAACGTGAAATGTACATTATCCAGTGTTTGCCGTTGTCTTCAGGTTTGTTAGGCAGACAGAATTTAAATGTGGTAACATCTAACACTAACACAGAAGATTACGTTGCATAATGTTTACTTTTTTTATATTCTTGTGTCAAGAAGTGTGGAATTTAAGAACCACAATTCATAGAAACAATCCCTTGCCCCTATCAGAGAAACACGTAAGTTGTAGCACGAAGGCAGGGGTTGTAGCATCAGGCATATGTACGTAACACATGCTTGCCAGTCTACTTTACATAGTAGCTTTTAGATGACTTCAATTGTACAGTTATTGTGAAACTAAATGAGGAAATATAAAACAATTTTATTAGACTTTTTATACAAATTTTACTCAAAATGTATAATAGCAATTAGATACTGGTACGGTAATTCTGAATTACTATCATTTGATTTCTTGTTACACAATTTCTTTGTACTACAGAGCATCATTCCTCTACAATCTAGTACATTCGATATCTAACTTTTTAAATGCCTGTTACGCATACTTCCAGTTATCTTAATTCCATTGGAACAATTGCGCGTTATCACACCTGTTGGTGTCAGTTCCGTCATTTTCGAAAGGCAGTAGGTGCACATGTGTTTAAGCTTGACCTTACACTTATTGAAACAGATGTCAAGTGGTTGCTGAATTGACATCCTACCTGAATGGCGCAAAATTAGAACTTTTTTCCCACATCATAAATCATTTTGTTCTTGAAATCCTAGTACTTCATTACAGTTCACATACCCCAGCACTTCACAAAATTTGACGAAACAATATGTATAGAAGCACAAAAGTTTTAACGCCAGTATTTTTATTTATTTATTTATTTATTTATTTATTGTGGTTTTAGGGCGCACAACTGCTAAGGTCATTAGCGCCCAGACAAGAACAGAGATTCGCTAGATCTCAAAAAAAAAAAAAAAAAAAAAAATTGGTAACTGCCAGTTAGAACATCAAGAAGAGGCTAGAAACGAAAGATAAAAGACAATTAAAAGGGTTAAATAGCCTTTGATAAATTGGCCAAGTTGATAAAACACAAAACTCTAGCAGCTACTCGTGTGTCATCAGCTAAAATTTCCTCCAGAGTAGACGGAAAGAGAAGGGCTACACAGAGATGATGAAAATTAACACAAGACAGTAAAACATGTCGCACTGTCAGCTGTTCACCACAGGAGCACAGCGGTGCAGGGTCAGCGGATAGCAAGTGACGGTGGCTGAAACGGCAGTGACCGATCCGCAACCGGGCCAGGATGACCTCCTCCCTCCGAGAGGGGCGTGAGGTGGTCCTCCAAGTAGTCGGGATCGGTTTTACAGTTCTCAATTTATTGTTGTACAGTGAAAACCATGCACTGTGCCATGACGACACGATACTCCGGCAAAAAGCCCGTTGAACATCGTCCGATGGGACGCAAAAGGTAGCCATGTGAGGCAAAAGAGCTGCGAGCTTGGCTGCTATGTCAGCGGTCTCATTCCCGGGCACACCCACGTGGCCAGGGACACACAGAAAAGAAACGCGACAGCTGTCATCTGCTAGCAACTGGAGGGAGCATTTGATCCGATACACGAGAGGATGGGTCGAGAAAGGGTCCTTTAGACTCTGCAGGATACTAAGAGAGTCCGAACAGATGGCATAGAAAGGTTGGCGGTGGCGGCAGATATACAAAACAGCCTGGTGGAGGGCAAAAAGCTCACCCGTGAAATTCGAGCACCAGTCAGGGAGCTTGTATTGGAAAAGGTGGTTCCCGACGACGAAGGCAGATCCGACACCGGCAGTGCTCTTGGAACCATCAGTATAAATAAATATGGCATTATTGAACCGCGAATGGAGTTCGACAAGCGTCAAGCGGTATACCAAATCCGGTGTGCTCTCCTTGGGCAGCGAACTAGTGAGTGTGAACCTGGGCCTGATGCCACGGTGTCAACGGGCTGTCTCTCAACCGAAAGGTTAAAGGAAGGGTAAAATCGAGCCGCTGAAACAGGTGGCAAAACCGAACTCTAGGTGGAAGCAAGGCTATCGCAGACAACTGATATTGCGATCGCGCGTGAGTCGTCAAAGAATATCGGGTAAGATGGGTGGTTGGGCATCGGCCGCAGGTGGCATTCATACCGACACAAGAGTGTCACGCCGAGTGGTCAAGGGTAATACAGCAGCCTCAGCATACAGACTCAACAGGGCTGGTATAAAATGCACCGGTCGCCAGACGTAATCCCCGATGGTGGATAGAGTTGAGACGGCGGAGAATCGACGGCCGTGCAGAAGAGTATACAAGGCTTCCGTAGTTTAGCTTCGACTGAACAATGGCCTGATAAACGTGGAGCAGGACGGTACGATCCGCTCCCCACGATGTGCCACTGAGAACACAAAGAACATTAAGGGATCTGGCACAACGGGCAGCCAGGTAGGACACGTGTGTGGACCAGCAAAGTTTCCGATCCAACATTAGCCCCAAGAATTTTTTTTGTCTCCACGAAAGGGAGAGCAACGGGGTCGAGATGTAGGGATGGTGGAAGAAATTCCTTGTATCTCCAGAAGTTTATACACACAGTTTTCTCAGTGGAGAATCTGAAGCCGTTCGCGATGCTCCAGGAATAGAGACGGTCAAGACAGCGTTGAAGCCAACGCTCCAAGAGACACGTCCTCTGGGCGCTGCAATAAATTGCGAAATCATCTACAAAAAGGGATCCGGAAACGTCGGCTGAAAGGCAATCTACGATCGGATTGATTGTGATGGCAAAGAGAGCCACACTCAAGACGGAGCCCTGTGGTACCCCATTCTCCTGGCGAAAGGTATCTGACAAAAAAGAGCCCACCCGTACCCGGAACTTGCGATCCGCCAATAACGCTTGAATAAAATGAGGGAGGTGACCACGAAGGCCCCATGTGTGCAATGTGCGGAGAATGCCCGCTCTCCAACAGGTATCGTATGCCTTCTCCAAGTCTAAGAACACTGCTACTGTATGACACTTCTTTAGAAAGTTATTCATAATGAAGGTTGACAACGTAACGAGGTGATCAGCAGCAGAGCGGTGCCGACGAAAACCACATTGGACATTTGTTAGGAGGCGGCGAGATTCGAGGAGCCAGACCAACCGAGCGTTAACCATGCGTTCCATCATCATACAGATGCAGCTCGTCAGAGAAATAGGGCGATAGCTGAAAGTAAGATGTTTGTCCTTCCCTGGTTTGGGGATGGGACAACAATGGCTTCACGCCAACTTGGGGGAACATGACCTTCAGTCCATATGCGATTGTAGGTACTAAGAAGAAAGCACTTGCCCGCAGGAGAGAGGTTCTTCAGCATCTCAATATGAATGGAATCAGGCCCGGGAGCAGAAGATCGGGACAGGCCGTGAGCACGGTCTAGCTCCTGCAAGGTGAAGGCGACATTATAATTTTCACGATTAAAAGAGTGGAAAGAAGGCGGCCATGCCTCCTCTACCTGTTTGCGAGGGAGAAAGGCAGGGTGGTAATGGGCAGAACTCTAAACCTCCGCAAAGAAATGGCCCAATGCGTTGGAAACATTAGCGGGGTCCACGAGGACTGCGTTCTCCACGGTCAGGCCAGGAATCGGGAAGTGGACCTTGATGCCGGATAAACGGCGTAGGCCACCCCCAAACAACTGTAGAGGGTGTAAAACGGTTGAAAGAACTAGTAAAAGCAGTCCAGCAAGCTTTTTGCTGTCGTTTATGATACGACGACATTGCGCTCTCATACGTTTATAATTGATGCAATTCTCCAAAGTTGGGTGGCGGCAGAAGGTGCATAAAGCACAGCACCGGGCTGTAACCGCATCACGGCAGGCTGCAGTCCACTAAGGGACCGGGACACGACGTGGAGAAGAGGATGTATGAGGTATGGAATGTTCGGCAGGGGTGAGAATAACCTCTGTGAGGTAGTCGACCTGACTGTCACAGCTGGGAAAATTCTGATCGTGAAAAACAGCCATGGTAGAATAAAGCCCCCAGTCGGCTTTAGAAATGTTCCAACTGGTGGGACGAGGAGATGGGGAATGATGCAGGAAGTGGATGATACAAGGGAAATGGTCACTTGAGTACGTGTCAGAAAGTGCACACCACTCAAACCGACCGGCAAGCTGAGGAGTGCATATTGCAAGGTCTATATGGGAATAAGTGTGTGTTGTGTCAGAAAGTAAGGTCGGTGCACCGGTGTTGAGGCAGACAAGATCGAGGTGTTGGAGAAGGTCCACCAAAAGGGAGCATCTCTGACAAGGTGCCGGAGAGCACCATAGGGGGTGGTGGGCATTGAAGTCGCCTACCAACACGAAAGGTGAAGGGAGCTGGTCAACAAGGTGGAGCACATCTGCCCTAGTAAGGGCAGATGACAATGGCGAATAGCTATTACAGAGGGAAAAGGTAAATGTGGATAGAGTGATGCGGACGGCAACTGCCTGTAGGCGAGTATGCAATGTAATGGGATGGTAATAGATGTCGTCTCGAATGAACATCAGAACCCCTCCATGGGCTGGGGTACCTTCCACAGGTGGCAGGTTGAAACGCACAGAGGTGTAGTGTGGAAAGTCTGCACGATCACTTTGACACAACTTTGTTTCTTGGAGACAGACTAGAAGTGGGCAGTACAATCGAAGGAGTAGTTTTAGCTCCTCCCGATTGGAATGAATGCCACGAATATTCCATTGAAGGAGCGCCATGATAAAAAATGAGATAAGAAATGAGGATAAAAACGAACAAGCAAGCGGGGTCACCTCGACGGCCGCTGAGGACCGGATTTTGAGGGAGCACTGCTATCGCTGTCTAGGGGCAAAGGGTCGTGGTCCATAGGTTCGACCGACGCGCCTGCCACCTCTCCGAGTTGATCAGGAGGGGCAGTTTCCACCGCCGGTAAAGGGCCGGGTGCCCGGCAGACGGAGCATCCTGGTGAAACAGAAGACGGCCAAGGCCGGCAACTGTTTGACGGCGTGACGGATGGGTCACGCCTCGGCGGGGAAGGAGAGGAACTCTTTCTTGTTGGCTCTTCTGGAAGAGTGACGGTGAGAAGAGGCAGTTGACGATTGGGAAGCCTGAGAACGCAGAAACTCCTCGCTTTTTCAAAGTCTGGGCATGTTGTTTAGATGCCCACGGTTTATTAGAGGTTGACGAAGACTGAACTTTAGAAGCAGCAGGAGGAAGCGGGGATGTGGAACGGGCAATCTTCGGACTGGCGGATCGCACAACTGTCAGCGAAAGTGAAATCACAAGTCTGGGTACTTGAATCCTTAGTAGGTCGAGTGGAGGTGAGGACCTTACTGTATGTGCTCGCTGGGAGGACAGTGGGCTTTCGACTCGCCAACAACTTTCGAGCGGCAGATGTTGATACCTTTTCCGTAACCCGAATTTGCTGGATGACCTTTTCATCCTTATATACAGGGCAGTCCCCGAGAGGAAGCCGCATGGTCACCGTCGCAATTAAGGCAGTGAGGGGACGGAGGTGGGCAACCCCCTCGTAGGCGTCCCTACCACAAGTGACATTTCGCTGCGTTAGGGCAAGATTGACGGGTGTGGTTGTACCTGTGGCATTGAAAACAGCGCGTTGGGTTAGGTACATAAGGGCGGATGGAGATGACTTCATACCCTGCTTTGACCTTCGACGGGAGTTCAACTCTGTCAAACGTCAAGAACACAGTACGAGTCTGTGTCAGCTGGTTATCTACCTTTTTCATCACCCTGTGGACGGCTGTTACAACCTGATCGGACATATAGGTTTGTATGTCTTCGTCAGACAACCCGTCAAGGGATCTCATAAAAACTACCCCCCGTGACAAGTTGAGTGTGCGGTGCGCTTCTAACTTGACTGGAAACGTGTGTAACAATGTTGTTCATATCAGTTTTTGGGCCTGGAAGGCACTGTCCGCTTCCAGCAACAATGTGCCAGTGCGCTGACGCGAACAGGTTTTAACAGGGCCAGCAATTGCATCAACACCTTTCTCGATGACAAAAGGATTTACAGACGTGAAATCTTTACCGTCGGTGCGAGACAAGAAATTTCGGTAGATTAGGCAGAGTCTTTTTTGCTTAGGTGAATCTTTCGTTTCTGGGTCAACGTCACTGAAGAAGAGAAGGAAGTCATTGCAGAAGTGTCCCCCGTGATTACCGGCGTCTCCGATGGTGCACTCCTTCCTAGGGGGGCCCCTCTCCGAGGGCTTACCCGCCTTAGGTGATAGTTCACACCTCAGGTCACACCTCCCGAGAACTGACGGAGGGACCAATCGGCATGTTCGGAAGGTACCAGCTTGGGTAATCACCCCTCCCTGGGCCTGGCCTTTACCAGAGGGTACATACGTGACCTACTTGTCTACCCGGGGCGGGGAATTACGCGTTACCCCGTCACCTGCTACGCATGATAATGCGTGGGTCGGCCTTCAGACAGGCACAGGGAGGAAAGAAGAAGAATAAAGGAAGTGAAGAGAAAGAAGGAAAGAAGTGTCTCAAACGCCGAGGCGGAGACTAATGAGGAGGAGAAGGAGGCTAGGAGAGTAAAGCAAGGAGAGGAAGACAGAAAAAGGGTAGGAAAGGAAGGAACCAAGGAATAGGAGAAATGACAACAAGAAACCACCTTAACTTGCAGAAGACACCAATCTCCCGGCGAAGGCATAATCCGGGAGGAAAAGTGAAGCAGCCTGGGGCAGAAGAAAGGCTGCTCCGGCTCAGGGCCCCGTGCGCGCCATACACGTACCCACAAATACTGCTTATATGAGACGTGAAAAGTTACAAGTAACTCTTAGTGCCATTTATCAGAACTATTCAAGGTGAGGTCGTTTCGTTTTATGACATTGCGTCTTTCAGCGGATCTATGGAAAATGAAGTAAATAACACCAACAAAAGTGCAGTGTTATTCAAAGTAAGGTACAACATTTGTAACTAAAGGTTTCCATGTAACACTTTGGATTCGGGATTCTGTAGTATTCAACCATTATGCGCCAAATCTTTAATCTGAAGCCAGTGTGCTAGGTTCGGCAAATAATGTATTCAGCCGAACCACTTTGACAACCCTAATCTCTATGTTTAAAATAATTTGCCCAGTCAGTGAAATGTGTTGACTACAAATTTTGCCTTAGTGTTGAAGGGTGGAATGAATGGATGATTCCCATCTCAAACAGTTGAGCTTACTCATATTATTCGGAGTCAGCCATACCAACTTAATATAACTGAACTGCAGATTGTCAGGGTGTGTTAGACACCTATTGAGTAACAGCATTATTTACCTACTTTCAGTGCACTTTTTGCAGGACAGTGCCATTAAAAGCAAGATAGAAAAAATTGCAGAAAATTTAACAGTATCATTAATGACAAGAAAGCATTGTAGTGACAATACGACTGTCCCAAGTGATGAATATGAATATAAAGAATGGCGTATTAAGATTTGGTTCCTTCATTAACTGAGCTGAGTGCTGCCCTCTCCAGCATTAGCAGGCATCTTATTGAGTCTGTAGAGGGATTCTCCATCCCAAAGTAAAAAGGAAAAGGGGGGGGGGGGGAGAGAAAAAGCGACACCTGCATGCACATTTTCACACCAAATGTTTTTCAATAACTTAGTAGCCACTCCCTGCACTAATGCGCACCCAAGCTAGTAGCAGGCACCCTATGTATCACCCAATATGGGGAGGGGGGCAGAAATTTCTACAAGATTGCACAGAATTGTCCAAGTCTCTGGTTTAAGCCTTCCAACCTGTTCCAAACCATAGGTCTGATATACACAAACTGCTTTCACCAAACCCAACAGCCACCTATAAGAACTGAGGATGGCATCTGAATCTAGACAGCAGGTATCACTGGTGCTGACGTAAGCAAAAACCTGCAGTCAGGTGCATTCAATGTACTCTACCACCACTGGCCCAGCCGCCTCCACATTTCTGACAAGACCCCCAGCAAACGAACTGAGCACCCTTTCCAGGACAACTATTTTCCTAAAGGGTCTCATCACCCACCCAAGAGTTCCCAATGAGAAACCCACACTCTGCATTTATCCAGACTTCTAGAAGGTCAGTCACTGCCCAACAGCCACGTCAGTCTACACTGGCTCTAAATGTATCAGCATTAGGCAACACTTCATATCTGAGGCAGAAAGGGACAATCTTATTGCCAGTACTCAGTTTTTGCCTTCTGCTTATAAATTTATATTACCACCACAGTTCACTAATCACAAGGAAAGTGTCAACCAGTAAGGACATGAGGACCTGAAAGCATTGAATTGGCAGCACTATAGGTACCAGAGGTCCTTCAGCATTTGAAGTACCCCAGTGGCAACAGCTTGAACGGTGTATTCTGCAATACAATTGCCAGCTGATTACACACAGTAGCCCATTCCTTTAAATCCATTCACAACTGGCATGGTCACTATCAATCTGTGAAGCTATTTTTTTCGTAGACTAACAAGCTTAAGTCATGGTCTTAAAATCACAACTACTCTACAGGCTGCTTGAATGTATGGGCACGCACACACCTGCTTACGGTCTATTTTAGACCAAATATAATATAGTAATAAGGACAGTTAACAACTCGCTAGAAAAACACGGTGAAGAGCTACGACGGGCACACAAGAACACACAACATTTTCAGCTACTGGCCATCAGAAAATCGAACATTCACCCAATCAAACAACCATCACTTTGAAGTGTGGCAGACAGAGGTGACAGTTCTATGACTTATGTGATTGCGTGAATGTTCTATTTTCTGAAGGAGGCCATGGCCGATAGCTGAAAGTGTTTTATGTGTGTGTTTATGTGCCTCTCACATCTCGTCGCCATGGCTTACAGTGAGTTGTAAACTGTCTGTATTACTATATTGTCAATTACAACCTGGACTTTCCATTATTAGCTCTTAGATAGTGGCATATTAATTTCAAGAGAATTCATTCCTCTTAGCTAAATAAGAAGTTACTTTTCAACTTTCGTTCTTTCAGCATTTAAAAAATGTAGGTATTTGGATAGTATTAATACTTTTGCTAAAGAAAATGTACACTTTTACCAGTAAACCAACTGACCTAAACTGAAGTCAGCTACACAATACTCTTCAACGAGTATCAGCACTTCTAATTTTGATATGAAGATTAGTTGCCTCACACCATAAAAAATCTGAGAGGTAAACCTATACTCATACTGAGAACCCAAATTTGATTTTTTTCATTGTTAATATCTAATGATAACACTACATACCCAATGCTTGAACTTGGCAGGAAATTTCTTCTTTCACTTCATCCGTCAAATAAAGACGTAAGCATTCTGTTATTTTGGGGAAATACGGGATCATTCCTTCTTTGGCAGCATTTGCTGGTAAAAGAAAGCAGACATTATTTAGATATATTCAGCAAAAATTAAATGTTAACTATCACTGCAAACACACACACAC
Source organism: Locusta migratoria (assembly GCA_026315105.1). Taxonomy (NCBI): domain Eukaryota; kingdom Metazoa; phylum Arthropoda; class Insecta; order Orthoptera; family Acrididae; genus Locusta; species Locusta migratoria. The sequence continues at coordinate 274,464,718 of CM048747.1, forward strand.
ACACACACACACACACACACACACACACACAAAGAAGAAATGGTTATCTATAATTACATACAAAAATTAGTAGACAGTGGGTTACAAAGGGGGGGACTGCAAGTATATGCAGAAACATCAACTAATTATATGGCTAACAGTGTACACATCTTATGGGAGTTTAAGGATGAACTGTAGCATGTAAAATTTGATTGTTGGCAAATTTTGCATCTACTTTTGACAACATTTTCATGTATTTTTAATAATTTGGCAGTTTTTTAATTTGGTTAACTATGTTCATGAAGAAAGTTTTAGTGCAATTAATGTGCAGAATTTTTGTATAGATCAACAAATAGAGCTGCCTTTAAATAATTCTTATATAGCAGTAGTATCAACATACAGAGCACCTTCAGGTAATTTAGAATTTTCTTTGAAACAGATGCACCCTTAATTTACACATTTAAAGTCTGTAGAGATGTGCGAGTTTTGAGACTTCAAAGCTAATTTTGTTATGTATTCCAGAGACGGAATAGACCTAGAAAACTTTATATGTGGACATGATCTTGCCCTACTGATAATCTGGTACAAAAATTCAAATACAGAACCAAGTGTCACTTCCTGCAGAAACATTTTTCTTAAAAGGAGTAGACAGTTGGTTTTTCCAATATAATGTAATGACAGAAATTATCACCTTTCTAGTTTATGTTTGTTATTGATTGATTTACTTTAAAACTTGTGAAATAGCTGACTACAGCTGCAGAAGTTGGTAAATCAGCCTGATCCTCGTCATCGTCGACCATCTTACAGGGCTCCATTGCACTTTCACAACTTACATTCACTTCAGGTGTGGCAGTCTAAATCTGATGATCTTAAAAATATTCCAGGACTGTGTTTTTTATGAACACCTGTGACTCTACACCATTCTTTCTGTTTGACTTTGTCCCCTTCTTCAGAAACAGATGCACCACAACCAGCCTTTGTAAAATAAATTAATGCAGTCTATTATGACACCACTGCCAAGCAGGAACAACCATGCACATAGTTTGCAAAATTTAATGTCGCATAACATTATCTCAAGGGAAGACATTTATTTTCAATTAACTGATACCCTCTATCTGACTAAAATTTATTATTCATAGGTTCAGAGGCTGTAGATGATTTGTGCAATTAAGAAGAACAACACTTTTGACATTCCTCAAAGATATTACATGTATATGCCAAAGGTCAATCAATAGCACTATTTTTCTATCTGGTGCACCCTTAAGTTACAATTCAGTTTACATGTCAATGATTGTTGCTTGACATGTAGGTGCTGGTAGAAGTGCCATGAATGACAGGTGAAAGCAACCAATCACAAATAGCATCTGGTAGCCAATAAGAATGCTTACGTTTTTCACTTTTTAAACAAATCAATGATGTAGATATCATTTCAGATTAATATATTGCAAAACTGCTACCTGATTGTGAATTTAGGAAGTACATTCGGCACTTGTCAGTATTGGTTTAACTGTTTAGTGTTATGGAAATGGAGTGCTTTCATTCAGCAGAAACTATTAGTGTTCATAAATTTTAAACTTTGTGAAAACTAAATGTTTTAAAAAAACCATGTTGCACTCATCTAGTGACTGGTCCTCAATATACCTAGGATTTTTCAGTGTTTTCTTTTCTGAAGAACGTGCAAGATATTTCTTACGAACATGTACGAATCAAAATTTTCATTGGCACCCTCCCCCTGGTTTGATGTGTAAGCACATCTTTAAGAGGCTATACCTTCAACACAAAATAATTTTTTAAGTTAGGTTACATTTTAGTCCATCAAAATCATTTCCTACAAATACAGATGGCTAGGGGGTTTGAGCACACAGCAACTAGTCTTTAGCACCTCTACAAATGTCTATTATGTTATGCCAGTAACTACAATCATAGCACAGCTTTAATTTATGCAAATCAAAAGAGCAGCAATAAAACAGTGAAAACTGAAAATTTGTCAATACAATGTGTCTTCAAGTGCGTCACGATTTTGCGCTTTATTGTTTGTAAAAAATACTGCACAACACCTAATTATTTGCAAAGAGAAAACAAAGGGGCTTTTTCATTAGCTGCCTGGATTCATGATTGCCGTTATCAACAAGCTGTAACGAACATGAAAAAACACCATTTACATCTACGTTAAAAATGTCTGACCTTGTGTTTTTCCAGTGGTTCAAAGTTTCAGTATCTACAGCTCCACACTAAATTTTTACACACCAATCCTCTCGGTGACTTTCAAGCCCCTCCTCTTTTAGATGATTTTCACTTACAGGAAAGCTACATGCATCATACTCCTTGGAAACATTTTATAATAACAGTTACCATGTGACGAATGATGTTACCCGAATATTCATTGTTTTACATCCAAAGGAATCACTAGATTTTTCATTTAACAATCCTTTCCTATTTTTAAGACTGCCTCACAATTAAGTCCCTGCAAAACTAGCCATATAACACAGCCTTATGTTGCATTTGTCTGACAGTATAAATGGTCATCAGATTCTGTTGAATCATTTAGTTTTTTTACATTTATAAGCTATAATGCTATGAAAGTAATATTGGGGGGGGGGGGGGGGAGGAGAAGGAGAATGACAAGACATCACTTCACGGCTGTTGCTTCGTAATTTTTGACTGATGTCAAATCATGTGACCATAACATGAAAAGCAAGGCAATACTGCTTGCTGACTCATCAAATGCTTTTTCTGGTATTTATGCACAGGTATTCGATATGATATGCATTGACAAAGATATCTATTACCAGGTGTCATGTAAACACAAAACTACTTGTGTGGAAAAAACCCAGAAATTAACTTGCACATAATTTGGAATTTTGTAAAACAATTTAAATTTGCAGAATTGTTTCACATTTGTTTCTTAAAAATGTGCCTTTTCCTTAAAGTGAGGTTCATTAAAGCGAGGATCATTTAAAGTAGCAAGAACCAAGGCTGTTCCATTGGGAGTATTGTCAGGACCAACAGAAACCATTAAAAAGCAGAATTTCCTACAAGGAGGATTCATTAAATTGATGTCTTTCTGTACATCAAACTGGGATATATTAAGGGTGACATTGCACACACCTTGATACAAAGGCACTCTTTGGGGCTCTCAAGTTATGAACTCCACATTTCGGAGAAGTTCATTTTACACTTCCATCACAAAAACTTTTGTTACAGATGTTTGTTGAGAGTTTTACTTTGAAAATTTATGGGGAGTGTTCAGAGAGCTCAGGTCAATTACCAATTGACTCTTAGTACCCAAAGTTGAACACCAGTTTGTACAAGATGTAAGTAGAATATATTTTCACAGCTGCTTCACAATCCAGGGTATCTGTAGCATTTTCATCATCACCAGATTTTCTGAACTATGCAAATGAAATTAGACTCAGAACACATTGTTTCCAAATTAACCCATCCTTAGTGTTGTTCAGGTGTTTGGACTCCCACCAAATTGGTTTAAGCCTTTCACAGGGTGTGTGGGGCATATACCTCCCACTAACAGTATTCCTCTGCTGCATTCATGGGAATACATGCTATCTCTTCTGTTTGTCCTGGGCCCTAGTGGTAGTCCACTGCAGTAGATCTGGTTTCTGTTAAATACACCTATAGCTTTTAGGGCTTTAGGAAGTATAATCATTTATCACTGATTAACAGTTTTTCTGGGATTTCTCTGGGGTTCTTGGGGAGTATGCTTACAACCAAAATCAATATTGAAAGGTGATTTTAAGATACACACAACCACAGTGTCTCTTTCAGTCCTTAAGAAGCATATTTACCACCAAATTATTCCCACAAATTATGAGGTATCCATACGTCTTACTATCTCTGTATGTGTCTGTCATTGTGTGTTAGTATGTTGTAGCAAGTGTAAGACAACTTCTACAACAATGTGTTTGTTGCAGGATTGCTATTGTTGGAAGAGATGACCGATTTGAAGATTTTGTTGATAAATGAATTACATGTAAACGGTAAACATTAAATTTATTTAAAAACTGTTTAGAATAAAAATAAATTGTGGTCTTTATTTAACATGGTAATAGCAACATGTTACAGCTCACTAAAGAAATCCATTTAGCACAAAAGTGCTAATCTCTCCAAGACATTATAGTGGTATATATACAACCATAGTTTTCAAGACGAATCAAGGAAATAATTTCATCAAAATTAAAATAATGAATTTATCACACTTCTAATGCAATACAAAAATTTGCTTCACTGAGCTGCCACGAAACATGCACTCACAAAATAGTTAAAGGAAGGTAGAAGCAATTCTTAGGTAGGCTGCAAGGTTTGAGTGTTACCAAGATGCCTCTGAAACAAATGGTAATCACTGGAAGGAAGGTGACATTCTTTTCAAGAAACACTGTTTAAGAAATTTAGGGGGGCGGGAATGTGAAGCAGACTGCAGAAAGATTCAACTGCTGCCAAACTACATTTCATGTAAAGATCACAAAAACAGCAGAGAGATAAGAGCTCATACACATTTTTACAAGTATTCAGCCCCCCCCCCCCCCCCCACACACACACACACATTTTATATGGGAGTGGAACAGGAAAGCAAATAACTATTAGTGATACCATTGGATGGATTGTGGGGTATGTATGTAGATTTATCCAACTCCAGTAATGAACAATCTCCACACTCTTGACACTAGTTTTCCCTTTGTCCATCCAGTCATCCCTTCCAGTTCACATTTACTGGTAACCACTGTACATTGCTCCCATTGTCCCAGAAATCCATGCATATCCCAACCCATTTCATTTCCTAGCATGCAAACCAACTAGGTTGAGAAGGAAGAGTTTTTCATCATTGATGGAAACAAATTTGTCTTATTTCATAAGTTGAGGAATGGATGGTACAGGTCATTTGGTGCAAATACTAAGTAAATTAAAATAATAGGTGCCAAATTTTGAAACACACCTTCAGGGTTTCTCAAGATGAAATCAGAGATTATGTTGCAGCCATTGAATAAATTTGAAGAAACCATAGATTTGAGGCCAGATCCTTCACATGAATTTAAGACCAAGTATTTCAGCAACTCATGGTGCACGAACAGCATTGCTTTAAATTGGTAATGAATCATGCCACATAAACCAAAGTGTTTTACTGGATATGGTTTTATTCAAGACAATGCCTTTCCCCTCCTCCAAACTTTGAACTGGCCTATTATTTGTAAAGGGGCCTAAAGCTTAAGGTTGACAATTATAGTGTCAAGTTTGTATCAAATACTGTCAAGAGATGAAACATATGTGACTGGCAATCAAACGTACACAATGTTCTGATCTGTGGGACATTAAATCAAGAGATTGAAATAGTGTTTGCTCTAATGTTATTTTTTCATGCTTTAATTTTTACTATTTTTTCATGTCCTGTTAAAACAATTTAAACTTTTAGCTCTTGGCTTTATTTGAGCACGATAGTAATAAAACAACACTTGTCTACATATTTAACAGATTCTTGATCATGAATAAAAGTATCTGCTGACAATACCTGCTGCACTGAAAGCACTTAACACTAGCTCGTGTGCATGAGGTAGATTTGTATTTGCCATTGTTGCAAACAATCTCTCCATTAGTGTGGGCAAGTAGGGCAGTATTTCCTGCTCCAAATTTTCACAAAACATTTCTAATGCATAGAAAGTCCTATCTAGGCCCGGTGGTTCTTTCCCACTTTGCTGCAATTGCACGCACAATTGGCCTAGGTGCTCAAACAAAACAGGCAGCAAGTCTGATGCATATTGGCTTATATCCGGCTGAAAACAAAAAGACACACATCAGGACACTGTTTCTAATAAATGCAAAAGAAAATAATGGTGAAAGTGGTCAACAGCAGTCAGTAAAAACTTAACTGGTGATAGCTTAGATGAAATGATACATTTATCTGATTAAGGCCTGTTCTTACAATGTCCAGTAAAATGTTTACGGGAACTTTACCAACAGTTTCATTTTGTAATATCCAATTAAGAGACATCTGGTCGTAGGCTATTTCCTAACCGGCAGTAATCTTTACCGGATCATCGTCTTCCAGTATACTCTTAACTTTTTCGTATTGCTAAATTTCTTAAAGTTTTGGGCACATTAGATTGCACCCATGTAAGAATTCAATCATCTTGAGGAGATGAAGCTGAAACCTTTAGTAACAGAAAAAGGTTATTTTTCTATAAATGTGCAAGTAGTGGTAAATGCAGAGCTTATCACTGACATTGTTGCAAGATGGCCTGGTTCAGCACACAACAGTAACATTTTCATGAATAGCACGTTAAGGGCATGCTTAGAAAGAGCAGACACAGTTCATGGATATTAGGTGACAGTGCATATCTCTTTAAATCTTATTTAATGACACCACTATGTTCCAGTAACAAAGCTGAGAGGTTATATAATTAATCTCTCATATGTACCAGAAATTTAATCGAAAGGTGTTTCGGTGTCTGGTAGCGAAGATTTCCAGTGTTGTCACTAGGCTTTAGAGTTAACTTACAAACAACCATGGCCATTACTGTTGCTTGTGCTATATTACACAATCTAGCTCGGAAACAAGAAGATCAGAATCCCCAGAGACATACCACAGCAGAAACTTACGAGATTCATGCTGCTGCCATTTAAGCTGACATCCAGCAAGCTGCATCAAGAACTGCACTGATTCAAGACTACTTCGCCCAACTGTGAAATCTTATATCGGTACAACAGTAAAAATTAAGACTTCTGTAATTTACACATTTTATTGAAAAAATTCAGTGCACCACTATTTTACATTTACAAATATACGGTAATTGTCAATCACAAATCTTTGACTATTTTCATTTAGCCTAATTCTATTTTAATGTTGAGCAGCTCCATTTCTTGTTTGTGTTGAAGCCACCTCCACTAATGCCTCTCCCCCCCCCCCCCCCCACTCTTTTCTTTCCTTTTCCCATTCATGCCGTTTCTAGGCATGCCTCTTCCTCTGTGTGAAAGATTTTTACTTCCACTATTCATATCATCATTAACTTTTTTTTTTTACTAAATCTTTCCTGAACTGTGAGTCAAGGGATTTTATTGGTCTGGAGGAGTGCAGGTGACCACTAAGACCAAATGTGTGCAGCATTCTGTTCCTCTGGCATCTCGATAATAGCTTCACAATCGGTATTTTCCTCAGTGGTTTCGCCAATTTCAGAACACACACGGCTTGTTTCTTTGTTTCTGAAATACAATGTTAGTTGACAGCTTACACAAATTTTTAAAAGGCAAAGGTGTAAGATTGTAGTTCTTTAAAGCAGCAGATGACGAGAAATATAAATTACTGACGAACATTAACATGAATATAATTTAAATTAATGAAATGCAGCAACCAGTTGCTTGCGGTTATTTATTTTTAACTTTAACGACTGGTTTTGGGCGCTTGAGTGCCCTTCTTCTGGTCTATTTTTGTACTGTTGCTTAATGAATGTACATGCTAGTAGGAGAATCAACGCTAAGTGCAATTGTGAAACATACTTATTGCCTCTCCATCATATGGATTATTAAGGCCCACAGCACTCGTACCCACCACAACCCAAGTAAGGTTTCCCTGTTTGGGCATTTTGTTCGAAGTTTTTTACCCCCTCTTGTCAAGAAAACCTTTCTTCTGCAAAGCTCTTCATCACCTCCTTTAGATTCTCCTACTTGTCTCTTAAGTTGTTTTGTTGGTCTTTTACTACCACTCAGGGCCTCAAATAATGCCCCAATTTACTACCACACTTTCTTTTTGGTCCCACATTCCTCATCTTATTTTCATTGACGCCATGCTTCTCTATAATTTTAAGAATTTCTTCTTCTTTTGCGGAAAAATTCACCTGCCTGATTCTTAGTTTGTCACTGGTACTTGCCATAATAGAAGAAGTGCACTAAGTTGGTGAACACACATGTAATTCCTTCATGGAAACTTTCAAAAGAAACAAACAACTGGCAGACGATATCTTTGCCACAAAGATGTGTACCAACCACTACAAATGTTACGTGGCTTTATTTACTGCCAGTAAAATTAACCTGTAGATGTTAAGAACGAAACTGAATTTACAGTAACTTCCACCATGAATTTTACTAGAAATTAATTCTTACCCTGTCTTTACTGGACATTGTAAGAACAGGCCTAAGATAAATTTGTAACTCAGTACCCATATTAACTGAGCTGTAGAAAGTGAAATTTCAGCTAATTGAGCCCCTATACACAGATACTACTAACCCAAAAATAGCCTTTAAATTATAAAGCCTGTTCTCTGAAATACGATTTGTTTAGTAAGCTACTACATACCTGAAGATGCTCTGAAAATTGTCCTAACGCATACAGCGCAGCATTTCTGACAACAGGTGTCTCATCTGTTATACCCTTGCAAATAAACTGCAGGAACACTTTTAAATACTTGTTTCTTATATGTTCTGCACAACCTTCAGCAACAACAGCCAGAGCAAGATAGGATGCTTTTTTTGCAAAAATGTTCTCTCCTTCAAGACCAGGCTGAACGAATTCCATCTGAAAAAAGCATTGAGAAATTACTGATGACAATATTAGTTACTAGTCAACTGCTTCTAACACAAAAAAAAGTGTAGCATATCATATAAATGATTTGAGTTTACGTACTAGTAAATTACACTACTTTTTTTCAGTTAGGATCCAATGATGTACGTACCAAAGGAGTAAACAATTTTTCTGGTGGTAAATGGAGAGCCAGCACATCTAAAGTTTGAGTAGCACAAGTAACAGGTGTATTGGATTCACCATCAATAATAAAGCAATCATCCACTTCATCTACATCCGGGGGAAGACACATCAACCGGAAAAGTGTATTAACTATAGAAGGTATCAGTTTATATTTTATTATGGCCTGTAAAACAAAAGTACAAGTTTCAAAAGTTAATGCAATGAAATTACATAATTCAGTTGTAACACATTAAAAGACACCAAGTAGTTATCTTGATCTGTTGTTTGCTTCTCCAAAAATTACAAGGATATGACAACATTAAGTACTAAGTTTCAATGAATATTCACTACTGTTTTTACCAATGTTAATATGTGGTGGAGGACACCAAGCTAATCCACATTCTTCATGAGGTACATGACAAGTAATCGATGAAAGATGTCATTAAAATTAGATTTTTTTTGGAATGAAGCACATGCGTATTTCAAAAAATATTTTTAGATCATTGTTTCATTGACTAATGTTTGGGGTCAGTAATTATCTCAGCACTTTCATCTAGGAAATGCTAATTTAGTGTTGGAGGACAGTGTGTGGGGGTAAACATTGCTGAGGAAGACCAAGAGATGCATACAGTATGCAGATTCAAACGGATGTAGGTTGTCGTCCTTATGAGGAGATGAAGAGGGTTGCTCAGCTTAGGGTAGGGTGGAGAGCTGCATCAAACTGTCTCTGAACTAAAGACAACACCACCCATTGTTGCAAAATTTAGTAATTAACATTTTATAGTGATTCATTCACAAGCACAGTCTAAGCAATTTTGAAATTTAACACTTTCGCTGCGGCTGAAGCTTTTAAGCGTCCGCGCTCAATGTAGGATAGCGCGAGCCGCAGCGAAAATGTTAAGAGAAAACTGTGTACTGGGCCAGGACAGTAGATGAGATAGCAGAACTGAAGCAGGGAGATGGTTGAGTGATGCCTGGATGTCTGAAGTACCTACAAAAGGCAAAGTTGCTGTGAGAGTTCTAGTTTAACATTCTTTTGATAGTTAGTAACCTTTGTGATTTGCCTAATCATTCCTCCTTATGTAACCACATGCTGCATGCTAAATTTGATTACTCATGATTGCAAAGTGAATTACAGCTATTTGTATCGTTGAGGCAAGCAGCCACCCCACCTTGTCAATGTCTGTGGTACATGGGGGTGTCAAAAATGGGTATGTGAGTGAATATCCATTCTAGGCCATATCCTACCAAATAAATGGACAGTCATAATAGTTATGGCTCCTGAGAATTTTGTGATTGAGCAACATTATTTTCAAGTCTAAGAAAATATGACATTTTAGAGCACTGGTCTACTTTATTCCTTAACTGTAAGAAAACTGACTTTACAGTCAACATTAATAATAGAAACTGTATGCTACTTAAGACAACAGCTCAAATGTTTTTCAGCAACTCACCTTTTTCTTTAATCTTGTTATCCAGCCTATCAAGTTGATTGCTTTGACACGGAGTGTGACATCCAACTCTTGATTACAGGAGAAGTTAAGACACATTTCCACAAGTGGTTTAATGAATGGAATAACTGCTGTTATTGCAGACTCCATCAGTAAATCAAACAGCTCCATGACTTCACAAGCCTTGTTTTCATCTGCACGTGCAAGAACCTCAACGGACTGCAGAATTCTTGGCATAAGTTTTTGGTATGTCCCCATCATCTGAACAACAAAAACAGATTTCATGTATCAACCTGTATGAGACAAAATCAGAATGTATTTGCGTTCCTGTAAGGAATGAAAGCAACTCCTTGGGAGAAAGAGGGGGATTATTGCCTTTCAATTTTCTTTCGTTAACTATGCGACTACTGAACTATAAACTGTTGATAAATATCTGCGAACATTTGAAATTGTAGAGTTGTTTTATGTACGAGGGTTGTTTTTTTAAGTAAGGGCCGTTCGCGTGTACAGTACTGTAGATGTGTGGACGCCGCAACAAGCCACCGCACCACTTGCCAGCATCCTTCCCGTTCACACTGATGCCAGTTGCAGCTCTGCAGCTGACGTCTATGCGTCGCTGTGTTACTTTATAATGTTTACGATTACTGAATCGCCCGCCACGTGTGAGATACGGTCAGTGATACATTTTTTTTGACCGCGAGAAGCCTATCAGCTGTAGAAATTCATCGTCAATTAACAGAAGTTTATGGCTTGAATGCAATGAGTGAAGGTAAAGTGCGTCAATGGGTTAGAGAGTTTAAAAGTGGCCGTCAAAACGTCCATGATGATGAATGCTCAGGCCGGCCCTCTAATTACTGATGATATGGTAGCTACAGTCTAAAAATATTCGTGAGGACAGAAGATTCACAATTTCCACTCTTTCTTTGGAATTTCCACAAGTTTCTGGATTGGTTTTGTACCAAATTGTGTCTGAAAACCTAAACTTTTAGAAACTGTTCTCTGTGGGTACCCAGACTCCTCACAGAGGATCACAAAGGGAAGAGATTTGCCACTTCATTGGCCTTTCTGATTCGTTACGAGAAAGAAGGGAATGACATGTTGAGTCAAACTGTCACTGGAGATGAAACATGGGTATCCCATATCACTCCCGAAAGCAAGCAACAATCGATGGAATGGTGACACATAACCTCACCCGTCAACGTCAAAGCCAAACAGACGCTGTCAAAGTGCAAGATTATGGCAACTGATGCCTACTGTGCAACTCTAAAGAAGCTCCGCAGAGTAATTCAAAACAAAAGGTGTGGCATGCTGACAATAGGAGTTTTGCTCCTGCACGATAACACTAGGCCTCACACCTCAAAAGACTCGGATTTGATTGATTCTTTTGGCTGGGAAGTTTTGGACCATGCACCATACAGCCCCGACCTTGCTCTTGGCGATTTTCACATTTTCCGGTACCTGAAACACCTTCTTGGCGGCCAGCGCTTAACTGACGACAAAGTGAAAGCGGCCGTGAACTCTTGGCTGACTGAGCAGGCGGCCGAATTCTTTGAAGAGGGAATTAAAAACTTAGTTGTACGGCATGACAAGTGCTTAAATAAACAAGGCAACTATGTAGAAAATAGGTAAAAGTGTGTAGAATCAGAAAATAAGTTTACAAAATTATTTTTATCTCTTTTTAAAAATAAATTGGCCCTTACTTAAAAAACAACCCTCCTACCTTCACCTATTAGTTACATGAATGAACTGCAGAGTCATCAGACCCTATACTCAAGAATGAGGAAGCCAGTAGTAGTAGTAGTAGTAGTAGTAGTAGAGGTGGTGGGTGTCCTCAGAATTTTTTTCTCTAATCATCATCATCAGAGAATGGTTATGCCTTTCAGCGTTCAGTCTGGAGCATAGTACCCCTAATAAAATTCCTCTATGATCCCTATTCAATGCTAACATTGATGCCTCGTCTGATGTTATGCCTTTTACTTTAAAATCATTCTGCACCGAATCTAAGTACTTTCTTCTTGGTCTACCTCGACTTCTCTTACCCTCCGCTGCCAAGCTCATGAGTCTTTAAGGTAACCTTGCTTCTCCCATGCGTCTAACATGACCCCACCATCTCAGTCTGTTCGCAATAACCGCTTCATCTATGGTGTTCATTCCCAGTTTTTCTTTGATTTCCTCATTATGGACACCCTCCTGCCATTGTTCCCATCTATTAGTACCTGCAATCATTCTTGCTACTTTCACATCTGTAACCTCTACCTTATGAATAAGGTAACCTGTATCCACCCAACTTTCACTCCCATACAACAAAGTTGGTCGAAAGACAGAGCGGTGCACTGCTAACTTAGTCTTGGTACTGACTTCCTTCTTGCAGAAGAGAGTAGATCTTAGCTGAGCACGCACTACATTAGCTTTGCTGCACCTCGATTCCAGTTCTTTCACTATGTTGCCATCCCATGAGAAATTACATCCCAGGTACTTGAAACCTACCTGTTCTAATGTTGTTCCTATTTGGCACTCAATCTGTTTAAATCCCTTTCCCCACATACATTACTTTCATTTTGGAGATGCTCATCTTCATATCATAATCCTTGCTCGTCTGATCGAGCTCTGAAATATTAGTTTCTAACCTTTTAATTGAATCGACCATCGCAACTAAGTCATCCGCATATGTGAGACTGCTTATTTTTTCTTCACCTATTTTAATTTAGCCTTGCCAGTGTACCGTTTTCAACATATGATCCATGTATAGTATGAACAGTGGTGACAGTCTACAGCCTTGTCTTACTCGTGAAACTACCCTGAACCATGAGCTTAATTTGCCATCTACTCTAACTGCTGCCTTACAGTCTACGTAAAGCCCTTTAATTGCCTGCAGGAGTTTGCCTCCTATACCATAATCTTTTAGAACTGACAGTAGCTTCCTCCTAGGGACACGGTCATAAGCCTTTTCTAGATCTATGAAACACATACAATTCCCTGTTCCACTAGTAGCACTTTTCCATTACCTGCAGTAGGCTAAAGATCTGGTCCTGACAGCCTCGAAGAGGCCTAAACCCACACTGATTTTCATATAACTTGTCCTCAATACTCACACTTTCCTTTCAACAATACCTGAGAATATTTTGCCTACAATGCTAATTAAAGAGATACCTCTATAGATGTTGCAATCTTTTCTGTTTCCATGTTTGAAAATTGGCGTGATTACCGCTTTCGTCCAGTCAGACGGAACCTGTCCCGATTCCCACGCCTTTTCAATTATCCTGTGTAACCATTTGAGACCTGATATTCCACTGTATTTGACGAGTTCCGGCTTAATTTAATCCACCCCAGCCGCTTTATTGCACTGTTATCTACTGACCATTTTCTCAACTTCCTCAAATGAGATCCTGTTTCCATCGTCATTCCTAGCCCTTTCTACCTGAAAATCTGACATCATTGAACGTTTCACCTACATTGAGCAATTCTTCAAAATATTCCCTTCATCACCTCCGTGAACCTGGCACCCGACTTAAAGAAATTGTCTTTTACTTTATACTATCCTACAGAGCTTCGTTTGTAGTGGATTGTAGTGCAAAAATTTTTGTTTTTAGTTTTTCGGAAAAAAATGGGTTATTCAAAAAATAGCCAGCACCCCACTATTAAGAAATTAAATTCTAATGGATGATATGTGTAGGAAATAGTGTGTAGAGGTTTGTAGTGAACGAATTTTCGTTTGTAGTGACTTGTAGAACCCACAGAACTGCATTAAACAAGAGAAGAATGGGTAGCTCTGAGAGATAAAAGACGCAGAAAATTATATCGGCAGGAGAACAAGGCCTTAATCCCTGTATATCACAGGAGATACTAAATGCAACTGGTGAAAGGAGTAATATATATATAGCAGGAAAAATAAAATATAAAAAAAAGAAGAAGAATACTCACCAGGCGAAGGAGCACAGGTGTGACAGCATCACAAATAAAAACACACACACACACACACACACACACACACACACACACACACACACACACACACACACACACACAATCGCAAGCTTTCGCAACCCAGTTGCTTCTTCAGGCAGAAGGGAAGGAGAGGGAAAAGGAAAGCTTTCTACAGTATGTCTGCTTAGGTGTACTTGTGTCTGTGTGAATGTGTGGGTATGTGTGCATTTGTTTACCCTCCATTTTTTCCCCCCAAGGTAAGTCTTTCCTCTCCCGGGATTGGAATGGCTCCTTACCCCCTATCCCGAAATGGCTCCTTACCCCCTTCCTTAAAACCCTTATCATTTCCTTTTCCCTCTCCTTCCCTTCTGCCTGAAGAAGCAACTGGGTTGCGAAAGCTTGCGATTGTGTGTGTGTGTGTGTGTGTGTGTGTGTGTGTGTGTGTGTATTTATTTATTTGTGATGCTGTCACACCTGTGCTGCTTCGCCTGGTGAGTATTCTTCGTCATATATATATATATATATATATATATATATATATATATATATATATATATATATATATATATATATAAATAGAAAACAGATGACTTACCAAAAGGACCGGCTCGTCGATAGAAACAAATAAAATAAATAAAATCACACACAAACACACATACAAGCTTTCGCCACCACTGGCAGCTTCTTCAGGAAAAAGAGGAAAAAAGGGGAGGAAAAGGGAAGGATATGGGTTTTAAGGAAGTGGAAAAGGAGTCATTCCAATCCCAGGAGTGGAAGGACTTACCTTAGGGGAAAAAAAGGAAGGTAAACAAAAACACACACACCCACACATTTATACAGACGCAAGTACACTTAGGCAGACACACTATATATATATATATATATATTTTTATACTGTTTTTCCTTACTGTGACGTTTAACCGAAGTTATATCCTGAGACCTGAAAGTCTTGGCATAGCGATACAGATTTCTGAAAGCTTGCCATAGGGAAAATACTTCCCAGTCGCCGGGTGTACTACTGGTGAACGTAGATACTAAGGCAAGAACAGTTTTTATTTAAAACTGTTTTCTCCAGAACCTCACATTGGAGTCTTTAATTTGCATTTAGCTTAGCCACTTATTCCAAAAATGTTGCTAATATTGAGGTGTCATATCTTAAAATGTTATAAATAAAGAGCACAATGATATTGTAAATACCGTATCGCACTACATATTGTAATATTTAACACTGTCGCGTAACACGTCTTTCTGAGACTAACACCCTGTAAAGAAGTAAAATAAATGTTAATTTCTAATAAAACACAATCTTGGTTGCGACGATTTATTTTTAAACGCTTTTCGCCTTTTCGGGATAGCATCAGAATCTGGAAATATTGTTTGGGGATACTTTACAGTCTTATCATGTACAGCTATAGTACGAAAACAGATTATAGCTGACGTTGTAACAATGCTTCACATCGCGCCAAAGCCTATAACGACAGTATTTGGTTATGGGCATCCATGAAATTCAAATGTTTAACTACGTTGATCATCAGTCCCTACGCTTAAAAACCATTATACTGACTTAAAGTAACTTATGCTAAGAACAACAACAAACACGCATCCCCGAGGGAGGACTAAGCTCCGACGACAGGCAGACGTGAAAATCCGATAGGAACAGCAAAATAGAAGACAGCTTAATCATGTAAAATATTAGTCCAAGACAGCTGCAAGTGTTCAATTTTTACGGTCTGAATAAAAACCTACCAAGATTACGTTTTATTATTGTCCGATTGCTAGAATCGGCCAGTACTAAAATTACGAAAATACATTAATGATGAAACATGATGTCATTTAAGAAACATTAATTGAATGTGGAGGAACAAAGTATACAAACTATTACTCTCATCAACAATTCTGTGTGTTCACAAGATACTGATATTCAACAGATGAACAAAATTCCGAATCTTATCCAATAGATAAGATTTTAACTAAATATTTCCACACTACTCCAAATGATTCTGTGGCTACCAATATTTATAGACCGTTCTCCATGAACTATAAACTTCCATAAAAACCGCTATCAAACATCTAAATCTATTTAGAAAATTAATTATAAACAAAATCTTTAATACGAAGAACGTGTCGGCCCACTTCTAGATTCCCTAGCCAGTGAAGGAGGCAAGCTACCCTATATCTAGAGGCCTGCGCGGATGAGAAAAGTGTTATCCACACCACATCCGCAAGGCACATATCCGCAACCACGGCACTTTATCCGCATCCGCAGACATTAAAGTTTTGAGTGGGTTACAGTAACAGATAGCAGTATTTAAAACCATGAATAATTATTGTTAGCGTTTCATTTCTGTGACAACTATTTCTGACTTCACGAATCATGGTAACTGTTCCATACCTACTCCGAAACAGGCTATTCCAAACAGGAGCCGCGGCGGAGCGGCCGAGCGTATTGAGGGGCTACGCTCCGCTGTGCGAGGCCGTTCCCTGTCGGCGGTTCGAATCCCCCTTGGGCATGGATGCTTCTGCTCTCATTAGTATCAGTTAGTTCATAAGTAGTTAGTAAGTGTAGGGACTAATGACTCCGCAGTTAAGTCCAATACGCTTAGCAAACATTTGAATTCTAAACAGGAAAACATTGGCGCTCCGGACACACACAGTAGCGCTTCGAAGCCTGTGTGGGCGGAGCATTACGCCAGCTATTTAATACAGGCATTTTCATAAATTTCAGTTGTTAAAACTGATTGGCATAGAGGAGATTTTACTATGTTTGCCGCGCGGGAGTAGCCGAGTGGTCTGGAGCGTCACGTTGCGGATTGCGAGGCCTTCCGCACCGGAGGTTCGAATCCTCCCTCGGGCATGGATGTGTGTGCTGTTCTTAGGTTAGTTTACCTTAATGTAAGTAGTAACCAAGCAATTGAGTCCGATATATTTACAAACATTTGAATATTTACTGTGTTTACATTTGAAAAGAAAGAAACGGTTCTTTTGGAGTTTTACAAAAGTGACACTTGTTTTTCCCCATATTAACACACTAGAGGATATGTGACAACGCAAAGCATGTCATTTCAAGTGTTAAAACTGCCGTCTACTTGTAACTGGTAATTGTCAGCAAAAAGCGACTATCAGCTGCAGCTATGTCCAGCCTATACAACTAACATTGTGTATCTTCCTAAATACGCTATTTTGACCGTACACCGTATCTGATTATGAAAGTTGCTATAAAATGCTATTGTCAATCTTTACTACCTATGTCACCATTTCTCTAACACAGAAACGTTAGGATTGGTTTGTTTGTTTATGCGCGGCTGTACAGTTCATTCGGTTGCGATGAAACTTTGCCAACATATTGCTTGCACTTTCGTGACGGTTATTGGCATAATTAAATGACTATAAAACACATAGTGCATCAAATATGCCACCGCATCTATAGGAAACTGCCCCTCACGAGAAACCCAGCCGGCCACGGTGGCCGAGGGTTCGAATCTCCCCCCCCCCCCCCCCCTCGGGCATGGATATTTGTGACATCCTAGTTCGTAAGTAGTTCATAAGTAGTTTGTAAGTTTAGGGACTGATGACCCCGTAGGTAAGTCCCATAAGCTTTACAAACATTTGAACATTTGATTTTGAGAAACCCAGATCCACACGCAACTTAGAACGGTAAAATGCCTTTGCTGACAAGATTCATAAGTTTTTCGGTCGCGGTTGTCTTCATATTTGGCGGAACTTCAGGAACTTTTGCATCTGTCATGGGATTTTAATAACTAATTACGCTACTTTGTCCTGTCTAACACGAATGTTACAGGTAATTTGAAGTTCTACTTTTGTGCCTAGTGTAAAAATATACTTTACACGCGAAACAAACTACTTTGTCGTTGATCTTTCCCATGCCATCAAACAAGTATCCAATTTTTTTTCCAACTTGACGATTCAATTTGTTTTACTTGAGTGATGCCAAGTCACCTCTTTTCACTTTACACAATATAATATCCATTGATGTCATGCTCATTTTAAGAAAACTGTCACGGTATTCCTTGCAATATACGTTGTCACTCTGTCACTACAAAGCACTAACTGAAGGCACCGAAAATTTGGCATGTCATCTCTGGTAGGCAGTGGGCCGGTTTGCCAAACAGAGCACTTGACAGACCGCAGGTAAGACACGGTCACCTAAACGGATTAGGCGCAGGTCCCTCGGGTACAACTACGTCCGCTGTGGCACAGAGTAACATATTTGTCTGTGGCTGTGGCCAGGGGATGAGGACAACAGACTTCCGCTCTACCTGAGCTCTGCATGGATTCCGAGAACATCCACTAACATTTCGACAGACTTACTGGGCAGAACCTCGCTCTTTATCCCCAGATAACACGAGAATATCTGCGTTAATCACAGTTTGATCCGAAACAGTAAAAAATACTGTAGATATCTGCGGATATCTGCATCCGCGCAGACGTCTACCTTCCACACAGACTGCATGCTTTCCCATGCACTCTTTGTAACTGGCAGAAGAGTCTGCGCGATCTCTCTATCGAGGAAGAAAAGAGAAAAGAGAAATGGCCGGACAGTTAAAAAGACCTATACACAGAAAGACGTTCACTGCAAAAATTACATACGATACCAACACAAACCAAACATTACACTTAATTTCTTCAAAATGGAAATCAGGCTATTTCTGAGTGTCAGATTTTTTCTTAAAACTATATGTAACAAAATTAAACACATTCAATCAAACACAAGCCAAATTATTCAAGCGTAAAAAAAAAAAAGTCCGCAAGTCGGTAGCCAGCAGAACGCTGAGCATTAAGCTCGTGTAATGTAGGATATACAAGTTACTACAAACGAAAATTCGTTCACTACAAACCTCACCACACTATTTCCTACACATATCATCAATTAGAATTAAATTTCTTGAAAGTGGGGTGCTGCCAGTGGGTGCAGTGCACAGCAGTATGGGCCTCGTGCCATCCATTTGGAACACGTTTTGTGGGATATACAAGTTACTACAAACGAAAATTCGTTCACTACAAACCACTACAAAAGATTTCTTACGCATATCATCCATTAGAATTTAATTTCTTGAAAGTGGGGTGCTGGCTATTTTTTGAGTAACCCATAATTTTTTTTCCGAAAAACTACAAACAATTTTTGCACTACAATCCACTACAAACGAAGCTCTGTAAGATAGTATAAAGTAAAAAACAATTTCTTTAAGTCGGGTGCCAGGTTCACGGTGGTCCCTTTATCTGCTCAAGGCATCCACAGGATTGACTAGCAGCTTCCTGACCTGTACAAAACACTTGTTAATTCCTTCTTCCCTCCCTTTCAAATGCTAATTACGCTCCAAAATCGTTTTCCTGCAACTTGACCCAGAGTTTCTAGCTTGTTTCCGAAATCTTCCCATGATTTCTGCTTGGATTTTGCAATTATCCGTTTGGCTTTGTTTCTTTCTTCAACTTAACTTTCTCTGTGTGCCTTATTTCTAGTACGGAGCCATTTTTGAAATGCCTTCTTTTTGTTTTTACAGACTGCCTTGACTGTGTCATTCCACCAAGCTGTCTGCTTCTTCCTGCCTTTACACACTACAGTTCTAAGACATTCTCTAGCTGCTTCCAGTAGTGTGTCCCTGTACCTTGACCATTCCTCTTCCAGTGACTAAATCGTTACATTCAACTAACTGGTACCTTTCCGAGATCATTGTTCTGTATTTGTGCCTAATTTCTTTGTCTTGAATCTTCTCCACTCTTATCCTTCTACACATGGACCTGACTTTCTGATCTTTTGGCCTCACAAAACCAATTTCACTGCAGATTAAATAATGATCAGTATCATCGAAGAACCTCCTGAAAACACATGTATCCTTGACCGTCTTCCTAAATTCCTGGTCTGTTGTTATATAGTCAGTGACAGATCTGGTTCCCCTTCCTTCTCAAGTATAGCGGTGAATGTCCTCATTCTTAAAGAAGGAGTTTGTGATAACTAAGCCCATACTGGAACAGAAATCCAAGAGCTGTTTTCTGTTTCTGTTGGCCTCCATACTTCTCCAAACTTACCCATAACCTTTTCATAACCTCCTGTTCGATTTCCTATCCTGGCGTTGAAATCACCCATGAGTAAAACACTATCCTTATCCTTCACTCTAACAACTACATCACTAAGTGCGTTGTAAAATCTGTCCATCTCATCTTTATCTGTTCCTTCACAGGGTGAATACACAGCCACAATCCTAATTTTCTTGCTGGAGATGGCCAAATCTCTCCACATCAGTTGTTCATTAACATACCTTTTTGCAATTATGCTGGGTTCGATTGCTTTCCTGATGTAAAATCCTACACCCCACTGTACTCTTCCTACTTTGACTCCTGACAGACTTTGTATTCTCCGACTTCGTCCTCTTTCTCCCCCTTACTCTAACGTCACTAACCGCTAAAACATCTACCCCATCTTACTTGAGGCCTCTGCCAGTTCCACCTTCTTTCCATTGTAATCCCCATTGATATTAATAGCTCCCTATCTCATCCCAGATCGTTTACCAAGTCATATCTGAGGCATCCCTGGTCTGTCAATTGGAGATGGAACTCTTTCACCTCCAAAAGTCCGAGGCATTTTGCTTGGATTGTTGCCAGCATGATATTGAAGTACTTGGGAAGCAGGTTGCTAGCCTTACTTGCCCAGGGCCCCACTGGGTTTTACCCCTAACGGTTGAGGGACTAACCGGTGGATTTGGTAGTCTTTGCCGTCTAAGCACAAAGGTGGCCACAACTCAGAATATGTCTGAGGTGCCCAACCTTATTCCAAAGTAACTAGTATCCCAACTGTCAGGACCACTTACTTGGCCACTCATACGTTGCCCGTGGTTCATGAACTAGGACATGACTACAAGAACCCACACCATGAACCACTTCTCTAGTCACAAAATTCAAAAAGCAAAAGTAAGAACTGAAGACAAAACTGAGATCAATTTTACTGCACTTAATAAAAGCAAGACAGTATGACTAGGTTAGTCAGCACATCCCAGGGCTCTACAAGTGACTTAACATCCCACCACTCAAAGTCTAATTGTCCACTATTCAGCAGAAAGTGCCTCTCAAATGAAAAATTAGGTACAACTGGAAGGTAGCAAACAAATCAAAGTGATTAAATACACTTTTAGTGTATAAGTGGAAAGAAAGAGCAGCCTGGTACAGGTGAGTAAGGCCAGGGATCACAGATCCAACACACTGTGTGATGCTTCAGCTACAGCTTAAAGCACCATGCTCTTGCTGGTGGTGGATCAATACTTTACTGAATAACAACTTTCACAAAGAACCATTTCAACCATCCATCAACACTCTGCCAATATTGGCAACATCAAGTTCTGAAGTCCATATTCCAAAGGGAAAAAAAAAAAAAGCTATTCAACCATGATTCAGTCTATCGATAAGGCACCACAATGTGGGGATGGCTTGTTACACAATAAAGAAATACAGTTTAGCCTGTTGTAGAGAAAATTGACTCATTCCAGGAAGAGTGGAAAGAAAACACAATCCCGCAGTTGTGTCCTTGATTGTACAGCATTTATTACATGGAGCAGTAGCACACCAAATGTCCCATTTGGGTGAGCATCAATCTCATTTACACCCACCTATCTGCATCTAACATAATAGCTAATGCACAGCATTAACTGCTCCTTCAGCAAAATCACCAAGGACATCCACAAAAACAGAAAAAGACAACTGAGCAGGCAGTAAAACTGAGGTACCAAGAAGCCAAGTGAGGTAAGTGACAAAATTTGAGAAAATTAAGGTCAAAGTTTAGAGTTTTTAATTCTAGATAAATGTGTCAGCTTTTTATTCCTACCTTCCACTATGGTTCTGTTTATCTCGTTACAAAAATGTAACATGCTGTTAATGGTATTACATTATTTCTGATACGGTGCACTTCCATTGACCGTAAGAGGAAGTGTTGAATTAAAAGAGAAACAGTCAACATTTTACAAAAAAATTTACAATATTAATACAAGAATTCAAAAATGAAAAAGCATTAGCACAGCAATCTATTGTATTAAATACTTAAATACATGCTCAACAATGTACACTTATCAGAAGTATCCAGACACCTGGGTGAAAATTTCTTCCAAGTTTGTGGCACCCTCTATTGGTAATGCTGGAATTCAATATGGTGTTGGCCCACCCTAAAGCATCCCTGATATAGGCCATGTTCTATGTGGTGCACACCAGATGTGCTTTCTAGCTAACTACCGCATACTCTGAAATGTACTGCTACATTCTCTGCTTGATAATTTAACTTGCTCATGCACACAGCACAGGACAACTGAGTTTTTTTTTTTGTGGTTTTAGGGCACACAACTGCTGTGGTCATTAGCGCCCAACACTGCCCATAGTAAAATAGGACCGGGGTTAGGACTTAAATGGCTTTCGCCATGTTTGCATGATGTATAAAAAGTAAAACTCTGTTAACCGATTGCGGGTCATCAGCTAAAATGTCAGACATTTCAAATGGTAAACACAGATCATGACGGAGACGATTAAAAAACGGACATTGTACTAAAAGATGGTTCACAGTAAAAGGTGCATCACAGTGCTCACATAAGGGAGCAGGACCACCACGTAGTAAATGCTGGTGGCTATTATTTATTTATTTATTTATTTATTTATTTATTTATTTATTTATTTATTTATTTATTCTGTTCCATAGGACCCACTACAGGAGTAAGACTCCATGGTCATGGAACAAGTCAATACATTAATTGTTACACAATAATGGTAATAGAAAAAGTGAAAAGAATCAATAAAGAAAAAATAAATTAGCTTAATTGTTTAACTTTTCTAGGAGTTCCTCGACAGAATAAAAGGAGTGAGCCACGAGGTAACTCTTCAATTTAGATTTGAAAGCATGTGGATTAGTGCTAAGATTCTTAAGTTCTTGTGGCAGCTTATTGAAAATGGATGCCGCAGAATACTGCACCCCTTTCTGCACAAGTGTTAAGGTGGTGCGGTGCAAATGTAGATTAGACATCTGTCTAGTATTCACCGAGTGAAAGCTACTAACTCGTGGGAATAAGCTGATATTATTAACAACAAACGACATTAAAGAAAAAACGTATTGTGACGCCAGAGTCAAAATTCCCAGACTACTGAAAAGGGGTCGACATGACGTTCGCGAACTTACACCAGATATTGCTCGAACCGCCCGTTTTTGAGCCAGAAATATCCTTTTTGCATCAGGCGAGTTACCCCAAAAAACAATGCCGTACGTCATAAGTGAATGAAAGTAAGCGAAATAGACTACTTTTCGTGTTGAAAAATCACTTCTCAGATATTGTTCTAATGGTAAATATAGCAGAATTTAGTTTTGGAACAAGATCCTGAACATGGGCTTTCCATGACAGCTTACTGTCTATATGAACACCTAGAAATTTGAACTGTTCAGTCTCACTTATCACATGCCCATTATGTGTAATCATAATGTCAGATTTCGTCAAATTATGTGTTAGAAATTGTAAGAACTGAGTTTTACTGTGATTTAACATCAACTTGTTTTCTATTAGCCATGAACTTCTCTCTTGAACTGCATTATTTGATACTGTGTCAATATTACGAGCAACATCCTTCACTACCAAGCTGGTATCATCAGCAAACAAAAATATTTTACAATCACCTGTTATACTCGAAGGCATATCATTTATATAAATAAGAAACAGCAATGGTCCCAAAACAGACCCCTGGGGCACCCCATACTTAATTGTGCCCCATTGGGATTGCACGTCATAGCCATTTTCTACATTGCGGAGAATTACCTTCTGTTGTCTATTATTAAAGTAAGAGGTGAACCAGTTGTGGGCTACTCCCCGTATTCCATAATGTTCCAACTTCTGCAACAATATTTTGTGATCAACACAATCAAACGCTTTTGTTAAATCAAAGAAGACGCCTAATGTCCGTAGCCTCTTATTTAACCCATCAAGTGCCTCACAGAGAAACGAAAATATAGCGTTTTCGGTCGTTAAACCACTTCTAAAACCAAACTGTACGTTTGACAGGAAATTATGTGAACTGAAATGATCAATTAATCTTGAATATACAGCCTTTTCAATAACTTTGGAAAAAACCGATGGCATAGAAATAGGTCTATAGTTGTCTACATTATCCCTTTCACCTTTTTTATAAAGCGGTTTCACTACCGAGTACTTTAATCTGTTAGGAAACTGACCATTCCGAAAGGAAAAATTACAAATATGGCTTAGTACTGGGCTAACATATGGAGAACAGTACTTTAGAATTCTGCTAGATACCCCATCATATCCACAAGAGTCCTTAGTCTTTAGTGATTTAATTATTGACTCAATCTCACCTAAGGAAGTATCATGAAGGATCATTTCAGGCAACAGCCTCGGAAACGCATTTTCTAAAAACGTTATATGATTACCTGTAGAAACTAGAGTTTTGTTTAGTTCCTCTACTATATTCAGAAAGTGATTATTGAATATTGCACATATATCTAACTTGTCAGTAACAGAAACATTCCTACTACGCACTGACGTTATATCTTCTACCTGCTGCTCCTGACCAGACACTTCCTTCACGACTGACCAGATAGTTTTAATTTTATCCCGAGAGTTTGCTATTCTTTTTGCGTACCACATACTTTTTGCATTCATAATGACATTTTTCAGAACCTTACAGTACTGTTTGTAATGAGCTACTGCATCTTCATTCTGACTGCTTCTAACATTTTGATACAACTCCCGCTTAGTTCTACATGATACTCTTATCCCCTTTGTCAGCCACCCTGGCTGTCTGTTACTGGAAGTACCCTGTTTTGAGCGTTCTAGCGGAAAGCAACTTTCAAACAGCATAATAAATGTGTTCAGAAAAGCATTATATTTATCATCTGCATTATCAGCACTATAAACATCCTGCCATTCTTGTTCCTTAATTAGGCTTAAAAAGGTCTCAATTGCAACTGGATTAACTTTTCTGAGTAGTTGATATTTATGTTTAACATTTGTTTGAGAACAAATACTTTTTAGAATTAAAAGTTGGGCATCGTGGTCTGATAGGCCATTTACTATTCTGCTGACAGAGTGCCCCTCTAATAATGAAGAATGAACAAAAATATTGTCAATGGTAGAACTGCTATTTCCTTGCACTCTCGTTGGAAAAAATACTGTTTGCATCATGTTATAGGAATTAAATAGATCTAACAGCTGACGTTTCCTTGAGCTATCACCTACACAATTAATGTTGAAATCTCCACACACAATTAAATTTTTATACTTCCTATACAGTGAACCCAGAACCAATTCCAGCTTGGGCAGAAACATTTTAAAATCTGAGTCAGGGGATCTATAAACAACTATTACTAGTTTAGTTCCATTAACATTAACAATTCCTGCACAACATTCAAATATCTGTTCTGTGCAGTGTTTAGAAAAATCGATTGACTCCGATGAAAAATCGTTTTTTACATACATGGCCACTCCCCCACACTGCAAGGAACTCCTAGAGTAAAAGGCAGCTAACCTGTATCCTGGCAAAGGAAGTCTCTTAATTGTCACACCACTTAAAAAGTGCTCTGAAATACCAATAATGTCAGAATCAGTATCAATAAGCATTTCATTAACTTTATCTCTGATACCCTGTATATTTTGATGAAAAACAGTAATTCCCTTATTACTTATATTCTTAGACTTTGTCAAAGGTGGTTCATTTCTTAGAGGGACTTCCTTTAAGCAGGAATATCTATCAGCTGTCTTCAGTCTAAAAAAGGTGCAGCCCTAACACCAACTACTACAGGAATTTTTCCATGAGTGAAACCCCCACCCCCTACTACACTGTCACCTATGAGCTTTGCCAACCTCCCCTTCCCATACCTATTGAGGTGCAGACCGTGCCTAGTAAAATCCGACCTTTGGATAGTTTCAACTGGCACCACTGCAATGTGATCCATGCCCTCCGTCATCAGCGCCTTTTCAAGCCCCATGTTAAGACGGCTGACAGCCGTATTAAGACAAGGCCTATCATGACGCTGAAACAGCTGCACGAAATGCACATTCGTGCCACCAGTTTCATTTGCTATCCTTTCCAGATCACCACCTATATCATATTCCCCGTCCCTATCAAGACTGTTCCCGGCCCCACCCACTATAACTACCTGATCCTCTTTTGAAAAATTCCTACATAAGTCCCCCATGTTACAAGTGACCTGATCTAACCCTGCACTAGGCTTCACTATGCTGCTGACCTGGTACTCGCTCCCAAGTACTTCCTGCAACTGTTGGCCAACACCTCTGCCATGAGAACTACCTAGCAGCAGAACCTTCTTCTTCCTAAGAGACCTCTCTACAGATTTCGGCTTACCAAAAGCTGAGGTCTGCTGCGTACTTCCTACACCTACAGCTACAGGAGGTTCATCTCCACTCAACTCTGACAGTTGGTCAAACCTATTTGCAACTTGCAATGTAAAGCTATCTGAATACCTTCTCCTAGCTACCTTCTTGCCAACTGCCAGTTCCCATTCCCCAGCCCCCCTTCCCCTCCTCAACCTACCTAGTTCCTCTTCAGCGTTTTTCAACTGCACCTGAAGGGCGCAGATCAAACGCTCCTGCTCCTCTATCAACTTATTCCTGCTGCAAATCCTACAGTTCCAGGAGAGAACCTCACCACAATGCCCACTGTCTTCCCCACTGCACTCCCCCCCCCCATGAAAATACTTACTACAAATCCCACACTGCAGCCCACTACGCACGAACCTACGACAGAGCCCACACTTTTCACTCATGGTAAAATTTTACAATAATTTGTTAAGAAAAACCTAGACGTCTATGTTATGAAGTTAAGTTTCTACAAAATAAGTAGGAAGTACCTCTTAACTACAGCAATCAACAAACCTCAGTCTCTACAAATCAAGTAACAACAACTAATAGTATCAGAAAAGAGCAAATAACACTACCACAGAAACTTTACACTGTTGCTTGTATAAACAAGTTCAAATTCAAGCGTCACTAATAAAACAACTAAACACTGTGAGAGTACAAGAGTTATCAAATACCGTAACTTAAAGTTTCCCAACCTTAACTACGTTAAAAACAGCAAGTCACCTGTTGAAAAGTACTAAAGTTAATAAACAACTAGCGCGATAACACCTCCTGAAATCTAAAACTTTAATAATTTAACTACAATACACAAACACTTATTAGAACTTAGCTTTCGGAGACCGCTACGGCTGGAACCACTCGCCACCAGATGTAAACAAAGCAGTAAGACGTCGATGCCGGCGCACACGCGAACACAAATAACACCACTTAAAGCAATTACGGCACAACAAACGCTAAAATAACTGACGAACCTTTAATAGAACACCTCTAGATTGAATATTGTCACGAAATAACAATTAAAATAATTATATTAATCCTAAAATTATATAAAAAGTCGAGAGCGATGTGCACAGCAGTCCAGCACTCGTGACGTCACGCAGTGGCCAATACGAAGCCGGGCCAGAACAATCTCCTCTCGGCGGGAGGGTCGAGATGACATTGACCAGAGATCAGGCACAGGTTTAATGGCTCGCAATTTGTTCCCTGACAGGGATGACCAATGTAGATACCAACGGGAGATAATACGCTGGGAGACACCAGCGCGAAGGTCATCAGAGCTAGTAGAAAAGGTAGATAGCCGAGGAAGGTGAAGTGCCTCCTTGGCAGCCGTATCCGCAGCCTCATTCCCCAACACTCCCACGTGGCCAGGGACCCACAGAAACGTCACAGTTGTTCCGCTCGTTGAAAGAGAAGGCAATTACGGATGCTTTGTACCAGGGGATGGGCAGGATACAGCGTGTGAAGGCTCAACAGAGCACTCAGAGAGTCCGAGCAAATGACAGTCTTACTGAGCGAGTTTCGCCGGACATATTGGGTGGCCTGATATAATGCATACAGCTCAGCTGTAAAAATGGAACTCCACTCAGGAAGACGATATTTAAAAGAGACGTTGCCAAGTACAAAGGCACACCCAACACCCTGGTCTGTCTTTGAGCCATCAGTGTAAATGAACAAATTGTCATCAAATTTGAACCGAAGTGCGAGAAATTCTCTCTGGTAGACGAAACTAGGTGTGGAGTCCTTTGGGAGAGAATGAAGGTCAAAGTTAACACTGACTTCGGGGCTTCGCCACAGTGGAGAGGTGCCCCATCCAATCGAGAAGATAGCAGGCATTGTAACGCTAAGCTGGCCGAGTAACGAACGCAAGCATACTCCCGGCGGTAGCAGAGCAGACGGGCGCATGGTGAAGAGTCTGTCAAGTGAGTCGTTAAAGAAAACTGCGTACGTTGGATGTCCTCGCATGGACGACAAACGGCTAAGTAGGAGTTCCCGACGGTAAGAAAGAGGTAGTTCGGTGGTCTCGGCATAGAGACTCAACAGGGCTAGTGTAAAACGCACCTGTCGCCAGACGGATACCTTGGTGGTGGATTGTATTAAGGCGGCGCAGTATGGATGGTCGAGCTGAAGAATAAACAATGCTACCATAGTCCAGTTTGGACCGAACTATGGTGCGATACAGATCGAGGAGAGTAGACCTATCAGCTCCCCACGACGTGCCACTTAACACCTGCAGCACATTGAGAGAGCGGGTACAGCGAGCTGCCAAACGGGATATGTGGGGTGACCAACTTAGCTTCCTGTCGAAAACAAGTCCCAAGAACGTCGTGGTATCCACAAATGGAAGTACTATGGAGCCCAGAAGAAGGGACGGGGGATGGAACTCCTTCCGCCGCCAGAAGTTCATGCAGACTGTCTTAACAGCTGAGAATCGAAAGCCAGTGTCCATACTCCACGCGTGGAGAGTGTCTAGGCACCGCTGAAGGCGCCGCTCCAGGAGACCCGTTTGCTCAGAGCTACTGTAGATCGCGAAGTCGTCAACAAAGAGGGACGCTGACACTCCCGGTGGAAGGTGATCGGATATAGAATTGATTGCCACTGCAAATAAAACAACACTCAGGACCGAGCCCTGGGGGACTCGGTTCTCCTGAATAAAAGTGCTCGATAAAACTGAACCAACACACACTTTAAAAACACGGTCTGTTAAAAATTTGCAGGCGACCCCGAAAACCCCATGTATGCAGAGTGCGGAGGATGCCCATCCTCCAGCAGGTGTCATATGCCTTTTCCAGATCAAAGAACACGGCTACTGTCTGGCGCCTCCCTAAAAAGTTATTCATTATGTAAGTAGATAGGGCGACAAGATGATCCACCACAGAACGGTGCTTGCGAAACCCACATTGGACATTAGAAAGGAGATGTCGCGTTTCAAGCCCCCATACCAGGCGCCCGTGAATCACGCGTTCCATCACCTTGCATACGCTACTGGTGAGGGAAATGGGGCGGTAGCTGGAAGGGAAACATTTGTCCTTCCCAGGCTTTGGTATGGGAATGACTATGGCTTCACGCCAGCGTTGCGGAAAGGTGCCTTCTATCCATATGCGGTTGTAGGTGGCCAGTAGGAAGTGCAAGCTCGTTGGTGAAAGGTGTTGCAGCATCGCCACGTGAATGCCATCTAGTCCTGGAGCGGAGGACTGCGAAGACGAGAGTGCGTGGTGGAGCTCTCGTACAGTAAACTCTGTATTGTAGCATTCACGGTTCTGAGAGGTAAAGGGCAATGGAGTCGCCTCCACCGTCCGTTTCCTAGCAAGGAAGGCGTCAGTGTAATGTGAAGAGCTAGAGACCTCTGCAAAATGTCGACCTAGTGCGTTGGCTATTTGTGGAGGATCGAGTGTCAGTTGCGACACACAGACCAGGAATCGGGGAATGAGCCATAGTACCTGAAATTTTTCTGAGGTTACCCCAAATGATGGAGGAAGGGGTAGACCTATTAAAAGAGCTCGTGAATGAGCGCCAACTGGCGCGTTTACAGTCGCGAAAGAGGCGACGACAATAAGCCCGCAGCCGTTTGTATCTGATGCAGTTGTCGAGCGTGGGCCGTTGTTTGAAGATTCTAAGGGCACGTCGCTGTGCTCTTAGAGCGTCACGGCATTCCATGGTCAACTGAGCTCAATGTCACAATTTTTGCTTTTAGTATTGCACATAAACATTGCTCCTCCTTTACTCAGTCTACTTCTGTGACCACATGCTGGCTGTGTTCTCTTTGCACTGAAAAACTGAACTATTCCAACACTACTGAACTGAGACTCATTTTAAATGCCATGGTGAAAACTGACTGTACCCTATGTCTTTACATTTATTGGTTTCTGTACCCTAGCACAAAACAATGAACAGATTCTCTTGTTTTTGTACGTAATAAATGAGATTGAATATTGGGTATTATAAAATTGTATTAAAGCAATAAAAAGTTCCAAAAACCAAGTTGTTAAAAATACCTGGGAGAATGCAGATGCAAATTTGTTATTTACATCTCTTCCTCCACAGCTTTTTACACCAAACCCTTCATTAATCCACTTTCTTGAAATAGCACTGAATATCTGATAATTAATAAGAAAGAATTAAACGTTTATGAAACAAGAGGAAAAAAATTTCTGGAAGTATGTGGACACAAACACTATATACTAACAAACTTTATGGTTTGATTGTTGAAGGGACTAAATGACTGGTTATCAGTCCCTTGTTCTAATAATATAGAGAATGCAGTAAAAATCACTATAATGTCGCATAAAACTGTTAAAATGCACCAAGCAAAGAGTTTAACATGTCAAGAAATGAAAGAATAAAAAAAAACTGGTAAAAGAAGAAAATGTGTAAAGATGATACCAGAGAGTCTTGGCCCACTGACCGAAGACAAATGTAGGACATCTGGTCACTGTCACACTTTAAAACCACCCGCCTAAAAGTAGTAGGTAAGTGGAGAACATAAGAAGTGGACACTCGATAAAACTCCTATGGAACCATACAATCCACTCGCATGAATAAAACTAAACCAAATGAAGAGGCACTGTCTGCTATAACCAAGCTCAGGACGTCAGATTAGCACGCCGCCTCTGGGTGGCTATGTTTGGGCAATCCAATGAAATGTGGGCAACACAGTAACACTGAGGTGGGTCCTCACGACAGAGAAGGTGACTGCAGGCCACGTAAGGCCAATGCAGAGCCGACAGAGGACAAGAGTCCCTGTGAGGGTTCCGCATAGAGGACCTCCAGACGGCTGTCTCCTCGATACACCTCAATTTGTTGGGCACTTGTAGGGTGCGCCATTCAGAACTCCACAAACCAAGAACTCTACAGCATAATGTTGACTGAAGGTCAGTAGATGGGATGCCTATACTGAGGACAGGTTTGTGGGTGGCCTCTTTGGTTGGTCAGCCTGTCAGCCAGCTCATTCCCTTCTATACCAACATGTCCAGGAGTACAAATGAATTCCACTGACTGCCCACATTGTTCTAGGGCTTAGATGGACTCGGGTATGGCAACAACCAAAGGATTGCGTTGGAAACACCGGTTGATGGCCCACAAACCATTCAGGAAGTCACTACAAATGACTAAGGACTTCCCAGAGCATGAATGGATATGTTTAAGTGCACGATAGATGGTTACCAGCTCTGCAGTGAATACACTACAGCCATCTGGCAGGCAGCAAAACTCATTGTGACCAAGCATGTAGGCAAAACCGACATGACCATCTACCATCCGTGTACATTACTTTAGAGCCCCAGAAGCCGTCAACAATTGAGAGAAATTGGTGACAAAGGGTCTCTGGGTGAACTGAGGTTTTGAAGTATTGTGACAATTCTAGTCAAATGCAAGGCTGACGTATACACTATGGTGGTGTATGTGACTGGAAGTGGAAGAGAGATGGTAGGGGAACAGACTCCAGTTCACTCAGAAGAAAGCGAACACTAACACCAGCTGTTGCACCTGATCTCACCGACCTTTGCAGAATGTGGAGTAAGGAGATGGTGATTCGGATGGTTAGGTAAACCACGCACGGTAGCAGCGTAATTCACCAGCAGCTGTTGCCGCCTAATTCCCAGAGGAGGCACCCCAGCCTCCACGAGCAGACTATCCACACGGCTAGTCCTAAAAGCTCCTGTCACAAGTCTAACCCCCACATTGATGGATCCAACATCTTCAGAGCTGAAGCCAATGCCGAACCATTGGCAATGCTGCCATAGTCCAGTCACAACAGAACTAATGCCTTGTAGCACTACAGCAGCATACTTCGGTCTGCACTCCAAGTGGAGAGCATTAAGGTGCTTCCAGCACTTGTTTGAGCTGGCGAATATGGGGAAGCCATTTCAGGCAGTCGTCTAACACTAGCCCCAAGAAACAATGTGTTTCCACAACATTAAGTAGTTGGTTGTCAAGGTGAAGCTCCGGATGTGGGTAGATTGTTCGACACTGACAAAGTGCATAACGCACGTGTTGGTGGCAGAGAACTGAAACCCATGAGCGAGAGCCCACATCTGTGCCTTGTGTACAGCTCCCTGCACCTGGCGTTCAGTGACATGCATACTTTAAAATATATGCAGAAGCAGCCGGCATACAATGAAGGGGATACTGACAACCCAACAGCTGTCACTAAGCTGTTAATGGCCACTAATAACAATGGAACACTTAAAACAGAGCCCTGGGGGACCCCATTCTCCTGGACATGAGGGGTGCTAGAGGATGCACCAACTTTAACATGGAAGGTACGAAAAGCTAAAAAGTTTTGGATAAAAAGTGGCAGTGGGCCTTTGAGAACCCACCCATGTAACACCTTTGACAAGTAAAAAATACAGCTACCAGATGGTGACGTCGAGAAAATTCTGTGTGAATGGCAGACTCAAGATAGACCAAGTTATCCAAGGTCGAGCAGAAACCACCTTGGCATGCAGCTAGCAGGCCCCGAGATTCAAGGAGCCAATACAACCACCAGCTCACCATGCATTCTAGCAGTTTGCATGGGACATTCTTAAGGCTGATGGGCCAATAGCTGGTACGTGACTGGTTGAGATGTACGTCTCCCAACATTCCCGTTTGCTCCTCTGTATTACCAGGTGAGCACAAGCTCGGAGTCACTTAAACGCGATTAGATTGTCTAGTCACAGGTGGCACTTATGGTGCTGAAGAGCACGCCTAAGGTCACTGATGTCTTCTGCAACTTCTGACGACCACCAAGGCACTGTCTTTCGCTGAGGGCATCCAGATGACCGGGGGGGATTGTGCGCTCTGCAGCAAATAAAATCTTTTGGGTGACACTCAACCACCACGTCAGTAGTGTCAGAGAGATCCAGTAGTGGCAGTACGAAATAAGTCATCCCAGTTTGCCTTATTTAAAGCTCACAAGGGAAGTCTTGCAGGGCAAGGTATTTAGGAGCCTTACGTTCCTTCCATGAGGTGGCCAAGGAAGGGAGCGAGTGGGGGTCATACGTCGCTGCATTTAAATCAGGCCTGCCTGCCTTAGAGACACCGGTTGTAGGTCCGGCAACGTTACGGGATCTTTTAATGTGTTCGTACGAGCTGCTAGGGAAAAGGGGTCCACCCAGGCAGAGCCCCAATTGCCTCAGAGTCTTATACAACTGAGGTGCAGCAGGTTCCTCAGAGGATGCTAGATAGCGACTGTTCAACCTCAACAGGCATGCATTCCTCAGCACATAGCACACCTTCAGATTGAGGTTTTTTTAATAGAGGTTTGTACCGTCCTCGCAATCCGGGCGATTAAGCCAAGATCCCCGGGCTCAGACGTACAACATTCCACCGTCGCAGCTTATGGTGTAGCAAACTGTTCATGCGACCCAACCCATGGCTCAGGACCGCAGGTTTGCCAAACCTGTACTCAGCAAATTAATGCTGAGCCCCTGAGGGGCAAGCGAACTTGGGTCCACATCCTACGACGATAGCAACGCTACTCCACCACTGTAGTTGGTACGCCCCAATACAGTATAGACAGTATGGTACATGTCTAAGAAACATGTAATTTATTATGTGGCTATTACACAGCATCACAAAGTATCTCTTCTGATGAAGTGTTGTACCATAGTATATGAACAGTATTCCTTTACGGTACACAAATTTTAAAACTACATACATTGAATATGACAACCTTTAAAGCTATCAAAATGCAGTTTCCAGTAATTTATTGTAACAAATCATATATAAAATGATTTGTTTTCAGAAGTTCCTCAATTTTCTGACACTTTAAACAGCTTACATTCATACACGATACACTACAAAGATACAAGGCACAAAATACGGAGTTCAATTTGCAATATGGCAGCTCAAAAGTTTGGCTCGTCCATGAATCCGAAGTCACTTCTCATTGGCCACATTCCACTCCAGAAGCAAAGATCTAACATGCCAGATCCTTTGTTTCATGCTTCACATTGTAGTGGAATTCCATGCTGTGACCTCAGTAGTTCCTTGTCCATATGCATTTCGAAGTCCCTCTAGAGAGTGTCATTAGCCTTGATGCTTGCTTTCACTCTCAGACATTAGTTCATTCAGGTGCTCTAAGCTTTCTTGGGGAATGGCAGCTGTATTGAGGAGAGAACTATGTATGTCAATAAGGCCTGGCACCAAGTCAGCATTCCAAAATCTCCCATAGGAGTTCTATAGGATTTAAGTCAGGACTGTGCAGGGCAGTTCATTATAGGCCATGCATTATGAACAGAAGCTTGGTCTTGTTAAAAGATTCCATCGCCACCCCTGAATTGCTCTTCAATAGTGGGAGGCAAGAAATGCTTAAAACATCAATGTAGGCCTGTGTTGTTATAGTGCCATGCAGAAGAGGTGCAAGCCCCCTCCATGATAAACATTACCACAACGTAACACCACCACTTCCGAATTTTACAGTTGGCACTACATACACTGGCAGATGAAGTTTACCAGGCATTCGCCATACTAACACCCTACCATCTGATAGCCACATTGAGTACTGTGATTTGTCACACCACATGACATTCCTCCACTGTTTGATTGTCCAATTTATGCTAGTTACACTAAGTGAGGCATTGTTTGGCACTGACCTACATGATGTGTGGCTAATGGGCAGCTACTCTACTAGTATCATAGTACTATAGTACTATCATAGTACTTTGAGTGGATTCTGTGTGATAGACCATCACACATCTATTGATGCCTGCTTATTACACTGTGCAACCATGTTTGCCTGTAGTCAGTCAGTTAACAGACTGAGGTAGGCCTCAACACTTACACATGCTGTGTGTGTTCATGTTTCCACTTCGTTATCACATCAACATTGAACCTATAGGTGTTTGTGAGTGAAAATATCCAACTTCTGTAAAGTGACACCCAATTATCTGACCACTTTCAAAGTCAGTGAGTTCCCAGAGGCCCCATTCTAACTTCATGAATTTCTAATGACTACAAAGGTCACTGATATGGTGTACCTGGCATTACATGGCAGCATGATGCACTGAATATGAAAAACTTATGTTTTTGGGGTTGTCTGGATACTTTTGATCACAGTGGAAATCTTTCCACTTCCCAAAAAGCATTTCATTCTTTATCAAAGTAATTTTAGCACATTACGGAATGAATGGGTGGGGGAGTATGAAATCTAAGCCTTTGACACTCCATTTTATTGGATTCTTAGTAGAAGATCTGGATGTCTGAAGCCGATCTTTTGTATTTCCAGTATCTTCGATATAAGTTGTCTGTCTAAAGCACATTCCAAGTTAAGGAAGGAACCCAGCATAAGTAATTAGTGTGTAAGCTTCCAGAACTTAGAAATGTTTAACATAATGGAAGGCCCAATTTTATAACAAGATTCATATTCTTTAGATAATCTGATTACAATGTAAGCTGATGACACCTATGGTGTGTATTTTTCAGACAGTGAGCCCAATCTACTTGACAAAATTCAGAACATTATTGGAAAGGCTAGAGTTCACTTTTAAAGAGAGAACTTAAAAGTAAATATAGGTAAACTAATATTCACTTTCAACCTACTGGTTCAAATAGGTAAAATACTGCCAACAACGATAGTCAAAAATCTGTTCAGAATGTAAATTTCTAGGCTTATACATAGATAACCAACTTTCATGAAAGCGACATGTTGATGTCTTGCAAAATAACAGTCTAGTCTATACGTATTAAGAAGATTGTCACCATACCTTAATCTAAAAAATGCTAAGGACTGTATTCTGGACTAGTATACCATTTGTCATATGGAATAGTACTGTGGAGTGGAACTTTTGAGAAGTATGAAAAGGTTCCAGAGACGGATTTACATCTCAATTATGTCAAAGACATTGATAGATCTGAAGCATTGAATTAAAATTTGTGCTGCCGGGAATCGAACCCGGCCGCGCCACAAATTTTAATTCAATGCTTCAGATCTATCAATAATGTCTGACATATTTGAGACGTAAATCTGTCTCTGGGATTGTTTATTTGTATTAATTGATATTTATATCACCATAACAGGATTGTTCCACCATGTCCATTGCTGAGGTGCTATTCCGCTGCATGGAGAGCCTTGGCAGTAGTGGAAATTTGGAACAAAGCATGACAAGGGTTTTCATAATGCAGAAGACTGCCACGAGGATAATTGCGAAAATAGAACTAGGGACATCCTGCAAAAATCTTTTTGCGACATTCAATATTTCTACAGTTCATGCAACGTATAGGCTGCAAACCATAATACTAGTTTAAGATAATATTAAAGTTACAAAGAGGAACATTGAAGTGCACAGTCATGGCAAGGCACAAAAAGGACATTCACCTGGTTAGCAGAAGATCAACTGCAAAAAGCCTCTATGTCAAAGCAGCTTTTGTTTGTAATTCATTGCCCAATGAACTTTAAATGTTAACAGGGGGTACCTTAAAAAAGCAACTAAAATAGTGGCTTATCCGAAAATGCCCATATAGCTTGGCATTAAATAGTTGTATAAGAAACAATCCTGTATGATAAGTACTGTATTGTAATAGCCTCGAGTAAAATATTTTCAATTGTAACAAGCTCTAAAAGTTTTATACATTGATAAAATTGCCATGCTTGTAAAATTACATGTTTCAAGCATAAGTAAATAAATTCACTTACTTCAACATCACCTTCAAAAATTGGCAAAACATGAATCATTGTTAGAAGTGTGTAATAAACAACTTGAGATCCTAAATCTTCATTGTTCATCATGTTGGTCAGTAAGAACGCCAAATGTCTTCCATGGTTAAGAAATTGGTCAGCAGATATTTCTGTGATAACACTAAGTGTATACATTCCAAGCTGCAAAAGAAGAAAAAGGATACATTAATTATCTCACTCAATGACCAATAACATTCTCGATACATTAGTGGTCATTAATAATCACAGAACATGTGTATATAATCAAAGTGAAAGTAATCACTAATTCTGAAAGAAAATAATTTGGCTTTAGTTGGGCCGAAACACTATGATCCATGGCTCCGTTTACTGGGGTGGGGAACCGCCCTGGTCGCAGAAATGGAATGCAAACATGTTGCCACAGTTTGCAGCCGGAGAGTATAGCAAATTGTCACAGTTGTCTGACAGAATTGGCAAAAGTGCACACCGCAGCAGAACGCACACATGCACAGAGCAATGTTTTTGTTTGACTTACTCCAATGGTTTGCTGCTGCAGCCGATTGGCACGAGCACCAGGGATCATATTTTGTCTTTATTGTGACAATGATTAATACCCAAGATTTTATGTTAACAGTCACTCATTTGCTTCCTATAAATTTCTGACATTTATGCCTTTAACTTCAGGTGGGTTTATTATTTGTGTACACTTAAGTGGGTTGTCATAACAATGTGAGGCATGGTATACAGTGGTCACAGTTTCCTTTATCTTCTGTAACCTTCATTTATTTCAAAGGTGGTGTCTGCGAGGGTAGGACCATCACCCACTAGTATTCTCCCAGCCTTCCCACTTTGCTTGGCAGGTGTGTAATTCAGCAGACATCTGAAGAGTTAACATTTGATCACTGTGGCATTAGTGGTGTTCAGTAGAACAACACTTGGCAAACATTAGGACAACAGTACAAACTGAGTAGTGTGCTTTATTGTTTATACATATTTCTTCGGTTTTTGGCCTTGTCTTCCGCAGTTGCAGTTATACAATTTTGTATAGGATATGGGACCGTCTTTTGCAACTGTAAATTAGTCTACTTTAGACCAGACGCGTTTCGCTTTATTTTAAAGCGTCTTCAGTGGTCAGCTGTACAATAAATGGTTTGTATTACATTACTTGTTTTAGTTATTACGAAATTCGATCTGTAACAGTTCTCATGTAATTTGATTGTTTTCATTCTGAATAAATTGGACTATTAATATTACTCATGAATTTTTTATGTTTTTATCTTCAACAAACCACACATGAAGATAAAAACATAAAAAATTTGTGAGTAATATTAATAATCCAGTTTATTCAGAATGAAAACAATCAAATTACATGAGAACTGTTACAGATCGAATTTCGTAATAACTAAAACAAATAATGCAATACAAACCATTTATTGTACAGCTGACCACTGAAGATGCTTTAAAATAAAGTGAAATGCGTCTGGTCTAAAGTAGACTAATTTACAGTTGCAAAAGACGGTCCCATATCCTATACAAAATTTATTGTTTACATTTGTCAGAATTTACTGAGGGGTTATAAAGGGGTTATTTTAATTTATTTTGTAATAGGGACAAACAAAATAAGTGGTTTATTACTAGAAAGTACTACAGGGGTTGCAAAAATCCAATTTGAATATTGGGGCAATAATAACTGTTCAAGTCGCATCCATTTACATTTTAGATGACATGGAGGTTAAAGTAGACCAAAATAAATTGCAACTGAAGTAGTGTGAATCTAGGGTAAAATTATACAGCTGGGAAAGAAACAAGCCAATCATGAGTCAGATACATAATTACCAGAAAACTGTCCCAAATAGAATTGCTGAGTAAGATTTATCAAATGCTAAACATTACTTTCTTCTTGCACAAATAGAAAAGTAAAATCTCTCACAGATGGGCAGGAGATACTATAAAAGTGCAACACCTGAGGTGTCTAGCTATGCTAAGAAAATATCTGGCTGTTACCTTTTAAGAACACGCTGGCCAGCTATTTTGAGACAAGTACCATAGGTGGTACAAACCTTTGATATTACATTTGAGGGGGTTTTTATGGTGAAAAAAGTGGCAAACAATTGCAATATGATAACAATTTCTGCTTTTTTTTCGTCACGAAACTACACCTGCTACCAATTGCTATCAGAATGAAAGTGGTAATACATATGAAGTTATAAAGAATGAAGGAATGAAATTTTGTTAACTATTTACTTTGCTTCAATGTAATTGGGGTATACTTCAAATAATTTCAGGAAAAAGGAAATACACAATTTAACACTTATCAGAGTGGTCTAAACATGACACCTTTCCAATGGTAGACATAAAATTTTAAAGCAATAAATTTTCACCCAAATGACCCCAAATAGATCATTTTTTCTTGCATTCTATCAATTCCATGTCAAATAATATAAGATTAAGAAACATCTTTTCAATGGAACACTTTGCTTTACAGGATAATTCAAGTGTAAGTTGAAATCATACTGAATAATTATAGGTGAGGTAATATGCAGAACAGTTATACTAGTTGTCTTAAACCCTGAAAACAAAGTGAACATTTTGAATGTTCAGTATTTAAATACCAAACTGAATAATAGAACAGTAATCTGATTGTGAAAGGTGAAATAAGCATGAAGTGCCTGTCTGCAGACTTTCAGCACTTTGGTGACAAATTTGAGTACTTCTGTGCTATGTTTTTGCCAAATGGGGAGGGGCTGGGGAATTCCCTAGCAGGCAATAGTAAGACAGGGAAAGGAATTTGTGGCCACAGGAGACAGTACCACAGGTTATTTGACAACCCACATCGGCACACACAAAACACCTACCTGAAAATAGAGTTCTAAAAACTCCAAAAGATGATGTAGGAAACCAGTGACTTGTTTTACTCAAGAACCCATAAATACCATCACTGTTTAAACTCTTCATTACTAATGAAAGGTACTGTATAGAATTCTCCAGCAAATATTGCAAAGTAAGAAAATTACAAATTGAAATCGGTATTATTACACAGTGGTTTCGAGAGTGAATATAAGTCAGTAACGTACTACTTAGTCTCTGGGATTGCTATAGTTAGAGGGCTACGTGGATGTGAATATCCGCAATATTCCTTACTTTGCGGATAAAATATTAAGCGATGTGGATACCCACACGTTATATGCGGATTAAGAGCAAGATATCTGCCTAGTACGTCTGTCAAAATGTTAGCTGAAATCTTCAAACCTGTGGACATTCTTGGAATCCTTACAGGGCCCAAGCGGAAGTCTGTTGTACTCATCACCCGGCCACAGCAGACATAACTGTACCCAACGGACCTGCACCTGATCCTTTTACGCAACCGTGTCTTATCTGCAGTCTCAAGTGCTTTCCGGGTGGCAAACAAACCCGCTGTCCACCAGAGGTGCCATGGCAAATTTCTGCTGCCTTCAATTAGTGCTTTGTAGTGACCGAGTGACAACATTACAATAGTGAACACAGTGACAGTTCTTTCTTAAAATGAACATGACATCAATTGTTTATGACCTCTTATCTCGTGATGATGATGATGATTGGTGTTTTAGGGCGCTCAACAGCGAGGTTATCAGCGCCCGACCTCTTATCTCCTCAACTACATGTCGCGGTTCGTACCCCTACATCGATTGTTACCTCAAGGAAGGAATATTTGCACCAAATTTGGTTAAAATCGGTCCAATGGTTTAACAGGAGATGTGTAATGTTGTTGCGTGATGCAGCAATTTACCATCCATTGTTTATTATGTCATATCTCTATGTATTTTCGGTCATATAATTATGTCAATAACTATCGCAAAAGTGAAAACAATATGCTGGCAAAGTTTCATCGCAACAGAATGAATGGTACAGCTGCGCATAAAATATGAACATAAAAAACAAACATTCATTTTGTGTATTAGATACATGGTGACTGAAGTAATAAAGACTGACAAAAACATTTTATAGTCACTTTCATAATCAGATACAACATATAGTGAAAGTAACATATTTAGGAAGGTACTTAATGTCAGACTGTATAGGCTGGTCACAGCTGCAGCCAACACTGCAATTTTTTGCTGCCAGTTACCAATTAGAAGTAGACGGCAGTTTTAACACTTTAAATGATGTGCTTTGCTTTGTGTCACATAACCTTAACACTTTAGTAAAACTCTAAAAGAGCCGTTTTTTATGTAAACACAGTTAAATTTCTATGTTGATCAGTTTTAGCCACTAAAAATTAAGAAGATGCCTGTATTAAACAGCTGACTTAGTGCTCCAACTACATGGACTCCAAAGCACTAATGTGTGTGTCTGGAGTGCCAATGTTTTCCTGTTTGGAATTGCCTGTTTTGGAGTAGGTATGGAACAGTTACCGTGATTCGAGAAGTCAAAGGTAATTAAGTTGTTACAGAATTGACTAACATTAATACCATTACAAACCATGGTTTTAATACTGATATCTATCACTATTATCCACTCAAAAGGCGGATAAAGGGCCACAGACGCGGATATGGGCTTTGCGGACGTGGTGCAGATAATTTTCCTATCCGCGGAGACCTCTAGCTATATTTTAGTGCTCACAAAT
This sequence comes from Locusta migratoria, assembly GCA_026315105.1. Taxonomy (NCBI): domain Eukaryota; kingdom Metazoa; phylum Arthropoda; class Insecta; order Orthoptera; family Acrididae; genus Locusta; species Locusta migratoria. The sequence goes on from CM048747.1 coordinate 274,506,341, forward strand.
TACCCCTTAGAGTTTACATACCTTGGAATATTTCACCGATTCATTAGTGAGTAAACCTTAGTCTATATGTTGAATTTGCAATAAAATCATTAACGAAGTCTTTCAGGACCGAGTCCTTACGTATGAAGTTCTTTTTTCCTTGCTGTGTAAAATGTAGGTAAGAGCCAATGGGAAGCTGTCATCTGGTTATGTAAGTGGAAGCCTCTAGTTCAACAGTTTTAACACTTACTACAACTATGGATGTTATAGTCTATTACCCTTATTTGACACAGCAAGAAAACAGAACTTTCATGCAATTTCTTTTGTGACCAAACTGTTGCACAATGGTAGAGTCTGATTCTAAAAATTACACATCATAGTAGAGTTTGCATGAAGTCGTGAAACCAGATTTTAACCGTCTTTGCACTGTGGGCCACAAATATGTAACTAACAAAGCAAAAGACTGAAACATTAATATATTCTGTAGACATTTATTTAGAAACATTTTCCCTGAAATTTTGAAACTAAGCTGTTTAAAAGTATGAGTCTTCACATCTTAAGGTAGCAAAGAACAATTTATACTGGTACACACACCTGCACCTAGTCAGACGAGTTCACAATTTGTTTCACTGATAAACACCGTTTATGTCTGGGGGTAAGGTGTGGAATGTTTTCACCGTGTATAATATTATTCCTAAATAATTATCAACTGAAGTGTTCACAGTTCTTTAATATCCCCACCAGCATATCTATACTAATAATAAACCTGGCCTGTCACTGTTCACTACCATCTTCAAAACTATGAGGAATCATCTTGCGGTTTTCACAGGGAACATGAGAAAAGTTTGGGTCAACATATAGGCAAAATTTTATCACAATCACATAAAAAATAATAAAGACTGTTAGACTATGGAATTGGTTGGTTCAGGAGGTAATACAGAATGCCGTGCTGGATCCCAACGGCCTCTTATCACTAGCAGTAGAGATGACAGGCACATTATCTGCATGGCTATAATGGATCGTGCAGCCACATCTTCCCAGAGTCAACAGATGGGGATGTTTGCAGCAGCATGGACTATCAGCTCAGACCATGGCTGCGGTTACCCTTGATGCTGATCGGAGACATGAGCGCCTGCGATGGTGTACGCAACAACGAAGCTGGGTGCACGAATGGCAAAATGTCATTTTTCAGATAAATCCAGGTTCTGTTTAGAGCATCATGATGGTCGCATACACGTTTGGCGACATCGCAGTGAACACATATTGGAAGCGTGTATTCATCATCACCATATTGGCGCGTCACCCGGCGTGACGGTATGGGGTGCCATTGGTTACACATCTGTCACCTCTTGTTCGCTTCGATGGAACTTTGAACAATGTCCGTTACATTTCAGATGTGTTATGACCTGTGGCTCTACCCTTAATTTTATCCCTGTGAAACCTTAGATTTAAACATAATGCATGACTGCATGTTGCAGGTCCTGTACAGGTCTTTCTGGATATGAAAAATGTTTGACTGCCGCCATTGCCAGCAAATTTCCAGATCTCTCATCAATTTAAAACATTTTATCAATGGTGGCCAAGCAATTGGCTCGTCACAATACGCTGGTCACTACTGTTGATGAACTGTGGTATGGTGTTCAAGCTGCATGGGCATCTGTACCTGTATGCCATCTGAGCTCTGACTATGCTCAGGTGTATCAAGGCCGTTATGGTCAGAGGTGGTTGTTCTGGGTACTAATTTCTCACTATCTACACACCCAAATTGTGTGAAAATTTAGTCACATGTCAGTTCTAGTATAACATATTTGCTCAATGAATACCCATTTATCATCTGCATTTCTTCTTGGTGTAGCAATTTTAAAGCCCAATATTAAGACAAATCAACTATTTGCTCTTACAACTGGTTTGTATCACATTGGCTGTAAAGAAGCCCCACTACCTTTTCGCAGAACAACCACATAACATGAAATAGTATCGAAATAAATGTGTCACAGAAGCAACAAGAAAGTTGAAGTTGTGCTAGAAGGGCTAGTTACAGTCATCCATCATAACTAAACAAAAAAGGACAAAGAAAGTCAGCAAATTAGTAGTTTTTTCCCAATATCACGTGACATTACCACCTTAATGTTGAGGACATCTGAATGATCACTATTTCTGCTCTGTGCCTGCCATTAGAGGTAATATACTAACACGAGTGACAAACTTATCAGAAACCTGTGCTTTCATAATCGTTAGATTCAATATCGCGATTAAAATTTTTCCATTACTTTTGGTGTGGACTGAATTAAGACAGAATGACATCTTTTGTACAGACAATTTTACTTACAGTTATAACCCAGCTTCTGAATATATAGTTCTATTACACAAGGTCGATTTCAACTTCATGCTTTGTGAAGTATTAACTGCAGGACGTGGGGTCGTGTATTAACAGAAAGAGTGGCCAATGCTGCTAACATTCAAGACATCATTTGAAATACTATATTTATTGGAAAGTTCTATAGAGACAATCAGCTAACGTCACTCCTTGAACGATTACCCATACTAACTTTATTGAATATTGACACCACCATGACGTCTTATTTAAACAGACATGAACTGCTCCATTGATTAAATTACCAGACTTTCAGCATTTGTCTAGTTTTCGATAATAGGGAGCAATGCATACAGAATTACTACATTGTGCCCAGTGTAAGACTGCAAAATACTAATACTTCAGCATACTCTTACTGTGAGATGATCAGTTTAGTACTACACCGTAGAACCAATAAATGGCACTTCTGTTAATACTATTTCTCATCTTAATAGACATGTTTTCAGAAGTTTACGCTAAACAGACGATTAAACACCACACTGTTAACTTTATGAACACAACCTAACATTGAATTTACATCCTTCTGGAGTGGTGGTGTTATGGTCTTCGGTCCAGAGACTGGTTTGATGCAGCTCTCCACCCTACTCTATCCTGAGCAAGCCTTTTCATCTCTTCATAAGAACGGCAACCCACATCTACTTGAATCTGCTTACTATATGCTTCTCTGTCTCCCTCTGCGATTTTTACCCCACAAACTTCCCTCCAATGCTAAATTTACTATTCCTCTGTCTAAGAATGTGTCGTATCAAGCGATCCCTCCTTTTAGTCAGGGTATGCCAAAAATTCCTTCTCACCAATTCTGTTCAGTACCTCTTCATTAGTTATGCGATCTACCCACCTAATCTTCAGCATTCTTCTGTAGCACCACATTTCAAAAGCCTCTATTCTCTTCCTGTCCGCACTGCCTATCGTCCATGTTTCACTCCCGTACAAGGCAACACTCCACACAAATGCCTTCAGAAAAGACTTCCTTACATTTAAATTAATATTCAATGTTAGCAAATTTCTCTTTTTCAAAAATGCTTTCCTTCTCATTGCCATTCTGCATTTTATATCCTCTGTGCTGCGACCATCGCATGTTATTTTACTACCCAAGTAACAAAACTCATTTACCACCTTCACTGTTTCGTTCCCTAATTAATTCCTTCAGCATCACCTGATTTTCTAAGACCGCATTCCATTATTTTTATTTTGCTCTTGTTAATGTTCATTTTGTACGCTCTCTTCAACACACTGTCCATTCCATTCAACTGCTCTTCCAGGTCCTTTGCAGTCTCTGACAAAATTACAATGTCATCAGCAAAACGCAATGTTGTTATTTCTTCCCCCTTAACTTTAATCCCCATTCCAAATTTTTCCTTGTTTTCCTTCACCACCTGCTCGATGTACAAATTGAATAACATCGGAGAAAGGCTACAACCCTGTCTTACTCCCTTCCCAACTGATGCTTCCCTTTCCTGCCCTTCAAGTCTAATAACTGCAGTCTGGCTTTTGTACAAGTTGTAAATAACTCCTTGCCCTATATTTTATCCCTGCCGATTTCAGGATGTGAAAGAGTGTATTCCACTCAACATAAAAATGTAGGTTTGCCTTTCCCTAACCTCTCTTCTAAGGTAAGACAAAGTGAGTATTGCCTCCCGGGTCCCTACGTTCCTCCTGAATCCAAACTGATCTTCCCCAAGGTCAGCTTCTACCAGCTTTTCCATTCTCCTGTAGATAATTCATGTTAAAATTTTGCAACCATGACTTATACTGATGGTTCTGTAATTTTCACACCTGTCTGCGCCTGATTTCTTTGGAATGGGGATTATAACATTTTTCTTAAAGTCTAAGGGTATTTAACCTGTCATACATCCTACACACAAGTTCAAATAGTTTTGTCATGGTTGGCTCTCCCAGAGACTTTAGTAGCTCTGAGGGTATGTCATCTACTCCTGAGGCCTTGTTCCGACCTAGGTCTTTCAGGGCTCTGTCAAATTCATCTCTCAGTATAGTATCTTCTACTTCATCTTGATCTACTTCCTCTTCCCTTCCTACAACATCGTCTCTAAGTTCATTTCCTTTGTAGAGCCCCTCTATATACTCTTTCCACCTTTCAGCTTTCCCTTCTTTGCTGAGAACTGGTTTTCCATCCGAGTTCTTGATATTCATGGACTTGCTTTTTTTGTCCCCAAATGTCGTATTTTCCTGTAGGCGGTATCTACTTTTCCCCTTCTTATACATTCTTCTACAGATTTGCATTTGCCTTCTAGCCACTCCTGCTTAGCCATTTTGCACTTCCTGTCAATCTCATTTTTCAGTCGCCTGTACTCCATTTTGCCTGTTTCATTTACTGCATTTTTATATTTTCTCCTTTCATCAATTAAATTTAGTATTTCCTGTGATATCCAAGGATTTTTTGTAGGCCTTGTTTTACTACCTACATTGTTCTCTGCTGTCTTCACTACTTTATCTCTCAATGCTACCCATTCCTCCTCTACTGTTTTATTTCCCCCTGTTTCTGTCAATTGTTGCCTAAATCTCACTCTGAAATTCTCCAGCACTTCACGTTCCTTCAATTTATCTAAGACCCATCTCCTTATTTTCCAATCTTCCTGCAGTTTTTTCAGTTTCAGCCTACAGTTCATGACTAACAAGTTATGGTCAGAGTCTATATCTGCCCCTGGGTATGTTTTACAGTTTAAAACCTGGTTCCGGAATCTATGTCTTACCATTATAAAATCTGATACCTTCCGGTGTCTCCTGGTCTCTTCCACGTATACAACCTTCTTTTGTGATTCTGAAACCACATGTTTGTTATGATTAAATCATGTTCCGTGCAAAATTCTACCAGGCGGCTTCCTCTTTCATTTCTTCTGCCCAGTCCATATTCACCTACTATTTTTCCTTCTCTTCCTTTTCCTACTACCGAATTCCAGTCTCCCATAACAATTAAGTTTTCCTCTCCCTTAATTGTCTGAATAATTTCCTTTAGCTCCTCATATTTCTTCGATCTCATCATCGGCGGAGCTAGTTGGCATATAAACTTGTACTACTGTTGTTGGTGTTGGCTTCGTATCTATCTTGACAATGATAATGTAATCACTGCGCTGCTCATAGTAGTTTACGCGCATTCCTATTTTCTTATTCATTATCAGTCCTACTCCTGTGATACTCCCAACTGATTTTGTATTTATAATCCTGTACTCACCTGACCAGAAATCCTGTTCATCCTGCCACCGAACTTCACTAATCCCCACTATATCTAACTTCAACCTATCCATTTCCCTTTTTAAATTTTCTAATTTTCCTACCCGATTAAGGGATTTAACATTCCACGCTCCGATCCGTAGAATGCCAGTATTGTCTTTCCTGATGATGACATCCTCCTGAGTAGTCCCCGTACGGAGATCCAAATGGGGGACTATTTTACGTCCAGAATATTTTACCCGAGAGGATGCCATCATATTTTCATACAGTAGAGCTGCACGTCCTCGGGAAAGGTAACAGCTGTAGTTTCCCCTTGCTTTCAGCCGTTCGCAGTAACTGTGTGGCAAAGCCACATTAGCTGATGTTACAAGGCCAGCTCAGTCAATCATCCAGACTGTTGCCCCTGTAACTACTGAAAAGGCTGCTGCCCCTCTTCAGAAACCACACGTTTCTCTGGCCTCTCCACAGACACCCCTCCGCTGTGGTTGCACATACAGTACGGCTATCTGCATCGTTGAGGCACGCAAGCCACCCCACCTCGGCAATGTCTGTGGTTCATGGTAGTGAGGGTAGAGACTAATTTCATTTTTTGTATGAGAAAAATTATGAACATTTATTGTTTTCGACAATGAATTCAATTTGACATCTTGACTAGGATAAATGAGTTTACTGATAGGGCGATCCAACAAGGATTCTGTTTTTGCTGACCTAGGTCCAAAACAAAAGCTTTATACACAGGTTCCTCTTTAACAACCTTTGCCAAGCCTGGGCATATAAGCCAGTATATAAATGAATGTTTGTATGTCTTCTGTGTTCAGAAACCATTCATTTAATTGCAATTAAACTTTCGTGAACTGTTCACCATATGCCCATAACGGTACCTGACCCAAAAACAAAAGACCACGGCACATAGCTCAGAAGATATGACATAAATAATGAGAGGCCACCCCGCGCGAGAATCTCCAGATTTATGCGTCAATTATTGGAAAATGGGAGTAGCCAGGGACCTCCAACAAATACTGCATATAATTTCCAACATTTATGAAGCGTTTTGTAACTGATCCCCATCCCAACCCCAACAAAATGATGAAACAAGAAGTCTACTGATCACAACAGTCTCTCTGTAGATGCCATAAAACTGTGGCATCAGGCGTAATCTTTTATCAAATAAAGTTAGGAAGGAAGAAAGCTTAAGGTTTAATGCCCCATCGATGGCTTGGTCATTAGAGAGCTAACACTCTGCGTTTTGGGGAAGGATGAGCAAGGGAATCGGCCACGCTCTTTTGAAAGGAACCATCCCAGCATTTGCCTGGAGTGATTTAGGAAAATCGTGGAAAACTTAAATCTTGATGGCTGGAGGTGGATTTGAACCATCTTCGTCCCGAATGTGCAAACAAAGTTAGCACAGATTTGCATGTTACTATTTATGTCTGGTAGTCTACCTTAATTCTCTTGCATCCAAAATTAAGTGATGTATTTTCTTTATCTATATAAAAGCGGAAAACACTTATTCATTGAATAAACACGAAATCTCTAAATCTACTTCACCTATGAAGCTGAAATTTGGCAGGAATGTAGTTTACAGGTAGAAAAGTCAGGTCAGACAGTATTTTGTGATAGGTGCGTGGCATACTTTTCCTACAGACTAAGTCTACAGTTCCATTCCGATCTACACGAAATTTCACACGCTTTACCTTCGAAACAAGAGGAAGGTCACCCTCTACCTTAAGTTTTATATGATGCATGGTGAAGCGTACTACAGAATTTTACAAAATGCATTGTTTTGCTCCAATCTTTATGAATTTTTGCACTCATGACCTTCAAATCAAGACGAAGATCATAAATGAAGGTAACATGAATGTTTGTATGGTACATGACAGAGGGTACCTTGCAGAAAACTTTACCAAGAGAGGGAAAGGTGGACACAAACACAGAGATGGGGGAAAAAGATGTGGATGCAGAGAGAGAGAGAGAGAGAGAGAGAGAGAGAGAGAGAGAGAGAGAGAGAGAGAGAGAGGGAGGGGGGGGGCCATGTGGACTACAAGAATAGGATAGATAAACCTCTGGGCAATGCCAGGATTACAGCTAGTATTTCAATAAAAACATAAGCTGGTGTAGTCATTGCAGAGGAGTAGATGTGAATGCTGTCACAAGGGACATACGAGATGCATTTTAGATGCAGACCCACTGAAGTGTACCTGCCAGCAACAATGCAGGCATAGCTCAGCAACCATGAATATGATCTACCTTTTCAATGCTCAATTGTCAGTTGTCTGCACAGAGTATTTTTATACTCGTGCACATCTGTGCAGTTTGACATTCTTTGTACATTTACTCACACAACATGTTTCCCCTCTTGCAAGTTGGTTTCCCAGCTTTTCATAGAATCACCACCAGCACATTTATTACATTGTGCATGCAATGTTGGTTAGTCATATTTTGCAGATACTAAATGTTCCGGAGGAAGACTTACTTTGCAAGACACGTACTGGTCAATGAAATTGCCATGGATATGGATCCATGCAAATTTCATTGACCAGGACTGTCTTGCAACAGTCCTCTTACAAAGCTTACAATTTACTATTACTTAAAACTATGTAGTACTAATAAAAGTCTTGCTTAGAATAAAAACAACTCTGGACAAAATAGTCACCATAAATGGCTGACTAATGGTAATATGAAGCATACAAAAACGTTTTTACTAAACAGTTTACCCTTATTCAAAGGCACTTAAGAAAAATCTTTGCTGATAGAATCCACTTACTTCTTTATCTGGAATATTTTCACTAGAACAAAGCTGCTGAATAAACTGTAGGACTTCGGGCCAGGTTTGGTGTGGAAGTTCATGTTTCACAAGGATTCCAACGAACTGTGCAATTGAAGTCTTTACACTCTTCTCAGGTTCTTTAACCAAAGTCTCCAATATACCTTCTTTGATCCTGCACAAACAATTTTTTTTTTATATAAAATTTCTGTACACTAGGACATTAAAAACAGCATTGCCATCACAATTACACAACATGGAAATGTACGAAAAAAGTAGATTTTTGCTGACCAAGTATAAACTACATTAAATACTAGTTTTAAGCTAATGGACATCTTCAGACTGCAGTTGACAATGGATGCTGAAAAGACTAATAATTCCAGCTGTAGTTAAAGTTTATTGACATAAAATGTCAGATTCTGAGGAACCGACAGCTAAAATAAAATGCTTTATATGTTGTCTATAGCCACACACTTCCAATTTTGAGGAGAAGACCAAGTAACCATATGGCCTATGTGAGTACCCAGAAGCTTTACCAAGGTGAGAAATCCACCTGCCCACAAAGTTTTTAAGACATGGACTACAGTCATGATTCAATATCATTATACTCTAAAATTGACAAGACAGTTGAATAGGCAAAATACACCTAGAAGCAATAAGAACAATATGAAATATGAATGGAGGCAGCTAGCAGAGGGGGGGGGGGGACGACAATCTACACCCTACAGAGCCATTATGCAGGAGGATTCAACCATGTTTAAAATCCCACTCCCAACCCAAGAACAATTCAAAAAGTTACAATAAATAACTTTCAAGGAGGAAATAGAATTACACTGCCTGAGTAATTTGCCAATATCAGTGGAAAATAATTATGACCATACCATTAAGAGAAAGATGTGGCATTCTACCAAGATACAAGGTAATTTTATAACTCCACACAGTATGGGGATGGCTCCTTACACAAAACACCAGGTTGGTATGCTGTGAAAAAAATGCCATAGGACCAATTTCTTCCACAGGTCTCCTTGATAAGAGTTTATTAGAAGGTACATAAACCTACCAGATGTTGCATGTAGGAGGGAATTAGATGCCTTATTTACACCCAATATCCTTACCTGCAATTATAAAAGTGAATGGAACACGGTCACTTTACTATCCAAATTTTAGATCAATACACCAACTTACACATAACTAGCTTGAAGGATCTGTGTATATCATGGTTTTTTAGGTCAGCAAAAACAGAGTCCTTGTTGGATTGTTCTGTCAATGATCTCAGTTCTCCTGGCCAAGACGTCAAATTTAAGTAGAAGTCATTGTCGAAAACAATGAATGTTCATAAAGTTTTCATACAAAAATTGAAATTAATTTCAACCCATACTCCAGAACAATTTAAGTTCAATGTCAGGTTGTGTTCATAAAGGTAAGACTGCGGTGTGTAATTGTTTGGTGTAAACTTCTGAAAACACTATTGTTGAGATGAGCTACTACTACTACTACTACTACTACTACTACTAATAATAATAATAATAGTAATAATAATTATTATTATTAATATTGTAATTATAATTATAACAACAACAACAACAGTGCCATGTATCCTTCGCTTGTTAGCTCCCATGAATGCTCGTGTAGTACTTTTGGAGATTGGCATTTGCAGATAGTGACTGCTTTTAAACAAATGTTTAAATCATGATATCTTTATTTTCTCTTATCCAATTTTGATTAAATGAAACGTGTATCCAACCACATGATATGCTACGGCTGAAAATCTTACGAAAATTAGTCATGTACTTTTGGAGAAACATGTTCTAAGAGACAGACAGACATCCCATGTAAATCCATGAAGTATTTTAGGAGATTAGAGATTTGTTATAGATAACTGTACACCCGTGCTTGGCAACAGATATTAAAGAAAGGATACAATCACTTTTAGATAACTACATCATATTTATGAACATAAAAAAGCAGCAGTGCCTTCTATTAGTTATTTAGTGTACAACGTAACTAACAGGGCCTCTATTTGTTCTTTACTGTACTAAACCATTTGCAAATAATTCATATTAAATGAAAACATTAATAGACGTGAAGGAACGTCGTTACTTCTTAAATTCAAATTATACTCGTCGAAAGATGCACTTCTTTCCCTTCCATGACATTGCAAAGCATGTGGGATACAGCTGGGTTAAATTTTACTTGCAGTGGCAGCACTTTAGTTTGCTATCCTTGGCAACGAACTATTCGCTTTAAGAGGATTATTAATTTACTCATCAGAACAGCATAAATTATTTATTTCATCGTGAGCATAGATAAGTATTCCCCGGATTCTATGTGACTGATTTTTCAAAAAGCATTGAACGGCCATTGCCAACATCAGCGCAGTACGCCAATGCCGTAATTAAAATTGTACCCCGTTTTAGTGTATACACCACAGTTATGAGAATGAAGGAAAAAAAGCATCGGCATCTGTTATTTGGTGTGCTATGTGACTAATATCTCAATTTGTTCTGTCCTGTACTATGGTGTTTTCTACGCATTCCTGAACTTAGCGTACTCCAAATCTAATGAGGATAGGCCTACACCGAAATCAGAGAGGGAACTACATAAATTATATTTTCCTTGGAAAGAATTCTTATAGAAATATATTCAAAGAATTCACATGGAGGTAATTTTGTTACTGGCAATGCAATTTTACCACTTGAGCAGCATATACTTATATATGACTTACGAACTTTACATCACAGACATACATTAATGTATGTCTTCAGTGTATTGCAGTGAGATCAAAGATAATATGATGGTACTGTGTATTATGAAACCATGAAACTATGTATAGGCTATTTGTCTCTCTAATCCAGTTTTAAGTATTTTGTTCCTAAGCACTACAATTGTCTTTCCAGTGTTGATATTGAGATCATTGTTGAATTGCCAGTGTAGTTAATGCTCAGTTAATGTATGTCTGTTTCCCAGTGTTTTATCTTTGAGTCTTGTCTTTGAGCATCTGTTGATCGTCTTATTGCTCCATATTTTTTTGTTCGCCACACTCACCCACCACTACACACTGCGACCAAAACACCATAGTGCACACTGCGAACATAAAGGCTTCTCTCATGCATAATCGTCATTGGTTTGCAGTGAATAATTTTGGCTACCAAATGAAATATACGGACACAAGACCCGTGTTCCATTTTTACGTATTTATATTGATATCAGGGTCTAGATGAAGAAAATAAAGACCATGCAGTTTTTAGTTAGAGGCGAGGTTATGAATTTATTTATGCCCTATAGACCAGAGACTGATCATTTATCACTACAAATTAAAACACTATCAAGAAATGTCTTTATTAAAACACACAGCTTTGTCAAAACATTATGTCTTTGCTCTGACCAGCAGGAGTTTTAAAAACATATTCCCATACAATCCACAGTTTTAGAACTTTTGTGTGTATGTCTCAGAATGATTATTTCTCATCAGACATGGGTTGCATCACAGTTTTAGATTTAAAAAAAAAATCTTATTTCTTGCACTAAAAGTTCACATTACATGTATTGAAATGTGTATACCTTATAGGCCATCTCAGTCACAATTTTCACCATTTCCCCTTCTTCAAAGAAACATGGCACCATGGGTGACCACTTAGCTCCTCTACTATAATAATAATAATAATATTATAATAATAATAATAATAATAATAATAATAATAATAATAATAATTTCGTGTGGCACATTGGCCTGGTGCAAGTCTGTCAATTGGACGCCACTTCGGCGACTTGCATGTCCCTAACCTACCCCAGTTATCCAATTGGGGTAAAGGGGACCTACAGCTTAACATGGAATCCGAACCACGTGTCGTTTCTGGCGACTCCTCACATTGTTGAGAGGTGAAGGATGGGTTAAAGTGTAGACTGAAAAAATCCGGGGTCCGACTGGGTTTTGAACCCGCAACCCTTCTGTTTCCAGTCGAGCACTTTACCATAACACCACCGGGCCTGACAGCTCCTCTACTGAAACCTACTTTCATATTGTTGGCCTCATGTGAAACCTAACACCTCTCCCAAATAGAAGACAGTAATGTCATCTGATGGTGGTTTATGGTTTTGAAGTGAAACGCCTACACACTTTACCATATTTTGCAAGTTTGCAGTATTTATCATCTTGTAATAATGAAAGCCCCAAAATATTTGGTCTGTATAAAAGCTGACGAGGCTGAATTCATGTGATAAATTTGACTGTGCTACCTGCAAGCACAAACTTTCTGGCATTTGAAAACTATGAAATTAGCAAAATCACTATTTGGAACATCAAAATGCAATGTGTGAAAGGTCTCCGTGTTGCTAATGACCCCCAAAATATGTTATTTCAATACATATTTTTATTACTGTATTCTGACAATGTGTACCCATCAAAAAGAAAATTATAGTAAGTGCCACAGAATTTTTACAGATGAAACTGTGCAACATATTAAACCTGAATCTGCAAGAAGTGTGTTTCACATTATGAACATATCAATCATTCATTTTATCCATGGCAAGAACTGTGGTTTGTTGGTTAAAAAGGAGACAGTCTTAAGTTGCAGGGTTGAAGAGTTCTTAACAACCTGTTTCAGGCATTGTCCTTCAGGTATATTAACCCTTTCATTCCCACATTATGAATTCAGCTTTACAAAAATTAAAACTCAGTGTTTTCTGTATTAAATACAGTGCACTAAACATCAAACAATGTGTTTTAAAATTTTTGATCAGACTACAGTTTTGTGTGTGTCATGTATTTCATGCACTACATGGACATTTGTATCAAGGTATTTTATTACTTGGAACAATTTTTGATGATAGATAACACTGGCAGACTAATGATAGCATAATCTCCGCCACAGCACCAAACACACAATTCACTACTGAAATAAAATAAAATGAATCACACACAGCCATATATAGATAGCAATATAACAACTGCCAAGAGGGATAAATTAATGCCTCAGAGATGGCTACACACAGTACCATGCAGCAAAATGTAATATAAGCATGTTGTTCAACAACCATGTGACTAAAGACATACGTCGGCTGCGGTGGCTGAGGTGCTTCAGTCACGGTCTGCACGGCCACTATGGTCGGGGGTTCGAATCCCCCCTCGGGCATGGATATTTGTGCCGTCCTTAGGATTAGCTAGTTGATAAGTAGTTTGTAAGTTTAGGGACTGATGACCCCGTAGTTAAGTCCCATAAGCTCTACAAACATTTGAACATTTTTTAAAGACATACACAAAATAGGTCTAAATCAGCTTTTAATATGATGTTCTCCAGGAACAACACTGGGAATGGAAGAATTGATTGTGCCCTGCATGTTCACTCAGAGCATCATAACACAATATTCCCAGTTAACATATAGGGCACAATTACTACATGAAGAAGGGCAATAACTGCCTGAAACAGGTTGTTACAAGGGTAATTCCAAAATTAATGTCATCTATTTTTGTAAGTACAGCACTGTGTGTGGCAGTTGGTCATACTGTTATGAAGAGTGCTTCCCACACTGTGTGTAATCATGTACATGCCACACAGACACCGAGTCTTTGCAGACCTTGAGAATGGAACTCCCACTGGATTTTACCACCAAGTGCAAAGTTATTCAGTTTTTGAATGCAAAGGGCAATGCACTGATTGAAATACATCGCCAATTGATGAAAGAGTGGTGAGTCATGCATGGATGTCAAAAATGTTCGTAGGTGATGTAGAGAGTTTGCAGTTGGTCGGATTACAATTCATGACAAACAAAGGAGCGCAAGACCATAAATTTCTGAGGGAACAGTGTTGAGCAAAGCATGTGTGAAGATCGGCGGATCACCCTGGATGATCTCGGCACATTGGTTCCTTATGTTCCCAAAACACCTCTCAGAATTTTAATGGAAACATTGAACTATCGGAAGGTGTGCGCAAGATGGGTGCCACACAAGCTGATTGAAGACCACATGTGGCAATGAGTTAATGCTTCCAGCACGTTTTTTCACCACCTTGCAGCCAAACAGAACAACTTTCTGGACTCAATTGCCATGGATGACAAAATCTGAGCATACCAGTTTACACCTAAGACCAAGCAACAATCACACCAGTGGCAGCATTCTTCTTCATAACTTTCTGAACAGCATGGTGGGTAGCTGGTATGACATGGCATAAAAAAATTGCCACACTGTCTACAAAAATGCAGCACAAACGGTGATTACGTTGAAAAATAGCTAAATTTTCAAGCTCTAAACTGATGTAAACCATTGTAGAAACAAACATGTCCATGTTCATATAAAAGAAGATATGGAATCTTACTTTTGGGATTACCCTTGTAATAAACCTACAACCTTGCAACTGGTGGCTGTTTTCTTTTAAGTCAAACATTAAGCATATGCCTTTAAGTTAAGGAACATTGGAACCTTCAACTGAGTACTAAGTGATTTAAGTATAACAGTCCAATTACCAGCCTTTTCTGTACCCCTAGAGTACCATGTGAGTAATTTTTTACCCATAGTAGGAAACTACCATTTTATTGATATTTGGGTGGTGTTTTGGGTTTTGACATGTTGACATTACATCAAAGAAGACTAATGAGCAGGAAAAATATAATCTATTCTCTATAATGAGTAGTTCACAGCCAAATAATTGAGAAAAATATTTTCCATTTTACAGAAGAAATTATGTCTCCCATCAAATAAGTAATCTAAACAATTTTACAATGCATACATTTATGGAAATAAAGTCTAAACATGCAATTTATGTGACTAGTAATAATATTTTTACTTTTCTGACACATGAGTTGGAAGTAAGTACCACGTATTTGTGAATGACCCAAATGCAACAAAATCCTTGCTTATTGCAATCGTGGGACAAAAACAGTTTCAGTCTAAGTGTTTGAAAATATTGGAAGTAAATAGTTTTCTTGTCTAAGGCTCTGCTAGGGTTGGCTCACAGTTCAGACAATGAACAAGAGTTTTTGCTTGGCAGCTAGTGCACACATACTTTGACTTTAAACAAAATCTGGTGTTTTATCCCCTGTTGCTGTTTACGGGCAACATTTTGACAAACGCAATTTCCAAATTAGAAAGCACTCATCCCGAGTACTTGCATGGTAAACTGGCAGCTGTCCGCAATTTTTAGAAGGCAGCAAGCTCATCCACTACTCTGAGAAATTCTCTTCAAACTTCTTAGATGCACATAACCTAAAAATTCTGTTACTGTTGACCACTCTAACGGCATGTCATTTGGTCAGTTATACAGACCCCACCCTTTGTTTCATTACAAACATACACAGTGTCTTGGGTAGTATCTTCTCAGTATTGTCATTGACCTGACATCCAGTATTCAAGTTACTCAGATTAAGGACACCCATAAATCCAACCCCTAAAGAATATAACAAATATGGGCAGTGAACAGTGTGCTTACTGATTCAAAAAACTGGCATAGTATTGTACATCCTTTCACTGTGAAAGAGGTAAATCATTGTCAGATGTTTCAGATTCTGTTTGCTTTTCATTTGATAAGTTGAATCACTCTGCAACCTTATCACTAACAGATTCACCACTATTTCAGCATTGAAATGTAAATAGAGAATATCTGCATCACCCTGCCATCATTGCTTTAATGACAAACTCATCAAATCTTCAAATGTTTGTAAATCTTATGGGACTTAACAACGGGGTAATCAGTCCCTAAACTTACAAACTACTTATGAACTACCTACAACTAAGGACGTCACAAATATCCATGCCCGAGGGGGGATTCGAACCCCCGACCGTAGTGGCCGTGCAAACCGTGACTGAAGTGCCTCAGTCCCCTCGGCCACCGCGGCCGCCACAAACTCATCAAAATAAACCACAGGCTCATGTCACTGCCACCAGGTGTGTCCGAGCCTAATTAGCTTGACTAAAAACAAAGATAAGAAGGCAGGAAACTTTTGTAAGATGATGCACCTGGCATCTGCTGTCATGTCAGAACAATTACCAGTGCCTCTCACAGATGTGTGGTTATTCCGCGACTTCCCTGTGCCCCTTCATAGGTCTGCATAGCGACAGTGCACAGAAAACCAAAAGCTCCACACTTAAAGCTTCGCCCAACCTCCAATTTTTTTGCTTTGCTTTATTGCTTAAAGTGCCATAATATACTCTAGCAGCTTAGAAATAATGTCAAGGCATGCCCAGAAATTATTTCACACCTAAAATCTGGGGTTGCCGATTTTGAATTGCGTTGAACTGTGTATGGGTAAAAATTGTACCTCATGGTACAACTTGTATAACATATTCAGACTAGATAGTTGGAATTTTTATGAGTTTTACAACTCTATAAAAAATGAAAAGTTATGAAAGGGTTTGGTCCTATGATGAGGGTAGAGCACTCTAAACACCCATTTCTAGAGTTGAAATTTCATCTTTCCTTGTGGACTAGATGCTTATTATAGTGTTTGGCACAATAATTAGTCTTAATGTGCCTTAAGGAAGAAGGCAGCTTTGCCATTAGATAGATCATACTAGGGATGGAACTGAGGTGCAGTGACTAGTGCACCAAGAATTTCAAGCTGCCAGCACTAAGTGATTCGAGAAATAGCATTTCTTCTCGCTGGTTGACGAGGTCAGCACACCATGCGCTACAGTTGTCTGAACTGACGGCTGACAGACAATTGCTGTGATTGTCATTCAAATATGGATACATGAAAGTAGGAGTCTTTAAGCTGATAGTACTTTAAAGAAGATGTAGATAACGTCTGTTGCAATACACACCTTCAAAAGCACCGTACTGTAGAAAAGATACAGCAGGCGCGATCCAACATTTAAAATTACACAATATATCTAGCAATGAAACAGTCAATGAAAACAGAAGTGCAGTCTTATTAATGAGAAACTACCAAACTATGTACGTATGGTATCCATTTAAACTACATTAAAGGAAATTCTGAAAAAAAAAGATTGGAAAGTGTCAGAAAGAGTCTGCCAGTATTAAAAACCTAACAGTTAATTTGGCTCCGACAACATGCTATTATCCAATCTTTTGCATAGTGTAAGGCTAGAACAAGGAAGGAAGCTGAAATACTTTTAGATACTTATCACTTACTAAAATCTAAGATACTCTTAGCTCTGCAGATTCAGATACCCCCTCCCTTCTTTCTCCTGCAATAAGCAAATGCAAGGAGTGTTATTTCTGCTCTCTCATTTAAGTACAAATACATGCAGTTTACACATTTGTTTTTGTTAAGAATGAAGTTATTGTTTCTTGTGAAGTTTCTTTTAATTAAAAATCCTATAATTTTTGACTTCTGATCACTTTTCTTCCTTTATTCATAATCTCAATTCCCACTACTGGTGAGCACGCTGACAGCAGCGTATAGGCTGCGTATAGCCAAAGTTTTAACATTAAGTATCAATAGATTCTTAATACAAGAATAGGAGATTTTTCTTCTCTTTATTGATAATTTTTATTACTCTACTGGAGAAACATGGCTACAAATTTATTTTGTAATTAACATTGTTGTTCCATGTGAGATGCATATTTTAACAATAGTCCTAAGATTGTCTTCTGCGAAACCAGCACCACCTCCTCCTACCCCTACCACCACCAGCTTGGTATAAACAAAAGTACTTTACAACATTGTGTTAAATACAAATTATTCCTTGCACATATGGAAAACAATGATGACACATCTCAATGCTTCCTTGTAGAGTTTTTTTCGTTCAGCCTACAGAGAGCTCAACACTGTCGCCAACTGCTTGAGAGTACACGAGAATTTGCCTTTGCATCGCGCATTTTTCAAGCATGCTCATAGCACATTAGCTCTTACTGTTTTAGGCAAAAATGATCAACTGTGCCCTTTCAAAAAGACCATTCTGGCATTTGCTCGGAATGATTTACCTAAATTACCTAAAACCTAAATCTGGATGGCAGAAGTTGGATGTGAACCACTGTCACCCCAAATGCAAGTCCAGTGTGTTAACAATGCACTACCTTGCTTGCTCATTGCGTCCACGATTCACCTAGTTTATTCAAGAAGTGGGGGTTTTTCTTGGTCATGTGAAATCGCATTTTTTACCATTGTTATTCTTGTGTTGTCCTCAGAACAGTGTATAAAAAGGTTAAGTACTGCAGACTCAGAGGAAGAAATAATCAGGAAGACGGGCTGACACCATTTGATGGTAGTGCTTGTTATTGTACTGGCGGCTGTTGTGCTTCTGCATTGTGTGCAAGGTAATAACTCAAGAACGATGAATTTTAACACACTATTTACCTCTTTCAGCAGGTATGAAGTGGTGGCACTCACATCTGGAACTGTCCAGCACTGACAAAACAATGAATTATCTTTTTCCATGTCTTCTGGTAACATGTGGAAACTGAATACTCCCTTGTGATGTATATTATAGAAGTTAGTTAAATTTCTTCACTCCTTTTGGTAGACAGTCTTGACCGTTCCCACCCACCCTTCCAACACCAAATGTTGAAGGCGTCTATTTTCTTCCTTCTTGGTTTTATATTGAGCTGATGCTCTATATGACAAGATAGTGTATATGAGTAAGTCACAACTCTTATGTTACAGACTGTTCTGAAGAATTGTGATATACCAGCAGTCACGTGAACAAGCTAAAGAAGTAAGGAGAATTATACTCTAATAGTAAAACCAGGTGTCGCCCTAATCACTGTAACAGGCAAATAGAAGACACTGCACAGACAGTGGAAATTTAGGCATAAAGGCATAGACAGTTGAAATTTAAATACTCCAGTCCTTTAGCAACTTTCAGCACTCAACGCGAGGAAAAACAATTTTGAGGGATTGGCTACTCAAACTATTTGAAAGACAGCTTCAGAGCCTGAAACATTTTTAATTTTGGTTAAATGTGTTAAACAATAGGCTGTGCCTTGTGTAAAGTGTGGCATTTTCAATATTTTTCTTTTATATAACACACATTGTCAGAGTACAGTAAGAAAGTTATACATTGGAGTAACAAAGGTATTTGGGTCCTGCAGTGTCAAGTTCTGAAAGAGTGCACTGATTTGGAATTTAATATATCAATTGTACATTCTCATTCTTAATGTAATTCATCTTGCACAAAAGGAAATTTAGTTCCACATTAACATTCATGTAACTACTATTCACAAAGCTTTACTGCAAGCTGTTACATATGTAAAGCTCATTGACAGTAATCAAAATATCCACGGGTGTACTGCCGGTCTATAGTGTCCAATGGGCACAATATTTCAGCAATCATACATGTCGCCATCATCAGGTGAACTGACGGACTGAGCTCCTGGAAACGCGCCGGCACGGAGATCCACATGCTACGGCTGCTCGAGGGGAACTGGGTTCTAGCCCGATAGCGGGCCATTTAAATACTCTCGGCCCGCAGAGCGACCCCTCCACGGTCCGCGCCGCAGTGGAACCGATTGCGGCAGCGTCTGAGATGACGGTGGTGTGAGGGCTCTGTCCGCCGTGCCCTTCAGCATATTCTCTCTTCCCGTTGCCCACCTGGTCTCAACCTCCGCTAAATTCAAATTCCCACTCACCATTCTTTGCCTCTATTCTCTGGACAGAGCCTCTGCATCAACTGGTATCTGTCCAACTTCTTTGCTTTTTACAAATGTCTGCCTTGGTGTGTGCGTGCGCATGTTCTTTTTCTCCCAAAGTAAGTTGTTTCTCTTTCAGGGATTGGAATGACTTCACTCGCTTCCTTAAAACCTGCATCCTTTCCTTCCTCACTCCCTCTCTGTAAAGGCAAAGTTTTGTGTGTGTGTGTGTGTGTGTGTGTGTGTGTGTGTGTGTGTGTGTGTGTGTGTATTTTTCAACAAACCAGTGCCCCTTTTGCCTGGTAAGTCAAACCTTCTTAACTTTTTATAAATATTTTTCCGACCAGGAATTTTTTGTTATCCATAAAAAAGAGTGCTAGTAAAAATTTTAGCATTTGTGTGTTAGAATTATTATTATATCTCTCGTACAGAGCCAGGTCCATCTCCTTTAACCAGGGATGGCTCTATCACTAAATTTAGCTCAGACATCCACCTGGAAAATGATGTGGTTCATTATTTGAATATCCGCCCATCAAAGGATTGATAATTTCCTTGTCCCCACCGAAATTTCCAGTAATTGGACTGGCCAACACCAGTAAGAAACCTATTTACAAAAGTCCGTTCCCTCCTGGAAAGACTCATTCCTTGTAGCTCTTTCGTAGGGTGATCTATAAGGGTGCTTTTATTCCTTACTATGTTCGTCCCAAACTCTCATTCAGCTAGAAGTCTGATTTCAGAGGTGGTATGCGGCACTTTAAGCAGCTGATATATGGTTAGGTCTTGCAGGATGGGTAGATTGGAACGGCAATAATCTTATTAAATTATTTCTTCAGTGCTTCTTTACACCTGACATCAGGAGGAGCAACACTGCACAGTACTGGAAGCCACTGGAGGGGAGTGGCCGTCAAGGTGCCACTGATCACCCTTATTGCCATTTAGTTGCACCTGAACTTTTCACGTGATAACTGTTTAGCTAGATAGGAGCACAGTATTCACCAGCAGGGTAGACTAAAGATAAACCTTTGCTCCTGCTTCCTAATTTGAGCCAACTAAGTTCTGTACGATGTTGACCATCTTTACCTTGCCTGCTGTCTTTTGGAGGTGGTTCTTGAATGTGAGAGGTGTCCAGTGTTAACTCCCAGGTACTGTGGATGTTCACTGTGTTTTAGCTCAGCACTGTCGAACCAGACTATGTTTGTAGTTAGCCTCCATCCTGTTATTAAGGTGTAAACATGTTACTTCTGTCTTTTGTCCAATTTTAGTTTCCACTGTGAGGAAAACTATTAAGTATGGATAAGACAATGTGTATTCCGTCATGTGAACGCCTATATGTTGCGTTACAATGAAATATCTGCATAGATGAATTTTCGAGACTGCGTCGCAGGAATGTCGGCAGTGTAAACATGGAAAAGTATGGGAGCAAGGACCAAACCCTGTGGGAGGCCATCACGTCTAAAACCGCCCTCCCTTTCCCCCACATAGACTTTGACCTGATGATCACTTAAAGAGACTCCAGGAGCCATAATAAAAGACAAGGAATGATGTCAGACTTTCACTAAAAGCCCTTTCCTCCAAAAGGTATCTTAGGCACAAGAGGTCTACGAAGGCAGCTGAAGTTGTTAGTTTCTGTTTCCTGGCTTCCGTACAGCTATTATTTTGGATCTTAACTTTTGGGAGTGATCCCCTTCTGCAAGGATGTTAAATAATTTTAACAGCCAGTTTCACATTTTGGGTCCAGTATGCTTTATTAATTTTGGATAGATTCCATCTATGCCTGTTGCCTTCCCCGTCTTCATTACAGAGAGCCTTATCCAGTTTCTGTGTTGCTTGGAAACCTCTAATGCCGCCTGCTGGATTTTTCTTTATTTTCTTTACCTTACATTATATCCTATCAGTTGTTTGGCATTCAGGTTTTGTTAGAGCAATGACTCCCTTTGCAATGTCTGATGGATCGGGCTGAGCAGAATTAAGTTTATCTGACACTGCACTATAGTAGCCGTCAGCTATGAAGGCAGCCCAGTTTTCAGCCGTTCTGCGCATCCCCATCCATTATCGCAATGGCAGCCAATAATGTTCATTTTGTAGGTGCATGGCTGGCAGCGAGTTATGCAATGTTTCTCCTGCAGGCACAACTGTTGGTGCACGGCCATAGCTCCTCCCTCCACGCTTCCCCTATCGCTCCGCCTCTTTATGTGGAAGCATCTTTTTATATGACGCCAGGTATAGTGGATTGTTTCCTGAAGAGTGACCAAGCTTTGTGACTGTTACAGATGAAGTCCAAGCTTTTGAACTGTTTTCAGCCACTTATCTCTCTCTGACATTTTCAAGCAAGTTCAGTAAGAGATCAGCTGTGTTTGAATCTTCGGTACTAGTGTATTCTTTGTACACATCCTCATATACAGGAATTTAAGTCTTCCTAAATCCTCTGGGTATGCTAGTTTTAGCTATTCCTATGAGAAGTCCTGTGAATCTGTACTAACCACCTATTGTATGAGGAATACATCTTATGCTGTCTTCTAGTTTGGTGGTAAATGCCTCCCAGTTGGCTTTATTGAAATTCCATCTAGATTGCGGGGTGGCTCTAATTATGGAAATTTGTTTGCGACACATCAGCACTGGCCTATGTTGCGACCATGGGAAAGCACCTAGAACCTTCCTCCTAGCTTTTAGTTTTTTAGAAATTGATCACAAGAGCAAGAACATAAGTCAGGTGAATATCCACTCTGCCAACAGGCATCAAAAATCAAAGGTTATTTACAGCCAATTCAGCAAAGGCTATGCTATTTGCATCATCTGACGAGTACCCCCGTTGTCTATAACTTTTGAAGTCTCAGATGTATAATGTAGGATGTTCCAGAAGTGGAAGAACTGTATCTGCCCAGTGAATGAGGTGGTTTGTAAATTTTCACTACTGTAGTACCAGACACCTTGCCTGTCAGTATGAATATTGTCGCAGCTTTCATGGATAGTAGATACGGTACATCATCTATATCCTGCCTAACATAGGTAGCCACGCTGCATTTTTACCTGCTTGTTCCTGTTCAGATCGTTGTTGGTCCTGAGGACCACTTGACATGGGCGATGTAGCTAAGTGGGAGGTCGAAAAAGTGACAGTCCAGCTACCAGATATTGTTTGTCTAGAACCACCTGGGGGTGAAGGGGGTATGTGGAGCTTTAAGGGCTGCTTCCAGACACTAACACCTTTACCATAATAAAGCTCTTATTGAAATAAAACTAGAGAGCAGTAAACTACTATTCCATAAAATTTTAAGTTATAATTCCTTTGAATATTACCAGGAAATAGGTCTATAAATGGGAAGTCCATGTTGGAATTCAACAATTCAATGTTTGCAACTCACCATAAAAATTTTGTGCAAGCCACAATAGGCAGGCTAAAAAGGTCAGAATTTTTGGCCACAGCCTTTGCCCGAAAAAGACATACCCATGTCTGCTTGTATGTAAGAATATGTCATGACAAAGCCTATGGGCTCAAGTCGAATTTCAGTGTCTTCATGTTTTGCAGATTATGATCACACCAAGTTAGAAACTACACTTTCAACCTGCAAACAACTGAGTCGTGGCTGCTATCTTCTGTGACCACATTGCGATGCCTGGATTACCTCCCTATTTTTCAATTAATTCACATTTAATCTGCACTGCCCACTTCTTTGTAGGCCTGTCATAGGACTGGAGTAAACCATCTTGATGGTTTAGAGTATCTGACAAATTTGTAAAATAATTATCACTGTCTTTTCTGAAGGCACCTATTATGTGCTTATTTTATTGGAGTATTTGATAGTATCAACTAGCGCTGATGAAACTTTCATGGCCACAGCTTTGCAATTGGTGGCAACTGGACACCATGATATGTTACAACTAATGGTGAGCACTGCCAACTTTGTTCTGGTACTCATTATTATACTTCATCCTAGATTAAGTGTCACTGTACACACATTTGAGGACAACAGCTGTTTTCACTTAGAACTGAATGTGATGAACAGTTTTTAAATGCATCATAACAATTGTAGCAAAACAGACATCATACTTTCATCCTATGAGATAAAGGAGACAGGGCCTAGTAATGTTTCATAATAAATACACAAGTCCACCCCTTTTCTTCAAAGGTTTCCTGTCATGTCATGCCAGGAACTCCTGTCACAGCAGCATGGTTGTTGACAGGAAAGAAAGGCACTTCTCTCCAATAAACCACATCAGGTTCTGCCCCAGCAATAATGTTCCATACATTCAAACTACTTTAGACAGTTTCTTCAGAAAGGTCACATTAAGTATTCTCCCAATTCAATTTTCAAGTTTTTGAAATTAACTTCCTTCTATAAGATTTAGGCCTAATAGCCCTAGATTGAAGGAAAGCATTATTCTAGATGCAATCTCTCACAATTTATTCACTCCAGTGCACCCAAAACTGGTCTTTAGTAATGATGTCAAGTAAATTAATTTCATCAACTATGACAGTTACTTACAAATCTTGTTCTGTACTTTTTACAATTCTGAAAACCTAATGTGTGCTGATTAATAAGTTTTGTGTATAACAATTAGCTACTGAAACTATCACTATATTTTTATGTGACTTCAGAATAAAGCAATACACTTTTATACCATCTGCATACTAGCCTACATTAACAGCTTTATACTAATTTTATATTATTTACATTCCTGGATAAACTGTCTTATAGCCTAACCACACTACATTACATGTCTACGCTCGATATTACCACACTTGGGTTAATAATGTCCCCAGAATTCCATCATTACCAACTTTATGATTGAAACAGTCAATCATTTTATGTTCCTTAGCTCTAACACACATGCTACGGGGTATAGTCTGACATTTCAAAATAAGCATATGTGTCCACAGTGAAAAATTCAATAAGTATCTCTCAGCATTATAAATGTTTATTTACCCTCACTCAACAAGATGATTCACTTTCAGTCATTTGCCTTATAAGGAACGAAACAATATGATACCAGTCAAGCACTTTGTTTTGCAGTTTTAAATAGTGTACAGGTGTATAATACACACTGAGTAGATATAGACTCAGTTATCACTATGGACAAAGGATAAACTTAAATGTCCTAAACATCCGTTCAAAGGGCTTGAATTGTTTGTAGATTTAACAGGATACTGATTAGGTTATATTTAGCAAATGCTTCACAAATGGGAAAATTTTTCTACGGCGAGTGAAAATATGAGGAATTCCAATAAACTCTAGATTGGAACTGCGCACTGCTACTACAGCTTTTCAGCATAAAACTGCAATCGGATGCGGCGTCGTAATATAAAGTCCCTCTCTATCTCACATGTAATTTATAAAGTCAACTTACTTATTTCTCAGATCCTCTGGTAGTTTCATCCAATGTCTCCTCCTTCCGAGCCTCTTCCTAAGCAACACGGCAGCATATTGACGTATTTGAGGATTATTCGACGATCCGACAACATTACATAAAACTGGAATAACGTCCGGTTGTTTAAAGGCCTCTTTTAGTTCTTTGCTGCCCTGAAATTAAACAAAAGGTTTCAGGAATATGTCCTTTTAATAGAGAGCTTTCGAATCGCGACAAAAACAGTATTACACTTTTTTCGTCTAAAGACGAATAACCGATAGCAACAGACGTAAACACGTGTATGATGAAAGGTATTAATTAGAAGGAAATACTAATTTAATATGAACTGAACAAACACCAAAATAAAAACATCTGGGTGTGTGACTAAGAATATACCTGCTTGATGACAGCACTGTCAGACACCAGGAGCTTTTTCAGTATCTCCTCCATCCTCCTAATACTGCCCTACCGCTTCTTCCCTACATCTACTGTTGCCGAGAGTTTGTCAAAGATACTCAACGTCAAAGACTACCCAAAGAGTAACACACGTAAACAAATGTCCATGCCGTGATCATGCATCCATCTCACATCTGAAGAAAAACTAAAAAGTAAATATTTCCTATATGTAATATGTGTAAATCAAGAAATAAAGAACATTCATCTTTTAACAACAAAATGATACATCCAACACAGCGTTTGCAGTATGTCAAATGATGAAACTGACTTCGTAGCAGTCACAGTCACCCCGTTTACATGGGCTCCCAAAACCGGATTTCGTAAACCGATTTCCCAATTCCGCTTTTGGTTGGTCATGTAAACACTCCAAAATCGATTCTGGAAATCCGCTTCTCCAGTTCCACAATCGATTTTCGTGCCCATCATCACTACGTTTACATGGAACACGTCTTCCGGAAGACGAAAACCGATTTTCCTAAACCGTTTTTCGCTGTCGTGTTTACATGGCACAGCCTGAATCGGATTTCCAAATCCACTTAAGATGGCGGCTGAAAAACAGCTGATTCAGTCCCTGATTTAGTCAGCATAATCGCTATTTTTCTTTACTTAAATACACAGATTCATGCTCTCTCTAATATTAATACTTTTATTTCATATTAGAAAATATCACTCGGTCCATATGTGCCGAAAATTCTTACCAAAAAAACACAATCTGACAAGCCAAGAACGCTTCAAAAACGGTTGCGTTTACATGGACACGAAAATCGATTGTGGAACTGGAAAACCGCTTTAGAGAAGCGGATTTCCAGAATCGATTTTGGAGTGTTTACATGACCAACCAAAAGCGGAATTGAGAAATCGGTTTACGAAATCCGGTTTTGGGAGCCCATGTAAACGGGGTGCATGTAAATGTTGTGTAAACGCAACCGTTTTTGAAGCGTTCTTGGCTTGTCAGATCGTGTTTTCTTGTTAAGAATTTTCGGCACATATGGAAAGAGTGATATTTTCTAATGTTAAATAAAAGCATAAATATTAGAGTGAACATATATCTGTGTATTTAAATAAAGAAAAATAGCGATTGTGCAGACTAAATAAGGAACTGAATCAGCTGTTTTCCAGCCGCCATTTTAAGTGAGCTACCAAATCCGATTCAGGCTATGCCATGTAAACGCGACAGCGAAAAACGGTTTACGAAAATCGGTTTTCGTCTTCCGGAAGATGTGTTGCATGTAAACGTAGTGAGTTATTTAGGGTGAAATACTATTATAATAATAATAATTATTATTATAGTTTTTTGCATATTACGAACAGATGTGTTAGGTGCGCTTTTGTCAAGCAGTGGGATGTAT
Organism: Locusta migratoria; assembly: GCA_026315105.1. Classification (NCBI taxonomy): domain Eukaryota; kingdom Metazoa; phylum Arthropoda; class Insecta; order Orthoptera; family Acrididae; genus Locusta; species Locusta migratoria. The sequence goes on from CM048747.1 coordinate 274,533,317, forward strand.
AAAAAGAATAAGATTTTCGCATTTCGGTGTGATCTTAAGGAATGATATTATCTGCGACAGCGCGCAAGTCCAACGATACAATCCTTCGAGTACTATGCAGACTACAGACATGATACCAAGATACCGACACAAGGGTTGCTTCATTTTTATTTATTTTTATTTTATTTTTTTTTTTTCATTTATTTATTTTTGTTTTTCGATCCGTTTCCACAGGTGGATCCCAATGAGGCGCGGCTTCAAGAATCTTCCTCAACCGTTTATATTTGGTATAGAAAACAGGATAGGACCTATTAATGAATGTCACAAATACATTCTTAAGACAACTGATGCCTCTTATAGAAACTCTCTTACATTCCTCAGTCCCAGTGGCGGACTGAGGCTGTCGGAGGCTCGGGACTTCGGGAAAACAAACTGAGGCTCCCCATCCACTTGGAAATACATGTGTTATCACAAAAAGAGTCAGAGATTTGGAGGCCCCTAAGGACGAGAGGCATGAGACAGTTTAAAAAAAAAAAGAAAAAAACCAGCTTTCGAGATTAGATTTACGCGTGCTTTCAAGGTATTTGAAGGCCCCCAAAACAAGAAGAGTCCGCCACTGCTCAGTCCTGGGCTTAGATTTTTCTAAATGAAAAGTTTGCTGGCATAGATATGTCTATGATCCGGGAGTCAGAAAAACATTTATTTACAGAACAAACGTGAGGATAGTGACAACGTCTGGCACTTGACCGAAAACCAACACTATTGCTCACTAGCGTCTGATGCCTAAAATGACTAGGGGTTCACTACTGTTACTGCATTGTGCAAATCACCTCGCTGAGTAACTGAATCAATGATCTCGAAACCTGGTTGTATCCACTTGTTTCGCAAATTAAGATTCTCGCACTTTCTAACTCTAATGGGCAAGGAGATGATGACGGGCTCTATGACGCATGGCGGGGGGGGGGGGGGGGGTCTGTGAAGTTGGAATAAATAGTCAGGTATCGATTTTAATAGTCCTCTCGCTAGCGTCAGACATGAAGGGAAGAACTGAAACATTTTGTGTGAGGTCAGCAGTGGTAATGGAGGCACTAATCTTGTGTTGTGTGCAGTGTTGCCATATGGCAGAGAGAGAAAATACCTACAGTCACACAAAAATGTACCTACGTTTTCCCTATTTTCTCCCTACCACCTCCTTAATGCCCCTACAACAGGGTCGTAGCCAGGATTTGGGTCTGGGAGGGGCTGAATCCAGGAATCCGGCCAGCGCAGGTTAACCAGTTGATTAATATGACATGTTACAATTTTGAAAAACTTTAAATATTTGGCTTCAAGCTTCACCTTCCAGATATGTTTTTCCCAGTGACTGATCGTTACTGATTTGAGTCAAGTGTAGATTATGCCGCGAATCAGTGGCGTAACTATGGGGGGGGGAGGGGGATAGAAGCTCCCCACTCCCAGAATCCGAAAAGAAGAAGGAAAAAGAAAGGAAATAAAGAAAAGGAAGCTGGTAAAGATTAAAGATTTGAAACTTGGGGTGTGTTACCAAACGCTTTCATTGGAAGGGAGTGAATTAGTTCCTTCAACGGGAGTGGTAGATGGTAGTCTGTCTGGAAAGTGACTAAAATTTTGCTCGCCAAGCAGATCTATTCCCCCCCCCCCCCCCCCAAAGCCAAGTCCTAGTTACCCCACTGCCGCGAATTCAAAGTGCTCTGTTACAGGAAGATTACTGATTTATCGATCGGACAAGGCTACATCAAGAACCTCTCAAACACAGTGAGGAACAGCATCAATTAGTTTCCCAAAATATGCCTCTAATTCCAGGTGCACTATTACACGAGGATAACTGATTTATTGACTGCACAAGGAAACAGGAAACAGGAAACATCGAGACACTATCAACCATAGAGTAGGAACACTAGTAATTAATTAGTTCAATCAACACAAAAAAGGTAGTCCGTCACTCTACATGATTCGATTTTCAAAGAGTAATGCTATGTTGATAACGAATATCTAGCGCTTTGTTCATTATAATATTGGCTGTCGCAAATGTTTTAGCGTTTTCGTGTCAGCATCTTCTCATTTACAAGTACTTACTTGTATATTGTCCTGACGTAAATAAGTCTACTCAAGGTAATAAAATGTCTTTCGTTCATGGAAACAATGAATTTTTCTTGTGCTGACATTTTCTAACACTATTTCCAAACCGACTCTCCATTCCACTGATATACATTAAAAATCATCGTAATTCGCATCAGTTGTAATGTGTCTGAAACTAGGTTTTCAAATTAATATTGTTTACCGTGAACAGAAAACAACTGTGCCGTCTAAAATATCATTGGCTAGTTCAAACTTTGCCACAATTGGTCGTTTCTTTCCCGCGAGCTGACAACTGCTTCTTGCCAACACCACCCGCTAGGCCTATGTCGGCGATTGTAAAATTTTACCAAAGTACCTACGCGTTGGGGACTTTTGGATGAAAATTCCCAACATGATTTTTATACTTAAAAGTACCTACGTGTAGGGAAAATTTTCTACGTCTGGCAACACTGGTCGTGTGTATAGAGAAACGGCACGCGGAGGTGGTGCGCCGTTGACGCGTTCAGTGTGTGGCGGCGCAAGGTTAATAAATATAAGGTTGGGCAGTAAGCGCTCTGCTCTGCATTGGCTAGCGCTGTGACGTCACTGTGGGACTGTGCGATCCAAAACGGCCTGCACAGGCTTAGTTCGGTATGGCACGGAATGTGCATTTATATAAAGTTTTTAACTAAAGAAATTGTTTCTTCCTTAAATACAAAGTGCTATTCTGTTGCAAAACATTCGTTAAGAGTGCTGGGTCATATTCTATCGTAGATTTACGCGATACGTATCAGTAACATATCAAATCACAAACATATCGACAATTTCTTTAATATGAACTGCTGACTTTAAAGGAACAGGAATGTTTCAAACACTTTTTTTCGTGGCAAATTAAGCAACTCCGACTGTAAATCCCTTACATAATCGGTTTCATTGAAATGCTGGGAGCGTATTCGAGAATGTGCAACATTTACATTGTCCTTCCTGTAGTACTTTAAGAGCCACACTTTCTTTAACGTTTCATCTCGGTTCCCTTTGTGTTCCCACTATGAGAATTACAACCCATAATAGCACAGCCTGGCGCGACAAGCGCTCGGGAAATCAATATACTTTCCACTATGAACTTTTTACTTCCAAACTATGAAGTGAAACAAACTATTTAACCCTTTACTTCCCAGTGATGTTCCTCGACAACAAAGTATTAAAAGCTGATTTATACCGTATTTTGTGCATCAATCCTTGAAGTCGCATTGTTGTTGATGAATAACATGCTGTAAGTACGACATTTTGCCGCTTGGTATGGCGTTTAGCCACTTTTGAGACATTAATCTGTCCGTCTTGTAGTCTGTGTTACATAGCCGTCTGTATGTGGCTGTGATTAGGAGTGCGAGTGTGGTTCATGTTATTTTATTTGAGCAGTGAATTGTCTTTGCTGCTGTGGCGAAGATTATTCTAGCATTATTGACCTGACAGTGTTGACCATCAACAAAATAACGTCCCAGGTAATAAAATATCTCAATACAAATGTCTGTGTTGTGCATGACATAGAAAATCAATGTCTGTGTTGTGCATGACATAGAAAATCAATAGTGCGATCAGAACTTTTAAAACACATACTTTGATCTTTAGTGCACTGTATTAATACAGAAAACACCGAATTTTAATTTTTCCAAAGCTGAATTCATAACGTGAGAATGAGAGGTTAAGCAAATACAGCAGAAATGTAACACATACAAACACGCACACGAGTTAGCAATCGTGTTTTGCTCCCAGGTGTCCCACAGTGACGTCATGCGCAGAACGGCGAAAATGCGTTTCCTACTGCGCATTGCTTACTGCGCCCACCATCACCCGCTAGGCCTATGTCGGCGATTGTAAAATTTTACCAAAGTACATACGCGTTGGGGACTTTTGGATGAAAATTCCCTACATGATTTTTATACTTAAAAGTACCTACGTGTAGGGAAAATTCCCTACGTCTGGCAACACTGGTCGTGTGTATAGAGAAACGGTGCGCCGTTGACGCGTTCAGTGTGTGGCGGCGTGCTGTTGGCAGAGTGGTTCTCAGACAAGCTTGGTTGCGGTCTGCTGTTGATGCATTATAGTGTGCAATATGCGTGCGCCACTTGTGCAGATGTCTCCTTCAGCTCAGTGACATCGGCGTTTTATTTGTGCAGGGCCTAGATCTGTAGACATTGGCAGATGAGGTCAACCAGAACTGAAGTCAGAACTGCCATGAGATCACAGCACCCAAATATTGTGGGCAGAAGAGACTTCTACATCTACATAGATACTCTGCAAATCACATTCAAGTGCCTGGCAGGGGGTTCATTAACCACTTACATAACTTTTCTCTACCGTTCCATTCTCTAATAGCGCGCGGGTAGAAAGAACACCTAAATCGTTCCGTTTTCGATCTGATTTCTCTTATTTTATTGGGATGGTCATGTCTCCCTAAGTAGGTGGGTGCTAGCAAAATATTTTCACATTCAGAACTAAAAGTCAGCGATTGAAACTTCGCAAACAGATCACGCCGCAATGAATAACGTTTTTCTTTTAATGATTTCCACCCCAATTCGTGCAACATTTCCGTGACGATTTCCCCCTGTAACGTGATAAAACAAAACGAGCTGCCCTTCTCTGAACCTTCTCAATGTCTTCCGTCAGTCCCACCTGGTGAGGGTCCCACAAGGGGCAACCGTACTCCAGGAGAGGAAGCACAAGTGTGATGTAGGCAGTCTCTTTGGTGGAGCTGGTGCATCTTCGAAGCGTTCTGCCGATGAAACGTAACCTTTGGTTCGCCTTCCCCACAATATTTTCTATGTGCTCTCTCCAGTCAAAGTTGTTCGTAATTGTAACTCCTAGGTATTTGGTAGAATCTAAGACCTTAAGGTTTGACTGATTTATCGCGTAATTAAAGTTCAGCGGATTTCTTTCAGTGGTCATGTGTACTACTTCACACTTTTCTTTATTCAGTGTCAATTGCCAATTTTCGCACCAAGCAGAAATTTTGTCTAAATCGCTTTGCAGTTGCTTTTGATCCTCTGTTGACTTCACTAACCGATAAACGACAGCATAATCCGCGAACAATCTAAGGGAGCTATTCAGATTGTCTCCTAAATCGTTTATAAACACGAGGAAGAGTAGGGGACCTATAACGCTTCCCTAGATATCACTTCTGTTTTACTCGATGACTTACCGTCAATTACAACGAACTGTGTTCTTTCTGATAGGAAATCGTGAATCCAATCGCACAATTGGGGAGATATTCCATAAGCACGCAATTTCATAAGAAGCCGCTTGTGGGGTACAGTGTCAAAAGCCTTCCTGAAATCCAGAAATATGGAATCGATTTGAGATCCCTTGTCGATAGCACTTAACACATCATGTGAATGAAGGGCAAGCTGAGTTTCGCAAGAGTGATACTTTCTGAATCCGTGTTGACTACTGGTTAATAGGTCGTTCTCTTCGAGGTAGTTCATTATATTCGAACAAAGTATATGTTCCAAAATCCTACTGCAAATCGACGTCAATGAGATAGACCTGTAATTTTGGGGATCGCTCCAATTGCCTTTCTTGAATATTGGAGTAACTTGGTCAACTTTCCAGCCTTTGGGTACGGATCTTTCGCTGAGTGATCGGTTGTAAATTATAGCTAAGTACGGAGCTATTGCATCAGCATGAGAGGAATCTAGTTGGTGTACAATCTGGCCCAAAAGATTTATTTTTGTTTAGTGTTCAAATGTTTGTATAGTCTATGGGACTTAACTACGGGGTCATCAGTCCCTAAACTTAGAAACTACATATGAACTACTTACGAACTAGGACGGCACAAATATCCATGCCCGACGGGGGATTCGAACCCCCGACCGTAGTGGCCGTGCAGATCGTGACTGGAGCGCCTTAGTCCCCTCGGCCATTTGTTTAGTGACTTAAGTTGTTTTACTATTCCAGGAACATCTACTTCTAAGTTTCGCATTCTGACAGCTGTTCTTGGATTGAATACTAGAGTGTTCTCTTCGTCTTCTTTGGTGAAAGAATTTCGGAAAGTTGTGTTTAGCTTGTGATGGAAAAGGGATTGCTGTTGAGGAGAAAGCTGCTCTGATGGTATTTCCAGAAGGGTGGTGTAGCGGTGACGTCATTACCATATCTGGCGTGGCCGGCGAGAAAGACAGGCCTGGGCACTCAGCCAGGTGACGTGGCAAGAGTAGTGCTGCGCCGACGCGATCGCGGGTTTGACTGGTTAGCCGCTGAGAGGCACTGGGCCGTCCCCAGCGGCTAACCAGTCAAATCCGCAATCTCGTCGGCGCAGCACTACTCTTGCCACGTCACCTGGCTGAATGCCCAGGCCTGTCTTTCTCGCCGGCCACGCATATCTGGGTGAGACCTAAGTGTTTAAGAAAGTCTATCCCCAACACAGGCTCGTCGTCATTAGTGACATGAAAAATCCTTGGAAAAATCTGGTATGTTGCGAGGTGACTGCTTGAAAGGTATAAGCTTTATGGTGGGTGTGTTGAAAAATAAAAGTAAGGAAGGGGAGAGAAAGGATGGTAGGCAAATGGAGCATGCAAATGGTTTGTTCACTTGATATTAAAGGATATGCGTGGTTGACCCACCATTGATCAATGAATGAATTTATGCTGCTATTCCCAAGTAATAAAACCCATCCAAAATTTTGTAAAGGGGCTAACTAAATTGAATGATTTGAGTAAATAAATTTGTTTTGACTGCTTTTATTCTCTGAAGTCAAATGAACGTCACAGTTGAATGCAAGATACACATACAATTGAACACAGAAAATATTTTTACGAATTTACAAAACAGAATATAAACTCCTACAGAAAGTGACTGGTAAGTCGAAGATAATTGTATTTGATTCTAATCACTTCTGACAACCCACATTTAACTGGAAACCGTGGCGTAATCGAGAGGGATATTCCGATACCAGGTTTCTGTGAATTTACCGGATGTTTTCAATAGTCCGAAAACGTGTGCACCCCTTGAAACACTAGAAAATGCACGCGATACGGTACCAAAACTGTGCCGGCTGGAGATGTCAGCAACACGACGTCTGGGAGGCGGCTGTGTGCGTCGATAGTTGCAAGTCGCGGATCCGGAGATAATTCAGCTTCGTATTCCAGAATCGATATTTAACTAATATCAGCCAACTTCTACCCCGGCGGATCTCCGTGCCTTCGATCTCACACGTTCGGCTTCCTCGTGGCACTACAGACAATTTACGTGTGATAGACGAACGTACTGTAGGCTGAGGTGACACCAGAAATGTGAGAATCAAAATTAGCTCGTCGGTGCGTCTAAAAATCAGGCAGGTCGACCTTGTTCTTGGCTTGTCAATACTCAGCGCTATTAGTACAAGTTTTGGAGCAACACCAAGTAAGCTGCTCAAAGACAAGTATGAACTGAGAGCAGAAGAGAAGCGTCTGCTCTCCTCGGCTGCTCAAACACCAGTCTCATTGTCTCCACTTCTAAAATCTCCGTCTCCTCTCTGCAAAGCCTCCAGGCTTCGCCTGACTCTATAGAATCGCCAATTCACAGCGAGGCTCCAAAGTATGGCCAATCATGGTTTGCGTTCGGGAGGCGGGCAGCCGAACCCCCTTACTATAAAACAGCAGCCAACGGCCAGCTCTTCCGCATTTGCACCGGTCGGGCCTCGCCCTTATGTCCAGCGTTCTCAAGGCAGTGGCGGATGGTCTTCAGGCACCTTCGAAAATACGGCCAGCAAGTTGTTCCCAGCAAACGGACAAACTCCTTCACTATTGTATGATTGCAACGTCCACCAACTTGGCACCAGAGACGTACAATATCCTAGCGGGTGTCTCCCTGGCGTTTGCCAACTCGGCACCAGACGTCCCAGTTCTCCCCTTGCAAAGCACCGTACACCGCCCATGGAGGCATATTGTATTGCTCCCGACGCTCTCGGACAGACACGATCATCAACAAACGAAGCGCGCAAGAGATCTTTCAAGCATGTGTTTATCTGCCAGACTGGGGATGATGCGATTCTTTAACATATCGGCGTACCTGTCACAGTAACAGTTAGAAAACCAGAATCACACAGTTAATCGAAGAAAAAAGGCCCGATAACGGTAGATGTGGTAAATCCAACCCATACCGTGACTTTCTCGTCGTGCAATGGAGTTTCCACAACAGTTCTAGGATTTTCAGTAGCTCAAATTCTGCAGTTGTGGGCGTTGACAGACTCTCGGAGCGTGAAATGAGCTATGTAGGTCCACAACACGTTACTCAACCAATCGTCATCTTCCGCCATCTTTTAAAACGCCCACACCACAATGCCCTCCGCTTCGTTTTTTATCCCTAATAAAACCCCATGTCATTCCAAGCATATGTGTCAATTTTTACCTCTCTATCTACATTATTCCGTGATTTATTAAGTTTTTAAATTTATACTGACTTTTTGATCACCCAGTATGTGGTACATACACAACCATTGTTATAGACACAAACGAAAGATCTGCAATGCAAATTACGAACTAACAATTATTACAAACTTATTATAAGACACATACTATTTTACAAAGCAATAAGAACATCGTGCTCTCTCAGATTGTTTCTGCGAGTGTTTGGCGCCCGGATTCGCAGGTGGAGACGGTCAATTTCGGTTTCCTCGAGTATTGTTGTTCCTATGCACGGGATTTGGTGACCGGATTTCTACAATTTCTACACCTCTTTGCCGCGGTGGATTACCTGATCTTCTTTCTTGCCAATTTCTATTTCGATCTTCTCAGTGGTTATTCTGTTGACCAAACCACTTTTGATTCTGTGGTTCATACCACGGTTGATTTTGTGATGGGCCTCCGTTTCTGTCTCCATGGTTTCCATTCCAACGACGCCCGTCGTTCCTTCTATCCCGCCAGTTTTCTTGTGGCGCGTAGTTTTGCCTGGACTGTCAATTGTAATCCTGCTGAGAACAATACTTTCCTCCGTCAAGCTTTCCCTCATTGTTTCCGGCACGCGAAGGATGGTCTCGGACTTGATTTTTTTTTTCCCATTCCAATCTTGTCTTTCGGTAACGAACTCTGCATACCGAAGTGCGACCATAAATTTTTCGAGTGTTCCATTACACCTTCCTATGAGGGAACGTTGGTATTCGATAAGTAGTTTGATGAAACAAAGCCTCATGATCTCTTTGCCATCACAAGAGCGGTCTAAAAACGTATTCTTCTTGATAATCGACTCCAGGAACTTCACTAGACTTCTAAATCCTGACATTTCCAGGTTTTTTCCTAACATAATCTCTTCTTTTTTGGGCTCTTGTGCCTGTTCCGACCAGTACGTGGCCAGGATCGTACTACGAAACTGCTCATAGATTTGGCAAGTTTCTGCAGTCGATCTCACGTGTTCCGCAACACTTCCCTGCATGTGCCCAGAGATAAACTCCAGTCGATACCGAAGAGGCCATGCTGATGGTAATACGTTGTCAAATTGTGTGATAAATGACTTTGGGTGAAGCGCGTATTTGATTCCTTGTATACCTGAAAATTCTGGTCGAACGAGCCGTAACAGTTCCACCTCGTTTCTGTCAGCTTATCATCTTCTACAAGCAGTCTTGTCGAACCCGTTGCGCTACGTGTTCTACTCATTGTCTCCTGTGATTCTTGGAGACCGGTTTCCGTCCTCCTGATCTTGCTGTAATTATTTTCCCTCTCATATTCCTGGGATTGAGGTGACAATTACGGCCCGTTGGCAGGAAAACATACTTGTCTGGACGGTGTACGCCGTTCACTGTCAATAGCGGTATCTCTATCTACAGGTTCAATTACAGCTTTCGTCTTGCGGGGATTATCTTGAACAAAAACGCGAGTTGTCGCAGAACCAATGGTTATCGACGGACCTTCTCTAATGTACTTCAATTCTTTCTGCGTGGTACGTACATCACGTTACAGCTTATTCTGCTGTTGCGCGATTCGTGTCTGTTCTTCCTTTACCTCACCAATTTCCTGCTGTTTCTGTTTGATTTTTTTCTATCTCCCTCGTCTTCTCTGTCAATTTCTCGTGGGTTTCCTGCACGATTCGTTTCCCTTGTTCCCGCAACGTTGCAACAATTTTCTTGACGCTACAGATCTCGATACGTGTCTTCTTGGCATCACGTTGGCCTATTGACGCAACTTTTCTCGCAGCAATAGCTTGCAGCCGAGCCAGGAGAGCACCTTTCTTCGCTCCTAAAGCCGTATCCTTAGCTTCTGTCGATGTTCTCTTTACAGTTTCCTTATTCCTGCTATCTTACCTTTTACGTTTTCTAATGCTTCTGTTATCCGTTCTATGTCCCCTTTCTGTTGCGCTCCTACTTCTAGGATACGTTTGTGGGTCTTCTCCTTTACCTCTAGGCTACTCTCGCGTATCTGTTTGCTATTCTTTTCCGCTAGTTGTTTAGTGTTGTCTGACAGCTATTGTTTTTTGCATTCGCTTCTCTCCGCTAGTTGTTGCATGAATTGCATAAGTTCGGCTAATTGTAGACTTTAGCTTATCGCACTGGTGTGGGGGATCGTGACCTGTTACAGTGACCTTTACTACGCGAGTACGACGCAGGTGTTGCAGAAACTACCAACATTCGCGATAGTGACACGGAAATCACCATAACACATAAATAGACACAGAAGCCACTAATACACACATAAAATTGCTGAAAGAAAATATGATTATTCTACTATTAAGCGCTGCGTATTAATTAACGACTACAAAACATGAATTTGAAATGGCCAAATTAACGCAAGGATAAATTTATCTGTCCCGTCACAGAAGAACCGCGGAAACGTGATCCATGACAAATGAAAGGTACAGGTTTTATGGTGTGTGTGTTGAAATATAAAAGTAAGGAAGGGAGAGAAAGGACGTTATGAAAATGGAGTATGCAAATGGTTTGTTCACTTGATGTTAAAGGATAGGCGTGGTTGTCCCACCATTGATCAATTAATGAATTTATGCAAAACCCATCCAAAATTGTGTAAAGGCGCTAACTAAATTGAATGATTTGAGTAAAGAAATTTGTTTTGACTGGTTTTATTCTGTGAAGTCAAATGAACGTCACAGTTGAAAGCAAGATACACATACAATTGAACACAGAAAATAATTTTACGAATTTACAAGACAGAATATACACTCTTACAGCAAGTGACTGGTAAGTCGAAGATAATTGTATTTGATTCTAATCATTTGTGACAACCCACATTTAACTGGAAACCGTGGAATAATCGAGAGGAATATTCCGATACCAGATTCCTGTGAATTTACCGAACGTTTTCAATAGTCTGAAAACATGAACACCCCTTGAAACACTAGCAACTCCACGCGATACTGTACCAAAACTGTGCTGACTGGCGATGTCGAAAACACGACGTCTGGGAGGCGGCTGCGTGCGTCAATAGCTGCAAGTCGCGGACCCGGAGATAATTCAACTTTGTATTCCAGAAGCGATATTTAACTAATACCAGGCAACTTCTACCCTGGTGGATCTCAGTGCCTACGATCTCACACGTTCGGCTTTGTCGTGCCACTACAGACAATTTACGTGTGATACGGGAATGTACTGTAGGCAGAGGTGACACCAGAAATGTGACACTCGAAATTAGCTCGTCGGTGCGTCTAATATCAGGCAGGTTGACCTTGTTCTTGGCTTGCCAATACTCAGCGCTATTAGTACAAGTTTTGGAGCAACTCCAAAAGTTGTACCACAAACTCCAAGTACAGCTGCTCGAAGACTATAAACTGAGAGCAGAAGGGAAGCGTCTGCTCTCCTCGGCTGCTCAGACACCAGTCTCATTGTCTCTACTTCTAAAAATATCCGTCACCTCTCTGCAAAGCCTCCAGGCTCCGCCTAACTGCACAGAAAGGCGTCAAAATATGGCCAATCACGGCTAGCTTTCGAGAGTTGGACAGTTGAACCCCCTTACTATAAAACAGCAGCCAACGGCCAGCACTCCCGCGTTTCCACAGGTCGGGCCTCGTCCTTACGTCCAGCGTTCTCACGGTAGCGGCGGATGGCCTTCAGGCACCTTCGAAAACATGGCCAGCAAGTTGTTCCCAGCAAACGGCCAAACTCCCTTGCTATTGTATAATTGCAGCGCCTATCTACTTGGCGCCAGAGACATACAATGTCCTAGTGGATGCCACTCTGGCGGTCGCCAACTCAGCGCCAGACGTTCCAGCTTTCCCTTCGCAAAGCACCGTACACCGACCATGGAGGCATATTGTATTGCTCCAGACGCTCTCGGCCAGATGACCCCAATGTCGGTGGCGCCAGCCAGATGGCGGTTACATGTGTGAAAATACTTGGAAGACTCACGCCTCAGTCCTACATGCTGTGGCACTCGGCCATAAGGCGTCTTCCAGGATCCGCTGACCCTCCGAATAACAGAGCTACCCTCGTGCTCGCCTTCGTTCGCCGTTAGCTCTGAATGCGTGATCCCCCCCCCCCCCCTTGCTACAGGACTCACACAACCAAATAACAGAATATTTCTCTTTCGCCACAAGTTATTAAATCGATAACCTACGAATAATCTAATAAAATTAACAAGGTTACATTGTCATTTTACTGTTGGCATGCAACGTGGCGGTACTGAAATCTCTCAATCTTGAATGTCAATCTTATTGGTCACACATAATGACAAGCTTGTTGGGGAGACGTGAAGAGTATAGAGTGGTAGGTAATACGCTTGTGGAAACGTAGTTAAACATGGTATCTAAACCAACCCACAGGAGGGTTTGCGTATGCACGAGGTGGATGGCAGTTGTGTGGGGCATTGACTGACATGACATGGAACCTTCATAAAGGATGGTACACGCGGCCTGAATCTGCTGTGCTATTAGTCGATGCGTGCCGTTTCTTGGCGGTGAGGTTGGAAGGCACTTCAGGTGAGTTCAGCGGTGCTTGTAAGCCATAAGATGGCTGTACATCGCCTGGGCATGCCAAAGTTGGAATGTCATGAACTCTCCCATTGCGGGGGAGGGAGGCTATGTTACTATTACTGGCGTTACCGATGAAAGGAGGCAATTGTCTGTGTCTAATAATTCTGTAACTTGATCCACTACGTGAAGTTCTTACTGCAGTGGGTCTGTTATGGGGAACAGAAGCTAAGGCTGCAGTCCATGATGCAGCATCATAAGCCACAGCATCCATAAGAGAATACAGGCATTCATCAGAACTCACTTGAGTTTATGTATAGTGCCACAGTTCAGACGAAAATTAGAGCCTGTGGTTAATATGGTGTACCACTTCAGATGCTGATACGAAAGGCGTTGACCCATTCGCTTACGATTTTTTGAGAAAAGATTTGTTACTAAAATACGATTAAATCTGCCAAATAGAGCTACATTGTCCCAGTCCCAATGAGACGCCTTTGAACGTACCACTTTATTATCATCTGCCCAAACTTCTTTGACATGCCGCCGTTTGTTGTGTATTTACAGTTTCCCATCATCCTAAGTGCTACTTGTTGATGCCTCGCTTCCAGTGTCCACCTTTACTTGTATCATTAATATTGCTTTCTTTCAATAAACGCCAGATTCTCGCAGCTTTTGCTTCATAGGGATCGGGCATGTTGTCATTCACTCAGATAAATAATCACGGAATAAGCTCAAATTATTTTTTCAGTTACAAACACTAGAGAGGCTTTCTTCACAAACGTAGCGGTATGGTTGCAGAATCATTACAGAAAGCACAGACCACAGAGGTATTCATGCTGCCTCTGCAGGGCTGTGTCATTGAATCACATTACTCTGAGCTGGTATGTCAACAGTAATCGTTACTGTAAGCGAATGAGTTAAATGCTTCTTGATTTAGCACTGCTGTATTTATGTTGCATTGGTGGGTTCAGAAACAAGTCACTATTCAAATCTATTGAATCATGGATATCAGTCATGAGACAAATGCGAAGAGCTTCTTCATCCCAGGTACTGAGAATTTCAAGTAGGTTATAGATGAGTGCAAACCATATCTCAAGATTCTCTTTGTGCAATAGTGGAAGTCAAGGAAATCTCTCATGTGGTACCTGATAAATATGCTGAGGAGCAATATCCGGCAGAGGTGTCAATTCCCTTCCAAAAGGAATGCCTGAGCAATGTCGAAAACTGATACGAGTCATTGCCCAAGGTCTCAGAGTGCACATTGGGTTGGAATCCCCACGAGTTAAACGGTGTGTCAGGCATGGATAGTTATGCTTGTAGCATGTGAAGTGATTCATAGATCCAGGTTGTGATGTTTGGAGCTACATGCAAACCACATGAAGTTGAAATGTCCAAATGTTTGTAAATCTATCGGACTAAACGGCGTGGTCATCAGTCCGTATCTTACAAACTACTTAAACTAGGGTAAACTAACCTAAGGACAAACACATACAGCCATGCCCCAGGGAGGACTCGAACTTCCGACAGCGAGCAACCGCGCGCTCAGCAGCGAGGCGCCTTAGACCGCTCGGCTACTCCACCGCGACCCACATGAAGTACATGATGCGACTGGCACAGAATAAAATGCGACCAAGGTGGATGAGACGACTGCGGTCGTCGACGAATAATACAGTGCATGCACAGAACTTGGTTGAAACATGAAGTATATCGACTTGTGCAGAGAAGTTGTCTGTTGTGGCATGTCCAATGGGGAGCCTGACATCATCAGATCCGAGCCCAGTGGGCCAGGATCAAGCATCAGAGCGAGTAGCATGATTACTGGTGCAATGGACAAGACCTGAAAACTGACATTGCCATGTGTTTGAGAGGCAGTCATCATACCTGTTGCACACCACTGTTAGCAAGTGTAGACTAAGTCAGACACGCTCAGGACGACAGGATGAGAAGACATATTTTGATGTTGAAAAGGATGTTGTGCAGTAACTAGCAATAAAAAATTGCTAGCACCTGACGAGAATTGTTCCATATTTAGCAAACAGAAACGACGAAGAAAAGGGAATTGTCAAGTAATAGTTCTTATCGGGGTCACCAATGCTGCATTTACTGTGGTATATGAATAAATCTTACCAAGCTTTTGCAAATAATCTGTTTATTTCAGTCTAAGCTTGTACATAAACTATCGCGTTCACAACACTCCGATAAGAAATAAAGATGAAAACACTTGTCAATCAAAGATTTCTAATGCTTCAGTCGGAAATCGACCACATGTGGTCGACTGTCACCACAGATGAAATGAAACATACTTGCTGTTGGTGTTTGCTTATGATTTGATCATCCAAGCATTTCATTTTTCGAAATACAGCATAGTTGTCATTATATCCTTATCTCCTTCCTCTTGTGTTCTCCCTTATGAACAACAAAGAACAGGTCACTAGTGCACATATACACAGGGCTACATAGCAAAAAATTTGTCGCCACATTATTGTGAAGAAAAAAGAAAACAACCACTTTCTCTATAGTGCAGGGTTTGGATCGGCAACCAGTTGTTCAAAGAACTTACAGTTCGGTTCGCAGCAGAAATTTGTGGAAGTGAGAGTGAAATCCCCTGTTTTCTCTGGGTCCTACATCCATTTTCGGATTCTATCGCTTTTACTCGGCTTGTCCCGGGCTTAGAGACTAATGATGCAGACCAGTGAACCGTCTATGTGTTATAGCATTTCGCAGTCGCTGGATTCGAACAACTAAGAGAAACGCAATTCCCGTCTAAGTTAGAAGTTATAGCACATATGCTCATAAAGTGCTGAGTGGAGGAAATTGCTGATTACCTTGAAAGAATACAGACAATTCTTGTCTTTGAATCACTGATGACAAGTTATTTATTGAATACTGTTTACGTGTGTTTTACACATTAACGGGTCGCGAACATGAATTGTAGATGACAATGACACGAAACTTATCGATTGCTGTGTTGGCCTGAAAAATGCCAACAGTTAATGTTTTTATTTTTTATAATAAAATTTGAACTGCCTGGTTTCCAACTTCAGCTCTAATATCACCTAATTCAGAGAGAGCAGAAATTTCACACATGCTGTCGTGTTGCACTAATGGATTCATTGAAAGGCAGTCGGCATCCTTGTATTTGCGCTCGTTTTTGAGTACCACTGTGAACTCGTACTCTTGGGGCGTCAGTGCCCATCTTGCTAGTCGACCTGATGGATCTTTCAAGCCAATCAGCCAACATAAGGAATGGTGGTCTGTCATGACGGTGAATGGTTTGCTGAATAAATACGGCCGGATCTTATTGATAGCCCAGATAACTGTGAGGCATTCTTTCTCACTCGTAGAGTATTTTATCTTTGAGAGTAGTCTTGATGCATAGGCTATCACCTTTTCAACACCTTCCTGAATTTGCACGAGCATTGCATCAATCCTATAACCGTTAGCGTCAGTGTGAAGTTCGTTTTCCACATTCTCGTCGTGTAAGGTCAGGAGTGGTGCGGAAGTTAAAGCCAACGTGTTGGAGTGGCCGACCTGTGGAGAGCGCGGTTGCTCGCTGTCGGAGGTTCGAGTACTCCCTCGGATACGTTGGGTATTTGTTTTGCCCTTATCATAAGTTAATTTAAGTTTATGTAGTTTGTAAGCTCAGGGACTGATGACCGACGTAGCTTACAAACATTTGAAGTTAGAGCCTTCTTCAGTGTCTGGAAAGCTTTATCTTTCGTCTCATCCCATTAAAACATGGCGTCTCCCTGCAGGCATTCTTGTAATGGACATGCCTTGTTACAAAAACCTTTTATGAAACGCCGGTAGTTTGAGCACAGCCCGAGAAAACTTCTCACATCACGAATGTGCCAAGGATTTGGAAATTTTGTGACTACCCTGACTTTATCTGGATCAGGACGGAGACCATCTTCGTCGACATGGTGCCCCAGGATTTTTAACTCTTTGGCGATGAAGAGGCACTTCTTATGTGGAAAAAGAGTCCTGCAATCTCAACACACTTCAATACAGTTGACAGGTGACTTGGATGATCCTCAAATGTCCTTGAGAAAACAACAATCTCTTATAGGTAACAAAGGCATGTCGTTCATTTAAGATGTCAAACCAAGCTGTCCATCATGCGTTCGAATGTGGCCAGAGCATTACATAGTCCAAACGGCATTCATAAAGGCCATCAGGCGTAAAAAAAAAACAGTCTTTCTCTGTCAGCTTCGTCAACATTAATTTCCGAGTAACCAACCTGTCAGCGTGTCCATGGTTGAGAAGTATGTAGCTCCTTTCAAGCAGTCTAACATGTCGATGGGCGGCAATGGGTAGACATCTTTCTTTGTGATTTTGTTCAGCAACTGATAAGTCGACACAGAAACGCCAAGTACCATCCTTCTTCTACACGAGGGCCACCGGAGACGACCAAGGATTATCATCGACACCAGATTAGATCCATCCATCTTCCCCCACACAGGGTCCTGTCCTTGTCCAACCCCGTTTCCCTTGCTTTTCACTGTCACCTTCATCAGTATCTATAGTCCCCACATCCAGCATGTCGACTTCAGCCTCAGTGGAGAGTTTCTCCAGATTTTTACTGTGACTAGTGTCACCAAGTAAATTCATATCTCCAGAGACAATGTGCACCCCAGCTTCCTCCTAATCTACATTCCGCACATTCCGCAAACTGGTGTTCAGCCGACTGCACGACCTGGCACATCACAGTGTCCATGTTTGGTGTCCTTGTTCAGCAATGATTTATCTAGCCTGACATCCAACAGGACTATCACACATGAGCTCCCACCTGTATCTCTGAGTAATAACATAATGCTGGTTTCGAAACAGTACAGTGTTGTCAGATGACCTACCCTTTCGTTGGCCAACTGTGCACTCATGTGGCAACATCGAAATGACGTAATCCATTTCTGGAATAAAATAACCGCCATGGAAAACCCAGCACCACGACCGCTCCTTCCGCTCCCCCTATGACATAAACCAAGATGGCGCCTATTGCGAAATTTGTATTTTCAATTTTACTCACATGCTACTAACAGTAATCCACTCTCACCCCTCCATTTTAACTTTTAATTTTCGACACTAAAAGTCAGCAGCACAACCCATCCCCTCCCCTTCCTCCCGAACTGTGAATCTGGCTGGACATAACTAATGTTTATCGGACACTGTTAGACTTGAGATCTCAAATACATAATCGCCTTAAGCAATTTATTTCAGTACAGACGCGAAACGTTTGCGTAAATGAACTAGTTGCGTAGTGCAGCTACTGTGTATTTTTTCTGCTGCTTGGTACACAAATAGTTCGCACGACCGTGAGGCCCCTGGCAAGTCAGGTCTCGCAGAGTGTACCACTCGGCTGTCCAGATATGACTGGCCGCAGAGCACGCCATTCGTCTGGCTGTGTTGCCCGTCACTCACCAGGTATGCAGCTAACCTGTTTACGATTCCTCATGGCAGCTTTCAGTCTGTCCACCCCATTGTTATGCTCAATGACTAATGCTTCAGTTATGTGATGTAGTCTGCTTGTGGAGCAGGAAAGCTCTCCCCTGCACCAACTAAATGCTACAAACTCTTCCAGTGAATATTATTTCACAAAATCAAGGCATATATCACTTCAACCTTTTTCTTACGAAAGCAGATAATGAAATATCCGCTACAAAATTATTTTACTATCTCGCAAACACGAAATATTTGGTTAATGCAATGTTGTTTTTAATGAATCCTTCTATTGAGAAACTTTTATTTTTACTACATCTAAAGATGTCTGAGTACTTCATATTCTCGTAATGTAAAACATTTTTTCTAATGAACTAACCTCTGTTTTACGAATCTCTCTCTCCATCTATTTATTACAGACGAAGATGTCTGACTATTTCATATTATTGTCTCGAAAAAAGCAGAAACTCGCAGAGGACGAAATATTTTTTCACGCATTTATTTTATGAAACTCGGCATTGAGAAGAAAAAAAAAGGCTTTTTTCGTTACATCTAATAATGTCTGAGTGCTTCGTATTCTCCTAATGAAAAAAATTTCCTAGTGAATTAACCTATATTTTACGAAACCCTCTGTCTCTAACTGTATCTGAGTACTTCATTATCTTCTTTCAAAAAGTCTATCAATTAACCTCTTCATTCTCTAGCATCAGAAGACATACACACATTCTACAGGTGTTATCAAAGGCGTTCGGTACATCGCACTTTAGCGCATCATCATTAGAACATGACTACAGAGTTACGAAGGGTGCATTTTATTATTCGCGATAACATTAGGCATTGCGCCTATTTTAAGGTTTTAGTTCGGAGAGACAGGGGCGGATCCTGGAAAGTTTCGCCAAATGTAAGGTTAGTGGGGATGGGATCCTGGTAGGGTTCGCAAATGAAAGGTTATTGTGGGGAAAGGAATGCAATGGACAGGGACAGCTAACCTGCCTGTAAACTGATTCTTGGTTTACTGTTGATTCTCGGTCTAAATAGAGTCTATGTCTAAAAATTGATCTCAGTTAACGCTATCTGATATACTTGAAAAACCCATCAAAAATACTGTTATGAATGATGTTCTCGGAACACAATTCATTGATAAACAATTTAATATATCATTTGCTTCAAAAAGAATTAGTCAGACTTCCATAAAATTGACATATTAACTTGGCAAGAGCCTGAATGTCAAATATTTGAATAATGTTTAATTTCTCCATGGTAGGACGGCGATCTCTGAGCTTTGAAGTATTACAATGCCAAGATCGCAAATATTGATTTATTTTCCCTGACGACTGGTTTCGATACACTTAAGGTATCATCTTCTCGTCACTGAAGAAAGGCAGATACATTTAATTACAGTTGTTTGAAATATAATAATATCAAATACAGCAATAATGCAACAAATTAATACACACAACCCATACCTATTGTCCTATGTTATCGTTTTGTGAAGGCGTATGACGTCAAACATAAAACAATTAATTTTTACCAGTGGTACGTCACACATAAAACGGTTAAAATACTTAAAACACATTCTCCACTGCCGGCCGCGGTGGCCGAGGGGACTGCGGCGCGCCAGTCACGTTCTGCACGACCACTACGGTAGGGGGTTCGAATCCCTCCTCGGGCATGGATATTTGTGCCGTTCTTAGTATTAGCTAGGTCATAAGTAGTTTGTAAGTTTAGGGACTGATGACCACGTAGTTCCCATAAGCTCTACAAACATTTAAACAACATTTTTTTGACATTCTTCATTAGTTGTAAGAATGCGCTCTGTCAACATGACACAATGGAGAAGATGTTTTAAGTATTTTAACCGCTTTATGTGTGACGTACCATTGGTCAATGTTAATTGTTTTATGACTGACGACTTCGCAAAACGATAACATACGACACAAGGTATGAATTGTGTATATTAATTTGTTGCATTCTTGCTGTAAATGATATTATTATATTTCAAACAACTGTAATTGAATGTATCTCCCTTTCTTCAGTGACCAGAAGATGATACCTTAAGTGTATCGAAACTTGTCGTCAAGAAAAATAAATCAATATTTGCGATCTTTGGATTTTAATGCTTCATTTGAATAATGGACAAAATTCTACTTTAGTGGTACATGAATGTGTGCTACCAAATTTTCAAATTTCAGTGACTGGCAAGTCCTTCCCCACTCCACAGTGAATGAAACAAATCTCGTGACACGATGACTAAAAAGCGAGGGCTGAATATTTCGGTGCGGTCCCTAAGCATTACTATTCGCCACAAGTTCGTGAACACGTCACGGTTCCTCTCAGACACAAGCAAATGCTGGCGGTATGTTACCAAACATGAAGCAGAGGCGTGTTCACGAAGTACAGCTTAAGTGGCGTCTGATTGCTGGCTGCTGAAAATATTCGCGGCCGCGAAAACAATGATTTGCTTCGCAACACAGAAGCCATTACTCCTACAGTAACAGCCGCTGTAAACTCGATAGCTCACAGTGTCGAACGATCTCGGTGATTCCGCAAAGTCTGTGCTACTCCAAACTGCGTGTATTACTACACTAGTATTTATTGGAGGCAAAGGTGACTCCATAATCCCGAGCAAATCGTCTCCTGTGCAAACGAAGCACCAGATAAGGCAGGCTGGCTTTATTAATGGTCAACCGGAACTCACACAGTATGTTTATTTTTGCTCTTTGGGGCCTGCAGCATAATAAAGGTCATATAATGACATTTTACTAAAGAAATTCCAATTTGCTGCTAAGTTTAGATATTTTTATTAAGTCACAACACACTGTTTCGGCGCATTAATGGTATTTTCAAGTGACGTCTAGATGGAATGACGTGCATATATCATCGAATATGACTGTCTTCTGGCGTTATAAAATTTTTGAAAATATTTTAAATTACGTTTGACAGTTCGATGATATATGTTTACATATTATCTTTTGATGGTGACAATGATGGTCTTTTTATTATTATTAAACGTAGAAAATGCAGGATTTGCCCCTTAATTTCATATGACGAGGTTGTCAAAAGTTTTTGCTCTTTGGGGCCTGCAGCATAATAAAGGTCATATAATGACATTTTACTATCCTGCATTTTCTACGTTTAAAAATAATAAAAAGACCATCATTGCCACTATCAAAAGATAATATGTAAACATATATCATCGAACTGTCAAACGTAATTTAACATATTTTTAAAAATTTTATAACACCAGAAGACAGTCAGATTCGATGATATATGCACGTCATTTCATCTAGACGTCACTTGAAAATGGCATTAATGCGCCGAAACAGTCTGTTGTGACTTAATAAAAATATCTAAAGTTAGCAGCAAATTGGAATTTCTTTAGTAAAATCACACAGTATGCTCAACTTTCAGAGTGGACTCACAAGGCTGTACAATTTTATAAGTCCAAGTTGAACACAGCCGAAGCTAAGAGAGAAGTCCCTCTCCCGCTGAAGCTCAGAGGCGACTCCACATTTTTTTTTTTTTTTTTTTTTTTTTTTTTTTTTACAACCAGCACTCTCCCGAGACGGGGCCACGCCCATGAGATTCACGAAAGCAAATCAGAGACGTTCGCTCGTTACTGAACGTTCTGCCCAAACAGCTAGATTAGATTAGTTTTTCGTTCTGTAGATCCATGTTTACCAGAGCCTCGTGGATGTGGAACATGTCAAGAAACAAAATTTACAAGTTGAATAATAGATAACACTAATAATATAAATACAGATACATACATTTTAAGTTTCTTTATAATAGCTGATAATATAATAATACTAATATAGTATGAGTACATGCATCATTTGGTACAATTTAGAAATTCACTAATGGAGTAGAAGGAGTTGCCCACTAGGAAGTCTTTCAGGCTCCTCTTAAATTGATCTTTATTTTTAGCTAAATTTTTTATACTTGATGGTAAATTATTGAAAATGTGTGTTCCTGAGTAGTGGACCCCTTTTTGCACTAAAGTAAGTGCTTTTAAGTCCTTGTGTAGATCATTTTTATTCCTAGTATTGTGTGTATGAACTGAGCTGTTTGTTGGGAAAAGGGATATATTATTTATGACCAATTTCATTAAGGAATAAATATACTGAAAGGCACTAGTTAATATACCCAGTTCTTTGAAGAGGCTTCTACAGGACGCCCGTGAATTAACTCCACAAATAATACGTATTACTCGTTTTTGGACTCTGAAGACTTTTGACTGACTTGAAGAGTTACCCCAAAATATTATACCATATGACATTAGGTAATGAAAGTAAGCAAAGTATGCAAGCTTTGTTATTTTTATGTCTCCTATGTCTGATAACACTCGTATTGAGAATACAGATTTGATGAGTCGTTTCTGCAGTTCTGTGGTGTGCTCCTCCCAACTAAATTTATTATCAAGCTGTAATCCCAGGAATTTAATACTGTCAACCTCTTCTATGTGCTCTTCTTCATACTTAATGCAAATGCTGTCAGGAAATCTCTTACATGTTCTGAACAGCATGTAGTGAGTCTTTTCAAAGTTTAATGACAATGAGTTGGCTTTAAACCATTTATTAATGTTAATGAAAATATCATTAGCAGACCTTTCTGTAACTATGTTTGACGTACTTTTTATTGCAATGCTTGTATCATCTGCAAACAAAACGAACTCTGCTTCTGGTAGTGTAACTGATGAGAGGTCATTAATGTATACAAGAAAAAGCAATGGCCCTAAGATGGTTCCTTGTTGGACACCACATGTAATTTCTTCCGAATCCGATGATGACTGTTGGCTTAATTCACTAGTCTCTTGCACTGACACCCTTTGTTTCCTGTTAGTGAGGTACCTCTTGAACCATTTTGCAGCATTTTACGTGACCCCATAGAATTCTAATTTACTTAAAAGGATGTTATGGTTCACACAATCAAATGCCTTTGACAAATCACAGAAAATACCTTGCTGCTGCAAGGCCAGAAGAGAATTTATTGACGGAGTCCGAATGCAAAGTACAAGTTTGGAAACGAAACAGCAATTTAAAATAGATGGAGAGGAGATCGCAATGTTCTATGGTAAATCATAAAGATGTATGCATTATTTCTTGCCTGGAGGGCATAGAAACAGACACAGGGGTAGCTGAAGACTTTCTTGTAAGAACACACCACGTGGGTTACATATCACTCACGGAAGGAGAAAATGTAAAAGAATATTTCACATGCACAACACAGAATAAAAATATTCCTGCACATTAGTTGCATCCCACAAAGCAAGAAAGAAATTAAAACGAGTTCGTACACTGCCAGCTAGTCTCACAAAGGTTACTGATTCTCAGCCGTTATCAAACCGAATTAGTTACATATTCACCGCCTTTACCTATGCAAAATCACCGAAATGAAATTGAATACACTTCCATACATGATCGGAGAAACTTATTTCGAAAAATGAACCCAAGTTCTGAAATCTAACTTGAACACTAGACAAAGAATCGCTACCATCTCAAGGGAGGAAAGAAAATCAGAACGTCTTACCAGGTCGAAGCGCAGCCACAGAGTGTCCAATTGGCCCATGAGATCCCTGCCACATGGGCCGGAATCGGCAAAAACGCAAGTAAACCGAAGTGTTGGGGAGAGCCTAAACTCGCGCTTCCTGCTGAGGCTCGCTACTGGGCATTACCAACCTAACTCGTAACCAAAGGGCGGAGGAACCTCTTTGGTAGCGTCAAAATCAGAAGTTGGTAACGACTACTTATCGACACGAAGCCAGAGAAACATGCAAAACGAGCAACCAGCAGCCGACGCCGAAAATTCTCATACATACACTCAGACTGCCATGCTAGAAGATACTCATACTTGCACTTACAGAATAAAGCAAGTACACATTCTCACAGGGACAGTGGCGTCATGGAGAAACCGTTGATCTTGCCATATTCATAGACACAATGATAAATTATTAGCATAATAAAATCCCAGCAATATTAACACAGTATTACAGAAAATAACATTTAAAAACAAGAAATGAAATGCTATTCCTCATGCCTCCGAACGAAAGGGGTTCTCGCTTAGCAGAAAAGCTCGTCTAGTGAACTTAGATAATTTACAAAGTTAAAGTCTAGGGAAGACGGCAGACAGCCGTCTTTCAGTAGTACCCAACAAAACAAGAAAAAAACTTCGAGTACACCTGAGTCCAGAAACAAGTTATGCACACATGGTTGTGCATATCCGTCTCTGTGATAGACAAGGTAAACATTTAGGAAACAAATAGCGTACTACACTCCATGGGAATGTCGTTGCCTCTGTGATTCATCAACAGGGTTCGCTACTGTCGCCTACATGTCTCTCTGCAACGAAGTACTCGACTGTGAACATCAGTCGGAGCATCGGGTTATTACGAACACTCGGTTGTGTAGTGGCTTACTGTACTGTACTTTCAGTCTTTTTAGTGTGTGTTACTGTGCAGCACATTCATTTTAACGCTGGGTATGAACCGCTTAATTGCTGTATTTACTGTTATTGCGATGTTCGTACTGACCTGTACTTACAGGGCCTTTTCTTTTCACGTCCACATTTCAACAATGGAAGCCTATTGCTCCACACGTAATATGGCAAAAAAAAATGTTCAAATGTTTG
Source organism: Locusta migratoria (assembly GCA_026315105.1). Classification (NCBI taxonomy): domain Eukaryota; kingdom Metazoa; phylum Arthropoda; class Insecta; order Orthoptera; family Acrididae; genus Locusta; species Locusta migratoria. The sequence continues at coordinate 274,558,316 of CM048747.1, forward strand.
TTAAGCTTATGGGACTTAACTACGGGGTTATCAGTCCCTAAACTTACAAACTACTTATGAACTACTTACGAACTAAGACGGCACAAATATCCATGCCCGAGGGGGGATTCGAACCCCCGACCGTAGTGGCCGTGCTGACCGTGACTGGAGCGCCTCAGTCACCTCGGCCACCGCGGCCGGCGTAATATGGCAGATGTGATTTTCTGTTAGGGGTTAGCAAATGGGTGTTCTATACGCAGAAAAATTTCCATATCGCAGAGTACCGTCTTATAAACTGTTAATCCGAATTTATCAGCGTTTTCGGGACACAAGTTTTCTGGATCCCAACAAGGTGAACTGTGTATGGCTTCGGTCCGTCCGTACACCGCAGATGGAGGAGCGTATGCTAAATTTACTCGAGGAAAGGCCCAAAAGCAGGGTCTGGCGATTGGCTGCAGCAGAAGGCGTCAGCCTTTCTCTTATCTGTGGGATACTACTGAACAGTTACTCTATCCATATCGTGTTCAGCGGGTCGTGGCAGTAGGGCCAGAAGTCCATCTTAGCAGGCTGCAGTTCTGTCAATGGTCCTTGTAGAAGTATGCCGTAGATCCGCCGTTTTTGTCGAAGATTTTATATTCTGACTAGGCGGGTTTCACACGAGGTGGCGTTGTGAACTTTCATAATCAGCATGTCTGTGCAGATGAAAATCTGCATGAAGTTCCAGAAGGAGGGCATCAACATCGATTCTTCATCAACACATGGGCAGGCATTGTTGTTGATAGGTTAATAGGGACCTACATCTTATCACACAGATTAATGGGTCCCGCCATTATCAAGTTCTTGTTAATGTCTTACCTGCCTTGTTGTAGGACGTGTGAAGTCAGCAAAGCTACAGACGTGATTTATTTATGATGGCACATTAGCACATTTCCTTTGCAATGTGCATGAACGTCTGACGACATTTTAGGACTGCTGGATTGGTCGGGGAAGGCCCCACATCTTCGCCCTCCAGATCCCCGGACCTCAATCCCTTAGATGTTTGGATATGGGGGCACTTGAAGGCAGTTGTCTATATACATCTCCCCAGTCAACGATAACTAGATGCTACAGGACCGCGTCTTAAATGCATGCCAGAATTTATAACAATCGGGTGTATTTCAATGAGTGCGTGATTTGTTAACCGAAGGGCACCATGGACGGTCATGACAATGAGCACCGCCTATGAATGAACGTCAGTTTGAACATATCCTAAGAAAAAAAATTTACATTAACTCGTATGCGTTTCCGGACCAACGATTATTGGACTGTATCTTGTTTTGTTGGTTACTATCACCTCTCAAAGTATTGGACACTTTTTTTTTTCGAACTTCCTGTATAGGCAGTGACTTTGGGGTGGAAAGAAGGAGGCTCAGGGTTTAACATCGCGTCGACAACGTTCTCATTAAAGATGCTGCTACGGCTCGGAAGTAGGATGGAAGCTTAGGGTTTAACATACCGTACATAGCGTGGTCATTAGAGACGGAGCTCACGCTAGGATATTTGGCTAAGGATGAGGAAGGAAATAAACCGTGCCCTTTCAGAGAGACCATCCCGGAATTTGCTTGGAGCGATTTAGGGAAATCACGGAGAGCCCAAATTTAAATGGCCAGAGGTGGATCTGAATCACCGTCATCCCAAATGTATTACTACTGCGGTACCTTTCTCGCTCTTCAGGACACACTCCGCTAGATACTTGTTTGCTAAAAAATAAAATAAAAAAAGTTCAAATGTTTGTTAAGCTAATGGGACTTAACTGCGGGGTCATCAGTCCCTAAACTTATGAACTATTTACGAACTACCTTACACTAAAGACGACACAAACAGCCATGCCCGAGGGGGGATTCGAACCCCCGACTGTAGCAGCCGTGCAGACTGTGACTGGAGCGCCGCAGACCGCTCGGCCACTGCCGCCGGCGATACTTGTTTGCAACGAGAAGAACGTGACCTCCCTAGTTCTGCATCGTAGGAAATCGTTTGACTCTAGCCCACCAGTTTTCTGTTTCCCAGTACTCCCAATTTCAGCCACCCTATACAGAACACTGAGTTCAATATTTAGGCATGACCAGTGATTGTTGTTGGGCATGTTGTGTTGCATCGCAAAGGTCTATCGTTAGTGATGAGTGACGAAATGCCTCCAGGCCCATCCACTCCTCTGGGGGTAAGTGGTAGCACATTATGGTGTGGGGCCGAAACATTATTAACACTGTCGCTAAATGCTGCGAACAGGAACCACAATACTGAAGAGTCGCTCTATACCTTCTCTCAGCTGTGGCGTACACAGGATAAGTTGCAGGGATAATCCCAGGAAATCACATGGAACTACCGAAAAAAGAGGTAAATATCTGTTCAGTTTCAACTTCAGGCTGATGGAGTACCTGTACCAGGACGATATTACGAATCTTGACAGCTTTTGTTTAGTGTCGTGGATGCTACGTCCCAGGCAATAAGCAGTAGTTGTTATGGTGAACAATAGATGACACTATCAGCGCCTCTTGGAACATGCATTTGTTTATGACCGCCATACAGGGTGGTTCTAAAGTCACTATACAATTCAGTGATATAGCAACGGAATATTTGTTTCTTGCAGGTCATACGACAGAATACATTTCAGTGATATAGTAACAGAAAACTTGTTTCTTAAAGGTACTACCACAGAATGCTAAACAAGAAAGAACGAATCGCCGGTGTTTCTGCTCGTCTTCGTGGACTGCTGCATGAACAAGTGCGGATAGACTTTGCCCATCGATTCCGCAAAACAGGCCCCACCAAGCTCGATATCAAGCCCCAGCGTACTGGTAGTGTTGCAGATAAACTCCCAGGGAGGCCGGCCATAACGCCAGACACTGTGCAAAGTGTGCGATCACACGTAGCCACCTACCTTCTACCAGGAGACTTACAAGGGAGCCACTGTATGGAGAGTTCTTTGTTACAGCCGGCCGCGGTGGCCGAGGGGACTGAGGCGCTCCAGTCACGATCTGCACGGCCACTACGGTCGGGGGTTCAAATCCCCCCTCGGGCATGGATATTTGTACCGTCCTTAGTATTAGTTAGTTCAGAAGTAGTTTGTAAGTTTAGGGACTGATGACCCCGAAGTTAAGTCCCATAAGCTATACAAACAAACAAATCTTTGTTACATGCTGCACAAATGTGCGTACCATACCCTGGTCGTAAATAAGCTTGAAGCGGAGGACCATGCAGCCAGGCAAGCTATGTGTCATGACCTGCTACAAGGTGATAATTTGATGCAAAATGTCTTGTTCAGTGATGAAGCTACATTGGACATGTGAACAGACACAGCTGCCAGATCGGGCACACTGAAAGTAGCCTGTTATTAAAATTAGCAAGATCTCGGGCAGTTGAGATCTGCAAATGTAAGTTAAAACGCTCACTGCTGCTCAGGAAAGGCAAACCTACATTTTTAGCATTTGTAGAGTTGGACTATGTCGACTGGAATACACTTTTTGAAATTCTGAAGATAGCGCGAGTAAAATATAAGGAGCGAAGAGTTATATTCGACCTATACAAAAACCAGACCAGTTATTAGAGTACAAGAGCGAGAAAGGGACGTAGAGGTTGGGATGGGAGTAAGGCAGGGTTGTAGCCTTTCCCCCATGATGTTCAATCTGTACATTGAGCAAGCTGTGAAGGAATGCAAGGGAAACTTTGGAGAGGGAATTAAACAAATAAAAACTTTGCGGTTTGCCAATGACATAGTAATTCTGTTCGAGTCAGCGAAGGACCTGGAGGAGCAATGAAATTGAATGGGCAGTGTATTGGAAGGAAGATATAAGATGAACATTAACAAGAGTAAAACGAGGGTAATGTCAGAGGGTAGTGTCAGAAAATCAGGCGATGCTGTAGGAATTAGATTAGGTAATGGGACGATAAAAGTATTAGATGAGTTTTGTTATTTGGGTACCAAGATAAATTCTGATGGCCGAAGTAAAGAAGATATAAAATTCAGAATGGCTATGGGAAGAAAAGCGTTACTGGAGTCACGAAATTTTTTGACATTTAATATTAGTTTAAATGTTAGGAACTCCTTTCTGAAAGCATTCGTCTGGAGTGTAGCATCGTATGGGAGTGAAACGTCGACGATAAGGAGTTCGGACAAAAAGATGTTAGAAGCTTTTGAAATGTCGTGTTACTGACGAATGATGAAAAGTAGATGGGTAGATCACGTAAGTAATCAGGAGGTGCTCTACCTAATTGGGGAGAAAAGGAGTTTGTGGCATGTCATAAGAGAAGGGATAGATTGGTGTTACACATTCTGACACATTAAGGAAACGTCAACTTAATATTAGAAGGAAGTGTGTGGGGTAAAAATCGTAGAGGGAGACGGAGGAATGAATATAGTAAGCAGATTTAAAAGGATGTATGTTGCCGTTCGTATTCTCAGATTAAGTGGCTTGCACAGTAGAGGGTAGCGTGGAGAGCTGCATCAAACCAGTCTGCGGTCTGAAGATCCCAACAACAACAACATCTACATGGAAATCTTCAACTCAATTTTACCTGGCCGTCTCTAAAGACCACGCTGTCGTCGGGACGTTAAACTTCAAGCTTCCGCCACGGCGGAGCGACCGAGCGCATTGAGGCGCTATGCAACGATGCGCGAGGCCGTTCCCTGTCGGGGGTTCGAATTCCCTCCTCGGGCATGGATGTTTGTGCCGTCGTTAGTGTAAGGTAGTTAATAAGTAGTTTTTAAGTTTAAGGACTGATGACCCCGCAGTTCAGTCCCTTAAGCTTAACTAACAAGGAAAGTACATGGGCTCGAACAAACATATATGTACGAACGTTTGATTACATGATCTCTACGTACACCTCACTGTGCTGGTGGGTGTCGTTTCTATGCAAAACTCTGCAATGAGGCTCTAGATATCACTGTAAATGTAATTGTAAATGCCATACGTAATGCACATATCTTAACTATAACTTACATAATGATGTTAAGATCTCTAGCGTATTGTCATCAAAAGCCGTGATGATAGTTGCAACTTCAACCTTCTTCTCGGAAGACTGTTGGTATTCACTGCCACTGCTTCCCCCACTTACCGTAGCACTACCGCTTGCAATGAGTTGTTCGTCATTATCATCCCTATTATCATCATTATGTGTTAGTGTTACAACAGTATCTAACTTATGCTCATATTTCTGTACCATACGAGAAAGCATGCGAATGATTCATCTTCTACACTAATACGATCTTCAGGAAGAAGGTTTCTTCGTAACTTCATCTCAACCAATCGCAATACATTAACATTATCGATTACCAATCGCCGCCCCATCTGACGCTTCACCACACAAATAACGTCACAAAACGCAACTTCGGAGGCACACTGCACCGTCCCTACTGGCGAACCCTCAGTGCAATGTGGCAAGGCACACGCAGAGGCCTCTAACGGACGACTGCAGAGTTTTGCACATGCGGGAGTATCACTAGTTACGTTATCTCTCATACGATTTTGGTGTATATGTGTTTGTTCGAGCCCAAGTAAGATTTTTCCAAGCTAAATTTCTGCCTTCAGTTTTACAGGAAGTACAGTTTTCGGACTGATGCCCATAGTCCATCAAACTCCTTAATTGCCGATACTACAAAAGTACGTAATTTATCGTGCAAAAGTTGCATTAAATACGCCAGTCTAGCCTCTGCCTAAGGCGGTGCTTTCGCCCGAGTTCTGCTAGCTGAGACGTGGAGTCGGTTGCTCGACTGTTGTTAGTGAGGCGTGAACGACCGGATACGGCAGAGACGCCAGTACAGACGAATGTGACGCTGGCGGCGAGATGTCACAACGGCTAGCGGGCAGCCACGCAAACAGCAGCCGATAACGGCTGCGTGCCTGCCATGTGCCGAAGGTGAAAGGGATGACGAAGCAGCGCCTGCGGTCCGAGTGTTTCCAGCTAATTTAACTCCCACTACTTCCTTTGTCTGGTTGTCGGTATCTGATAAGATCATTTTCAAGAAATGTTTTTATGTTTCGTTGATTTGTCGACGAGTATGTCGAATAGACGAAACATAAATTGAAGCTTAGATAGGATTTCCATACGGACTGTTACAACCCAGCTATCGTTTATCATTCAATTTCATTGGAGGTCAGTTGTCATAGCACATTCGTATACAGTGTGAATCACCTAACACTTGCACCGCAAATTTTGCGGAAACGGAAAGTGCGATTTATGTACGGTTTTCACGGAATGGATTTGGTAGTCAAGGACTCATATTGTTAGTCAATAAACAGACTGTAATAATACCTAGAAAGTGTATTTTTATGCAAACATAAAAGTTTCCAAATGGGACAATGGTTGTTTCTACCCTACACTAGAATTTTATCATGCACTAGAATTTTTGACACCATCTATGTACAAAGAGTATTGAATGTCTTTTTTTTTATCAAGTTTAGTTCGGCAGCTACAACCATACAAAGCTTTGGAGGAGGAGGCTACCACAGCGTAACTGACTGGCTGGTGGTCATCAGACTGTGGGCCTTGCCCCAGGGGCTAGCCACTCGGCCAGTGAGCTACGCTATCGCAGCCTCCGCCCCCGAAACTTTGAACGGTTGTAGCTGTCAAAATAAACGTGATAAAAATGTCATTCAAAATTCTTTGTACAAAGCTGGTGTAAAAAATTCCAGTGCACGATAGAAACAACCATTGTTTATGTTTGCGTAAAAAATACACTTTCTAAGTAATATTACAATCTGTTGAAAACCGCACATCAATCACACTTTCCGTTTACGCAATATATGCGGTGCAAGTGTTAGGTGATTCACCCTGTGTTTACGAGCAGTACAGCGTGTTGATTTCTGAGCCTCATGTGATACTTTACCTCAGTACTTCCTAATATTTTTCGTAATGGGACCCATAATATTTGCAGATAAATTTTAGCGACCCCATGTAAACAGTACTGCTACTACACCCCCATTAATCTACATCTATAAATGTGAATGTCTGTTCGGTGTACGTTTATCACGTCTGAACCACAAGACATAAAGAGCTAAAAATTTGTAGTTACTAATGTCTACCCGGGGAAGGCTTTAGGCACGATTTTATGGCGATCGGATAGCTATTTACCCATATATATATACCGGTATATATTAATTGAATGTCTGTTCGGTGTACGCTCATCACGTCCGATCGACAAGACGCAGAGACTTAAATATTTGTACAGTTACTAATTTACACCTCAGGAAGGTTTTTAGGTACGGTTTTATAGCGATCTAATAAATATTTAGTATTTTGAATAATATAACGCGAAATGCGGAACAATAATTACTCTTTGAAAATTATATTTACTCTTTGAAAATAATTTTATTGATTGTTACTTGGGGGTTGATAATGATAAAAGGATGGAGTATATTGAGATGGAAAGTTATCCTGTATATAAAATCCTACGTGTGTATGTGTCAATATTTCGCTCTGCAGCGAAAACTACAGAACTGAACACCCTAAGAGATTTTGGTCATATGTTAAATATACTAGGGGCAAAACAGAAACAATACCCTCACTACGTTATAATAATGGTGATTCTGCCGATGACAGCGCTACTAAATCAGAGTTACTAAACATAGCTTTTAGAAACTCATTCACCAAAGCAGACGAAACCAATATCCCAGATTTCGAATTACGAACAGAGGGCCGGCCGCGGTGGCCGAGGGGACTGAGGCGCTTCAGTCACGGTCTGCACGGCCACTACGGTCGGGGGTTCGAATGCCCCCTCGGGCACGGATATTTGTGCCGTCCTTAGGATAAGCTAGTTGTTAAAGTAGTTTGTAAGTTTAGGGAATGATAACCCCGTAGTTAAGTCCCATATGCTTAACAAACATTTGAACGAACAGAGGCCATAATGAGTAACGTAGAAGTAGATATTATCGGAGTAGTGAAGCAACTAACATCACGTAACAAGAACAAGTCTGCTGGTCCGGATTGTATACCCATTAGATTTCTATCTGATTATGCTGAAGCGATAGCTCCTTACTTAACAGCCATATACAATCGCTCTCTCAAAGAAGGATCTGTACCAAAAGATAGAAAGTTGCACAGGTCACACCTATATTCAAGAAAGGCAGTAGGAGTAACCCACTAAGCTACAGGTCTATTTCATTGACTTCAACTTGCAGCAGGGTTTTGGAACATATCCTGTATTCAAATATTATGAATTATCACGAACAGAATGATCTATTGGCCCAAGGATTTAGAAAATATCGTTATAGCTCTTTAGTCACACGAAATGATGCGTGCTATGGACAAGGGTTCGCAAATTGATTCAGTATTTCTTGATTTCCAGAAGGCTTTTGACACCGTACCTCACAAACAGATTTCAATCAAATTGCGTGGTTACGGTATATCGCCCCAAATTTGCGACTGGATAGTAATCGATGGAAAGGCATCGACTAAAACGGAGGTGATTTCAGGCGTTCCACAGGGTAGTGTTATTGGTCCCCTGCTGTCCCTTATTTACATAAACGATTTATGGGAAAATCTAAGTAGCTCTCTTAGGTTGTTTGCAGATGATGCCGTCATTTACCGTCTAGTAAAATCATCTGAAGATCAAAACCAACTGCAAAACGATTTGAATAAGATATCAGTATGGTGTTAGAATTGGCAGTTGACTCTAAATAATGAGAAGTGTGAAGTCGTCCACATGAGTACGAAAAGAAATCCGTTAAAATTTGTTTACATGATAAATCAATCAAGTGGGCAGGCCGTAAACTCCACAAAATACCTAGGAATTACAATTATTTCAGACTTAAATTGGAAAGAATACGTAGATATGATAAATCAATCAAGTGTGAAGGCCGTAAACTCCACAAAATACCTATGAATTACAATTTCTTCAGACTTAAATTGGAAAGAATACGTAGATAACGTCGTGGGAAAGGCGAACCAGAGACTGCGTTTTATTGGCAGAACCCATAAAAAATGCAATAGAAATACTAAAGAAACTGTATACACTAAGCTTGTCCGTCCTTTAAGGAGTATTGCAGCCCAGTGTGGGATCCTTATCAGGTGGATTTGACGGAGGACATCGAAAGAGTCCAAAGAAGGCCAGCTCGTTTCCTATTGTCACGATACAGGGGAGACAGCATTACGGAAATGATACAGGATCTGGGATGAGAATCATTACAACAACGGCGCTTATCGCTGCGACGTGGTCTACTTACGAAACTACAATCGCCAACATTCTCCTCCGAATGCGAAAATATATTGTTGACTCCCACTTACATAGGTAGAAAGTATCATCAGAATAAAATACGAGAAATCAGAGCCCGAACGGAGAGATTCAGGTGTTCATTCTTCCCGCGCGCTATTCGAGAATGGAATGGGGGGGGGGGTAAAATAGTATAACGGTGGTTCGATGAACCCTCTGCCAGGCACTTAAATGTGATTTGCAGAGTATCCCATGTAGATGTATATGTAAAGAGACTGCATGCACTACGCTTGTCCGTCCTCATTTGGAGTGCCGGCCGCGGTGGCCGAGGGTACTGAGGCGCTCCAGTCACGGTCTGCACGGCCACTGCTGTCGGGGGTTCGAATCCCCCCTCGGCCATGGATATTTGTGCTGTCCTTAGTCTTAGCTAGTTCATAAGTAGTTTGTAAACTTAGGGACTGATGACCCCGTAGTTAAGTCCTATAAGTTCTACAAACATTTGAACATCATTTGGAGTGTTGCTGCCCATTGTGGGATCCTTATCAGATGGGTTGACGGAAGACATCGAAAGAAGGGCAGCTCGTTTTGTATTGTCACGATACAGGGGAGACAGCGTCACGGAAATGATATAGGACCTCGGATGAGAATCATTACAACAACGGCGGTTATTGCTGCGGCGTGGTCTACTTAAGAAACTCCAATCACCAACATACTCCTCCGAATGCTAAAATATATTATATATACATAGGTAGAAAATATCATCAGAATAAAATACGAGAAATCAGATCTCGAAATGAGATATTCAGATGTTCTTTCCTCCCGCGTGCTATTCGAGAACGTAATAGGAGGTGAATAGTGTAAAGGTGGTGCGACGAACCCTCTGCCAGGCACTTAAATGTAATTTGCAGAGTATCCCGTGTAGATGTAGATGAATGGTCTGTGTGTTAATTGTTGTCTGAAGTTTCCCGTGTACACCATAACAATTCCATACCGATAGGTATAAGGGCGTGGAAGATGTGGTGGTTGAAAATCGTCAAATTATAAAAAAATTCGGACTGAACGCCAGCGATGACGTTTGTAACTCTGTAGCAAGGAGGTTACATACAACTAAACGTGACGCCACAGACCACAATGTCTTCATCTCTTTCTCCGTAAGGATAAGCATACGAATGGGGAAATGTAAGAATAAATAAATAAAGCAGTAAAAAAGAAATTTCTTTTAATACATCTCTTTAAAAAAATCGATTTGACGTTTCGCGCATTACATCAAGTGATCGATCTGTGATTATTACAATCATTATTGTTGAATTACGTTATTGAATTCTTCTAAACGAGCGCATTCTTACGTGTGATTTGATTTACAGTACTTACTTTCCTGATAATTTTGATTAAAAAATGTTTGTTTCTAAAGAAGGTATTGTATTTCATTTCATACTTCAAAACCAGTCTCATAGCAGACTACTGAAAGATAGCCTATCTATCATAATCAACCAACACGAGAGCGGAGCCGCGGGAATAAGCTAGTAGTAATATAAAAATTATTTTGTTACATGCGAAAGAAGTGCGAGTGCTTTCCTATGTAAGATTTTCAAATTGGCGAAGGGAGCATTATTAAGTAAAACCAAATTTTTTTCTTATTAAGACTTCATTTTACACAAGTTAGATGGTATAGTTAGTATGTGGTACTCTTCAGTCTTGTTGTTAATCATACGTAATATGTTCTGGATCAAGATCCGAGATATAGTTATCCACGCAAAGTATAAGAAATAGTTGTGAATCCGATTAATTCCTTCAAAGCCATACTTGCAAGTACTGGATACTCTTCCTTATTCTGCCTGAAAATAGGATACAGTTTTAGCCTTTGAAGAAAATGATCATATGATAGTTCCACCACGTACACTTCCGCAGATGCTGAAAGCTTTAGTTTTACAAGGTTGCGTGCACAACAGATTTTCTTGACCATGCAGTGGCGTATGTAAGAGGGGGAGTGCAGGGGGCCTGCCCCTCCTCCGAAATAATGAATATAAAGAAAAGGAATAAGTACAATATGCCATGACAATTAATCAGGAATGCCAGGAAATCTGGGAAAGTGACTTCTAAAAGAAGGATATAATTAAAGTATTAGTCCTGCATAAACTAACGACTGTTAGTGGGCCGAACGCAAAAATATCAGTTCTGTAAAAAGCGTAATGTTATAACACTGACGTGTAACCACTGTTATCTCTAAACTTATAAGACGCATTTGTTGTCTGTCTGTTTGTTCTCTTATAACTCAAATCCAGACAACTAGTAACGTGAAGTTTGGTACACGTACACAAAATTACATGGGGAAGGTTCTTAAACAGGTTTAGTTCCATTTTTTGGAAAACCACCCGGCAATTTTGAGGAAAAAGTGAAACTAAGTTTTCAATCTGTCCGTGTAAATCTATATCTTCTCAGTGACCTTGATAAAATTTTGCACAATTGACCTTCAAAACAAGAGGAAGGGCACTGTCTACATAAAATTTCGTTCAGTGCGTGGTGGAGGGTTCTTATGGATTTCGCCAAAATCCACAGTTTTGCTCCGATCTTGATGAAATTTTGTACACTTGACCTTGAAGACATAAATGTACCCTTTTATTACACGCAAATAAACGGTTTGTACGCTTCTAAAGAAAACCTTATTTTAAACCCGGGCAAAGCCGGGTACTTGCAACTAGATTTGAATAATGAAGTCGGAGAACCAGTGGCGTATCAAAGGGAGGGGGCTGACGGGCTGCAGCCCCCCCCCCCTTCCGAGACCTTGTTGTAGCCTCCCGTAGAGAGAGAGAGAGAGAGAGAGGAGAAAGTAAAAAGAAAGGGATCAATCCGCCCAATATGAGTAATGGCCCAGCTTTTTTTTTTTTTTTTTTTTTTTTCAAGTCACTTCAGCTCGGTGATTGACCTCAGCCCCCACCAGACCACGATGCGCCAATGAGTAGAACTTGATTGTTACTTTTCTTTACTAGTGAAAAATAATATAAAGAAAATAAAATGACTCCGAAAACATAATTTTTACGGTTGATATTTGACATGGATATTTTAAAAGCCGACCGGCGACCCACCTGAAGATTATGGCGTCCCACCAGTAGGTCAGGACCCATAGTTTGTGAACCGCAGCTCGACATCATTAGCTTCCGCAGTTTTATTTGTTGCGCTCCGCTACTGCCTAAAATGGAAACTTCACGCCCCTGTTCACAATAAGCACCGGAAAATGCGACCGGTAACTCATTGTCTTGTGTGTGTGTCTGGGGGGGGGGGGGGGGCGGGTCGAGGAGTGTTGGTTAAAAAGGAAGGATTTGAGGAGAGGAGTACGTGAAATTCTGTCTCGGCATTGCCAGCAGAAGGGTTGTGCATGTGTCTCGTAACGATAAGCTACTACATCTACATAAATATTCTGCAAGCCACATCGAAGTTCATGGCAGAGGGTTCATGAACCGCTTTTATTATGTTTCTCTACGGTTCCATTCTGTAATAGCTCGCGAAAAAAGGAACATCTAAATCTTTCCGTTTTCGATCTGATTTCTCTTATTTTATTTTCATGACCATGTCTTCCTATGTAGGTGGGTGCTAACAATGTATGTTCACATTCGGAAGAGAAAGATGGTGAAAGGAATTTAGCAAATAGATCTCGTCGCAACAAATAACGCCTTTTTCTTAATGATTTCCACCCCAAATAGTGCATAATTTCTGTGACACTTTCTTCCCTATATCGCAATAGTACAAACCGAGCTGCCCATCTCTCAACTTTCTCTAAATCGTCTGTCAGGCCCACTTGGTAGGGATCCCACAATGCGCAGCAGTACTCTAAAATAGGACGCACAAGTGTAGTGTAGGCAGTTTCTTTAATAGAACTGTTGCATCTTCTAAGTATTCTGCCAACGAAACATAGTCCTTTGTTCGCTTTCCCTACAATATTTTCTATGTTGCTTTGTTTTGTCTACGTTGTTTGTAATTGTTACTCCTAGGTATTTAGTTGAATTTACGGCCTTTAGTTTTGTCTGATGTATCGTGTAAATGACGTTTAACGAGTTTCTTTTAGCGGTCATATGGATGTCTTCACACTTCTCTTTATTATTGCTGAATTGCCATTTTTTGCACCATGCAGATATCTTATCTTAATCATTTGGCAGTTGCTTTTGATCTTCTGAGACTTTACTGACCGATAACTGGCAGCATCATCCGCGAGCAACCTAAGAGAGCTACTGAGATTGTCTCATAAATAAATATACATATATAAAAATGATCCGTGGGTCGTGTGTCCGTATATTTCACTTGGTAGTCAAAATTATTCACTGTAGACCAATGGCGGTTATGGATGAGAGAAGCCTTTAGTTTCGCGGTGTTCACTATGCTGTTTTGGTCGCGGTGTGTGGCGGTGGGTGAGTGTGGCGAACGAAAATCCGTAAAATATGGATCAATACGACTATCAACAGATGCTCAAAGATAAAAAAACTCAAAGATAAAACACTAGCAAACACGGACATACATTAACTGAGCATTACTACACTGGCAATTCAACAATTATCTCAATATAAACACTGGAAAGACAACTGTAGTGCTTAGGATCAAAATACTGACAACTGGATTAGAGAGACAAATAGCCTATACGTCGAGCGTCACGGTTTCATAATACAAAGTACCATCTCCATATTATCTTTGATCTCACTGCAATACACTGTAGACATACGTTAATGTATGTCTGTGATGGAAAGTTCGTAAGTCATATATAAGTATATGCTGCTCAAGTGGTAAAATTGCATTGCCAGTAACAAAATTACCTCCAAGTGAATTATTTGAATATATTTACATAAGAATTCTTTGCAAAGATTTATGTAGTTCCCTTTCTGATTTCGGTGTAGGCCTATCCTCATTAGATTTTGAGTTCGTTATGTTTAGGAATGCGTAGAAAACGCCATAGTACAGGAAAGAACAAATTGAGGAGATGTTACATAGCACACCAAATAACTAACAGATGCCGATGTTTCGTTTTTCATTCTCATAACTGTGGTGTAATACACTACAACGAGGGGTACAATTTTACTTACGGTATCGGCGTGCTGCGCTGACGTTGGCAACTGCCGATCAATGCTTTTCGAAAAATCAGTCACGTAGAATGAGGGAAATAATTCTTTATGTTCACGATGAAATAAATAATTTATGCTGTTCTGAAGAGTAAATTAATAATCCTCCTAGAGCGAATAGTCCGTTGCCAACGATAGCAAACTAAACCGCTGCCACTGCAAGTAAAATTTAGCCTACATGCTTTGCAATGTCATTGAAAGAAAAGAAGTGCATCTTTTGACGGATATAATTTGAATTTAAGAAGTAACGACGTTCCTTCGCGTCTATTGATGTTTTCATTTAATAAGAATTATTTGCAAGGAAAATCGAATTTATATAGTTTCCTTTCTGATTTCCGTGCGTGCTTATTAAATCTTGAGTCCCTTCTCTTTAGAAATGCCTAGAAAACGCTTTAGTACAGTAAAAAACAAATAGAGGCCCTGTTAGTTACGTAGTACACCAGATAACTAATAGTAGGCTTTTTTTATACTCATAACTAAGGTGTAGTTCTGTACAAGTGATTGCATCATTTCTTTAATATCCGTTGCGAAGCACGGATGTACAGCTATCTATTACAAATCTTTAATCTCCTAAAAATACTTCACGGATTTACATGGGACTCCTTCGGTCCATAAAAGGGGGATCACGGGAAAAATAGAAAAAGATATCGTAATTTAAAGTTTTGTGTCTACGACCGTTATGTCTGTCTGTCTCTTAGAACATGTTTATCTCCAAAAATACATAACGAATTTTCGTAGGATTTTCAGCCGTAGCCTGAGCATATCGTGCAGTTGGATAGACGTTTCATTTCATCAAGATCGGATCAGAGAAAATAAAGTTATCATAATTTAAAAATTTGTCTAAAAGCAATCTATCTGCAAATGCCAATCTCCAAAAGTACTACACGAGCTTTCATGGGGGCTAAAAAGCAAAGGGTACATGGCGCTACGCTAGAAGTGTTTTCAGAAGTTTACGCCGAACAGACAATTAACACTCCGCAAACTTTATGAACATAACCTAACAATGAACTTACATCGTTTCGGAGTACGGGCTGAAATTAATTTCAATTTTTGTATGAAAACTTTATGAAAATTCATTGTTTTCGACATTGACTTCTACTTAAAGTTAACATCTTGGCTAGAAGAAATGACAGAGAATTGACAGAGCGATCCGACAAGGATTCTGTTTTTGCTGACGTAAAAAACCATGATGTACACAGGTCCGTCTTTAACAACCGTTGCGAAGCACGGGCATATAAGCTAGTCGTTTATAAAAATAAGGAGCAGTAGGGTCCGTATAACACTTCCCTGGGGAATGCCAGATGTCACTTCTGTTCTACTCGATGACTTTCCGTCAATTACAATGTACTGTGTACTGTCTGACAGGAAATCACGAATCTAATCGCGCAATTGTGATGGTATTGCATGAGCACGCAGTCTGATTAGAAGACGCTTGTGAGGTACAGTGTCGAAAGCCTCCAGGAAACCTAGAAATGCGGAATCTATTTGACATCCCTTGTCGATAGCACTCATCACATCATGTGAGTAAAGGGCTAGCTGTGTTTCACAAGAATGATGCTATGGGTCAATAGGTCGTTCTCTTCGAGGTAGTTCATAATATTTGAGTGAAGTGTGTGTTCTAAAATTCTGCTGCTAACCGATGTCAATGATGTATGCCTGTAGTTTTGCGGATCACTCCTATTGCCTTTTTTGAATACTGGCGTAACCTGTGCAACTTACTAATCTTTGGGTACGGAACGTTCGCTGAACGAGCCGTTGTGTATGATAACTAGATATGGGGCTATTACATCAGCATGCTTTGAAAGGAAACTAATTGGTATACAGTTAGGACTGGAAGACTTAGTTTTGTTAAGTGATTTAAATTGCTTTAATACACCAGGGGTATCAACTTCTAAATTACGCATGCTGGCAGCTGTTCTTGATAGGAATTCTGGAGTATTTGCTTGGTCTTCTTTTGTGAAGAAGTTTCGGAAGGCTGTGTTAAGCAATTCTGCTTTAGCAGAACTGTCATCAATAGCATCACCGTTACTGTCGCGTAGTGAAGGTACTGATTATGCTTTACCGCTGGTATACTTTACAACCCGTAGGTTACAGGCATGAGCTAAGACTGAATTAACAAGCTATCTGCAATAACCAATAGCTCGACAGAAAATCACAATGAAACTGCCCATAACTCGTGAACAAGCAATTCAGATTTTCAGCTTACAAGGAAAACACCCACCTATCGCCAATGGTGTACTAAGGCAAATCACAGTTTTAGCCAAGGAGATTAGAATCTCTGGAGATGCCCTAACACCGAAAAAGTGAAGTGAGCAAATTGGGCACTTCGGCATTCGTTTGTGTCCAAAACATTTGTCGTAGTGCGTGAATACAGTAGTTCTAGTCGCTGAAATGTACGTCATATCTAGTAAATACTCCGATATGACTGTCAATTTAGTGACATTATGTAAAGAGGGTAATATTCAGGCAGGGTTTAAGTGAGAAATCTTTGTTTTGGGCACAAAAGCATGACCCTTCTCGCTTTAACCAATCCTGTTCTCAGCTTAGATAATGCCACCTCCCTTTGAAACTTGTGTGTAATTGGGTTATGAAACTCCTGTGTGTAATTTTGATTATAGCGTGGAACCTTATCTGTATTCAAACAAGAATATGACACTGGTCATGTGTGGCGTGACTGTTAAAAGATAAAATTTACCAACAAATCAATGTTGTGAGCCTGTCAATTAAATAAACTGATTACAGTATGAATTTTAGTGTGAGTCTGTCCTTGAAATCTATTAAACGCATCTGGCATTGAACCTAGTAAAATTACGCGTGATTGTTTAGAGCTCAACGGATAACACAGTAAATGAAGGCAAATTGTTACTGAAACAACTGTAATTAAAATCTAATCTGGTTGAATTCTAATCTCGTGAATTTGGAAAGTGATGTCAGCTAAGGTTACTTCATGATTATTAGCGTACACGATATACTAGTCGCCAGGCCATACTGAAATAGTTCGGCTACAAGAACCAAGAAAAATGTCTATCTGATTACTGGAATATTTTTGGCTGCTTTGTATGAAATAATACTTCAATTAGAATATTCAAAAAATCAAGTACTCATCAATGTCACTGAATCTGGTGATGTGCATCACACAACAGTCACTATTTTCTTTAAATTGTATTTACGTTATTTTCAAATCTGATTATCTTCACAAGAACATAGCTGAATGTCAATACTTTCTTTCTTGCAAGACAACTAAGTTTTCCTGTAACTATTAAGCCTATTAATTAAACTAACAATGTGATCTTTCATGAATACAACAAAACTCTCTGTTTGTGAATTTCACTTTGACTACCTATGTGTTACTTTTATTCTCACTAGTTATGCAGATTGAGGATTATACTTCCACTAATATTCTTATCAAGTTGTAAGTCAATGGCTTGCTTTGTCAAAGGGCAATAACACATGACACAATTAATCTTCAGAATTATGAAAGGAATGGGAACTGGTAAATGACTTCAGGTTAAATCGAAACTAGCAATTTTTTATCTAACTTCATTAATAAGAAATGCTAAGCACCTACTACAATAATTATACAATAATACAATTACAATAATAATTATAGTAAATTAATCTTTTCTTTCAAAGAGAAAATGCGTATTCTCAGCTACTGCTGCAATGGTCTCCACCACAGGGTAAATTTTCGTCCTTCCAAAAATAAATGAGCAGAAATATACGTGCAATGCGGCTGCCTAAGCTACCAGACTAATTGGCAGACTGCGTCTGCTTCACAAAAGCTTCACTCACGGAGTCTAGCCACCGACAGACTGCTCGCCACTTGCAGACTGCCTGCTATAATGTATACTCTCTGGCTTAAGGCACAGATTACCAACTTGTCCATTTGAAGAAGTACACTCAAAATTAAATCAGAATATCAAATAGAAACGGAACATGTGAACGTACAGCTCAAATACCGATAAAAATGTGCCCAAGGCAGTATATAAGTTAAAATTACAATAAAAATATGCTCATGGCAGAATATGTGTACTCCTTTCACCTTTATTCTAAGCTCCTTGGTTTCAGCATACTGGTACTCTCCTTTTCCCAGCCAGATGTTACGCATGATCTACAGCCGAGAAGCTCCAGCAAAATACTCTCACGGCTCACTCTGAGTAACATAGAATTAAATTCCCCCCCCCCCCCCCCCCCAAAAAAAAAATCCCACTGAATGAAAAAATAATAATTTGCTGATTCAGAGATAAATGTGGCGCCTAAATATTTAGTGTCTAAGCGTTCAAGGGTAACAGGGAATATTTACAGCAATGATTCTCAGTTTCACAATATCCATGCTGGATGCGAACTGCAGCTGTAGAGAAAATTGACGGTTTATTTTGGTTTAAAAAATGTAACCAGCAGCTTTTATGGATGTTTTGTTGCATAACTAGTTTTAAAGCCCACTGAAGGTTCATCGGCAGTGAATACGTTACAGGAACATTTAGTATCTTCCACCAAGTGTAGGTTTACGATGTCATGGTGGTTCTGGTAACATAACTGAACTTTAGTAATCGGGAACAGAATAAAACGGAATTGAACGTTAGGTTGTTATATTTCATGTACTTACTGTATTTTTGTTATAGGTACAAGCGCAACAATTTTGTGCTTTGGGCATTGTTGTTTTTCACATATGACAACACTTTTGCTGCACTTGGCGTCACAAATTCACAAAAATATAAACATTGAATGTGGTGCAAAGAGGATGGCTATGGTAGGTGCTGAGCTTCACTAATTAATGGAGGGGGCGTGCCTTAAGACTATCTGTGTAGTCACTGTAATCATTAAGCCTCGGTGGCCTTAATGGTGGTAGACATAAATTGTAGATACAATGCATTATTAAATAAAGTTTGTTCTATGATAAAAAGTGACTGTGAACACTCGTTTATCACGCGACAGGTTTCTCTGTAACTTCATAGAATTTATCTGAAGTTGGGCAGCTGTCCAGAAGCCGGACTTGTTTTAGAAAATAAAAGCGATCTGCAGACGGATATTCAAGAATTTTATTCATATGACGATCGCGGAAAATTCCCTAAAGTCTCATATGTCAAGTTTTGGTTTTAAAAAATGGTTATGGCGTCTGCCTAGTAAGCAGGAGGTCCGGGTTCGAATCCTGGCCGCGGCAAAAATTTTAATTCAATGCCTCTAATTCAGTTTAATATCTGTAATAGATATCGAGAAACAATGCCTCTGGGCAATTTTTATTTGATATTTATGATGTTCTTTGGTTTGAGACATTGCGTATGTATAAAAAGTATGTAAGGCAGTAAATTAAATTATATTTTACACATCATATTGAATTTTGCTTGTATATAGTTGCATTAGTAATGAAACAAGTGAGATACATTAACAAATATACAAAATAAAAGATGAAAGAGTGAAATATTTACAGAGTGGCTAGCAAATGATTACTGCGGCTATGCTAATGTAAACAGATTGAACAACAACAGGACGTTTACTATTTTTGCTGACAGACATTACTAATAGAGTATGCCCTATGAATGGGAATGGGTGGATCTATTTTTATTGCTTAGGTGCTAGAATTTCTTGGAAGTTTTGAAAGAAAAAGCTATGTGCTGACTCTGTTAAATGTTCATTAACGATTTTCTGGGGATAATTTTAGTTTATGGATGTAAATCTCCAATTGTTCAAGGAGATCCATATGTAGCCCTTTGTCAGCAATAGGTAGTATCGAAAGATGGTCATTGATATTACCAAAGTGGTGTTCATAATGAACAAAGTGTGATGCGAAGCTGGATTTGCTTAAGTTTTTAAGTATTCCTTGTAGAGGGTTGAAAAAGGTCTAAATGGAAGGACAGATGCCAAGATTCAATTTTTTTGTTCTACTTATTCACGACTCCCGCTTTTGACACACTAAGGTGTCATCATCTGGTCTCATTAACAAAAACTGCTTATAACAATGCTCCACATAAAATCTGGTAGGTGTACTGGCTGATATTTATTTATAAAATCATGTGCTGGTGGATATTCAGAAATGAAATAGATATATGGTCCAAGTTAAAACAGTAAATTCTGCATAAAATAATGATCACCATATTTTATGTAGAATTTACTGTTTTAACTTTGACCAGCTATCTATTTTATTTCTGTCAACCCACCAGTACATGATTTTATAAATAAATATCAACAAGTACACCTACCAGATTTTGTGTGGAGCATTCTTATAAGCAGTTTTTGTTAATGAGAACAGATAATGACACCATAGACTGTCGAAACCGGTAGTCGTGAATAAGTTGAAAAAAAATTGATCTTGGCATCTGTCCGTCCATTTATAAAATAAGATCGCTCCCTAAAATGAATAAATTATGCGTTTGTCCAACATAGAAGCATGAATCATATGAACATATGAGTTTATATGTGCCTGATTTTTGGGACAATTCACTACTGGTTTTGTTGTTATGGACAATTTTATTTTGTAATTTATTTTCTTTGTGAAAAGAATTTTTTTGTGATATGGCCTAAAACTATTTGAAAATTTATATGACCCTTTGCCAGGTGTCCCGAATACTTAGGTTCAATTATGTTACCAGAAGCATCATGACAGCGTGAACCTACTCTTTGTGGAAGATACTAAATGTTCCAGTAATATATCCACTGATCGATGAGGCTGCAATGGTTTGAAATAGAATAAAAACAACCATAAAGGCAACTGGTTGCTTTTTTAACCAAAATAAACCGCCAGTCAGTCTGATACCATCTTGCGAAGCAAACAGACTTCACGTCACGGAGACGCACTCCTGTTCCCTACATCCACGTGAACGGCTTTTAATCAAATGGCGTGATTGTGGAATGTCGCCCCAGATTTGTTACTGGTTAGGGGATTTCCTGTCAGAAAGGACACAGTTTGTAGTAATGGATGGTAAAGTATTGACTGAAGCAGAGGTGATATCGGGCGTTTCACTAAATACCTATGATTACTATTACTTCACATAACGTAGTAGACAAGGCGAACCAGAGACTGAGTTTTATTGGTAAAACACTTAAAAGATACAACAGAACTACTAAAGAGACTGCATACACCACACTTGCCTGTCATTTTTTGGAGTATTGCTGTCCAGTGTGGGATTGTTATCAAGTGGTTTGACGGAAGCCATCGAAAGAGTCCAAAGAAGGGCAGCTCGTTTTGTATTATCACGATACAGGGGAGACAGCAACACGGAAATGATACAGGATCTGGGATGGAAATCATTACAAAAACGTCGTTTATCTCTGCGGCGTGGTCTACTTAACGAAACTTCAATCGCCAACATTCTTCTCCGAATGCGAAAATATATTGTTGACTACCACCTACATAGGTAGATATGATCATCAGAATAAAAAACGAGAAATCAGAGCTCGAACAGAGAGGTTCAGATGTTCTTTCTTTCCGCGTGCTATTCGAGAGTGGAATGGTAGGTGAATAGTATAAAGGTGGTTCGATGAACCCTCTACCAGGCACTTAAATGAGATTTGCAGAATATCCCATGTAGGTGTAGATTTTGAAAGGGTTCAAACTGCGGCCTTCCGAATCGCGGGATAGTCATTTTATAGAATTCCCAATTACGTTGGACGTAATGAGTCAGTTGTGCAATTTTGTTGGTTGCAGTGGTCGCGTCAACATTCTCACACCTATATATGAGGTTATTGAAGACCACACGCCACAGGCGTCTCCGTAGATTGTCATATGGTAAGAAGAGCAGCAGCCACAGCATAGATAAGAGCGCTTGTGAGCTCAGAAGTGCCAACACCGGCCACTGCCAACTGATTACTATCAGAGGGGCTACGGGGGTGCACACTTCTAGTCCATCTTCCATTCATACAACAAATCGACATCCATGAAGGCAAAACATAACTAAAGATTTCGGATTTCGAGCCGGGGTGGAGTGGCCTAGCTTTGTAGCGCGCCGCTGGTCGCCGTCGGATGTTAGAGTCCTCCCTCGGGCACGGTTTATTTATCAAAGCAAGACTTATGGGTCTCTAGGCAGTTTCCGCGATCGTTATATGAATAAAATTCTTGAATATCAGTCGTTACTGTGAATATTTTCGTTCATAACAGGACAGGTTACTCTGTAACTTCAAAAATTTGATCCGAAGATGGGCAGCTGTTCCGAAACCGGTCATGTTTTAGAAAATAAAAGCGATCTGGGGACTGATATTCAAGAATTTTATGGATTTATTTGTTGTCCTTAGCGTAATTTAAATAGTTAGTAAGCCTAGGGACTGATGACCAGAGTAGCTAAGTCCCATAGATTTACAAACTTTTTAATATTTGAAAGATTTCGAGGATAGCCGTTTATCACAGTGGCCCCTATTTAATCTCCAGCAATCATCTGGAACTATCAGTTAGTATGTGCTACTGGAACATCAAACCTGGTTATTTAATGCAGTGAATCTGAAAATACAGGAGTTGGATGTCGCTACTCACTGATCTCTCAGTGTTGTTGGGCCGTGTAGGGGCGAGGACCAGGTTAGGTTCGCACTGATTGTAACAGTCTCGAGACTTCTCCAGAAACCGTTCTAAACTAGTTAATTATCTTTTTTTCAGTAGATATGGCCGTATAGTGATGAGTAAAATACTCTGCGTCATCCCCCGAAGCTCGTCGGCATCCACCTAATGATAAATTTTCGTGGAGTAGGATTTGTACTCTAAGTACGTTATAGGACAGTAAATGGTTCCATCTATTTCTGAGTATTTTTAATGTTCCAGCGGAGAGTTTCATGAACACGTCCTCTAAGTTAAGACGTTAGAAACCATCTGCTACAATGCAGAGTTTACACAAACATCCTCCAGCACTCACATGATCAAAAGGTATCTTATGTTTTATGTAATAAGAATAAAACATTTGTTTATTTATTTAATACAAATAATCGTTATTTTATTAATTTACACTATTACAAAATAATTCCTGTAAATAACAAAATCTATTTTCTGTGTTGATTTTGACTTGAAAGGCTTAATTGTTTTCCTACTCTATTTTGAATCTATGTTTCCGTTCACACTGACGGATTCGACATTAATCTTGTAATTAATAGATTTGTATTGAAAGTCATATTATTTTAACGATTATTGGTGGTATATGTATACAACGAAATAAACTTTATAAAACGGATGTGACAATAATTTGAATATGTAAAATACCGTAGTTGGAACAGTGGAGTGTAATTGTTTATTTATGGAATGTTTATTTACGGCTATGTGCATTTAATTTGCTACTGAACTCTACATATAGTGTACTACCAGGTTTTTCTGGGTCTAATTAATTTGAGTAATTTCAAAATACGTGTGTTAGGCTGCAAGTTGTGCACTCTTATACTAAACATTTTACTTTATACACACAAAGCTACTTACTCTTTCTGCCTGTTTATACTTTACAAAAATGTTTGTTCAGCTTATGGGAGTTAAGTGCGGGGTCATCAGTCCCTAAACTTACAAACTAGCTATAAACTAACTTATACGAAAGACAACACAAACATCCATGCCGAGGGACGATTCGAACCTCCGAGGGATAACGGCCTCTCGCATCGGAGCATAGCGCCTCAATGCGCTCGGCCACTCCGCCGCGGATATACTTTACAAGTATGGTTTTCATTTAATGCTATTTCCTGTTATATCCCCAATACGTTAATTTATTACATATTCTGAAGTAGTCGAAAACCAAGTGTATGTTTATATTAAACTCGGAGTGTTCATATATATTTAGATATTACGTATTATAAGCTAGTTTATCTGGGTTGATATTAGTGTTGTTGTGGGACTAGAATTTTACTTTAGGTACAGGTTGTTTGTCCTGGCAATGTAGGTATAGCTGACAAAGGGTAGTGGAGCTAAAACATATGGAAACGTTATACGCTGTTCAGGGAGTCTCCCTGGTTATTGGGGCTCATTTAGATGGCAATTCAGTTTACGTCAGTGACATTTGAGGCTGAATGTTTCCTACACCACCTCAAACGGTCGTGTCGGTGTACACTACATGTAAATCTACGCATTTACTCTCCAAATCACCTTCACGTACTTGACAAGCGTTCATCGAATCCCTTTCATAATAGATCTCTACCTATGTCTTTCTGTTTTCGATCTGATTACAGTGTAATTTGTCACTTTAACGTATGTCAATGATGTACTGGGTTTTGATGCATAAAATGATCCATTGTATGTAACATTTATGATGAGGCATATTGTTTGAAAATCAGGATAGTCAGGAAATAAATGGTTAATGTAACTTCGACGAAAATTGTGAAGAATAATAAGTTTGTAAAACGTTGCTGGTCCTGCTTCCTATATTTTGTTGGACTTTCATCAATCCTATAATGTTCGAATACAATATTAGTAGTGTGCTGCCTGACACAGCCGTGTCGTAAATATCTTGGTGTAACGTTCCAGAGCGAAGTGAAATGGAACGAACATGTAAGAACAGTTTGGGGTAAGGCGGATAATCTGACCAAATTTTGCCACTAATTTCGGTGTAAAGTGTCTAATGTGCACACAATTTGATGTATATTGTGATACAAAGTGTATTTCATGTAGTATCATAACAAACAGTAGCCAAAAAAACTTCGATAGGAGCAAGTAGCAATGATGCCATCTGTGCTGCAAACACGTCAGTGCAAATGAATGTTTGCTCCTGTGGAAAGCGAGCTGTAAAAGAAATCATGTGTATAAAATGTAAAACTCTATTCCATTATAGCTGTCTTAATGTAAACAGTAAGCAGAAATTCTGGATATGTGAAAATTGCGACATCCATGAACTAGGAAAAAACTTAAAGCTGCTGCTGAGGAGATCATCTTGGTGCTAATTAACGAATTTGCAGAACACACTTCGGTTGAATGAGAGAATTTTTTGATGTGGTTCGTCGGTAAAGGAGACCGTATATAAAACGTGCGACCACGTCTTCAATTTTTCTGAAGTGTTTAGAATCCCCAACAGATCGGTTTGAAGGAAGACGCTGTTGCAATTCAGAGACAGGTTGCTGGTTTTGTTGCTGGTAGCTTCGATCAATCTGTGAGAGTGTTACAGAGATGCTTCGGGAACTCAGATAGGAATCGCTGGAGGAAATACTACATTCCTTTCCAGAAATACTGTTCGGGAAATTTAGAGAACCGGAATTAGAAGCTGATTGCAGAAAGGTTCTACATCAGCAAACTTACAGTTCTCGTTAAGACAATAAAGATGTAACAAGAGAAATTAGGGCTCATATGGAGGCATATCGGCATTCGTTTTTTCTTCGTTCTATTTGAGAGTGAAACAGAAAAGGAAATGGCTTGTAGTGGTACTCTCCACAATGCGTCTTACAGTGGATTGCGGAGTATGGGTGTGTAGACGTGGATGCAGATGTACCTAGAGCAGAGTTTCCCAAACTGGATGTCGCAACACCCTGGAGTGTTCAAATGTTCAAATGTTTGTACAGCTTATGGGACTTAACTACGGGGTCATCAGTCCCTAAACTTACAAACTACTTATGAACTAGCTAACACTAAGGACGGCACAAATATCGATGCCCGAGGGGGGATTCGAACCCTGGAGTGTCGCGTAGTAGTATCAAGCAAGGGTGGCGCGAGACTAACAAATTTAGACTCGCCTGCAGCTAATCATCCTTCTCTTCATTCAGTGCATCACAGATCACGTATTGAAGGCATGATCGGTGGACATTAATTGCTTGCTCAGCCACTAGGCGGCAGCTCTGCTTCAGCAGCAGTAAACACTTAGGGGTCGTTCAAGCAGCTGCCAGTTGCCAGATTCCAGCAAAATCCGCATGCGCAGAGCTGCTGCCGATACTCGATAACAGCTCTTCCCACGCGCAGTTTGCTGGGATTAGCAGCTGCTTGAACAAACCTTCACTGTAGTCTGCTTTCCTTCTCAAAAAGCTGCACCTGAGCGTTTTTAATGGATTTATCAAAGCCACGTCACACCCTCGGTAGCGTTTCTTACAATTAAATGTCAATGACACAGTGGCTGTAAAAGCTGTCACACATTGTAAAAGCAGTCACTAAAGCTATTCAGTGGCGATTTTTAGTATGGAGTATGACCGGGTGGTTAACGGAGAGTAGTATTTTAAATGCAGTGATCGTTGGTTCGAACCTGGTATGCGTTAATATTTTTTTCTGTCAGTTTCCTTTATGTAACAGATTCTGGGACCAGAAATGACATTCATATTCTTACTTGTCACAAATGTTTATCCATTTTTTTTTTCTGAATATGTCGGGACTTCCGAGGTCGTGGTGAAGCAAGAACCTAACAATAGTACTTACATAATAATTCATCACTTGTCATAAATATATCCTCTTTATTTCTGAAAATAGTGTGATAATATTGAACTGAAAGGGAACAGCAACTGTGCTGTCTAAATCAGAAATCCGAGCAGCTAATTTCCAGATGCCGTTTTCAGTCCATCAAGCAAAATCGTATCTGGCCATGACATGTACACACGACAGCGAAAAACGGTTTCCGAAATTCAGATTTCTTGTTTCGGAAGTTGGGTCGCATGTATGAGAAGCAAGTATTACTGTGTGAGTTAGGCATTGTTGTCTTCGATGTTACTCTGCTGTACATCTCCGTAGTTCCTCATGTTTCCTTTTCTTGCGATGAGTGTACGCAATTGCTGCAGTGAGGATCAACATTAAACATATCAATGCGTACGAGGATTTCAGTTTCGTTTACGAACTACATTTTAACGATACTTTATTTCCGTCCCCCACCCTCCCCCCCCCCCCCCCCCCCCGCTAGAACGATCTAAATTCTACCACATGTATTTACATTAGTGAAAGGGTGTCGCGAAAAACTGTAATCTATAAAAGGGTGTCGCCATGAGTGAAAGTTAGGAAAGCATGACCTAGAGAACCTGTATTGGGAGAGGGTGGTCAACCGTCCTGTGGCCGCCATGTTTTTACCAGACTGCGCGCGGGTCGTGCACTTACATAGCAACCCAGGCAGAAGAGCAGTTCCACCCATGAGACCAAAGCACATCTTCTGGCTTACTAATCAGTACGTGGCTAAAGAAATGCCATTCATCTATGTTCATACAGGCCTAATAAATTTGTAAGCAAATAAGTCTCGTGAAACAGTTTCTATGAATGTCGAATGTTAATACAATAGTTGACGATGTTCTGGTAATTTTGACAGTTGGCAGTTGTTAATAAGAAAGAGACGTACTTAATGTTCTCTATTTCAAAGAAAATAATGCTATTTCAGAATTTTCTGTCTGTGTATCCATTTTAAGTGTGCTGTCGATCTTATAACATTTTCCTACACTGGGAAAAACGAAAAAACGTCATTCTGTAGATACATTTAGGGACACTATATCACAGAAAATTGAAAAAAAAATACCGATATTATCTCTAGTGAAACAGAAGAAACAGCCTAAAAATAGGTAACGGAATATCTACAACAGTCCCGCCCCCTCTCTTTCTAACGTTACATCCCGTAACCAATTATAGGATTGTAAATAGCCTATAATACACAGCCAAGCACGTCATGTCAAAAACCAGAACCATCAACTAACAAAAAGTCTGCAAATACTGTTTAAAAAATTTACCGTTTATTGATTCGAACTCGCATTCTCCACATTATGAATTCAGTACGCAATCACTACACCAAGCGGGAATCGGGAATTTCACAGGCAGTAGTTGTATTACTGAATTTCATCAATGCTTTTCTTGCTTTGTGCGGGGGGGGGGGGGGGGGGAGGAAAAAATATTTACTTCACACAGGCAGGAATAATTCGTTGGTTTCCATAAGTCGCCTTTATGGTCTTCATTCCTTGTGAACACAAGCAAAATATAACAATCGTTTTTTACAACCAAAAGAGGAAGAGGAACAACGAGCCATTTCTCTTGATTGCGCTTAATAATTATGTAATACACATTATTAATTACACTCAGTAAACCAATTCAAACCAACATACAATCTTAAAAACTGTTAGGTTATCGTCAACGACGAACCAACTGCACATTAATTTATGTAAATAGAACCGACAAAAGACGTGCAAAAGTGGAGCAGTGCCTACCGCAATACACCTATACCTAACTGTACAGTGAAATCACTGCCATAAGCTTTTAAGATACACCACAGTACAGAAACGCACACTGCAGCTATTCACTCAAATGTAAAGCCCGTCAAATCTGGTAAAAACATGGCGTCCTGGGCTGTCAGCCAATCAGGAGCGGTCTCACGCATGGCCATTCTCTCCCTATACACGCTCTCTAGATGTGTCTGATGCCACCTGCCATCTGTTAGTGGCTACTTCACGTTGATGTAGAAAATAGGCGGTGGTTATATTAATGTGGCTGGGACGTGTAAATGCGGCATGTGCTGAATGAAATCTTTATATATAAAGCAGAGTGTCCGTGTGTTTGTTTGTGTGTACGTATTACACACAAATCTACAATTTTTTTCCAATCTTTATGAAATTTTGCACACGTAAGCTTCAATCCATGAGGACGGTCGCCGTTAAGTGTAAGGATCACGTACAACAAATAGTTCACGAGATATGACGTCATAGACAACGAGATGCGACAAAAACTGCTGCATTAAGCAACAATGTTGCACATTTCCTCCTAAACCACTGGACCGATTTCAACCAAATTTAGTACATATATTCCTTACCGTGAGGTAGCAATGCTGTTGGGGTAAGAACAACATATGACACATAGTTAAGGCGTTATAACGTCATAAACTATAGGAGTTGCAAGAAAGTGCCACATATTGCGACGAGTCTTTGTTAATACACTGTATGAGAATGACAATACTTAGCTACTTACAACCAACTTTCAACATTATTTGAAATCTTTATTGATCTTTTTCTCGCTGACAATCAAAGCTAAATTATGAAACGAAAAAAGTTTCTCGCTTACTACTTTTCCGCTGTTCATGGGCTAAAACTATGGCATTCGGTATGACTTTACAATTTATAATTTCTACACTACAAATTTTAGCCGCAGGAAATTTTACAGACAGTATACACACATATATCTGATTGTACCTTAGAAATTTTATATCAGTACGACATGTAGTTAATGAGATATGAGCACATAAATAGTAACTTTCATGGAAAACCGCCCCATCACGCACCAAATTTTAATCTATTACTTCTTTACTACTTATTGAATTCGCAACAGATTTTACAGACATACAGCACTTATACAAATGAATATATACCTGAAACATACAGTTGTACAACATATAACTCAATAAATATGAGATAGAACGAATTTTATTTGCCATTTGTATTTTGATTACTATCTTTCTTTCTTTGAGTTGCATTTATAATTTTGTACATTATGCAAGACAGCGTTATTTGACAGAGAGAGAAGGGATAGAAGAAGTACTAACTCAAGGCAGGAATACATAAATAAATACCCGGGCAATGCCGGGTTTTCAGCCATAAACAATTAAATGATACAATTTCACTATTATTGTAAACACAGTCAATGAACGTTACAAACGGTTTAATTTTCTCTTTTAAAATATGATTAATGCACGTATAAATCTGGTTTAACTACAATGGGAATGAACTTCATAATTTTTCCGTCCCACCGATTTAACTGATTTGAAGAGTGATAACCATCTGCTGTTTGTTTTATTGCCAAGAACTCACTACCTATGTGTAGATAGAAAAGAACACTTTTTTCCCAGAAAACTGACGGGATCAGGTGCTACAGGGCGAATAAGGTTGAGTGGAATTTCCACCGACCATTTCCAATTGCAGATACACATTATTGGAATTACAATATACAAGTATGTCAATATTTCTCTTTGCCAGATCCGACCTGAATTTTTCTACATTCTTATCTACATACATCTATATAGATACTCTGCAAATCACATTTAAGTGCTTGGCAGAGGGTTCATAAACCACTTTCATAACTTTTCTCTTCCGTTCCATTCTCTAATAGCGCGCGAGAAGAAAGAACACCTAAATGTTTCCGTTTTCGATCTGATTTCTCTTATTTTATTGGGATGGTCATGTCTCCATAAGTACGTGGGTGCTAGCAAAATATTTTCACATTCAGAAATAAAAGTCGGTGATCGAAACTTCGGAAACAGATCACGCCGCAATGAATAACGACATTCTTTTAATGATTTCCACCCCAATTCGTGCAATCTTCGAAGATGCACCCACAAGTCTTGCTTTTTTTCGTGCCATGTCTTCCGCCGACAGTCTTCGACTCGTAGAACGTGTGTTAAGATGATACACGATATTTCTTCGACGAATTTGACACCCAACGATGCAGAAGACGATGTGGATGTAGGGCCTAAAATGCCAAGAAATTATTTTCCCGTAGCAGTCAAAGGTTCCCCACGGGTTAAGTATACTATGAGTTCTCTTAATGATAATCCATGTGAAGAAACAACTACGTTGCTTGTTCCTTCCCTTATCTTGTAAGGGAAAGGAGGAGCCGTAAGGAACCAAACAACCCACTCCAGCAACGCTTAGGGCCAGTCAGCAGTGTAGGACGGTCTTGTTCTTACGTAAAGTCTCAGAACCACGTCTAACTGCAATTTATTACGGCGTTAGCTGACGGTCCGAGTCTGCGATTGAACAGATGCACTTTGATCGAAACTACTGACAAGCCATTTAGGTTATCTCAGGAGGGCACGTTACGGGTCAGGATGGCGTATCCGCAAATAGATTCTGCTCGTTAGCAAACAGGACAACAAATTGATTCAACCGCCATTTATATTACTTATTTATTCTTCACCTTACAGTCTAGGAAGCTAGACATCTTGTGAGCCATAAATCAAACACAACTGACGGCTTCCATATTCCTTCATTTCCGAAAGGCGCTTGTCACAGAAGTAGGCACTGACAGCTCGTCTCAAACGCTGGTGGTTTCGATCGTTAGGGCTAGCTATGGACCACTTCTTTGTCTGTGGTGACAGGTAATGCAAGAAATTTGGGATTTTCGGCACACTTTTACGTTATAAATCTCAAATTACCCAATTACTTAAATTATTTAACAAAGGTAAAGTCTTCCGATCCCGATTGTATACCAATTAGTTTTCTTTCAGAGTATGCAGATGCAATAACCACGTACCAAGTTATCAGTTCAGAGGTGAGCAGCTAGGTTTTGTTACTGGTAGGTTCGACCAATGCGCGGGTGTTACGGAAATGCTCCGACAACTCAATTGGGGATCGCTGGAGGAAAGACGACGTTCTTTTCGTGAATTTCTCTGAGGAAATTTAGAGGGCCGGAATTTGAAGCTGAGTGTAGTACGATATTGCTGCCGCCTACTTATATTTCGCGTAGTGATCACAAAGACAAGATAAGAGAAATTAGGGCTCGTACGGAGGCATATAGGCATTCTTTTTTCCTTGTTATATATGGGAGTGGAAACAAAATGCCTAGTAATAGTACAGTGTACCCTCCGCCATGCATCTTACGGTGGATTGCGCAGTATGTATGTAGATGTAGATGTGCAACTGCTGGCTCAGCGAACTTTCCGTACCCAAAGACTGGAAAGTTGCACACGTTACGCCGATATTCCAGAACAGCAATAGGAGCGATCCGCAAAATTGCAGGCTCATATCATTGACGTCGGTTGGCAGCAGGAGTTTGTAACATATTATGAATTACCTCTTAAAGAACGACCTATTGACCCATAGTCAACAAGGATTCAGAAAGTATCGTTCTTGTGAAACACAGTTGGCTCTTTACTCACACGATGTGAGGAGTGCTATAGACAAGGGATGTCAAATAGATTCCGTATTTCTAGATTTGCGGAAGACTTTCGACACTGTACCTCAGAAGTGTCTTCTAATCAAACTGCGTGCTTATGGAATACCTTCACAATTGTACCATTGTATTCGTGATTTCCTGTCATAAAGGACACAGTACGTTGTAATTGACGGAAAGTCATCGAGTAGAACTGAAGTGACATCTGGCGTTCCCCAGGGAAGTGTTATAGAGCCCCCAATGTTCCTTAATTTTTATAAAAGAGTTTGGACACAATCTGAGTAGTTCTCTTAGTGTGTTCGTTTTTTTTTATTTTATTATTATTAGTCGGTTAGTAAAGTTAACAGAAGATCAAATGCAACTGCAAAATGATTTAGATAAGATATCCTTTTAAACATGGCGGAAAGTGTAAAATGGCTATCTGTGAGGTCTGCAAGTTTAGCCACTAATTTCGAGGAAAAGTGTCTAAATGACCATACAATTTGACGTATATTGTGAGCAAAGTGTCTTTCATGTAATATCTTAACAAAAGTAGCCGAAAAAACTTCGATAAGAGCAAGTAGCAATGAAGTCATCTGTACTGCAAACACGTCAAAGCAGATGCATGTTTGGTCCTGTGGAAAGCGAGCTGTGAAAGGAATTATGCGTATAAATTGTAAAACTCTATTCCATTATAGCTGTCTTAATGTAAACAATCAGCATAAATTCTGGATATATAAAATTTGCGACATCCATGAACTAGGGAAAAAACTTAGAGGTGAAGGTGCTGCTGAGGAGGTCATCTTGGTGCTAATCTACGAATTAATAAGTCTAAAAGAGGAATATGAGGTCGGCGGTTCGAATCCCCCCTCGGGCATGGATATTTGTGCCGTCCTATTTCGTAAGTAGTTCAAAAGTAGTTTGTAAGTTTAGGGACTGATGATCCCGTAGTTAAGTCCCATAAGCTGTACAAACATTTGAACATTGAGGAATACGAGATGGTGCTACAACAGAAAACTAAAAGACCTTAGAGGGTTAATTAAACGTTTGAAACAGAGCGTAGATACAACAGTAAGTGTCTGCAATGGATTTCGTAAAAATCTACCAGTTGGCACTACGTTTTGTTATAAATGCGCCAAAACTGTGAGAACAGGACTTTCATGTAAACGATGTAATAAGAAGATTACCTGACATAGTTGGGTTTGGAGGCGATCTGATCGTTTTATAATTAAAGGAACGGTGAAAAAACAGAATATAATTAAAAATTTGATGGTGACACTGTTGAAGAAATAACATATGAGTTAATGTGGAGAAAAGAATCTGGCCTTTATACAGCGAAAATGAAGAGAAAAAATAAATAAAATAGACTTGGAAGCACTGTAGCACATAATAAATCTAAGAGAAACACAAGGTATTAGCTGCAGGTTGGTCATTGACTGTTCATAAAATAAAACACCACAGGGAATAGACACCATATTCATGATGCACTCACTAAAACAGTGAAGATGATGAGTTGGAGGAAGGGGGAGAGAGAGAGGGCGCGATAGTGGTGTAAAAGCGGGGAGGGGAATGTGGGGAGAGGAGAGCGATAGTGGTATAAAAGCGGGGAGGAGAATGTGGGCCACAGGGCCAAGGACAAGGGACTGGTGGGGTTGGAAGTCTAAGTAAACTGGGGGAAGGAAAGGAGGGGAGGGGCTGTAGGATGGTTGGGGTTGGGGGAGTAAGAAGAGGAGAAGGGGCGGAGGGAGGAGGACAGGACAGTGCGGTAATTGCCATGGGAGACGATCTGGAGTGTGGACAGGTGGAGAGCGGAAAGGACAGAGTGATGGAGATGCAGCAACAGATCGAGTGCAGAGAGGTTGGGATGGACTAGAGGACTGGGTGGGTCTAACGTGTGGAGAGGTAATTGGCGTGGAGGTGTTCAATGAAGAGGATGAGGTGAGGGAAAGGAATGAGGTCATAGAGGCTCCACGTTGGGGAGGGGAGACAAAGGGGTGAATGGTGAGATTTGAAGTCTTATGGCATGTCAAATAAGCATATACAAAATAAAAAGATAAGCAATCTTTCTTTTGTTAAATTTTAGTTCCTATCCCGGCGGTCTTCAGTGATAATGTTGGCATCGGATGTTGAATCCTGGCGATGTTAATGGCGCGACAATGCGAATATTTTGTCACGAAATCTTAGTTTTACGAGGGAAATTAACAGTTCTATAAGAACTTTTTGTATATCCTTAACCTTGAAATGCTGGTTTATTGTACATTTAATGATTGTGTATATTTTATTACTTAAGAATAAAGGATAAATTACTAATATACTTAATGTTTTCTTTCATAATAATTAAAAAATATTTAGTGGAAATTTTAGCGATTATGAGAGTAGGGTCAATTTTTTAGTGGTTTTCTAGTGGTTTTGCACTTGAAACTGGTGGTGAGCTCACTTTAACTGTTAGCAACATTGGTCACCACTGACCACAACGCTTGCAGAGCTGAATATTGAACTTATGGAAGAATGGCCAAATACAGCTTAAGAGCTGACTGATAACTTCATACTGTCCATGCAGGTGTGCAACTTCAGTGTTCATCGGAGGTAATAACGGACCATATTAGAGGTCAACAAGAATAACTTTTCATTATTATGTTCAAAATTTTCAAATGTTTGTAAATCTATCGGACCAAACTGCGTGGTCATCAGTCCGTAGCTTACAAACTACTTAAACCTAGGTAAACTAACCTAAGGACAAACACACACACCCACGCCCCAGGGAGGACTCGAACCTCCACGGCGAGTAACCGCGCGCTCCGCAGCGAGGTGCTTTAGACCGCTCGGCTAGTCGACCGCGGCTCATTATTATGGTAGCCCCATATTTCGTCGCTTTAGGAGACAGCGATATACTGTACTGGATCACACACAAATTTCAGTTGTAAGGAATATCTGAATGAAACAGGTTACCATGTGTACAGTGTGTATGTCACTGAGCAGTGTACAGTGTGCGGTACACAAAGTATCGTGTGAGCCCGCTAGCACAGAGCCGGCCGCGGCGCGTGCCTGTCCTGCGACCACCCCGCCGGCCGCTGAGGCCCTCGCGCTGGCCGCTGCCGCCTAATTGGCCGCGCGCCCCTGCCTGCCGCTCAGCAAACAAATAGCGCTGCATGCCCCGGCAGCCCTGGCTGGCCACACAAGAATGCCGCCTTCAGTGCCCGCGCCGCGCCGCGCCGCGCCGCACACATTTCCCTAGGCTAACACCACGGCGCCGGTCGTTAAGGCCAGATTAAACCTTCCGCTCTAGCCAGCTGTGGTCGCCGGCCGTTGTCTCCAGGCGCTACACTCGTCCCCAATATTAACTCGCAAACATAGCTGTTGTTGTTGTTTAGAGGGGACTAAACTACTTGGTCATCAGTCCCGCAAACATAGCAGGCGACTGGCTGAGTCAAGATTTACTTACAAGTAGTGATGTTACTAATGTTCTAATGTTTGTAGAGTCTATGGGACTTAACTACGGGGTCATCAGTCCCTAAACTTACAAACTACTTATGAACTAGCTAAGACTAAGGACGGCACAAATATCCATGCCCGAGGGGGGATTCGAACCCCCGACCGTAGTGGCCGTGCAGACCGTGACTGGAGCGCCTCAGTCCCCTCGGCCACCGCGGCCGGCAGTGATGTTACTTTGAGGTGTGTTTTACGAGTATTACTTGAAGACAACTTGGATGAAAATCAGTGGCTTTAAGCCTCTTAGAGGCTGTCAGGATAGGGTGCCCAGATTTCAAAAATAAATAAATAAATAAAAAAAATAAAAAAAGGGACACAAATTAGAAGGAGCAAGTAACCCTCATTTCTGAAACTTTTCGTAAATACCGAGCGAGGTGGCGCAGTGGTAACACACTGGACTCGCATTCGGGAGGATGATGGTTCAAATCCACTTCCGACCATCCAGAATTAGGTTTTTCCGTAATTTCCCTAAATCGCTCCAGGCAAATGCCGGGATAGTTCCTTTCAAAGGGCACGGCCGATTTCCTCCCCCATCCTTCCCTGAAAATCCGAGCGTAAGCTCCGACTCTAATGACCACGCTGTCGACGGGACGTTAAACCCTGAGCTTCCTTCCTTTCTTCTTTTCGTAAATACTGTATTAGTAAAATAGATTTGAATTCAAATATTTGTTCCATACTACAGCTGCATAATTACCATATCTTTTTGTTAAGACTCATACTCAGAAAAAGGGTAAAAAACATTGCTTTACTAATGGCGTAAATATTTCATTGTTGTCACAAGCTAACACAACATAACAATTTTATATAACATCTTTCATACGTATTCACAGCTATTATTATATACATTTTAAATATTAAAAGAAGAAAGCAGGAGTAAAATATAGGGAGCCTAAGATTATTTACAACTTGTACAAAATCTAGACATAGTTGAAGGGCATGAAAGGGATGCAGTGGTTGGGAAGGGAGTAACACAGAGTTGTAGCCTTTCTCCAATGCTATTCAATTTGTACATTGAGCAAACTATAAAGGAAAACAAGGAGAAATTTGGAGAAAGAATTAAAGTTCAGGATGAAGAATTAAAAACATTGCGTTTTGCCGACGACATAGTAATTCTGTCAGAGACAGCAAAGGACCTGGAAAAGCAGTTGAATGGAATGGACAGTGTCTTGAACATTAACAAGAGCAAAACCAAGATAATGGAATGCAGTCTTAAAAAATCAGGCGATACTGAAGGAATTAGATTAGGTAAAGAAACAATGAAGGTGGTAGATGAGTTTTGCTACTTGGGTGGTAAAATAATATATGACGGTCGCAGTACAGAGGATATACAATCCAGAATAGCAATGGGAAGAAGAGCATTTTTGAAAAAGAGAAATTTGCTAACATCGAATATTAATTTAAGTGTAAGGAAGTCTTTTCTGAAGGCATTTGTATTGAGTGTTGCCTTGTACGGGAGTGAAACATGGACGATAAACAGTGTGGACAGGAAGAGAATGGAGGATTTTGAAATGTGGTGTTACAGAAGAATGCTGAAGATTAGGTGGGTACATCGCATTACTAATGAAGAGGTACTGAACAGAATTGGTGAGTAAAGGAATTTTTGGCATACCTGGACTAAAAGAAGGGATTGCTTGGTAGGACACGTTCTTAGATATCGATGAATCATAAATTTAGGATTTGAGGGAATTGTGTGGGGTAAAAATCGCAGAGGGAGACCAAGAGACGCATATAGTAAGCAGATTCATCTTATATATTAAAAGAATCTAAAGTCAGCCGGCCAGACAAAACTAACAGACCGATTTCCTTCGTTTTTGCTTTAAACGAAAGGTATTCATTCACAGATTTGTCATCCAGTATCAGAATTAACTTCAGTCTCTCCATACTTTATTTTTATTTAAACGCGGCATCCTGACCTTGCGTTGAATATTTTAATCGGTTTGTTTTAAGATATTTTCGGTTCTAATTAAGGTACGCAGTTCTTTTTGATCTAACAACACTCAGCGGATCAAGCTCTTTCATTTTTCGCTTTTAAACACTTGCATTGATTGATTCTGAAGAAATTATGCCTGAATATTCAACTTTACTTCCATTTTTCCCAACTTTATTGTCATTCCTCTAACGGTGCGAAGTATTCTCAGGAATCTTCTAATAGATTTCTTTTTAAATACTCTCAACTATATTTTTCAAAATAATGCACATCATTCAGGAGTATGATAATTTGTTGAAATTTAGACAACAAGAATTCCAAACATGATTCTTAATTATAATAATTTCCTTAACACATTCAATACTAAACCTCTTGTTTTCATCAGTCCATAAAGTAATGGTCTGAGTTACACATTGTGCGAAGATAATTATGGGCTGCAAATTTCTTCCAGCAAATACCAAGACATGAAATGAGTTGAAGGAGATACTTTTCACCAAAACAGTATTTCAGAATTCGAGCTTTACCGTTTCACTTACGTTTTTAACTTAAAGTATTCCATTGACTTACGGGAACAGTGTGTTCCATTGCATGCAAAGCAAGGAAGCCTTCCTCATCAGGATGACGCTTACTTTATCATTTATAATGACACAGTTTTCGCATTTTTCAACAAAAGACATCATATTTTATTAACAAGTTTTGCTATAAAAAGGTATAAGCCGTGTGTCTTCCGAAAAAGTACTTCTCTTCAACGTGAAAATAATTTCTGGTTTTGCTTTTGTACTTTCGGAAATGTAAACTCGTCTTAATTCTGCCAGTAAAAATACACATTCCTTCTGGTACTTGTGTCAAAAATGGGTTGAAACAAAGGATTCAAATGATATGTCCGGAAGCAACCACCATGCATAACTGCTCGCAATGTGAAAGCATTACATAGTACCACACAGAGAACTTTTTAAATGGTTCCTCGAACACTTTGCTTTAATTAAGGAGTGGACTTTTCTTTATCACATAAAGTTCTCCGTTTTATTATGATACATGTTACTTAAAACACAACGTTTCAAAAATACGGAACGATAAACGCAAAACGAGATAAAATACGGCCCGTATGTATTTTGTTGGGACAACAGGACACTTAAGTTAAATAAGAGACGATCCCGTCACCATATGTTAGGGCCAGATCTTTAGCTTACGCCAGATAATGGAGACGTGCTGTGAGTGGAACAGGAAATTGTATCTATGTTTTATAGATATAGAAAAGGCTTATGATATTGTTACTAGGAGGTAGCTGTTGACAGTTCTAAAAGATTATGGAGTAGGAGACAAACTTCTACAGGCAATTAAAGGTCTTTACGTAGACTGTCAGGCATCAGAGTAGACGGCAAATTAAGTGCATGGTTCAAGGTAGTTTCAGGGGTAAGGCAACGCTGTAACATGTCACCACTGTTGTTCATATTATTCATGGATCATATATTGAAAATAGTAGACTGGCAGGGCGGGTTTAAAATAGATGAAAACAAAATAAAGCAGTCTCGCATATGCAGATAACTTAGTTATGATGGCTTTTCTATTGAAAGTTTGCGATCTAATTTCAGAGCTCGATCAAAGGTGTAAGGGTTATGGTATGAAGATCAGCATCTCAAAAAGAAAAGTAATGTCTGTGGGAAAGAGATTTAAACAGATTGAGTGCCAAGTAGGAGGAGCAAATTTAGAAGAGGTAGACAGTTTCAAGTACCTAGGATGTATTTTCTTACAGGATGGCAACATAGCGAAAGAACTGGAATGAAGGAGTAGCAGAGCTAATACAGTGAGTGCTCAGCTAAGATCTACCCTCTTCTACAAGAAGGTAGTCAATACCAAGACTAAGTCAGCTGTGCACTGCCGTATCTATCGCCCACCTTTGTTGTATGGGAGTGAAAGCTGGGTGGCTACAGTTAACCTTATTAATAAGGTTGAGGTTACAGATATGAAAGTAGCA
This sequence comes from Locusta migratoria, assembly GCA_026315105.1. Classification (NCBI taxonomy): domain Eukaryota; kingdom Metazoa; phylum Arthropoda; class Insecta; order Orthoptera; family Acrididae; genus Locusta; species Locusta migratoria. Next base: position 274,597,658 of record CM048747.1, read on the forward strand.
AGAATGATTACGGGTAGTAATAGATGGGAACAATGGCAGGAGGGTGTTTATGAGACAATGAAAGAAAAACTGGGCTAGATGAAGCAGTTAGAGCGAACAGGCTGAAATGCGGTCATGTTACACGGATGCAGAAGCAAGGGTACCTAAGAGACTCATGAGATCGGCAGCGAAGGGCAAGAGGAGTCGAGGTAGAGCAAGGAGAAAGTACTTAGATTCGGTGCAGAATGATTCTGAAGTAAAAGGCATAACATCAGACGAGGCATCAATGGTAGCACTGAATAGGAAATCATGGAGGAATTTTATTAGAGGTACTATGCTCCAGACTGAACGCTGAAAGCCATAATCAATCTCTAATGATGATGATGATGATTATGATTTCGTGTTTCACTTTTAGAGCAACATTTTGGATGGTAATCTGATATTTTCCAACTATAGTCGACTTTATATGCAACTGCTTCTCTTTGCCTTTATTCGCATATAGAGGGAGATTCACGAACATATACAAATTTGTAATATGTTATTCTACAAGTAAAACTGAAGAAAAAAGAGCTTCACAAACGTTTAGTTACGCATCTAAGGCTATTAAAAGATTTTGCCTGAAATATAGCAATCTCGATAATATCAAGCCATCCCAAAACAGTAAAGACGATTTCCATTTATTTTGTTTTTATTGATCTGGTGAATCTAACAAAACGTGTAAAGCATGTCCCAGGCGTGTGTTTGCAGAAGATTTCCAGAAATTCCAGGGAGTTGTTTACTTTCTATTAAGAATATTGGCGACCGTTGGTGAGTGGTTTACAGTAGTTTCCTAACCTTTAAAAGAGTTACTTTTCGGCACTGTTCAGTGAAACAACATAGTAACAACATTTATAGTTTTAGTTAACTTTATTACCACCCTTTTCCAAAATTAAATGGTCTAAAACGTCTGTTAAAAATTAGTGCAGTTGTCTGGAATTAAAAAAATTGCTAAGTAGTTAACTCCTTGCAAATTTTCCCCAGTTATTTCTTTTCTTCTCTGGAATTTCTGGAAAACTACTGCAGATAAATGTCAGGGACATGTTTTATTAGATTCACGAGATAAATAACGACCAAATAAATGGAACTATACTTTATAAGTTCATACACTTTTGCGATGGCTTTGTATTAGCGAGGTTGCTAAGTTTCAGGCAAAACTTTTATTAGCCGTAACTCCGTAATTAACACTTGCGAAGATCTGTTTACGTGAACTTTTTTCTTTAGTTGCAACTGTAGAATAAAATATTAAAATTTTTGCGTATCTTCGTGAATCACCCTGTATGTCGAATATGAAATACGCATAGGGCCTATTAAAAAAATTATTGCATCACTTTAGATCCAAGGCCTTCGGCACACTGATGTTGACTACTTATATTGCTAGAAGAAGGCACTTCTTTAGATTGTCAATGTATGTCATTCAACCCACACACAGGTGTAAACAATCACGCAAGAGCTGTGCCATTACGAGGGAGTGACTGAAACGGCCGACCAGTTCCAGTCACAGCACCAGGAAGGAAGTACACTCCTTGTGTTGACTGTACGAGTAGTTCTGACATGCCTAGAAGGGTAATTTCGAAATAGGATCGTATCCGCATTGTCACCAAATGTTCAAATGTTTGTAAATCTATCGGACCAAACTGCGTGGTCATCAGTCCGTAGCTTACAAACTACTTAAACCTAGGTAAACTGACCTAAGTACAAACACACACACCCATGCCACAGGGAGGACTCGAACTTCCACGGCGAGCAACCGCGCCCTCCGCAGCGAGACGCTTTAGACCGCTCGGCAACTCCACTGCGGCCGCATTGTCATTTTCTGTCAGGAGTTACTCTGATCAATCGAAATTTCCAGTCTTCTCGGTGTGAACCAAAGCGATGTTCTTCGGACTTGGAGGAAGTACAAGAGATAGAAGAACTGTCGATGACTTGCCCCGTCTGCCCGCCCAAGAAACTGCAGCATCCGATGACCGCTACTTACGGATTTCAGCTCTGAAGAAGCCTGAGACAAACGTCACGATGTGGACTAACCATTTCGTGAAGCCACATGACGTCATTAAGGTTAGAGTCCATTATATGGATGTAAATGCTCAACTACTACAGAAAAGTTATTACAAACATTAAATGCAGCAGCCTTTGCCGTAAAAATCTTTTTATTTTATTCTCGCAAATCGATTTGTGTTACTGAGTAACCATCTTCAGTGCTGATGCAGAACATTCACAGGAGATGTTACATTAATTATAAAATTACATATAGATCCACTCCCATGAACCACAGACGTTGCCGAGGTGGAGTGGCTTGCGCGCCTCAATTATACAAATAGCCGTACCATAGGTGCAACCACAGCGGAGAGGAAAGGAAAGGAATTTCTGGCAAACCTTGAGTAAAAGAAGGGATGGATTGGTAGGACACATTCTTAGACATCAAGCAATCGTGGATTTAGCATTGGAGGGAAGTGTTTGGGGTAAAAACCGCATAGGATGACCAAGAGGTGGATACAGTAAGCAGATTCAGATAGATGTAGGTTGCCGTTCTTAAGTGGAGTTGGAGAGACTTGCTTAGGATAGGGTATTATGGAGAGCTGCACAAACCAGTCTCAGGACTGAAGGCCACCACAACAACAACAACCTAGACGTTTTCTATTACAATGTGTAGATAGTGCAGGATAATTATTTTAGATGTCAGATGTATGTTAAACTAACTCAGTTTAAAGACCGTATTATTGGCCCCGCCCAGTAATTGACACTCTCCTAAGAAACGTCGCGTAATAAGGAGATTGTTAAGTTGGTAATTCTTTTGGAAACAAATGAAGAGCTTGACTTTTGCTTGTTGTGATTCATTTGTTTCAACGCCTTCTGAAAATTTATTTTGCGGGAAGCTGACATCAGTTCGATGATTGTGACATTCTCTCTGCAAGAGAGGATTTTGTGATACGTAAATTAGGAAATACTGTTATACGAGGCGCGTCCAGAAAGTAAGTTTCGTTTCAATTTATCTCCGCTGCAGCGCTGCGATTGCAGTTCCGCACATGCGCTGTAGACGATGTGTACCAAAGAGAACAACGTGCGCCATTTGGAGATCGCTGTCAGTTACGTACGCTTTGTTGTGCTTGTTTGAAATGTCGGCGTTGATTGAAAATCAGGTCGGTGATTCGCTTTCTGAATGCGAGGAAAGTGAAACCAAGTGAAATTTATCGGCAAATTTGCGATGTTTACGGACGTAATGCGATGAGTGATTCGATGGTGAGAAGATGGGTTCGACAGTTCAATGGCGGGCGTAGTGATGTGCACGATGAAGAACGAAGTGGGCGTCCACCTTTGGTTACAGAAGAACTGGTTCACGCGATTGATGACAAGATCCAGGAAAACCGTAGGTTTACAATTAGTGCTCATCACTTCACCGATGACGACGAGCTTAAAGAAACTTTTGCCAACTGGTTGAAGACACATGCGGCAGATTTCTATGAAGAAGGTATGCAAAACCTGGTGCCATGCTATGACAAATGCCTGCAAAATTTCGGCAGTTATGTGAAATAGTAGTTTAAGAGTTGTAGAATTTTGTGCAATAAAAATTTCTTTTGTATCTGTGTACAATTTCATTTTATTACCAAACGTAACTTACATTTTGGACGCGCCTCGTATATTAAGTGCTTTGATTTGTGAGCATTGCTTATTTGAAAGTGATGGTACCAAGGCTATGAAATACAGTCAGTATACAGTAACTTGATTAGATGCAATCATTCTAACCACGTAAGTGAAATTCACTTAAATCTGGAAAAGAATGGGAAAAAAGACCTCTATCTGTAAAAACAGCAACTTCAAATGATAAATGTAACTAGTATAAAGCACAGTGATAACAATTAGAAAAATGTATGCCAACAACTGGGAAATGATGTACCAGTAACTAGAAAATTATTAACCAATAATTGGCATTATTTTAATATTTTTCTGCATCTATTATTTCATTACAGAACCAAACTAAATGAAATATGGGTCCTATGAAGAAACCACCAGAAGAAATAAAGAAATGCATTTCATTCAAAGCAGCGTCTATAATGTACGGGATTCTCAGATCAACATTACAAATCCGCTTGCGTATTAAATACACCAAAACATCCAATGGACCAGAGGCTATATTGAGCTGAGAGCAGGATAGCATAATTGTTTGGTGAGTACGGTACCCCAAAGCTTGGCTCATTAAAATTTCCAAGCTTGTTCATTACTTCTGAAAATATCCTTAATTATGTTTATAGGTGCCTATCCATTTCGAGTGAGCAGTCACCCATTCCCAACTGCTCCCCTTACCGCGAACGGAAATCGCGTGATAACGATGCTCTCCGACCAGATTACAAAGCGGTTAGTCATGAGAACATCACACATCACAACCAAACAAATTGCATCAAACTGAGGCGGACTGAAGCGCTGCTTTAGGCTGATAGTAATTCCACACAAGGACGTTCGGACTGTTCGACCACCGAAAGAGGAAATAGCTGGCCGAGGAAGACGTGTCATACTATGTTTGAAGTCAAACACTTCCTCTCTTTTCAGCGTTTCCGGGCATAAGGAGAGCCATAATTCGCTGCGTGGATTGCGCAGTTCGACAGAACAATTCCACCCACTTCACATGCGTATACTTGGAGGGCAATGTGGCAGATGCCTGTGACTCATGAGAGGAATTCAAGGCAGGCATATCGCAATACGTATTGTTCGAGTATCGCCCAGGAGAGGATGAGGAAGGAAATCGTTAACGCAAAAGAACTTGAACATTCAAAATGCAATAATATGCTGTAATTCTCTGACGTTTTCTATGCAAAGAATAGGTACCTTGCCGGCCGCGGTGGCCGATGGGACTGAGGCGCTTCAGTCACGGTCTGCACGGTCACTACGGTCGGGGGTTCGAATCCCCCCTCGGGCATGGATATTTGTGCCGTCCTTAGTTGTAGCTAGTTCATAAGTAGTTTGTAAGTTTAGGGACTGATGACCCCGTAGCTATACAAACATTTGAACATTGAATAGGTACCTTGACCGAAAATAAACAACTAGAAAACTATGCACCATTGCATCCCAAAGTTACCAATTGATACACAGGATAAGCTAGCGGGAAGGTGCTAGGAGTCTGTGGGAACATTACGAAATACTCGATAACCTGGTTTACACCAAAGAAATTAGAATTCGGCGTGAGAAGTGCGAGAGAAACAGGGGAGGTGGAAAAATGACCGTTTTTCCAGAAGTAAAGGACAAAAGAAAAGCAATAACCAAAACTGTGGAAACTTGTTTCAACAGGCTAATGCCTCGTCCAATGCGCCATCGGGCCTTAACGCCAACAGCAATTGGGGAAATCAGAGTGACAATGGAAACTGGCAAGCAGCTCCAAGCTCACGCCCAGTGGAAATCGTAGAGATCCGCTCTCATAATCGTGCGAACAATGTCAAGAAATTGACGGGTTGCGTCGGTGGCACAGGTCCCCGGTATTGCTGCCTGATCTTTCGGAACGGACCGTATAAATTGTCTCGAAAATGAGGACTTATGCTCCAACAGGAGAAGCACACCACACAAAGAACAGATGTGCACCAAATTCTCACGGCCACACTCCGCTCACTGCCATCATTGATAGCGGGAGCCATACTGCCGCTATCTCGGAAGACGCATACAAACGTTGTGTGGCGAAGCGTGATTGGCTCATCTTCACCATGTGAAAGACCAAAGGTTTCTAGGCAAACCCGAATGACGCTCTACTGTCAAGTGCACGAGATAGAAATTAATCTTTTTGTGGTTCCTTCGCTGTCTATAGACCTAATTATTGGATGGATAAGTGAGACTGAACAGTTCAAATTTCAAGGTGTTCATATAGACAGTAAGCTGTCATTGAAAGCCATATTTAGGATCTTGTTCCAAAACTAAATTCTGCTATATTTACCATTAGAACAATATCTGAAATAAGTGATTTTTCAACACGAAAAGTAGTCTACTACGCTTACTTTCACTCACTTATGATGTACGGCATTGTTTTTTGGGGTAACTCGCCTAATGAAAAAAGGATATTTATGGCTCAAAAACGTGCGGTTCGAGCAATATGTGGTGTAAGTTCACGAACGTCATGTCAACCCCTTTTCAGTAGTCTGGGAATTTTGACACGGCCGTTACAGTACGTTGTTTCTTTAATGTCGTTTGTTGTTAGTAATATCAGCTTATTCCCGCGAGTTAGTAGCTTTCACTCAGTGAATACTAGACAGAAGTCGAATCTACATTTGCATTACACCACCTTGACACTTGTGCAGAAAGGTGTACAGTATTCTGCGGCATCCATTTTCAATTAGCTGCCACAAGAACTAAAGAATCTTAGCACTAATCCACACGCTTTCAAATCTAAATTGAAGAGTTACCTCATGGCTCACTCCTTTTATTCTGCCGAGGAAATCCTAGAAAAGTTAAACAATTAAGCTAATTCATTTTTTTTCTTTATTGATTCTTTTCACTTTGTCTTAAGATAGTCGTGTGCAAAGGAATACTTAAAAATTTTCTGTTGCCATTTTTGTGTAACAATTAATGTATTGACTTCTTTCCATGACCATGTAGTCTCACTCCTCAATTGGGTCCTATGGAACAGAAAAAAAACAATAAATACATAAAACAAATAAACCCAACACCAGACAGTTCTTGATATTGGAAGGGGCGAGCTAGTCCTCCAAAAAGATGGAACAATAAAGATCCTGTTTGCAGAGCAGGCTATAGATGCGCAAATATATGTGTGAGGCTCGCCCGGAGTGCAGAAGAAATCTGGAGAAACGAGGAATCACCTCATGACTCCCCGTTCCAAGATGTCATGCAGGAAGTGGTACAGATAATGAAAGATAGGGTCGCAACCATAAAAGATATGTCTGCGCTAATCAAGAAACAGCTGACGGATGTACTTGCCCGCAAAGCGCAGGTATTTCTACAAAAACCGGAAGCAATACGTACTTTCGAGTACGCACTTCGTGTCCGGGACCAGCGCAAATTCTTTGTTGCCCCGTACCCAATTCCTATGGAGTATCGTGAGAGGGTGGCCCGTGAAATAGTGTGCTCGATGGAGGAAGGTATGAAAGAACCAGCCACCTCCATGCACAACTTCCCACTAAGGATTGTGGAGAGAAGTGACGGCTCGCTGGATTCACAACAAGTAAATACAGTCATAGAGCCAGAACGTATGGAGGTCTTGCTACAAAATTTTCACGGGGTCAAGGTCTTTATTCGTTGGAGCTGAGATCCAGCTTCTGGCACAACACTCCACCCAGCCTTCAGACAGTATACTGCTTTCCTTGCCTTTGGACACTGCTGCCAATTCAAGTGCCTGCGCTTCGGGTTTAGCGTGTCCACTGCCGCATTTATCCGAGGACTAAACAGTATCCGCTCGAAAAATAGGAAACGACACATAACTAGCTATGTGAATGATGTGCTGGTAGCTGAACCCACATGGGAAGAAAATAATTCCATGTTAGGGGAGCTCCTTGACACATTTCGCAACTGTGGAGTCAGGCACGCCAGAGGTCAGTTCCTGGGCACCATTGTTTGGTTAGTATGGTATCTCCAAAGCTTGGCTCATTAAAATTTCCAAGCTTGTTCATTAATTCTGAAAATATTCTTAATTATAAAAAGATATAAAATAGCCAAGATCGCTTATCATCAATTTTTATTAACGACGACCGGTTTCGCTGAACTATGTCAGCATCATCTGGTCAAATAAAATATTTTACAAGGCCATAATCTTGTAATGTCAAACAGTTGTTATATAGCAATTTACAGTGCATAGGTGCACTATGTCATTATAATTTTTATGCACTGTAAATTGTTATATAGCAACTGTTTGACATTACAAGATTATGGTCTTGTAAACTATTTTATTTGACCAGATGAGGCTGACATAGTTCAGCGAAAGCGGTCGTCGTTAATAAAAATTGATGATAAGCGATCTTGGCTATTTTATATCTTTTTACAATATTACAAGTGGATCGCCTTCTAAAACGTAAACCAACTCAATTCTTAATTATGTTTGTGAGGTGCCTATTCATTCCGAGTGAGCATTCACCTCCTCCAAACTGCTCTCCGTGCCTGTACCCGAAGTAATTAAACACTGATAGTCATTGCTGGACGGCAATTTTGCCGGGGTGTCATTTAAGGGAATATTCGCTCGGCTTGGCTGTGTGTTGTGTGGAGCGACGTTGACCACGGGGGGAGGGTGGGGGAGGTACGGGTTCTGCTGCGAGTCCGCTCTGGCTGGTGGCGTCCTTCCGGATACTGTCCGCGGGAACTAGCCCAGCATTCGTACAAAAGCCGCTCCATGCCAACGGATTCGACGGCGCGAGGGGGAGTTGCTTACGCAAACGCGGATCCTCGCCTAACCGTTAGTGAAACTGGTGAAGACTGACACACAGCATGACCCTGAGGAGATCTTTTTCTGGGTTGTGATAGGCCGAATATTGCCGCTCCCTCCGTGTAAGACGTGGAGGGAGCGCCCTCTGTCACCGATGGGCTTCTTTTTGAAATGACTGTCGGTGATTGGCGCACAGACAGTTTTGGAGGGAATTCTGTTGTTTCGAGCTAGCTAGCGCTGGAGAGCCGCTGGCGAGGACAGTCGTTTAACTAACCTCTCCTTGAGCAGTTGCTGGTTGACTATTCTGGAGATTTTCTTGGGAAGTGTTCCGTTTTTGTCTGTGCGTTTCGATCCTGGTAGCAACTTCAGGTACTCTTCAGAAGCCCACTGTTCACTTCTAATTTATATCAAGATCTGCCAACGTGCAGGCGAAGCAGAAAACTTCTTTCCGTTTCGCGACTAGTTAGATTTTTAGAGCAGTTTGCGCTGAATGTATGATCAGCCAGTGTAGTACACTTTTCTGTCTCGTTCACTTGAACGGTGACTTAATTCCGCTCTCGTGTACTTGTTCAGTCGTGCTCAAAACTGTCCGAACGACCTGAATTGCATTTCTCCTCATTCGTATGCAACCCAACTAGCGTACCTGTCTTTCGGGTACACTAATCGCTCCTCGGTACAGTCCTTTGACTATTGAAAATGGTCCAACAAGTCACCACTAGAAAACACTGCTGTGTATCGCAATAACTCAAGATGTAAAGTAATACCACGATACTAAAAATATCAGGGAACAATCAAAATATTCACGAGTGTACTGCAGGTCTATAGTGTCCAACGGGCCCGTTGGACACTATAGACCGGCAGCACACCCGTGGATATTTTGATTATCAAATACGCCAGGAGAAAATGAAGAATCACATCAGGGAACAACCTTATCACAAGAAATAACATACCTCAAATGTTACCACTCTCCATATTACGTCAGATGGGTAATGCACGTAGTAATTTCGTGGTATTCATGATTGCTTGTTCAAAGTAACATACCGTTCTTATTATTGAACACAAAATTACATTAAAAATTTAAGTTGCTCACGAGCAGCTAGTCGAGAAAATGTATGAACTTCAAACGACACGACGAACCGTCTCGTTATGCATATGGATTCAAACCCAGGTCCGTCTCGTTATGCATATGGATTCAAACCCAGGTCATGCAGACTAAGCAAAGATTTCGTGACTGACGGAAACGGTCATTATGAATGAGCAAAACTTTTTAGGGAGCGAAGTAACATTAAATTTCACATTTAAGCTTTACTACTTTAAAATAGTGGCGTTTCTTGCAGAGCGATTAATTGTTGTTTATATCCGGATAATGTTTGCCAACAGTCACGTGGTTCTATGCTGCTACCACGCCATGTGCTCTATTGTTTGCCCGGCCTACAGTATGTATGGTTGTAGTTACATATTGAGTTGGACTGTAGAGAGCCAACTACTGGTATTCAAACATTGTAAATTGCACAAATTCAACACTATAGGAACGGTTAGGGCCGAAGTCTGATACGGTATACCTGAAAACTTTGATTTACAAGCTTTAAATTTTGAAACAATTATTATGAAAGTTATTAAATCTATAATGGACAGATATTGAAGTCGGACGTTCCAGTGCAACTTGCATTTCTGTATATTTTATGTCTTTTGTGGGATGTTCGTTACCGTCAGACTACAATTTCTGCGGGGGCGGAGAGAGGGGTAATAACCACCTACAAGACATAGGGGATGCGATTTCATAAACAATGAGATGCACGAAAATCTACCGAACCATGGCACTTGTTACTAACAAGACTTTATTGATCCACTTGTTCAGTAAAAAAGCACTTAGCAACTTGCAGTAAAATTTGCTGAAACCCTAAACAAAATAATGAAATCCCAAATGTGACCTGAAGTCACTGATAACGTACGCGCCCATTTCTCAGTTTCTGTTATTAGACAGTGCCATCAGGGACGCTGTAGAAATACATAGGCCAGAGATGGTGATTTGGCTGTACGTTTATTGACGCGTTTCGAAATAATCGTCGTCAGAATCTAAGCCTGGGGTAAAGTTTCATATTAATCGTATAACGTCATGGCCCTGCTGAACTATATTAAAATAGTATAGTTCAGCAGGGTCGTGACAATATACGACTAGTATAAAACTATACCCCAGGCTTAGATTCTGACGACGATTATTTCGAAACGCGGCAATAAACGTACAGCCAAATCACCACCTCTGGCCTTTGTATTTCTACAGCGTCCCTAATTGCATTGTCTAATAACTAAAATTAATTAAAGAAATTTATCGCCTACTACTTTTCCGTTGTTAGTGCAGTAAAACTACGGCATTCAGCATGATATTACAGTTTATTTCTTCTACTCTGCTAATTGTGTTAGCAAGACAGTTCAGAGACAGAATGAACGTATACCACTGAATGTAATTTCAAAATTATATGTAGTATGAGACATAATTTATGATATGTGACGTCAAAATAAATGTCATGAATATACCACTGAATGAACTTTCGAAATCATGTGTATTATGAGACATAGTCCATGAAATGTGAGGTCATAATAAATGCCATGAATATCCGTCCCATTTCGCATGCGTTTGAAATTTCTTACGTCTTTACTACTGACTATACTCACAACACAATTCGCATACAGTTTTCTAATATTCCGCTCGGCATTCCTCGATTACTGTAGGACAAATTAGTCAGGAGAGTACTGAGTGAGGTGCGGGGAAACTAAACGGTAATGAACAGAGCGGATGATAGAAGACGATGGAAAGGGAGGGAACGAGAAACTGGACTAAATTAAGAATCCAATAACGATGGTAGTCACAAAAAGGATTGACACAAAGAAATGAATGTTGATGTTCAGTAGAGCCGTAGCTTAAACACGATCGCTCATAAGACAGAAAACGGCAGTATAAAAAATATAGTGGGTAACGTTACCTCCCCGCCCCCCCCCCCCCCCCCATGGCGCTCACGGTTCTTTCGTGAGTACGAGCGTGGCAAGCACGGCAAGCTAATGCAGTCTTCTTTCCTTCTTTCCTCCCTGGACTGCATTTCCTTTCCCTTCCCCTCGTTTCCTATCCTCACTCCTTCCCCTCCCCACAGGGGGACCGATAACCTTAGCAATTTGGTCCTCCTATTCCAAACATCCGACCAACCAACCATAAACTTTACCAAACTGGACCGAAGGAAAATTGACTCCTAAGACAGAGAAAATGTAGGAATTCATCACCAAACCCTATGTCTAAAGCAATACAAACGTGAAAGAGAGACCACAACGTCTGCAAGATGCAGGTGTGACCGGAATCAGCATGAAGCATCTCGACGGACTGTGGTCGTTGGAGGCTGGGCTATTCCTATTTTGGAGTGTTGCTGCGCATTGTGGGATCCCCAGCAAGTTCAAATGTTTGTAAATCTATGGGACTTAACTACTCTGATCATCACTCTTTACGCTTACAAACTACTTCAACTTATGCTAAGAACAACAAATACACCCATGCCCGAGGGGGGACTCGAACCTCCGACGGCGAGTACAGGCACGCTCGACAGCTAGGCGCCTTGGAACGCTCTGCCGCTCCACCGTGGCTCCCGCCAAATCGGAGGATACAGAGAAAATTCAGAGAAGGTCAGCTCGTTTTGTGCATAACGCGATGCAGGGGAGAGAGTGTGACAGATGTGATGGATGAGTTGGGACGGAAATTATTAAATGAAAGAAAGGAGTTATTCGTTGCGGTGAAATCTATTTGCGAAATTTCTCTCACTAACTTTCTCCTGGAATGCGAACCTATTTTATTAGCTCCCATTTACATTGGGAGACATGATCATTACAATAAAATAACAGAAATAAGATCGAAAACGGAAAAATTTAGGTGTCCTTTTTTCCCCGAGAGCTATTCGAGAATGGAATGGTACATAAATTCGAGGTGGGAATGGACAGTTTTAAGAATAGGCTTGTAATTATACAATGGTGGTACTTACATGCTACTGTGATACACCTTCTTCAAAGTTGTCCCCTTCTAACTGAACACACCGATTACAAAGGTGTTTCCACTATTAGAAACATTCTTGGAAATTGTTTTCGTGAAGTGTGTTAAGGACTCTCTTCATATTTATCTGGATCTCTTCAGTCGACTTAAATCGCTTACTTTTCAGAGAAAATTTCAGCTCAAGAATATGTGGGTCGTAGAAGCACAGGAATTTTGAATTTGGTGAAAAATTCAACGATGGAGGAGGCACGATGAGCCGGAGCATTGTCATGGTGCAGCACTCAACTCTGTCTTTCTACAATGCAGGTCTTTTCCTCCGCACCTTTCAGCACATATGTCGAAGGAAACATTTGTGGTATTCCTTGTTGTCTGTCCTCAGGGGTAAATTTGTGATGCACAATGCCGGTAGAGAGAAAAATTCACCAACATTGTCTTCACGTTCTACCGACTTTGCCAGGCTTTTTTCGGTCGTGTTGAACCTGGAGTCTTACATTGTGAAGATTGGTTTCAGGGTCATATCCATATACCCACGATTCGTCACCTGCAATTACCCTATTTAACAAATCTGGGTTATTTTTAGGCCGATTAATCAATTTTTGGCACCCTTCAAGTAGGTACTGTCCCTAGTCACTGGACTACACATTTGCAATGAATTTTGCGGACACTCAACGCATGTTCAAATCTTCAGTTAAAATTGACTGAACTGCATAAAAACTAAAATTAAGTTCATCAGCCATTTCCCTAATTGTACCTCTACGAACAGAGCGCACTAAGTAGTGAACATCGGCAACATTTTCATTCGTTTCTGAAATTTAAGGACGGCTGAACCGTAGTTCATCTTAAAATGATTCGCGGCCATTCTTAAATCTGTTGAACCAGACAAAAACATTTTACTGGCTCATACAATCACCAGCGAAAGCTGTTTGTAATAGTTCGTAAGTCTCAGAAGCTGATTTCCCGGTTTTAAAACAAAATTTAACACAAACTCGTTGTTCCGTTTTTACGTCTATTTTCACGCAGACAGAATCTGGCAACAAGCCCTAAAAGACGCGCACTCAACCAGCTGCCATGTGGGTCAGATTGCGTTCAAGCACAAGGCAGTGAATCACTCCCCACCCTCCGTGTACCAGCCCGCAAATTCAGTAAGCAGGAGCGGATCCATTCCTAAAACTTTCCAATCACGCCTCGTATTATGAAATTGGTTTGGTAAACCCTTTGCCAGGCAAATGTGATTTGCAGACTACATATGTAGATGCAGATGGCTGCAAAGAAGGTGCTATAAACTGTGAGACTGTTGTGGGGTCGGAATATTGTTCAGGAATAACACCACATCTGATGTCCGCCTCCGTAGCTCAGCGGTAGCGTCGCTGACTACCACGCAGGAGGACCGGATTCGGTTCCCGGCATGGGACTGAGTGTTGTGTGTTATCCTAATCATCATTATCATCTCATCATCATTGGCACGTAAGTCGCCCACGCGGCCTCAAATAGAAAGACTTACACTCAGGCGGACGAACAATCCCGCAAGGGATCTCCCGCCCAGGAACGCCATACACTCATTTCCATTTTACCACATATGATCATACAGTTCCGATGGGAATGCAAGAGAAGACATTCTGTGACAGATAACTTCGGTCACGATGATTGTCGGACCTAACAAAGAAGCATGGTCCAAGGCTTAGGTCAGTGTATGGCGTATTGGTTTCTCGCCGTGCGACGTGAGGAGGGAAACAGTCCAGCACTGTCAGAGACTCCTGTTATCGACGGCGAAAGCAGTTTCCGCGGTTAATAAGCCGCGTTGAATTCGTTATTAATGCAGGTATGTATATCCAGAACTGTTTATATCGTAGTTGTTCTGCGGACGCCAGAGCAGGAAATGGACGACACCTACGCTTATGCTACCTGTACAACACAGGTGGGCTGCGGTTGCTGTCCGCTCGAATGTAGGCGCTTGTACTAAAGGCAGCAGAAGCAGTTGTAACACTGCGCTTCAAATTGGAAGTAAGATTTACGAAAAGTCGAGACGTGTTCTTAGTATTTGTAGATCCAGAAGAAAGGTAAATGTTCTTGCCTCTGAGAAAAATAGCAGTAATCAGTTTGGGAAAAGGGTTATGCGTAATCTCTATAAGAACCAAGAGCTTTACGAGTGAGAATAAAATTCATGACACGATATGACCGCTGATCACATTACTGTCCTTAATGACAGTGAAAAGGAATTAGTAGACGTGTAGAATATACTGGGCAGTCTAATAAGAATAGACGAAGCAGAAGAAATACGATGGTACAGACCAGACGAGTATCATCATTATATAAATACGCGAATACGAAACTAAAGATACAGATTTTTCGAAAATGATCAAATGTTTGTAATTCTGTGGGACCAAACTACTTTGTTCGTCAGTCCCTAGACTTACAAACTACTTCCCCATAGTCAAGTCCCATAAACTCTACAAACATTTGAGGATACGAATCTTCGACGCGGGAGGCCGCGCGATCCGTAACGTGGAGCTCCAGACCGACATAATTTTGTTATTAATCATACAAGAAGGCCAATGAAACGTACATAACTCGAAAGGTGGTTCGTCATAGATGTTGCGAATATAAAAATTATTTGTGCATGTAGCCATTAAGAGTGTTAGAAAGAAAAAAAAGGAATTTTAGGATGATACTCCGAATTCTCTATACGTTTTGTCACTATATTATAATCCGTTACAGGTGGCACGTTGATATAGGTAAAATTAGCTTCGTCAGTTAGCGCTGGGAGTTCCAAAGTAAGGTCCTGGGTTCAGTTTACACTACCCCTTTCTTTAAAATTCTTCGTAACGTTCAATTATTAACTTTTAAATTAAGTTTTTAAATATAATTAAACAATTCAGTTTAGGAACGCAGTATTTTAACAAGTCTCAAGGAGAAACATTGGGATACTATTAAGAAAACCAATTTTCACACATGGTAAGCTACATTTTGCAGCAAGTAGAGTTCGATCCTTCGATTGTTTGAAATTTTATATTTGTAAACATAGATAACAATGACATTAGCGAATGATGAAAGGATTTATACAAGAAAATGTTGATTTTACTGAAGTTCTGTAATGGTAAATTGTGAAATAAAGCAATTACTTCCCTCATTTGTGTCTTCATTCTGTCATGTTTCCTCTTTGCCCTTTCTTTCACCTGTTCTCATTGCATTCACATAAAACATATAAATTTGTAGTGCTCAATAAATTCCAATTGTATTATTTATTTATTTTCATTTTCATGACTTTCAAACACAACTGGTCGAATTTCGAGTACAGGCAATACTAGTATTAATAAAAACGATTCCGTAAAGAATCGAATTAACGTGTATAATATCCTAAATAACTCGCCTTGAAAATGTAATGGAGGAGAAGTTTAGAAATGCTTTGTAGCCTGTTTGAAGTCACTAAGTGTTCTCTTTATCAAACACTAAATGAATATATGTAATTTGCGTACCTTTCCACGCTATACTTAATTTCTCACCGACATCTATGACAACAAACCCCGAAAAAAGTGTTATACCACGATATAATTTTACTGATAGATTATGTGATACATGTGCATGACGCTGCAGAGTATAATGACGTATAAATTAAAACGTCACGCTTAATATTAGAGTTTTACTGCATGTAATTGTCAGCAGACAAATTTTGACGCTTACACGTGTCTATCACGTCATATATCCTGAATTATGTGTCATAAAATGATATAATGTTTACGTAGATTCATCTGTACATTTGTTTAGGTTTTAGAATGTCTCATAGTACTTAATTTCATAACCCCCTGGCGCGCGTTCATTATTGTACATCACCAAACCGTCCAAAAGATAGGGTTACTCATAGAAGTCTGCGTAAAGCGCAACGACTCCATTTATTGGGCTGACCAACATTAAGAAGATGGTAAAATCGAAACACCGTTGGTAGATAATGAATGAGAATGAAGATTATTGGACTAGTATATAAAAACCAAAACATGACAGTATGGAGCTAGAGCTACTAAAAAAACGTGAACGGCTAACGATGCCGAAGACATGTTTTAAAAGATGTTATCCTGGGTTTGATCAGAAGACAGAAAGTAATAATTCTCCTACTTTCCGAAGGTATTAGTTGGCTCTACTAGAATCACAGGGAAGGAAGCCACACAGTAAACCAGGAGTTAAGACCATTTTTGTTTCTGTTTTCCTGAACAAATCAAATGAAGCATGGAATCGAAAAGATCTTCAGATCACCCAAGAAGATCAAACAATATTTAAGATTGGCAAAAGACGTAGTTCACCCACTGCCGACACCAGGGATACACAAAATTTCATGCATTTGTGGTAAAGTATAAAGTAGAACAAACAATACGACTTCAACACCTGGTTAAGCCGAACATAAAAAGAACATTCGTCTGGGACATACCGAAATGTCGGCCCTAACAGAACATGTTTCTCGAGATGGGAACCACGAAATAAAATTTAGTGACAGGCGCAAAGAAATTGCATTACTATGCGCGGACTTGTGGAGAACAATAGAGATTCATAAACACCAGGTTGATTTTGTAATGTACGGGCGAGACCATCTAAGCTGTCTTCTTACAAA
This sequence comes from Locusta migratoria, assembly GCA_026315105.1. Lineage (NCBI taxonomy): Eukaryota > Metazoa > Arthropoda > Insecta > Orthoptera > Acrididae > Locusta > Locusta migratoria. The sequence goes on from CM048747.1 coordinate 274,614,644, forward strand.
GCTCGGCAACTATAATGGATTTCTCATTGCATAAAATCAGATCTGCGTGGCTCCGCAGCACAAATCCAAAGGTCGTTGGTTAGATCCACGCCAGGTCCTAGGATTTTTATCTGTCACATTCCACTTCTTTCACTTCTGGCAGAGTTTCTGTTGTGAAAAATACCGAGTAGCACTGTGGTTCAGAACCCACGTTAAGCTGTAGGTCCCCCTATACCTGGCTGGGTAAGTCAGTTCGAAGGTCGGAGGAAGGCAACGGCATACCACCTCCAAACATGCCCCATGACTAGTAAAGCACTGTGGTGTTCAAACCTAACTTCGGATTGTTGACTTCTGTACCTTTATTTTTTATTTTTTTATTTATTTATATTTTTTAAAAATTAGATCTACCATTGTGCAGACAACTTCCACCCTTGGACACATGACTAAATGTTCATACGTCTGTTTTTCCGCATTCACATTGGTCATCTTCGGAATAGCCCTACTTAACCAAGTCTTCTTTGCATTTTTTACTCCTGATCTTAAAGATCATCTGGTGATGGTGCAACTCTGATATCTTCCGTGCTTGCTGTATTAGATTTGTGGTTACATCCGCCTTATGCAAGACATCTTGTTTTGTTTAAATACCCAAACATTTTTCGGCACTTATTGTGCCATATTCAGTGGGTTTTTGCCTTTTATTTTCTGGAATGAAATGTTACAGATCTTTTTATGTAACGATTTGGACGAGTTGTTTGATTTGACAACTTTATTTACGATACTTACATTATATCATTCGCAGAATTTTCATCTTCCTTAATTGAAGAATGACAAGTTCTCACAGCTTGTCATCTGCAAACAACAAGACGTTTTGATTACAGAAACTATTGTACATTTGCCTGGAAGTTATGTGGAAAAATAGATCTATGTGGCTGTTTAGTGGCTTACTTACATTCGAGCTGTGGTGTTGCTGTTTGCTTGTTTGTGTCGTGTTCTTTAGTGTTATATGATATTCAGTGCACTTTTTCTTGTAAACTGGCACTGTTTATACCGCCATTTCTCTTTTTGTGGTATCTGTATCGCATTCATTTGTTTGTGTGCTGCATCTGTGATGTGGCACGCAAATTTTGAATAGTTTTGATACTGGCTATGTTTCGTGTGTGTTTTTATTGTGTGTGTGTGTGTGTGTGTGTGAGAGAGAGAGAGAGAGAGAGAGAGAGAGAGAGAGAGAGAGAGAGAGAGAGAGAGAGAGAAAGAGAGAGAGAGAGACAAATACTATGTGTCTGTGTGGATGGGGGAGGGGAGGGGGGGGGGGGTCGGAGAGGACTGTCAGGCGTGTAATGTGGTGGTTGGATTTATTTATATAGCTACTTCTTTTGTGGTCTCAAACAGGGTTTTTGTTGCATATTGATGTATATTCGTTAAGTACATTCTTATTTTGGGCTATTGCTTTCTGGATGTGTTATTTTTCCTCTATTGTTAGTTTTTGGAATAATCTGTTGCTGGTTTTGAGCATTTGTAGGTCTCTTTCTATGTTTGTTGGGGTATGGTTCTGTTTTATTAAATGTTCAGCAAATGTTGAGTGACAGCTTCTACTTTTCAATGCTCTGAGTTGTTCAGTGTATCTTATTTTCAAATTTCTGCATGTCTGACCTACATACATAGATTAGCAGCTACTGCAAGTAAGCTGGTATATTTCTGATGGGCTGTACTTAGTGTTGGTGGCATGTTTACCTAGTCTATTACGTATTCTGTTGTTGGTTCTTTGCCCTATGTTCATCTGTTGTTTCTTACTGTTTGTGATTTTATTGTTCCAAGTCATAATGTGCCATTTGTTGCTTACTGTGTGTTGGTTTGTTGTGTGCAATGTTTCAAGAAAATGGGCATGACACAAAACAGTGGACATAATAGACAGAAAATTACAAAAACAGATAACACACAATCATGAAAACTCCACACACAGAGATGAATTTCTGAACGACAACTCCTTCTACTCATTGGATGAATTTTTAGATTCAAATTAGTAGATGTAAAAAAGAAAAATATATATAAATAAATAAATAAAATAAATACATTTGTGTCATGTAACGTTTTGTGTTATCTAATATCTTTTACAGACACCTGTTATTAACCTGACAAGTCCAACATCTTTACGAAGTGTCTTATTCGTGATCTATGGAATAAGTATTAATATAATCAAATCTAATCTGTGTATTTGGCCATCCAACAGGATTTTATTTTTTGCTTCGGTTTTCTGAGTGTAGTAGTTTTCTTGTAATGTTAGAAGAAGGCTTCTGTTGTTTATTCTAAGTGAAATGTTTGTGTTTCGTTGAGGCTACATCAGTATGCAAAAATATAATTTCCAGGTGTAGAATCCACTAATGATGCCCTAAAACAACGGGCGAAACGCGTATAGGTAGAATAAAAAGTTGTCAGGAAGAAAACGAATGTTTCCTTACTGAAAACCACTATTTTTACTTACTCTCTCTGTGAACAATTTAAAGTAAATTAGTGTAGATGCTTATTAGAGATAGAACCAGTATTACTTTGTTCGAAAAACAATTAAGCTCTTCCGCACTTGGCCTGACGAATCTGTTGGGGAAATGTACTCTGAATGTTTCGGACGTGTTCAATGAAAACCAAAATTTTATGTACCTTCTTACGCTTTGTGTATGTTCTATCTGTAAAACATAACAAAATTGTGCTTTTCATTCAATGTGATGTTTTTCGACCAAGAACGGAGGGAAGAATCAGTCAGATTGGCATTCGGACCTGTTTTGAGTACAAGCAGCAGAAAAATCTATTATGGCTATTACTTGCAGCGGTCAACTGGGAGATGTTCAGAGCCACTAACAGTACGAAAAGAGTTGGCCTCCCTACCCATTGCTCATTGCTAACTGACAGTCGCTGCTACCAGCCTTATCTTATCTGTCTGAAGCTTGTACTTTCATCTCTCAACATTACTCCTAACAAATGCACGTCAGCCAGAAGTTTTGTCATCACTGAACTGTATCTATCGAACCAACTTTCGGTCCAAAAGGTCGAGGTCACTACCGCATACTAACGAAGGGATGCTCAATCATTAGGCAGACGGTTTAAATGCAAGTGGGGTGATAAATACTGCTCAAAATGTCAAATGTTTGTAAATGTATGGAACTAAACTTCTGCGGTCATCAGTTACTAAGCTTACAAACCAGAGCATATTTTAAGGGATTTTCACTGGGCGACATTGGAAAGATGATCCGAGTGTTCCGGGAGCCTTCCCCCGGAAAAATTTTCAAAATATTGATGCCTAAAACCGTATTTTGAAGCCTTTTTTTAATTAAAATCAAAGCTGCTTAATTTATCCTTAATATATTTTTATTCATATATGTTTTTAATGATAAATAAAAATGTTTGTGGAACAATACTAAATTTGGACTTTGAAGAAATCATTTATGTCTCTTAATTTTGTTAAATAATCTTTCACTTGTTTTTGTTGTCTTTCATTGGTTAAGTAGTTAATAGAATACAGTACCTGTTATAAGTTCACTTTAATTTGACATGGCTATTAAATGAAAATAGTATTAAATTAAACTAATATCAGTACTATGATTACTTAAAATACCTTCCTGTGCACTTTCTGTAAAAGTTAATAAATCATTTGCCTTAAAAGGTCATATTACGTTATGGTTCCTCAATTTGCATTTTTGCTCTAGAGAATTCTGTACACCAACGGGAAAGAAACACAATCACAATTTTAAGCCATCTAAGAAAAGTACTTACTTCTGAATAAAATGAGTCATGAGATGCTGGTGCTAAAGCCCTCTTTAAAGAACGTGAAGTTCTAGTGTGTTTTCTTTCAAAGAGTATTGAACAGTAATTTTATACCTTCATTTGTAAGACTGTAGGTAAAAACAGTTCTTTTGCCGTTTTTATAAATGTCTTAATGCACACAAGAAACAATTTTCAAGAAATATTTTAAAATAGGCGTACAACAAAATTTTAAAGGATAACGAAATTACTGGGTTGACAAAATATTTTGATAAAAAAGTTACAAAGTCCCTAACTAAAAGAATGTGTATTATGATTAACAAAGATTGGTAGTATTTTCATGTATTGCTTTCTTTGATAACATTTTAATGGGTGATTTTTTTGGGGGAGGGGTGTAAAATGAGTTTCTCTAGTAGGTCTTAGAGGTAACAAGACTGAGAAGGTTGGGAACCTATGTTCTAAAAGATTTACAAGAGGTTATTTTTTAATTCCCGGTACATTTGATATGTGATTCAATAAAAATAAATTGCCGGCAATACCCATAGCCACTGGGCGACAAAATCTTAGCACTGGGCGACACAAGTGTCGCCCAGTTAACGTGTTATTTTATGCCCTGTTACAAACTACTTAAACTAACTTATGCTAAGGACAACAAATGTAGCCATGCCCGAGGAGGACTTGAACCTCCGGCGGCGAGTAGCTAGGTGCCTTCCAACGCTCGGGAACTCCCCCGCGGTCCAATACTGCCCCTAACTGCCACAAATCGCATCTTAGTATTGAGCTAAAACCCAGTGTCTCTGCGTTTTTTTTTCCTTGACCGATGGTATAAGACAAGACACAAGCTGTTTATCACAAGGTGACAAGTGAACTATCGATACTGTGCGTCTCGTGTTGAATAAGCTACTTAGAGGCAGTAGGATTAAAATTATGCTTCTTTTAATAACCACCAAAATATTTGCAACGTTTTTCAACTGTTAGTGTTGTTGCTGCGGTGGTCTTCAGTCCGCAGACTGGTTTGATGCAGCTCTCCAAGCTACCCTGTCCTGTGCAAGCCTCTTCATCTCTTAATAACAACGGCAACCAACATCCAATTTAATCTGCTTACTGTATTCGTCTCTTGGTCTCACTCTGCGATTTTACTCCCCCTCCCCCACCCCTACCCAATTCAATACACACACACACACACACACACACACACACACACACACGTCCCTCAAATACTAAATTGACGAGTCCTTTATGTTTCGGAATGTGTCCTACCAAAAGATCTCTTCCCTGACGGGAATTATTTTCGTTCACAAGTCTCCTCAGTGCTTCGTCATTGGTTCCAAGACCTACCCGTTTACTCTTCAGGTTTCTCCTGTATCATCATTTCAAAAACTTCGTGTCTGAACTATTTGTCGTCCACGTTTCGCTCTCGCACAAGGCAACACTTCAGACAAATGACTTTAGAAAATATTTCGTAACACGTTGATATTGGATGTCAACAAATTTCTCTTATTCAGAAACGCTTTTCTTCCCATTGTCATTCTACGTTTTATATCTTCTGTACCTCGAACGTCAAATAACAAAATTCCCCTAATATCTTCATTTTCTCGTTTTCTAATCTAATTTCTTTACGTAGGTCGATTACATTAGACTACATTCAATTACGCTAGTTGTTCTCTTATTAATGTTCATCTTATAATCTCATTTTGGGAAACTATCCATCTCTTTCAATTGTTCTTCTAGGTTCTCTGCTGTCCCAACAGAATTGAAGTGCTATCAACAAAACACAGAGATTTCATTTATTCTGCCTGACTTCAATACTGCTTCTAAATTTATCCTTTCTTTTCTTCACCGCTTGCTCAATGTACATGATGTACAAATTTTGTGTAAAATTACTTATTTTTATGTAAAAATACATCTTCTGAGTAGAAGAAGTTGTCACCCAGAAATTCTTTCCGTTTTAATTTTAAATGCTGGTTGGCTATCTGTCTGACATTATTTATTTTTTTTTTTTTTTTTTTTTTTTTTTTTTTTTTTTTTTTTTTTTTTTTTTTGGTAAGTGACCAAAGACTTTTGTGGCAGCATAATTCACCACTTTCTGTGCCAAGTTAGATTTAACCGTGAATAGTGTAGATCATGTTTCTTCTAGTGTTGTAGTTATGCTATTACTTTTTACCTGTACCTGTACCACTTACTTCAACCTTTTGCCCTCTTCCAGTGAAGTGTGAATTAAATCATTTGTGGACAGCCCCACTAATACCACAATGCTTAAGCTTATCTAGAATAATTCCACGTTTTACATAATAAAAAGCCTACGAGAGATCACAAAATATCCCAACGCGTGATGTCTGGTTATTCAGATAATTTAATATTTGGTCAGCAAAATCATATGTAGCACTTTCTGTTGAAAAGCAAAGCTGAAAATCATATTTTACAAATATTGAAAGCTACTCTTGAGAACATATAGCTGTCAGAAGTGGTAATGACTGACAGCGGACGTATCTCCTTTTTATACAATGGTTAAACACTAGCACATTTTAGCCTATCTGGAAAAATACTCTGTTTCAGAGAGCTGTTAAATATGTGGCAAAGAATTCTACTTATCTGTCGGGAACAAAGTTTTAGAACTCTGCTAGGAATGTCATCAATTACATACGAACTTCTACTTTTGACTAAGTTTATTAAATTGTTAATTTTATAGGGAGAGGTGGGTAGAATTTAAATTTTATCTGATTGCATAGGTATGCCATTTCCATTTAATAGCTTTGCCTCTTATATTGAATATTTAGATCCTTTTTTCTTCGCGACATTTAAAAATGATTATAAAAATATTTTCAACTTATGACTTTTTGTTATTAAGTTCAAAGTTCAAATGTTTGTATAGCTTATGGGACTTAACTACGGGGTATAGTCCCTAAACTTACAAACTACTTATGAACTAGCTAACACTAAGGACGGCACAAATATCCGTGCCCTAGGGGGGATTCGAACCCCCGACCGTAGTGGCCGCGCAGACCAGGACTGACGCGCTGCTTTTTGTTAGTAAACTTTTCATTCATTTTAATGGTCATTCATTCTCCCTGTTCTCTTGATTGCCCTGTTTCTCTTTAAATTATATTCCAAGTTATTTTAATGTCATTCTCAGGGATATTAATAGTACTAATTTCAGATATAATACACAAGCTTCTTGACTTTTTAATAACTTGTATCAATAACACACAGTAGTTTTTCTAATATTTGACTGTTTCTATGTTATTACTCTTTCTGCTGTTAGATACAGTTCCATTTTCCGGCTACAAGAGACTTTTATTCCTTTAGTTAGCCATGTTTGTTTTTTCTTACGTCGTTTCCAATTGAGGGAACAGTTTTCAAGTACACTTCCCAATGTGTAATGATATAAGTTGTATTTGAAATTAGCATCGGGTTTCTTGTACAACTCATCTTTGTCTACCTGCTTGTATACCTCAACCCTGTCGAACATCCTTCCCAACTACTACGTACGTTTTATACCTATCTACTTTTATAACTGCTGTCTGGCTTCTGTAAAATTTGTATATAACTTTTAGGTCCCTGTATTTTATCCCTACTTCCTTCAGAATTTTATAGAGTCTATTCCAGTCAACGTTGTCAACAGCGCTCTCCAAATCTACAAAATCTATAAACGTAGTTTCTCCCTATGTTTCTCTAAAAATGTATAACTGATAACAGCCGTTATGGCACATATACTTTTCAGATACGTTAATGAAGACAACAACAAAGGATTCACTTAAGTCGTGCTAATACAACAAATTTAAAAAAAAAATCCTGTTACTTCGTTAACTCCCCTAGCAAATTGAGAAAGTTCTTACAGGCGTTATCAATTCTGTGAAACTATGAGTTTGTTGCTCACACTCATCCACAGGATGAAAATTTCATTATGGAATTTAAAAATTTCGAACGTTTCAGTGCACTGAAATAAATCCAATGGCAAAGATGAAAACTTGTGATGTACCGGGATTCGAACCCGGATTTCTCGCTTTGGGTCAGCGGTCGCCTTAACCAATTAAGCAGTCCAGGCACGCTCCCCTTCCAACCTAAATCTCAGCTTTTAGTACCATACGACTGTAGTGCCCCCTGCCCCTTTGATCCAACTTGCTCGCAGCCTATACTGGATTCCCTCAAGGGACCGAGCGTTTGAATGCGTACGCATTGAAATTGTCAGTTGCCTTGTCGGGCAGATATGCAGTTATTTATATGGAGCCTATTCTTTTCGGACTTGTTTACACTATTAGATTTTACTTTGATTATTACATTTACAAATAGATCATACTGATCCATTCGCTAGTAGGAAAACCTTGGAATCGAAACAAAGTGAAAAATAATATTTTGTTAGTCACGTATGGAGTAGGTTATATATTATTAATTTTAGAAAATTGTCAGAGGAGAAAAATAGCGATCTATTTGGTATGATTAATATTACAAAAAACAGTCTTCATCTCAAAAATTAACAGTTTCTATTTACCGGTTTCGATTTGATGTAGGTCATCTTCGGAATAACAAGTAGCCCATATGGCCAGTGCTGCACTCGGCTGGGCTGTCCTAGGCTGTTCTGCTGCCAGCAGGTTATATATGACTGATGTTTTGTACTGAACAAAGGAGAAAACCTTTGTATTTTCTGTCATGCAAGACAAATGAGTCTCTATTTGTTTATTAGTCAGAAGATTTATTGCTCTGATTGTGAATCATAAAAAATGTTCAAATGTTTGTTAAGCTTATGGGACTTGACTACGGGGTCATCAGTCCCTAAACGTACAAACTACTTATGAACTACTTACGAACTAGGACGGCACAAATATCCATGCCCGAGGGGGGATTTCAACCCCCGACCGTAGTGGCCGTGCTAACCGTGACTGGAGCGCCTCAGTCACCTCGGCCACCGCGGCCGGCTGTGAATCATACCTGAAGAAGAATGAACAAAGAAAAGGCGACGTTAGAAATTCTTGTTTCATTTTTTGCACTACACTTTTAATGCGTTGAATTCCTGTTCAACGACAGAAGACGACTTCACAAGTCGGAAAGGTATTCTTAAAATATATTTTACATTTATTAATTTATCTGAAACCTTATTAAATACACGCCATTCAGAAGAGTTCAATAACACCTCCTACCGGCCGCCCGAGTGTCAGAATGTGGCGAATAGTAATAATAATAATAATAATATCGTGTGGCTTATTGATCTGGTGCAAGTCTTTCAATTGGACACAACTTCGGCGATTTGCGTGTCCATAGCCTACCCCAGTTATCCAACCGGGCAAAGGGGACCTGCAGCTTAACGTGGAATCCGAACCACGTATCGTTCCTGGCGACTCCTCACATCGTTGAGAGGTGAAGGATGGGTTAAAATGCAGACTGAAAAAATCCGAGGTCCGACCGGGTTTCGAAATCGCGACCCTTCGGTTTCCAGCCGAGAGTTTTACACCAGGACCACCGGATCCCACTGACGAATAATGTAAAAGAAATTCTTTCTGATCTAAATTATGTGTCTTGTATAAGTCGTATAACAGGGAAAAGGATGTAACCAGCTACAAAATTTTCCTGCTGGAGTATAAGAAAGCAACCATATTCCTGTTTAAAAGACTATGACACGAAAGTTGCGAACCAGCTGCTTCAGTTCTGATTCCGCCTTCCTGACCTAATTTCGGCATGTGAACGTTTCTTAATGCTGAAATAGAACAGCAGGGATTGGCGGTGAAAGAGAGAAGCACCCGTGGTAAAGAAAGCGAGTAGACATAGTGGCCAGAGACAGCGTGAGTAAAAAAAGATAAACGGATGAAGATTGTAGCAGTGGGAACAAAACAGAGCAGACAGCAGACAGGAAAGTGAATCAAATGGATAGAGGTAGCATCAATGGGAGAAAATGAGAGCAGGTAGTGGGAAGAGAAAAGACAGGTGAGGGGACACCACACATGTGAATATACTAATCGTCAATCCGTAAATGTAGTGCTGTCGCTGTTCGTTTCAGTCTTCTCACAGGAAACATTAACGACGATTGGTTCAGGATCTAGGCATGATTTCATTCAAATAGAATCATAAAGAAAGAGACATCGTAAGTTTGAGTGTTTTCAGCAACCGTAGTGTCTGTTCATTTATTAGAAACCACTTATCTCAAAAATTACTTGACGAATTCGCATGGGGTTTTCATAGGTAACTTCAGCGCACCCTGGGGAAACATACAGACTTCGTTTCATAAAAATCTGACCACGGAAAAGAAGAATATCACAATTTAACGTTTTTTTACCTACAACCGTCACGTCTGTCTTTCTGTTTCATCGCGATAATCTCCAAAACTTACAAACAAATTTTCAATGCTTTTCACAGGTAAAGTGAGGTTATTGTGCGGTTACATAAATGCTTCATTTCAAAAAATAGGATCAGAGAAAGTAATGATATCACAATGTAAACAATTCTCTGAAAGCAATCGCATATCCGCGGCGGAGTAGCCGTGCGCTCTGAGGCGCATCGGTGTGTGTGTGTGTGTGTGTGTGTGTGTGTGTGTGTGTTTGTGTCGTCCTCAGGTTAATTTAACTTAGTTTAAGTAGTTTGTCAGCTAGGAACTAATAACCAAGCAATTAAGTCCCATACATTTATAAACATCTGAACTTTTTTGCAATCTCATGTGTCCATTTGTAGAGGGTAATCTCCAAAAGTACTACACGAACATTCGTGGGGCTTCACAGGTAATTGTAGAATAGCATGGAGCATAACGTACCTTCTTTTCATGAAAATAGAATCATGGGAAGAAAAGATATCGTACTTTGTAGTTCTATGTACACACTATGCTTATAAGCACGGTGTAGTATGGCAAATATCTAAAAGTACTTAACAAACATTCTTGGGGTACAACAAATAAATTGAGAATAGCCTGGGGCAACATATAGGCTTAATTTCATCAAAATCAGATCCGGAGAATAAAAGGCATCGTAATTTGAAGTTTTACGTGTATTTCATGCTTGGTAAGAACGGCGTAATGCAGCAAAGAACCAATAGAGGCGCTTTTAGTTTGGTAGTGCCCCAGAAAACTAGTAGATAGTTCTGCGGGTGCTCGTGTGACTTTTGGTAGCGTTCGGATAATTACCTTTTGAAAATGCTATTTACTCTCAAAAATTACTATATTTCTGAAAATCGTTTTCTTGATTGCTATGTTCTACGAAAAATGACTCAACTCAATGAATATAAAACTGATACATCCTCGCAGTGTTTAATATTTATTTACATAATGATATTACAGTCTAACGTATACGCACAACTGCTATGAAATTTTAAGTCTCACGCTTGGAGCGACAATAGCACCTCTAGCAGAAAGAGAGCCAACCCTTAGAATAATGATTGTTTTCAGTGATATTTCTACTTCATTAAGGAAATACTTATTACTTATTGTATTTTAGCCTTCTATGCTTCGGTGCATTGTCAAGAGATATGAATGATCTGGAAATTAATGTCTGAAATGGCAAATATCAGTGATGTATGATGTAAGCCTATTCATGTAGATATGCCTATTTCTACCACGTATTAAAAAAAAAAGAACTGCTGATACATTTTCAAGGAGTTTCCTCAGGAAACTTGAGCTAAGTTTGAGGGAACATGTAAGCATGATTTCATCACAATCAGGGCAAAAAAAAAAAAAAAAAAAAAAAAAAAAAACACCTGAATAAATAAATTAATAAAAAGGAAAAAAACCTTCATCAATAACTTCCCCAGTTTGACTGGCGCTCCATCTGGCGTTCTGTATCTGCTTCTTTTCTTGAATCTGATGTACAGTCGGTCTGGTACCTTACTCTCAATCGCAACCATGTTTGCCGCTTTCGCCTTCATCGCATCCATCTCGCCGAATCACCTTTCTGTCCCATGTGTGGAGTGGCTGACACTGACGAACATCGTTTTGTCTGCGCTACTGCTACTGACGTTTGGCAACTGATTCGCCGTATCATAGCTTTCCTCACGAGAACTATTCCAGACAGTATTACTACTAAATTTGCTTTTTAGGTATGGTCCGCCTTGAGCAAACAAAATTGTTTTTAGTTTCTCCCAAACATGTTTCGCTGGCGTTGCAGCATTATCAGTGGGATATTTATTTTATACTGTCTGTCAAATGAACAATGAAATGATTGTTACTTTTTGTACATTAAGTATAGAAACTACAGATAATTGTAAAACTAATATAATTATGAAACTAATATAAATCGTTTCTTATTTTTATAGGTATACTAGGCCTACCTTAATGCCAAATGTAGTTGTGTTTGGCGTTCTTTAACTCACAAAACATCATTGTGTATTTTTTACAGATTATCATCTGCAAACCAAAACGTGTGTAGTTAATGGGGTGAATGGTTAGCTTGTAAATATCGCGATTTTTACGAAAATATTGGACGTCATTTTTGTGTTTTGGTTTATTTTACTGCTGTGACTATTACTATAACAAAATGTCTATGCGTTTATAGCAAGTTTTTACTTTGGTGAATCTGCGGCGTTTTCACGTTGTGAACAAGCACTGTGGTACTTTCACTTACCCAATGTTTATGTTATGAAAACAAGATGGTGGGCAGTTGAATTCTGGGAGAAGCGTTAAGAACAGCTGACTGTGGTGGGAGTGGGAGTTTTTGAATCATGTTACTTTCGTTTTAGTGTGTGTGTGTGTGTGTGTGTGTGTGTATTTATGGATTTTCTGTTAGCTCTTTGAGGGCAGAGAGTATAGTTACGTTGCAGAGGGCTGTGTATTCATTTATTATTTCTTTTCTTTCTATTATGGATTTCTGTATGTGGAAGTTCTCTTCGATTGTTAATTTTTGTGGGAGGCTTTTGCTGTGTTTCAGAATTACTCCTTGTTGTTGTTGTGGTCTTCAGTCCGGAGACAGGTTTGATGCAGCTCTCCACAATACCCTATCCTGAGCAAGCCTCTTCATCTCCACATAAGAACGGCAACCTACGTCTATCTGAATCTGCTTACTGTATCCATCTCTTGGTCTTCCTCTGCGATTTTTACCCCACACACTTCCCTCTAATGCTAAATTCACAATTCCTTGATGTCTAAGAATGTGTCCTACCAATCTATCCCTTCTTTTAGTCAAGGTATGCCAGAAATTCCTTTTCTCCCCAATTCTGTTCAGTACCTCCTCATTAGTTACGCGATCCACCCACCTAATCTTCAGCATTCTTCTGTAGCACCATATTTCAAAAGCCTCAATCCTCTTCCTGTCCGCACTGTTTATCGTCCATGTCTCACTCCCATACAAGGCAACACTCCATACAAATGCCTTCAGAAAGGACTTCCTTAGGCTTAAATCAATATTCGTTGTTAACAAATTTCTCTTTTTCAAGATCGCTTTTCTACCCATTGCCATTCTGCATTTTATATCCTCTGTACTGCGACCATCGTTTGTTATTTTACAGCCCAAATAACAAAACTCATCTACGTCCTTTATTGCTTCGTTTCCCAATCTAATTCCTTCAGAATCACCTGATTTTCTTACACTGCACTCCATTACCCTAGTTTTACTCTTGTTAATGTTCATCTTATATGCACCTTTCAGCACACTGTCCATTCCATTCAATTGCTCTTCCAGGTCCTTTGCTGTATCTGACAGAATTACTATGTCATCAGCAAAACGCAATGTTTTTAATTCTCCCCCCTGAATTTTAATTCCTTCTCCAAATTTCTCCTTGCTTTCCTTTATAGCTTGTTCAATGTACAAATTGAATAACATTGGAGAAAGGCTACAACCCTGTCTTACTCCCTTCCCAACCACTGCATCCCTTTCATGCCCTTCAACTCTGACAACCGCTGTCTGGTTTTTGTACAAGTTGTAAATAACCTTACGCTCCCTATATTTTACTCCTGCTTGCTTCAGAACTTGAAAGAGTTTATTCCAATCAACATTGTCAAAGGCCTTCTCCAAATCTACAAAAGCTAGAAATGTAGGTTTGCCTTTTCTTAATCTATCTTCTAGGATAAGCCGTAAAGTGAGTATTGCCTCCCGTGTTCCTACATTTCTCCTGAACCCAAACTGATCTTCCCCGAGGTCGGCTTCTACCAGCTTTTCCATCCTTCTGTATATAATTCGTGTTAATATTTTGCAACCATGACTTATTAAACTGATGGTTCTGTAGTTTTCACACCTGTCTGCACCTGCTTTCTTTGGAATGGGGATTATAACATTTTTCTTAAAGTCTGAGGGTACTTCGCCTGTCTCATACATCTTACACACCAGGTGAAACAGGTTTGTCATGGCTGGTTCCCCCAGAGACTTCAGTAGCTCTGAGGGAATATCATCTACTCCAGGGGCCTTGTTTCGACTAAGGTCTTTCAGGGCTCTGTCAAATTCTTCTCTCAGTACAGTATCTCCTATTTTCGGATCGAGTATATTTTCCAAAGGCTGTATATTGGATTCGCGGACATGCCATACACTGTCTTTTTGGACATACTCCAAAATCGAAACGATTTTAGACCTATCCCACGGATCGCCATTATAGAGTTGTACGTCAGCTCAAATACAGACAATACTTTTCATACCTTCAACGACCCTCCCCGCATCTGGAATATGTTCAGTCAAGAGAGAAGAAGTTTAAATGTTTGAACAGCTGTTCCTACTTGAACTGTTCAACTGAATGCGCATTCTACGAGAAGCCGTGACTAACCTTACTAGCCGCAGGAAACCGAGATGTTCTGAACTATACAACGCACATCAAGATCTATTAAATAATAATTAAAAAAAGGCGATCTGGACCACTACGTTGCGGATCGCGTGGCCTCCCGCGTCGGGGGTTCAAATCCTCTCTCGGGCGTGGATTGTGTGTTTGTCCTTAGGTTAGTTTAAGTAGTTTGTAAGTCTAGGGACAGGACCAAAGTAGTTTGGTCCCATAGAATTACAAACATTTAAACATTTTTGAAAAAAGATTCGAGATATCGTAATCTTAAGTGTCTCTTCATCTATTACAAATCCTTAATCTCCTAAAGTACTTCACGGATTTGGATAGAGAAATTTCGTTTCATAAAAGTGGGATCGCGGAAAAGTCTTTACACGTAGACTATGCTTGAAGTATGGACGGCGTAGTATAGCAAACAAGCGATAGAGGCGCCTTAGTGCACCAAAGAACTGATAGATGTCGCTGTTGCATTATAAGTATGGCGTAGTACAGCAAGGAAGCATACGTCTGTGACAGAATTGAGCGACGCAATCTTACCTTTAAGAATACCAGCAAACATTGAACATAGTGTTACTGATTTACATACATAACGACATGTCTTTGCTTCTTTCGGCACATTTGATTTCTGTTAAAAACAAAAGACATTCCTTCGAGTCACTCAGTTGTATCCATTTACATAAGAGTTACTTGGAATTTCACTCTTTGTATCAAAAGATACAAAGAAGAAGATCCATCGTTTTGGACAATGACTTTTCGTTACATTTGACATCTTGGCTAGGACAACTGAGTATACTGACAGAGCGATCCAACGAAGATACTGTTTTTGGTGAACTAGGTCCTGAACCCTAAAAAGCCATGATACGCACAAGACCTTCTAGAACTACTATTGCGTAGCATGAGCGTGTAAGCTAGTAATATCATAAAAGTGGTTGGATGTACCCTCTGCCATGCACTTCAATGTGACTTGCAGAGTGCTTATTTAGATATAGATAAGGTGTGGGGATCTGGATTCAGCGACCGATGAACTTCAACAAGAAAAATTTTGTTTCCTTTTTCTCATGCTCTATACCTACGTGTTAAAGTTTTCCGGTCTTAAGACCAAAACAGTCCTCAAGGACGTGTGTATAGAGGTGATATTGGTGACAGAAGAAGCACACAGCAGAGGTGAGAAAGAAAGTATGTGGCAATGAAAGGGGAAAACAATGGGGAAAAAGACAGATGGTGCTGAGAGACGGAGAAAGGACAGATACGAAGACGGTAGTGAAGAAGATCAAGAGAAATATGCGAAGAGAATGAGAGTTGGAGAGACAGACAAGAGAAAGTGCGAATGGTAGAAAAAGGAATGGGTGAGAGATGTATATAAACAGTGGCAGAGGCACTGCGCATGGAAACTACACTACAAAGGGAGAGCAAGCAAGACGATTTAGCAAGTTCCGTGTTTAAAGAGCACGAATATGGACGCGTGCCAAATCTTTTGGTGAGGTAAGCGAAGAACTGAGGCAGCTGGTTGCCTAATTTTCTGTCACACTCTTTTAAACAGGAACAAATTTGCCTTTTTTACGGTCCGACAGGGCCGGTTTTCAGCTGCTAAATGACTGCAACATCTACAAAGACTGGCGTTGTATAGTATAATAATTCACTTCATTTGTAAATTCGTTTGTTACATGTTTGTCTCTTCTTCGCAGTTTTATTAATATTTGTCAGTGACGCATATATCTACAAGTATGTTTACGTTTGAAAAGGAAAGAACCGGCATCGTCAGTTTGCTTGTACATTAACTGCGGAAGTGAAAATTTCGGAAACTTTTTTTCATGATTGGTTCCGTCACTTCGGGGAAATAGGCCACGAATGGACCGTGAGCTTCCACAGCCCGTTTAGCATTGAGGACCTCAAATGTGATGATAGTATCATAAACTAATTGAGGTTCGGAATTGCTCGTACTAATTTGCTTAGCTTTGGATGCATGACAGTGACATGTTTTACATTTTCTTGTAATATTTGAATCTTCCCAATGACTGTTTAGTTATGTTAAACCATAATACCTAACATTTCCATCTGTTCTACTTAAAAGGGAAATACCGCGTGATCAAAAAGTTAGAATAAATTTGAAAACTTAATAAATTACGGAATAATGTAGATAGAAGTAAAAATTGACGCACATGCTTCGAATGAATGGGGTTTTATTAGGAAAAAAAAAGTATTGCTAGACGCATGAAACATCTCTTGCGCGCGTCGTTTGGTGATGATCGCGTGCTCAGCCGCCACTTTCGTCATTCTTGGCCTCCCAGGTCCCCAGACCTCAGATCGTCCGATTATTGGGTTCGGGGTTACTTGAAGTCGCAAGTGTATTGTGATCGACCGAGATCTCTAGGGATGCTGAAAGACAACATCCAACGCCAATGCGTCACCATAACTCCGGACATGCTTTACAGTGCTGTTCACAACATTATTCCTCGACTACAGATATTGTCGAGAAATGATGGTGGACATATTGAGCATTTCCTGTGAAGAATATCATCTTTGCTTTGTCTTAATTTTTTATGCTAATTATTGCTTTTCTGATCAGACGAAGCGCCATCTGTCGAAAATTTTTTGAACTTCTTTTTTTTTCTATTGAAACCCGATGTCATTCCAAGCACGAGTGTCAATTTTTACCTCTCTATCTACAGTATTCCGTGATTTATTAAGTTTTACAATTTATACAGACTTTTTGATCGCCCGGTATATTACTTGTTTGCTCATGACGAATTCGATTTATTTAGCCAATGAATATACCTGGAAAATTTTTCATTGTAAAACTTATAGTTAGTAGATATGACGTCATAAACACTGAGACGCGTGGAAAACGGCCGCATGATGTTTGATCTTATTTTATGCGCTGCTGTACAGTTCACCCGATAGTGATTAAACTTTGCACGACGCGCGGGAGTAGCCGAGCGGTCTGGGGCGCCAAGTTGCGGATCGCGCGGCCTCCAGCGTAGGAGGTTCGAAACCTCCCTCGGGCATGGATGCTTGTGTTGTCTTTAGTATAAGTTAGTTCATAAGTAGTTTGTAAGTTTAGGGACTGAAGACCCGGCAGTTAAGTCCCATATGTCACCGTCTATTTAAAATTTTGCATGATGAATTGCGGAGGGTACTTTACCTACGACTTTACAATTTATTCCGATACTGATGATGTGATGAGTGCTATTGACAAGGGATGACAAACAGATTCCGAGTTTCTAGTTTCCGGAAGGCTTTTGACACTATCCCACAAGTGTATTCTATTGAAATTGCCTACTTATGGAATATCGTCACAATTGGGCGATTGGATTCGTGACACAGTTCTTTGTAGTTAACGGTAACTCATCAAGAAGAACAGAAGTGATACGTGGCGTCCCACAGGGAAGAGTTATAGGGCCCTTATTGTTCGTTATTTTTATACACGACTAGCTTTATATGCCCATGCTTCGCAACGGTTGTTAAAGAGGGACGTGTGTATATCATGATTTTCTAGGGTTCCGGATCTTGGTGAACAAAAACAGAGACCTTGTCGGATCCCTCTGTCAATAAACTCAGTTCTCATAGCCAAGATGTCAAATTTAAGTAGAAGACATTGTCGAAAACGATGAATGTTCATAAAATTTTTCATACTAAAAGTAAAATTAATTGAAGTCCGTACGATGTAAATTCAATGTTAGGTTGTGTTCATAAAGTTAAGACTGTGGTGTGTAATGGTCTTTTTGGCGTAAACTTCTGAAAACACTTCTATCTTTGAGACTGCGGTGTGTAATTGTCTGGCGTAAACTTCTGAAAACACTTCTATCGTTGACATGAGAAATAGTAATAATAATAATAATAACAGCACCCTGTATTGGTCCTATGGTGTAGTACTAAACTGTTTATATCTCACAGTAAGTGTATGCTGAAGTATTAGTATGTTACAGTGTTGCACTGGGGACAATGTAGTTATTCTGTATTCAGTGCTTCCTATTGTCGAAAACTCAACAAATGCTGAAAGTCTGGTAATTTAATCAACAGAGTAGTTCATATCTGTTTAAATAAGGCGTCATGATGGTGTTAATGTGCGATAAAGTACGTCTGGGTAATCGTTGAAGGAATGGCGTCAGCTGATCATCTGCATAGAACTTTCCATTAAATATAGTATTTCCAGTGAATTGTCTTGAATGTGTTAACAGCATCGGCCACTGTTTCAGCTAATACATGTCCCCACGTCCTGCAGAGATTACTTCGTAAAGCACGAAGCTGAAATCGACCTTGTGTAATGGAACTATATATTCAGAAGTCGGATTATAACACTAAGTACAATTATATCTGCAAAAGAAGACGTCTTTCTCTATCTTAATGTAGCCTGCACCCAAAGCAAGTAATTGCGAATTTTAAGCACAATATTGTACCGAACAATTATGAAAGCAGAGACGTTTATGATGAGTTTATCTCTCGCGTATGTATATTATCCCATGTGGCAGGCAGAGAGCAGAAATATCTCTGGAGAGAACATTCAGATGTTCTCAAAATTACGGTGGAAATGTCACATGATATTGGGAAAAATCTGCTAATCGCTGACTTCACCTTTCTTTCACCAACTTTCTTTTCGGAACGTGAACGTGTATTGTGAGCACCCACCTACATAGGCAGACATGATCATCATAATAAGAGAAATTTTGAACACTGAATCTTCAAAACAAGAGGAACATCACCAGCTACCTAACATTTCAGACGGTGCATAGCGGAGGGTACGTTGCGATAACATTAGAGACCATCTCACTGATCATCATGACAATTAACACAGTTATATAATTTTACTGTGACACAACTCTAGATGCTTCAACAGAATAATCGCCGCAAAAAAAAAAAAAAAAAAAAAAAAAAAAAAAAAAAAAAAAAAAAAAAAAATCTTCCACACATATGGACAACTAGCATAACGGTTCCAATCTGGAAGGGAAAAGGAGACGTGAATGAATGCTCGACTTATCGTCCTGTTCGACTCCTCAATCACAATTTAAAACATTCGAACGTGTACTTGACAGTAGACTCAGACGTATTGTCACTGTAATCACTGTAACACCGAACAAGTACGGATTTATTAAGGGATGCAGTACCATCGATGCTATCCATGCCACACGCCTTTTGATGGAAAAGCACAGAGAGAGACAGAAGAGTGTACACATGGCATTTCTAGATCTAGAAAAGGCTTTTGACCGTATCTCACATGATCTTATCTGGTGAGCTCTTCGTTGTCATGGTGTCCCTGAAGAGTATGTAGGCTGGGTGGTACTTCTGTACCGCAATTCCACTAGTGCAGTTCGGAGTCCTGTTGGTATCTCTCCGCCTTTCGGTATCATTGTGGGTGTTCATCAAGGTTCTGCCCTTTCACCCTTACTATTCATCCTCTGCATGGATACGGCAACAGCTCACATACAGACTTCACACCCGTGGACCCTTCTTTATGCCGATGATGTGGTACTTGTCGAACAAACCCGCCCAGAACTCCAACACCAAACGTGGAAGGACAAACTGGCTGAAAATGGACTGTACCTCAATGTCCAGAAGACTGAATACTTAGAATGCGGCTCCCAAACCAGAGGCACCATAAGTATCGGGGAAGAAGTCTTGCAGAAGACCACGCACTTTAAGTACCTGGAGTCCGTTGTCACCTCAGTCTGTGACACAACTCTCGATACTCGGACGAGAGTGAATGTAGCTTGGGGCAAGTGGAGACAGGTCACTAGAGTCCTCTGCGATAAAAAGATGCCGTAACTTCTAAAGGCAAAAGTTTACAAAACCATTGTATGTCCAGCAGCAATCTATGGGACTGAGTGTCGCCCTATGAGGAAATAGCAGGAAGCAAATGCTATATACGATGGAAATGAAGATGTATCGCTGGTCCATGGGGCTGACCCGATGTGATATAAAATTCAGAAGTCCGGAAAAAGTTTGGTGTGGCGCCCATTACAGACAAACTGAGGGAAGCCCGTCTTCGCTGGTACGGCCACGTCATCAGAAAGGAGGACAACTCGGTTGCGAAGACAGCACGCCACATCAACCCAGGAGGAACAAGAGCACGAGGAAGACTGGCAAAGAGATGGACTGACAACATCACGGCAGACATGGACGCTGTTGGTTTGAGGCAAGATGTCAAAGACGGAAAGAGATGTAGGAGACGCAGCAAAGTAGCAGACCCTGCAAGTCGGGATTCATGCTTGGAAAGAGAGAGGAGGAGACAATGGACTGAGGAGGTGGAGGAGGATTTCGACAGATAGGCGAGGAGGTAGTAGCTGAGAAAGAGGAAGGTGGATGGGTAGAGTGGGGGGTAAGAGGAGTTGAACAGAGAGAGTGGAGAGGAGGAGATAAACAGAGAGACAAGGAAAGAGAAAGTGACAGAGAGAGAGAAATGGGAAAGAGAGATGGACTAATTTAATACGTTCCCTGACGACGCCGGGTTTTCAGCTAGTCCGAAAAACAGATGCCATATTTTAGATTCTTTGTACTTAATTGTTTCTTAATTCTCGGATGGAATTCAGGTGGAACAATACTTGCCGCAGTTCTTTTTTTATTTATCTTTTTTTATCTTGTGACTTTACCTGGTCGAAGTTCATTAACACTTCACGTTCTCGTTGATCGGCGCTCTGGTTAACGATTGGCTGACAAATATCACGGAGCAAAACTAGTCTACTACAAATAATGTAGACGACACGTAGAATTGCAGTTCATTGACACTTTAATAAATCATTAGTGTCCAGTTGTCCCCATTTCTGGCCAGCATACAAGTCTCATTAACAACAGTTTCCGCAACCCAGTACGCACATACCACACATCAGTAATACAAATTTAAACAGTTCGTGTGTGGAATACAAAAGTCCGTGGTGTACAATTAGTGTGGCACGAATATTAAGAATCATTTCAAAATACCAATAAGAACACTTTCCACGTGACTAACACTGAAGAACTTCTACGTAATTGTTCATAATCGGAATTGAAAGTGACGTGGTTTGGGCCTCCTGACCAAGGCGAAACAAGACTCTTTTACATGTACGAAAGCATCCTCTTTATATCATCCAAACAATATCACTGGAAATTACGTATTATTAACTGACTCAATTAAATTAATTTTAATGGAAAACTAAACAATTACATGCAACTGGCTTTAGTAAATGATAGCGTAAAAATACTGAGCAAATTGATATATGTCTCGGTTATTAATGGTGTTTCATTTAAAAATTTAATTTAATAGGTTCGTCAACAATACTTTTGTTAAGGTAAAAAAGGTAAAGCAGTCAACAATCCGAAGATTGGTTTGAACACCACAGTGCTTTACTAGGCATGGTCCTGTTTGGAGGTGGTATGCCATTGCCTTCCTCCGACCTTCGAACTGACTTACCCAGCCAGTTATAGGGGGACCTACAGTTTAACGTGGGTTCCGAACCACGAATACTTAAACGGTAATTATGCAGGAACTAATGAGGACAAAACTTGCCTGACGTTACTCGTAACATAGTAATACCTAGTTTAATATTATGAGAAAAGAATGTACTTAGCCTTAACAGAAATACTAATTAGCATACTATCGTAACTACAACAATACGCCTCTTGCATGAACTAATTGATATTTGGTATCTAAACAAACCGCTGGAGACGTCAAATAATAGAAAGTAACTTGAGCAAGTTATGTTAGAAAAAAGAATAACAAAAGTTTGAGAAAAGAAAATTATAATAGACTAATTACATTCTTTCCTATTATTATGCAACAATCTGTATAATAACTTCTGTATTCGTTTTGCAGACCATATAGAGGTATTTGCTGACTCAGTAAAAGAAGTGATGTTTACGTTGCTAACATTTGCCAGAATACTAAACGAATTTAATATAAAAAGAGAATAAGAAGAAAACAAAAATTTTGTTAGTATGGAAGACAAAAGAGAAAGGTAAAGTTGATATTAAACTAGAATATTAAATTCTAAAACAGGACGGGAGCTTCTGTCAATTGGGGTACACCGTCACCGAAGATAATAAATGTAAATTAGAGATATAAGGAGAAGAATACCCTTGGCAAAATAATCTCTCCAAAATGAAAGGTATTAACTTATAGGTAACCATGTAAACTTGGAAATGAGGAAACAGTTTGTCAAAAATTTTGCTTGGAGTGTCTTAACATACAGATACGAAGCATGGACGCCGTTAATGGTAAAGAAAAAGAGACTGCAGGCTGTGGAATTGTACATTTGGAGAAAAATGACGAAAACAAGCTGGGTGGATAGAAAAAGTAATCATAAGGTGTAATCAGTAGTGAATGAGAGTAGAAACCAGGTGACCCAAGCACAACGTCCTCAGTAGTTCTATGTTTCCCGCGATACGTGGGTGCAAGAAGGGTTGCCTCGTCACTGCTGTCCACAGGGGAAGAGCACGTACTCCACTAAATACAAGAAATGTTTTCGGAATTGCGAATATTAATCAGCATTAGCTGTATGGTGTAATAGTGACATGAAAATTTCATGGCACAAATTTTCATGTCACTATTACACCATACAGCTGATGCTGATTAATAATCGCAATTCCGAAAACATTTCTTGTAATTACATTAGCAGCCGTAAACGCCGCAGTGTCCGTTCCTTCAGACAGGGCATGCATGTCTGAAGGACATTTGCTTGGTTCTATAAAAAAAAAAAAAAAAAAAAAAAAAAAAAAAAAAAAAAAAAACACGGACACTGCACATCGTACTCCACTAAGCTGTGCCGCCGCATGCCGTCGTCTCTTTGTAGTTCTAATCGGGCCTTAACAGTCAAACAGGTAACAACGGTAACGTGCGCCAGCGAGGACTTCACAGATCTAATGGTGATCTATGGGGAGACGCGCCGCAATGCAGATGAGGCCCGAAAGCTGTATTCCCAACAGTCTCCGACGCGATCTCTTCCTTCTACGCATGTTTTTAGACGTACAGTTATGCGTTTAAGAACCGAGGGAGCTTTCGGGTACAATGTGTCATGGTGTTGCTGTGCCGGCCGCGGTGACCGAGGGGACTGAGGCGCTCCAGTCACTGTCTGCACGGCCACTACGGTCGGGGGTTCGAATCCCCCCTCGGGCATGGATATTTGTGCCGTCCTTAGTCTTAGCTAGTTCATAAGTAGTTTGTAAGCTTAGGGACTGATGACCCCTTAGTGAAGTCCCATAAGTTCTACAAACATTTGATCATTTTTTTGTGTTGCGGTTTTAGAATGGATATCTGTGCCATCTAGTGACGGTTTTGTAACTTTCGTCGACGCTGCTGCCCTCAGCAGGGAGTGTTGTTACTTTAGATTGTTACTTTAGATTGTTTTTACCACCGTAAGATGGAGGTGTGAAATAAAGGTATTTGTGTGAAGTTCACAGTGTTTAATTCTCTTAAATACTAGCGTGTAGCAACACGTGACAAGACCAATCTGAGGCGTTCCCAATGTTGTCCGGAACGTTATTTTTGTGTAACACACCCCAAGCACGAGAAGTATAGGTTACATGAAAATAATTCGTACGCACAAAGTAGAATAAACAAAAATTTTATCGTTTTTTGTAATTTAAGTTGCAGTATTATTTTCGCCTTTAGTAATAATATGATCATTATTATCAATATTATGCAAGTCAATAGATTTCGCCGTTTGATACCTATTTCTCATCGTAATTATGACAAAGAAGACCTGCAGCAGATCTGAGGGTATCGCCGTGTTCAGTACAAAGGACCCTGGAGGAAAGCTGCTCATAAACCAACAGCTATGTAGAAACGATTTCCAAAATCGGCTATAGTTCTGCAGACGTCTCTTAACCTTCACTCAAACGTGTAAGATTCCGTGATATTTTCTTCAATGTCAGATCTTTTGACCCAACATTTTACGAAACAGTGAAGCGTGTTTTTAAATATACCAGCTGTGTTAGAGAAGTAATGAGACTGAGTTCGTAGTTACCAAAGTTTTTTTTTTTTTTTTCAAACAACAATGTTACCTTCACTGTAGGTTCACAATATATATACTCACTCATGAAATTTGTTATTAACAATCCGACCCAATTCAAAAATAATAGCAGTGTGCATAATTACAACACTAGGAGAAAGGATAATATTCACTGTTCAAGGTTCAATCAAACTTTAGCTCAGAAAGGGGAGAATTATGCTGCCACAAAAGTCTTTGGCCGCTTACCAAGTAGCATCAAAAGTCTGACAGATAGCCAACTAGTATTTCAAAAGAAATTAAAAGAATTTCTGAATGGCAACTCCTTCTTCAATGTAGATGAATTTTTAGATAAAACTTTAAAAAATAAAAAAAATAATAATAAAAAACGACAAGAAATGTAATAAAAAATTCTTAATACATTGATTGTCAAGTGTAGACAACATTTACTAAACTGACACATTCCACATCCTTACGAAATGTCGTATATATGATATATGAAACAAGTATTAATGTAATCTAATCTAATTTCGGTAGTCAAATAAATTCTGATGGCCGAAGTAAAGAAGATATAAAATGCAGAATGGCTAAGGAAAGACAAACATTTCTGAAGAAGAGAAATTTGTTAACATCTGATATCAATTTAAATGTTGGGAAGCCTTTCTAAAAGCATTTGTCTGTAGTATAGCACCATTTGGAGTGAACCGTGGACGATAAGGATTTCAGACAAAAAGATGATAGAAGCTTTTGAAATGTGGTGCTACAGACAAATACTATGGGACCAAACTACGTTGGTCATCAGTACCTAGACTTACAAACTACTTAAACTAAGTTAAACTAACCTAAGGACAACACACACATCCAGGCCCGAGAGAGAATACGAAACTTCAACGCGGCAGGCCGCGCGATCCATAACGTGGCACTCCAGACCGCTTGACTACACCCGCGCGGCCAGATTATTAGATACATAGATCACGTAACTAATGAGAATGTGCTCAACAGAGTTGGGGAGAAAACGAATTTTTGGCATAACTCGACTAAGAAAAGCGATAGATGGGTGGGACACATTCTGAGACATCAACAAATCATCAGTTTAGCGTTAGAAGGAAGTGTGTGGAGTAAAAATCGTTGAGAGAGACCGAGAGATGATACTAGTAAGCAGGTTCAAAAGGATGTAGGTTTCTGTTCTTATCCGGAGATGAAAAGGCTTGTGCAGACAGGGTAGCATGGAGAGCTGCATCAAAGCAAACTCTGCGCTGAAGACCACAACAGGAACAAAACAACGAGCTGAATCTTGTGCATCTCCTAGGAGACATCACACTTCAGTTAGCTGCGAGGATCTGGTTTCTGCACGAAGGTGCACCAGCCCATTATTGTAGAGGAGTGAGGGGAATATGTCACCAGTATGTACCCCATACTCTGTATAGGTCATGGTGGGTGCATCAGATAGCCAGCGAGGTCGTCTCATTTAACACCACTGTTTTTTTTTTCTTATGGGCACACATCAAAGCCAGCGTTAAGGTAAGGGAATACCCACGTTTTTACCATCACGAATAGGTAATGCTTGCGCTCCAGAATATTCAGAAATGTTAAGAGGTGTTCGTACTAATATACCGAGAGGTGCTTACATCAATGTATCCTATAAGTCGAACATGCATTTGAAGATATGTGCTATGAATAATGCAATATTACATATCTGTCAGTCTAAAACATATGATGAAAGGAACATCATTTGTTATATTCATTCATGTTTATTGCAGTCAAATATACAATAGCATTTATTTAATACTGACAAAGGATCGTTTATTTCAGAAACCAGTCAAGCGCCAAAACCAGAAAAAAATGAGTTAATGGCGCCATATTTTTCTTTGAGGGTAATTGCACTTTTCAGTGCAGAAAGCAGCAAAATTTAATTTCACGTTTACATCAGAAACCAGTCAAACGACTCCGTTTCTCTGGTTTTTGTGCAATAAACTGTGGGGACATTTTAAGCTTCTACGTTCTCAGTTGGTATTCGCATATTCACATATATTCAAATGTTTTCAAAGTTGCCACTGAGTAGTTAGCTTGAGCATTGTCGAATCAGTCTGTTCTGTTTTCCAGTGTTCATAGGTTAATGATAACAGGAAGCCTATATCAAAGTGAGATGTCTGCAAGTTCAGAAGATGAACCTGAACAAAAAGGAGACGAGGAGTAGTAAACGAAGACACGTACAAACGGAATCGTATTCGGAATGCAAGGGTGAAAGGAGAAGATTATGTTTCTTACTCTGGAAAGGAAATATCTGCGAAATTGAACCCTAGCTGTCTCATTTGTAAGTGAAATGCAAAATGTTATTTAAACATTAACCAGAACGTTATTAATGAAACGTGGACGTATTTTCATTCTCTTGAAAATAAAAACTGTCAAAACACATATACTCAGATTTTGAATGAGGTTAATGAAATTAAGCGTAGATAGGAAAAACAAGGTCCTGACCAAACGTTAAGCAAAAAACGTGGGAGGCCTACTGAAGGCAGTTTTGAAAGAAATAACTCTTACAGATATAATTTAAAGATTAGTAGTGCACCAAAACAGGTCTGCAAGAATGTGTTTATGGAAATCCATGGAATATCAGGTAAGAGATTAGGGAGAATTTGCCAATTATTACTTCAAAATACTAGACCTAAAGACATAAGATATGAGGGCACATAACAGGACTGGATATGCTCTTCCTGTCAACATTTGTGTACGTATCCATGATCATATTAATAAATTTGAAATTAAAGTGGACCCATATTGGCAGGCAACCTTACTTGGTGGAGTGTGAAACATTTTATGACAGAATTTTACAATGGCCTACTACAGAGGCAGAATGTGCTGTGGAATTAGTTTATGAGGACTGAGTAATTGCGAGCCATTGTTGAAGGGCAACAGGCGGATTGTGTTTTTCTCGACTTCAAAAAGGCGTTCGACGCGGTGCCACACTACAGACTGCTAACGAAGATGCGAGCTTATGGAATAGGTTCACAGATTTGTGACTGGCTGGGAGACTTCCTAAGTAATAGATCGCAGTACGTTGTTCTCGACGGCGACTGTTCATCAGAGACGAATATATCGTCAGGCGTGCCCCAGGAAAGTGTCATAGGACCGCTATTATTTTTTATGTATATAAATGATCTGATGGACAAATTGTTATTTGCGGCTGTTTGCTGATGATATGTGGTGTATGGGAGGGTGTCGTCTTTAACTGACTGTAATAGCATACAGGATGACTTAGACAAAATTTCTAGTTGGTGCGAAGAATGGCAGCTACCTCACAATGTAGAAAAATGTAAGGTGATGCGCATGAGCAGGAGAAACAATCCATAATGTTCAAATAGAGCATTAGTAGTGAGCTTCTTGATGCTGTCACGTCGTTCAAATATTTAGGCGTAACATTGCAGAGCGTTATGAAATGGAACGATCATGTAAGGACAGTTGTGAGTAAGGCGGACAGCCGACGTCGGTTTATTGGGAGAATTTTGGGAAGATGTACTTGACCTGTAAAGGAGACGGCATATAAAACGCTTGTACGACCACGTCTTGAATATTGCTCAAGTGTTTGGGACCCGCAGCAGATCAGCCTAAAGGAAGACATAGAGGCAGTTCAGAGGCGAGCAGCTAGGTTTGTTACTGGTAGGTTCGACCAATGCGCGAGTGACATGGAAATGCTCCGGCAACTCAATTGGGGATCGCTGGAGGAAAGACGACGTTCTTTTCGTGAATTTCTGTTGAGGAAATTTAGAGGGCCAGAATTTGAAGCTGAGTGTAGTACGATCTTGCTCCCGCCTACTTACATTTCGCGTGGTGATCACAAAGACAAGATAAGAGAAATTAGGGCTCGTACAGAGGCATATAGGCATTCTTTTTTTCCTCGTTCTATTTGGGAGTGGAATAGGAAAGGAAATGCCTAGTAGTGGTACAGTGTACCCTCTTCCACGCACCTTACGGTGAATTGCGGAGTATGTATGTAGATGTAGATTTAGAAGCACGAATTGTTGTTTTAGGAGTTGTTTATAATTATCTGTCATTTTTTAATAGGTATTGAAACAGATAATTAATATGCTTTGGGCTCTTGTGCGTATTATTTCAGTTAGGGACAAATCATTTTTCTGCACAGGAAACTCTCTCGAGTCCAGGAATCAAACCTTCCACCCTCTGTACAGCAAGAACTTGTTATAGCAACGATCTACACGACCAGCTACAGCTGTAAAGTGTGTGTTCTCAAGCGTCGGTCTCACTCTGCATCCACACATTGGTACCAACGCTGGCGCCAACGTTGGCCAGTATTTTTGCAACAGCGCCCACTCATCGGAGCCAACATTCAGATGAATTCGTGAAGAGCCAATGTAAACATAGCTGGGGTACAGATCGCTGCCGATGCGGTAGCGCTTTTGAGTGTGAAGAAATATATGTTAGATGATAGAGTGTCTTTATCACTTCATACCTTACACCTCAAAATTTTAAAATATTTTACAAGTAGTCGAGACACATTATTAAATTTATAGCTACTCCTTCAAATGACTGATCTCAACAAAGAAAGATACCTTTTGGAGAGAAGCTATACCTTACACAATTCTTTTGCCAGTGAAGCTTAGTTTTCTTGCTACAGGAAACAGTTTTAAAAGCGTACCCTTGCTTCTAAAATATCCATGTAAGTGATATCACTGGTAGTACTTGATGTTTGAAAAACTATATATGAACCTCGACAGGCAATGATAGGCAATCTTAATTTTTAAAACAGAATTCTGTAACCGAGCGTGAGAAAAGCACCATTAAGTTTGAAAAGTTTACGTATCCACTTCTGTGTTGTCACTGATCGCACCGAAAGTTTGCAGTGGCATCTCAATTTTCGTGGCTGCTTTCAGAATGTATTTCTTATTTTTTAAAAGACATTTTTAACCTTAAAATAAACGGTGACGAAGAACGAAAGATCAAAGAAATACAGCCTCGAAAAGAGCAGACGACATAGATAGAATGAAACAACGTTGGCGCCAGTGTGAGGACGGCGTACCGATATTGGCCCAACATCTTTTGATGTTTGGTCAAAATACCGATAAGCAATGTGGTCAACGGTGGTTCCAATAATATATCACCCATCCATACATTGGACGAACACTGTTGGTGTCACTGTTGATTCCAATGTGTGGATCTGACATAATGTTTAGCAAGGTGTCCCTTTTACTGTTCTGCTTAGGCAAACCTTTCGGCGTCTGTAGAATCCGGGATTAACTGATATCGACGGAGGACGGCGTCCATGGGCCACCTCTTTTATAAAAATGTTTAAATGTTTATAAAGCTTATGGGACTGAACTGAGGGGTCATCAGTTACTTACAAACCACTTATAAACTAGCTTATATTAAAGACAGTACAAACATGCTTGCCCGAGGGGGAATTAAAAAGAGAAAAGAAATGTTTGTTAAGCTAAGGGACTTAACTGCGGGGTTATCACTCCCTAAACTTACAAACTACTTATGAACTGAAATAAATCGCAATTTGCGATGTTATGGCATCACTGTATTAGGTTTAGATGGAATACCAAACTGTGGCGAATGAAAATTTGTGCCCGGCCCGGATTCGAACCCGGGATCTCCTGCTTACTAGGCAGACGCGTTGACCACTACGCCACCGAGGACACAGTGACCAGCCCGACTGCAGAGAACTCTTCCCAGCACGTCTCCCGCCACACACAAATCTCCATTCGTCACGCTGTCTCTCTCCTATACCACATTTAATTGTACTTATGAACTACCTTATACTAAAGACGACAGAAACATCCATGCCCGAGAGGGAATTCTAACCCCCGACCGTAGCGGTCATGCAGACTGTGACTGGCGCGCCGTAGACAGCTCGGCCACTGCGGCCGACAGGGGGAGATTCGAACCCCCGACAGGGAACGACCTCGCACATCGCAGCATAGCTCCTCAATGCGCTCGACAGCTCCGCCGCGGCCCTCTTTTATAGGAAGAAGAAAAGCGAAAGTGATAGAGCGAATAATGAGACACAACCTGTTCTTAACATAGATGAAGGAAATGTTTTGGGGAAAAAACGAAAAACCGGGGCAAGAACAACTTTTTTTAACAACATAACAGCAGAAATGAGCCTAATATCACATGGAGGATTGAAGAGGATGATGATGGAGAGAGCGACGTGGTATAAATAGTGTTGATGTGGTTAGTTATTGGCGTGACGTGATACCGCGTAAAGTCGGGCGCTGATGTTAACTGGAATTATTTTTGGTTCTTTATAACTTCTTCAGATATTCTTTCACTGGGTAGTTTCAGCAGAGACCAAAGGAACTATTTGTTGAAAGGGTTATGATCTTAATTACGTCGAATTACAGCTGAAGAAATTTAGTTTTCCTACCAAAAAAGTGCACTGAAGGTTGCACAAATCTGCATGTCCTAATTCACATCACGTCTCTTCCCGGTATTTAGAGGAAGATTAGTTATAAAAATTCTACACACTGGCCCATAAAATTAATTATCACTGGTGCTTATGGTTAATATAGCCTGAAACTTTGTAGCAATGATAACGGAATAGAGTTTGAGCTAATCTTGTACCAATTGCTTTAATTGTACGAATCTGAGCTTAATACCAATCTAAGTCCAATGGCTGCATGAAAGTACTAATATTAAAAGTTCAGCTAAAGCCTCTACTAAAACACCGTTACTTGAGGGATCGTTAAATGAAGCTTTCTCGAGCGGGTGGGTAAAATCATTCTGTAGCACAAGAGATATAGCAACGACTGTGGTTACTACCTTAGATGTAATTTAATACTCTTGAATTAAAGCATTGCCTAATATTGAGTTAAATACATTCTTGCCTTCAAAAGTCATAATCGAGAATATCATGTCATTAATTTAAGTTTCATCCGTAAATACGGATAGTCACAGATTATACTTTCATTCCCACTCAGAGAAGTTATTTACGAAGCATTCAGGTAGCAAACAATATTCGTTAATTCAAATATACACTACATGAATTACCCGGACGCCTGGCTGAAAATGAATTAAACGTTCGTGGCGCCCTGCATCGATAATGCTGGAATTCAGTATGGTGTAGCGTTGATGACAGCTTTTACTCTTGCAGGCATACGTTCAGTCAGGTGCTGGAAGGTTTCTGGGGGAGCGGCAGTCCATTCTTCACGGAGTGCTGCACTGGGGAGACGTATCGATGTAGGTCGATGAGGCCTGGCACCAAGTCGGCGATCCAAAACATCATAAAGGTGTTCTTTGGGACTGTGCTGGTCAGTCCATTACAGGGATGTTACTATCGTGTAACCACTCCGCCACAGGCCGTGCATTATGAACAGGTGATCTATCGTGTTGAAAGATGTAGTCACCGTCCCCGCATTTCTCTTGCAAAATGGGAAGTAAGAAGGTGCTTAAAACATCAATGTATGCCTGTGCTGTAATAGCGCCACGCGAAACAACAAGAAAAACACAACCACACCACAACACCACCGTCTCCGAATTTTACTGTTGGTATTGTGTCCCTGCCATGTCGCCGCTTTTGTGTCTCTGTTCCGTCGTAGGTGTCGGTGGCCGAGTAGAAAGACCGACACGGGAATAATGGATGCACGCTTGTGCAGGTAGGAGGCGACAAGCCAGTGGGACAGCAGAAACTAGAAACACTAGAGTAAATTAGAACGAGATATATATTTCTTAGAGACTTAGTAACACTTAACTTTTACACAGCTCAGTACTGCAGAATGCTGATTCATAGTTGAGCTAGAGGCCTGCCTAGTGCCTGTCCGATAGCCAAGTCTTCACTGGTGCCTATCTGATCCCGAAGTGTTAACTGGTTCCTATCTCAGTCCCAAGTGAACGATGTCGTTCAGTGGTGGCCACGAGCGGAGTTGTAGCAGAGGGCGCTCGTGGCTGACGTCGTAAGAACGCCGCGACGTGCGTGCATGGCGGCGCGCGGCGAAAGTACGTGGCGCGCACTTTGGACTTGTGCGACACCACAGTTGGTACTACACACGCTGGCACATGACGTTCACCGGGAATTCGACATACACAAATTCTGCCATCTGATCGTCACATTGTGTACCGTGACTCGTCACTCCAGACAACATTTTTCCACTGTTTAATCTTAAAAAATTTACGTTCCTTACACCAAACTAGATGTCGTTTCACATTGATGAGCACGACATGTGGCTTATGGGCAGGCATTCGACAATGAAATCACCTCCCGCATAACTGTCACAGTACTTGAAGTGGATCCTGATCCAGTTTGGAATTCCTGTGTGATGGTTTGGATAGATGCCTGCCTGTTACAATGTACGACCCTCTTCAACTGTCGGCGGCGACTGTCAGTCAACGAGGTCGGCCTGTACGCTTTCGTGTTGTCAAAGTAAATTCATCTAAATACCTAGGAGTAACAACTACGAATAATTTAAATTGGAAAGAAGACATAGAAAATATTCTAGGGAAGGCGAACCAAATGCTACGTTTCATTGGAAGAACTCTTAGAAGATGCAACAGTTCTACTAAAAACGGCCAACACAACACTTGTGCTTCCTATTTTGGAGTATTGCTGCGCATTGTGGGATCCACCAGGTGGGACTGATGGACGATGTAGAGAAAGTCCAGAGAGTGACAACTCGTTTTGTTTTATAGCGAAATAGGGGAAACACTGAAATGACGCACATCTATATCTAAGTCTACATGGGTTACTTTGCAAATCACATTTAAGTGTCTGGCAGAGGGTTCATCCAATCACCTTTACACTATTGATCTTCCATTCTATTCTCGAATAGCGCGCGGGAAGAAAGAACATCTGAATCTCACTTTTCGAGTTCTGACTTCTCCTATTTTATTCTGATTATCATTTCTACCTATGTAGGTTGAGGAGAATGTTGGCGATTGGAGTTTCGTAAGTAGAACACGCCGCAGCGATAAGCGCCGTTGTTGTAATGATTCCCATTCAAGATCCTGTATCATTTCCGTGACGCTGTCTCCCCTGTTCGTGACAATGCAAAACGAGCTGCTCTTGTTTGGACTCTTTCGATGTCCTCCATCAAACGCAACTGATAATGATCCCACATTGGGCAGCAATACCCCAAAAAAGGACGGACAGTCGTAGTGTATGCAGTCTCTTTAGTAGTTCTGTTGCATCTTTTAAGGGCTCTGATTCCTCTTTCCCACGACATTATCTAGGAATTACTATTACTTCAGACTTAAAATGGAAAGAACACTGCCGGCCGCGGTGGCGAAGGGGACTGAGGCGCTCCAGTCACGGTCTGCACGGCCACTACGGTCGGGGGTTCGAATCCCCCCTAGGGCATGGATATTTGTGCCGTCCTAGTTCGTAAGTAGTTCATAAGTAGTTTGTAAGTTTAGGGACTGATGACCCCGTAGTTAAGTCCCATAAGCTGTACAAACATTTGAACTTTTTTTTGAAAGAACACTCTTTCCAGTTTAAGTCTGAAGTAATAGTAATTCCTAGATATTCTGTGTAGTTTACGGTCTTCACGTTTGATTGATTTATCTTGTAAACAATTGAGAAATCTTGTTAACGATTTCTTTTCGTACCCATGTGGACGACTTCACACTTCTCATTATTTAGAGTCAATTGCCAATTTTTACACCATACTGATATCTTATTCGGATCGTTCTGCAGTTGGTTTTGATCTTCAGATGATTTTACTAGACGGTAAATGACGGCGTCATCTTCAAACAACCTAAGAGGGCTACTTACATTTTCCACTAAATCGTTTATGTAAATAAGGAACAGCAGAGGACCAATAACACTACCCTGTGGAACGGCCGATATCACCTCTGTTTTAGTCGATGTCGTACCATCCATTATTACGAACTGTCCTCTCTGACAGGAAATCCCCTATCCAATTGAAAATTTGGGCGATATACCATTACCACCCAATTTGATTAAAATTATTATTTATTAATTAAGATTATGTTACTAGACGGCAAATGACGGCGTCATCTGCAAACAACCTAAGAGAGCTACTTAGATTTTCTCTGAAATCGTTTATGTAAAAAAGGAACAGCAGAGGACCAATAACACTACCCTGTGGAACGCTCGATATCAGCTCTGCTTTAGTCGATGCCTTACTATCAATTACTACAATTAAAAGAAAGGCGTCATTCATTGCGGCGAGATCTACTTGCGAAATTTGTTTCACAAAGTTTCTTTTTCGTATGCGAACATATGTTGCGAGCACCGACTTACATATGGGGATATGATCATGATAATAAAAATAAGAGATCGAAAAATGGAAAGATTTAGGTGTTCTTTTTCCCCGCGAGCTATTAGAGAATGGAACTGTAGAGAAATACAATGAAATCGCTTCGATGTACTCTCTGCCGAGCACTTGAGTGTGAGTTGCAGAGTATTTTGTACACAGAGATAGCCCAGTGTGGCTACAAGATACGCGCTCACCTGCTGCGGGAGCGGCGGCCCTCAACTGCCGGCTCCAGCTGCTGGCCGAAGACGTCTGTGGCTGGGGCGGCGGGCTGAGTGCCTTACTCGCCACCTCGTACTTCACGCGGACAGTCACTGCCGAGCGCTGTGGAGCCCCTCTGCGCCACGCGCCAGCCACGGCCAGATAAGGCTACACGCGGTTTGCCTCTGGCCTGTCGTCGCTGCGCACCATTAGCGCAAACCGCCGCACTGTTTCGCAATGATTTACTGCCGGCGGAGGAAATTCGTGCTCACTTTAGAGAGCTCGGAGCATCGCGCTGGTTCGCAGATAATTTGCTGATGAGTCCTCTAGGACGGGGCGCCGACATTTTTACAACCGTTCCCACCAGAGTTTCGGGCAGAGTGTATGTTGTAAGAGATGGCCTTGTTGGAGGTCGTCGAAAAATGTCAAAAATGAGAATGCGTAATGTTATGCTGTACTAATAATAATTTCGTTATTGAATGTTGCAGCAAATCACAACTAATGGGTCGCAACAACACTTTCGCAGTGAAAGTTAAAATTTTGAATAAATAAAAGAATTGATATTAATTAACTTGAAACAGTCACTGTGGTAATTAATTAATTTTGGCCCTATCTGACTTAGCATTGACTACAGCCTCCAACCAGTACCTCTTACGATTCACTAACAGCACAACTTCACTAATAAATGTGTCAGAATTCATATAGTGATGCAAATGAAAAGGCATACTAAATTTAAACGAACACGAAATCCCCAGGATTTGCGATCTTACTCAGAAGCTCGTAATTTAGCGAGGATTTCAATGCGAGATGCCTACAATATTTATCACAACGAAACTCTTTCTCGTAATTTGACTGAAAACCCAAAGAGATTTTGGTCATATGTTAAATATACTCGGGGCAAATCACAAACAATACCTTCACTATGTGATTGTAATGGAGATCATGCCGATGACAGTGCTACTAAAGCAGAGTTACTAAACTTAGCTTTTAGAAACTCATTCACCAAAGAAGACGAAACCAATATTCCAGATTTCAAATTACGAACAGATGCCGTAATGAGTAACGTAGAACTAGATATAATCGGAGTAGTGAAGCAACTTATATCACTTAACAAGAACAAGTCTTCTGGTCCAGCCCCTATACCCATTAGATTTCTAGATCTGATTATGCTGAAAAGATAGTTCCTTACCTAACAGCCATATACAACCGCTCTCTCATAGAAGGATCTGTACCAAACACCGGAAAGTTGCACAGGCCACACCAGTATTCAAGAAAGGCAGTAGCAGTAAACCACTAAACTACAGGCATATTTCATTGACCTCAATTTGCAGCAGGATTTCGGAACATATCCTGTATTCAAATATTATGAATTATCTCGAAAAAAACGATCTATTGACCGAAGATCAACACGGATTTAGAAAATATCGTTCATACGAAACACAACTAGCTTTTTACTCACACGAAGTAATAAGTACTATCGAAAAGGGTTCGTAAATCGATTCCGTATTTCTTGATTTCTAGAAGGCTTTTGACACCGTACCTCAAGCGGCTTTTAATCAAATTGCGTGGTCGTGGTATATCGCCCCAAATTTTCCATTGGATAGGACACAGTTCGTAGTAAGTGGTTCGTGGTAAGGCATCGACTAAAACAGAGGTGATATCGACCGTTCAACATAAACGATTTACGGTAAAATCTAAGTAACTCCCTTAGGTTGTTTGCAGATGACGCCGTCATCTAATGATCAAAACCAACTTCAGAACGATCTGAATAAGATATAAATATGGTGTAGAAATTGGCAGTTAACTCTAAATAATGAGAAGTGTGAAGTCGTCCACATGAGTACGAAAAGAAATCCGTTAAACTTTGTTTACAAGATCAAAAGTCAAGGCCGTAAACTCCACAAAATACCTAGGAATTACTATTACTTCAGACTTAAACTGGAAAGAACATATAGATAATGTCCTGCGAAAGGGGAACCAGAGACTGAGTTTTATTGGCAGAACCCTTAAAAGATGCAACAGAACTACTAAAGAGGCTGCGTACACTAAGCTTGTCCATCCATTTTTGGAGTATTGCTGCCCAGTGTGGGATCCTTATCAGGTGGGTTTGACGGAGGACATCGAAAGAGTTCAAAGAAGGGCAGCTCGATTGTCACGATACAGGGGAGACAGCGTTACGGAAATGATACAGGATCTGGGATGGGAATCATTACAACAACGGCGCTTATCGCCGCGGCGTGGGCTACTTACGAAACTCCAATCGCCCACATTCTCCTCCGAATGCGAATATATATTGTTGACTCCCAATTACATAGGTAGGAAAGATCATCAGCATAAAATACGAGAAATCAGAGTTCGAACGGAGAGATTCATGTGTTCTTTCTTCCCGCGTGCTATTCGGGATTGGAATGGGAAATAAACAGTATACTGGTGGTTCGATGAACCCTCTGCCAGGCACTTAAATGTGATTTGCAGAATATCCCATGTAAATGTAGTTTCGTCCAATAGGTTTACAGACATTTGAAAATTTTTCCGACTTTCTAAAATCAGTGCGGGAGCCCGTTGTTTCAGTGTGCATTATCTGTTGGGCCAAAAGGTTCAAAGAATGTACAGGATTCGTGGTTCAATTTCTCTGGGTTTTGCTTGCAACCTAGAAAATTCACCGGTCATATTTGTCGCTTTGTTAGTAGTCATAACTTTGCACGACTTGTCGTCGTCCTCGGCGGCGGCGGCTGATAATCGTAGTCGAATTTCATTTCCCTCCTGATGCTTTCCTTGTAGCTGCTCAGGAGTGGAAGTGTTTTCGATGGCTTAGTAGTCCAATCCTAACGAGCAAATGCGACAGCAGAGGTGACAAATAATGAAAGGTGGAGGACGTAGTGGAGCCTCGAGGAGTTTATGTATGGCGTTTGTCATTCCCCAGTATTCCTGTTTATGGTTCTCAAGAGCAGATGAGGTGGTGACCATCAACGACTGCGATCTTCTGCAATAATAATAATAATAATAATTTCGTGTGACCCATTGGGCTGGAGAAATTCTTTCAA
This sequence comes from Locusta migratoria, assembly GCA_026315105.1. NCBI lineage: Eukaryota > Metazoa > Arthropoda > Insecta > Orthoptera > Acrididae > Locusta > Locusta migratoria. The sequence continues at coordinate 274,652,432 of CM048747.1, forward strand.
TTGGACGTCACTTCGGCGACTTGCGCGTCCGTAGCCTACCCCAGTTATCCAACTGGGGAAAGGGGACCTACAGCTTAACGTGGAATCCGATGTTCAAATGTTTGTAAATCTTATGGGACTTAACTACGGGGTCATCAGTCCCTAAGCTTATGAACTACTTATGAACTACTTACGAACTAGGACGGCACAAATATCCATGCCCGAGGGGGGATTCGAACCCCCGACCGCATGTGGAATCCGAATCACGTGTTGTTTCTGGCGACTCCTCACATCGTTGAGAGGTGAAGGACAGGTTAAAGTGCAAACTGAAAAAATCCGAGCGACCCTGGTAGACCAGCTACTCGGATGGATATTCAAGGTCTAGATTTTTCCTATACTGATCGTTATAACGTTTAAGAGGGGCACCTCGTCACCTTGTACCTGTGATTACTTCACTGTACAGAATTTGACGTGGAAGTCAGTCATTTCTCATCCGCTGGACATGTCCAACCTATCTGAATTGGTCCCCAGATGATGGAGACTTTTATGCTATTCCGGTTTGCTTTTTCGAGGACAGTGGTATTTGACATAACGTCATCCCATTTTATGTTCATCATATGTATATCTCTCAGCTTCTGTTGGTTGAAGCGTCTAGTTTCTTCATATCACGACGATATAGTGCCCAGGTTTCGCAGCCATAGAGCAGGATAGAAATGACAATACCTTTATACACCACCAGTTTGGTGTATAGTGTTACGTCTTTGATCATGAAACACGGTTTGTGGCAGCATATATCTATCGTTTTTAGATGAGCAGTTACATGACAGTTTGCATGACTTGATATATGGGGAAAATCGAGAGAGAGCATGCATTGAAAGTGTTAACAGTGCATCGGCTGTGGTTGATTCAACATTATAGATACAAAAAAATGATACATTAATTTGAAAATTATCACTACTAGTACGTTCAGGAGATTTTTAACGATGCTTTAAAGAAATAAGACAACCGAAGAATTTTAAAGTTTCTTTACTCATTTGCCTCTAAGACAGACAAAACACTTACATCAACACTTTGAGTTGGTTGTGTATCTCTACTATGAGATGCTATTTGCCCTGAAATGGTTAATTTGTTAAAGTGCATAGTTGTCTCAGTTAGGAACACTAGGTTTGATTTTAAGTTTTAATCTTTTCGTCAATTTGTACACCCCTTTCGTTTCAGAAAGATACACATTTCTTCATGAATGGCAAAGAAAACCCCATAAACTTTTGCGCGACGAAGCCAAGGAAATGTACTGTACCATGCTCCGTTTGGATATCTTTCATGAACCCTTTGAAATGGCGGTTATTAATACCGTGACAAAGCACAAAACTCATACACTTACTAACATATTTTGTGAAAGCATGTATTCTTAGTAGAATTAAATGCTTTGAAATACAAGACAATGTGGATGTACATACATCTAAATGGACAGAATTAATGGAGCTTCTACAGCTAAGCCTGGGTGTAAGTGAAATTGGATTGTTGCATCAGTTCATGAGGCCAGGGGACTGTTAGTTCACCCCTCCCTCACCACCCCTAGCCGCTGCTGTCTGAAATATGTTGGGTACTGTTGGAATAGCCTGCCGGATAGGTCGTGATTACGAGACCGCGATGTCAAAATATGCATAATTGGCCGCTTTGAATTTTACCCAATTTTTCTGTTTCTTACGATACTTTATATTTCTCCCTCATTTTGTGTGGGTGCTGAGTGCCCCTAAATCTGTTGTGTAGGGTGCATCAGCACCAGAGAAGCCACGGAGTCACCGCCCCTCATGTATGACAGTGTTCCATGAAACATATCTGTTCTTGCGCTGGACATCTTCAGAGCTGCTCCTGGTGACGCTCAGTCTTGAGGAGTGACTAGTTGGAAGCCGGGGAGCAGCATAAATACTGTCCAAAATGGGCGTGATGACGTCTTCACATGATTTCCAGATATCACTTGGCCTTTAATCCAAGAGGAAGGTCACTGTCTAAATAAATTCTTGTGTGGTGCAGGGAAATGGGTAGCTTGTAAAGAACTTTGAGTATTTCACTGATCAGCACGAGTATGGAAAATCCGATTGGAATGTCAATAATGGAGGATACGTAACAACTCATGTAAAGAGGCTGGATGAGGTGTTGGCAGGCACTAAAAATAGATAATCACATTCACAAAACTTAAATTTTTGGCCCTGGCATTCATCATAAAAAGAAACACATACATTCAAACAATCACTCAGACAAGTGTAGACGCACAACCACCATGTCCGTCCACTCCAGCGCCACTGTGAGTGTGAGAGAAGTGGGAGTGGAGAGGGTAGGATGCCGGGTAAGGGTGGGGATGGAAAGTTCCTCGTTGCACGATTTATTGTAAAGGCTCTGAAAGGTGGGAATTTGAATTGCGGCATGGAATATAATAAAGGGAATGGACGGGAAAGGATAAAAGGGAGGTGTAAAGGAATGTGGCGAGGGAGTGGGAGGATTAGAAACGATAAAAATGATAAGGTAAAAATAAAAATAGGAAGCTAATAATAAAAATTAATTAATTGAGGGGTTATTGTAAGGGGGGACACACAGTTGCAAGGAAGACATGAATTGGAGGGATACAGGATAATGAGTGGGGAAGGAGGGGGGAGGGAAATGTTAGGCATAGGATGTAGGGATGGGACGTTATCTTAGGTTCAGGTCAGGATGATTGCGGGATCGTAGAATGTGTTAAAGGAGCAATCCCATCTGCACAGCTCAGAAGAAATGGTGGTGGAAGGGAGAATCCAGATGGCTCGAGTAGTAAAGCAGCCATTGAAATCCATAGTGCCGTGTTCATCCACATGTTGTGCCACAGGGTGGTCCATCTTGATTTTCGCCACAGTTTGACGGTGAGAGACAGCTGTTTCTGCGTCTTACCATAATAAAGGCTCCATCCACACCTCCGCCCACATTAAACCCACTAATTACCAACAGTACCTGTACTTTGACAGCTGCCGTCTATTCCACATCAAAAAAATTTCTCCCATACAGCCTTACCACTCATGGACAGCGAAGTTGCAGTGCTGATAAGTCCCTTACCCAATTAGCCAAAGGCCTTCACGGAGAGAAAATACCCTCCTGAACTAGTCCCCAAAAAGAATTACCATGCCATATCCCCACACACTACCAATTCTCCCTCAAAAACCCAATAACCAGTTAAAAAATGGGTCCTTGTCGGCCAATACAACCCCAGATTAAAACAACTAAATCAAATCCTTTATCAGCGCTTTGATTATCTGTCATTTCATCCCTGTGGAAGACCCGACGCAAAATCTGCCCGATCCACCCACCCAGCACTTATTATTCCAGTCCTGCCACAGGCTTATCCTACCCATCAGAGTCCAGGCTACCTATGAAAGCAGCCATGTAATTTACCAACTCTGATGCAATCATTACACAGAGTTTTATGTATGACAACGAACCAGCTGTCCATCAGTATGAATGGCCACCGTCTAACTGGCGAAAAGCAAGATAGACCGCCCTGTGGCACAGCATGCGGATGAACACAGCAGTCTGGATTTCAATGGGTGCTTCACTACCCGAGCGATGTCGATCGTCCCCTCCACCATCAGCTAATCTCAATTGTGCAGATGAGTGTTGTCCCTTCAACACATTCTACGGTTCCGCAACTATCCTGGCCTCAAGTTAACATCCTATCTCTACACCCTATGCCTCCCCCTCTCTTTACCCGCTATGTCTCCAATTCATGTCTTCCTTGCAACTGTATGTCCCATTTACAATACCCACTTAATTAATTACTTATTATTATTATTATTATTATTATTATTATTATTATTATTATTGTCTCCTATTTTTTCCGTATTATTTATACAGTTTCAAATGCCCTACGCTCTCCAAACACTCCTGTACACCTCCCTTTTATCCTTTGCGGCCCTTTCCCTTTACTGTATTCAATGCGCAAATCAAATTCCCGCCTATCAGAGCCTTTACAATCCATCATGCAACGCGCAACTTACCATCCCAACCCTTACCCGGCATCCTTTCCCCTCCATTCCCCACCTCATACACAGTGTAGATGCTTGTGGCGCTGGAGTGGCCGGACATGGTGGTTGAATGCGTACAGTTTTCTGAGTGATTGTGTGAATGTATGGCTGAAAATTTAAGTTGCGTGAATGTGGTTATTTATTTGAGGTGCTAGGGAGGAAGGAGAGTAGAAGAAATGGTCAAATAAATGGGGAAGTGGAGATGAGAAATGGCAGAGCAAGAGATGGATGTAGAGAGAAGAGGGAATGGCAGATGGACTAGGAGTATAAATAATAAATAAATACCCGGACAGCGCCGGGTTTTCAGATAGTTAAGGATAAAACCATATCTACCATATCCTGAAGAACCACAGTCCATAGTAAAGTTTCTTGGCTTTCCTTCCTTTTAAAATGATCATCATGTTTGTAAATTTACGTTGATTCTTTATACAGCTGTGGATAATAGTTCGTCATTGTACTTAAAGGTTTAGTTTCGGGAAACTCCACTTCATGATTTCCTGAATGAAATGCGTGTTCAGCCACAGCTGATTCTTCAGTTTTCCTTCGTCGGAAAATGCTTTTATGTTCTTTCAGTTTTGTACTGACGCTCTTCTTCTTAGTTAAAATATACAGTGTGATGGTTTCGACCATGTACAAAAATCTATGGATTGATCGAGGAGAGGATACGGGACAAAAAAAGGTATACTGAACTGATATGCAGAAATATTTGGTTTCCATTTTGGAGACCATTTACTCATACTCTGTTACAGAGACTGCGGTATAATACACGCTGTATGATACATCCACAGTTACAGTGTGTGCTGAAAATGGTCTCCATGCGCCTCAACGCATGTGTATTCACGCTGCACAAGCGCTGAAATCGTAGTGGTGATAACGCTGTACGAACACTCTGATTCAGTGCTTTCACATATGGAATGACTCTACAAACACGATACTGTTGAGGTGGCCCCATGACCAAAAATTAACACCGGTTGAGTTGCGGTGAACAAGCGGTCCATGCAACTGGACCTCCTCGTTCGTTCCATCGCACAAGGAAGACGTATTTGAGATTCTACCGGACGTTAATGGCGAAGTGGGCAAGCGTACCATCATGTAGCAGCCACATCTCCCTTCTAATCATCAATGGCACACTGCGAGGAACAGTACTGTCCTCTAGGAGGAAACAGTGCGTACTGTAACTGTCACTGCATGGTACAGCCCATATCAGACTGCAGTCTCTATAACAGAGTATGACTGCATTAATGGTCCCTAATATAGAATCATGCTTTTCAGAACATTAGACTTTTTCCCGTATCCTCTCGGAAAAGTTCGCTGTAGACCCTTCCAGAGCTTAACGGAATCTCATACAGCCCAGATGCTGACACAGGAGGGAGTTCATCCTTTACGGAGCGGAGTGCTTGACTTATCTCCTTAGCTGGCCTCTAAACCGGTCTGATATCATGTTTTTGAAAAAACGTATCTGATCAGTAACATTTTTGATATGGGGAGAGAGACCATGTTCTTCCATATCGGCGTTTTATGTTATCCTGTGGCCTACCGTTCCTTGGTCGCATAACCCTATTTCTTTCTTTGCTCGAATATCGAGCCTTCTTTAAAGCCTGCATCAGATGTTGTAATCCGGCCTCCAAATTTTCAGGAGAACAAATTCTACTGGTTCTTGTAGTGGGACAAATAGTCGTACTACATTTTCCTATGTCAGCGCTGTTTTGAAGTTGTAAATAGGAAAAACGAAACTTTTTATTTAAAATGTATACATATTTGATGTTCATGTAAATATTGTTATTTTATAATATGATTCTTAAAATGTTATACTTTCTGTATGTTACATGTACGATCGAGGCGCCGCAGTCAACGAGGGCAGCGTCGTCGCCGCCGCAGCCTATCTTGAAGTATGTGACCGCTAGCAGAATTTAACCGACTGCTACGGGGCTACGAATGTAGCTGCGCCTTCTTTATTTCTGCGCGTCAATCATTTAAAAGAAGAAAAGAACGTTGAATTATTATTATTCTTGTTTGAGATTCAGTCCAAACTGATTGTACAGGTTCAGATCTCTTGCTGAATTGAGTTTGTATTAGTATGAAGAAGAATAAATATTTTTATCAAAGCAAGACTTATTGGTCTCCAGGGAGTTTATGCGATCGTTATATGAGTAAAATTCTTGAATATCCGTCTTCAGATCGCTTTTATTTTCTAAAACATGACCGGCTTCGGGACAGCTGCCCATCTTCAGATCAAATTTTGAAGTTACAGAGTAACCTGTAGTGTGATGAACGAATGTTCACAATAACGACTCTGAACATTCGTTCATCACACGACAGGTTACTTTGTAACTTCAAAATTTGATCTGAATAAATATTTGTTAATATTGAAAAGTATCTCGCAATTATGAAGAGTTATTTATAATCAAGAATATATTATAGCAAGAGTAATTTGATTTTTGTGAAGAACTTCTACTTATTCCAGAAAACAATTTAAATTCTGATTGAAATTATTACTGATTAGCTTCAAATGTGATATTATATTGGTATCGAGTGTGAATATGGAAAAACAGTGTTTAGTAGGCGGTGGAATATTAAATTTTTTCAGTACAAGTTAGCGACAGCAAACAGTAGCGCCTATGTTTGAATTCGATGAAATTTTAGTAACGGCCTCAGTCTAGTTTCCTTGCCCCGCTCGTACAACAACCGTATTTATTCTTTGTGAACTAATTAAAGGAGTTAATCCTGTATTTCCTGATTTATATTGTGGTACGGGACACTTCGGACGAAGTCTTGTGACAGTTGGTAATTATTTACATAATTAATCAACAACATCCTAGCAACTGATAAAACCTTTATAGTATCAAAATACTCTCAGGATTAGCGACTAAAGATGAACATGACTAACTGTATTAACCATCGCAGTTATCCCGTCCCTGTTCCATCACATTCTGTCAACAACATTTTTAATGACAACTCTCTCTCTGGATAGTGATTGGAGTTCTGGTTTAAGTATCTGACCGTATACCTGATTTTCCGGAAAACACGTTTCGAACTTGCATAATTCTGTCGCATAACCAAAACATTCCAAGAAAGATATTGCGTTCTTATTTTCCATTCCCGTAGTAAACTGGATGTTTAGATTTAAACCTTTCAGATACCAAAAGAATTCTGAAACATTTTTTTATCATGAGACCAAGCGACGTGTACTTCTGGAAAAGTCTGTATTGGAATTACGAAGAGCAGCGTCAATAAAAGACTGAAAAAAAAAAATGAAGGTATCTGCCGACGAGAGAAAACTGAAGAATCAGCTGTGACCGAGCATGCACTTCGATCATGAAAATCATGAAATAACTTTTCAGAAACTGCCAATTTTATCTGCAACGATGAGCCGCATGGGAGTAGCCGAGCGGTCTGGAGCGCCAAGTTGCGGATCGCGCAGCCTCCCGCGTCGGAGGTTTGAATCCTCCCTCGGGCATGGAAGTTTGTGTTGTCTTTAGTATAAGTTAGTTCATAAGTAGTGTGTAAGTTTAGGAACCAATGACCCCGCAGTTAAGTCCCTTAAGCTATTCAAACATTTGAGGGGTTATATTTTATTTATTTATTTATTTATTTATTTTTTTGCCACGATTACCTATTATTCACGGCTCTTTAGAGAAGACTTTCTGTCTTCAAGGGAATTGATGATGTGGAAATTAATTTGTCATCAAGTCTTGGAGGACAAGTTTTTCGTCAGGGACCGTCTGTTTTTTGTGGAGGTGTTTTGAACTTAACAATTACTCAGAAAGATGCACCTAGTCATGGCAATGGATGGATAACTGTTGCTTTAGTACGGTACAATGGTAGTACTGTTAAGGCAGTTTCTGGAATGTTTGTTAAGCTTATGTGACTTAACTACGGGATCATCAGTCCCTAAACTTACAAACTACTTATGAACTACTTACGAACTAGGACGGCACAAATATCCATGCCTGAGGGGGGATTCGAACCCCCAACCCTAGTGGCCGTGCAGACCGTGACTGGAGCGCCTCAATCCCCTCGGCCACCGCGGCCGGCTACCGCAATTTCTGTATGGGAGAGTTTTAATAACAGCGATGTGATTGCTTTTCGTACATTTCAAGTTGCTGAAGTGTACAACCGTGACGTTAGGAAGTCTTATTTCACCTCTAGCATGCCTTTTACATTGAGGACGAGGAATCATCGAAAAATTAATGAGCAAGAGGGTGCTTGTATCAAGTTTTACGATATTCTGAATTTCTGTTCCAGATGTCAGCATACACCTGCACCTCTCATACCCGGTAACACGTCCTCTTTGAGTAATGCTTGACTGTATTCGTTTTATTTATTTATTTACTGGTTTTTTCTGTTCCATAGGACCCAATTCAGGAGTGAGACTCCATGGTCATGGAACAAGTCAACACATTACTTGTTACAAGAATGGTAATAATTTTTTTTAAGTAGTCCTTTGCACACGACAATCTTAAGACAAAGTGAAAAGAATCAATAAAGAAAAATAAATTAGCTTAATTGTTTAACTTTTCTAGGAATTCCTCGACCGAATAAAAGGAGTGAGCCATGAGGTAACTCTTCAATTTAGATTTGAAAGCGTGTGGATTAGTGCTAAGATTCTTTAGTTCTTGTGGCAGCTTATTGAAAATGGATGCCGCAGAATACTGTACCCCTTTCTGCACAAGTGTTAAGGTGGTGTGATGCAAATGTAGATTAGACTTCTCTCTAGTATTCACCGAGTGAAAGCTACTAACTCGTAGGAATAAGCTGAGATTATTAACAACAAACGACATTAAAGAAAAAACGTATTGTGACGCCAGAGTCAAAATTCCCAGACTACTGAAAAGGGGTCGACATGACGTTCGCGAACTTACACCAGATATTGCTCAAACCGCCCGTTTTTGAGCCAGAAATATCCTTTTTGTATCAGACGAGTAACCCCAAAAAACAATGCCGTACGTCATAAGTGAGTGAAAGTAAGCGTAATAGACTACTTTTCGTGTTGAAAAATCACTTATCTCAGATATTGTTCTGATGGTAAATATAGCAGAATTTAGTTTTGGAACAAGATACTGAACATGGGCTTTCCATGACAGCTTACTGTCTATATGAACACCTAGAAATTTGAACTGTTCAGTCTCACTTATCACATGCCCATTATGTGTAATCAGAATGTCAGGTTTCGTCAAATTATGTGTTAGAAATTGTAAAAACTGAGTTTTACTGTGATTTAACATCAACTTGTTTTCTACTAGCCATGAACTTATCTCTTTAACTGCATTATTTGATACTGTGTCAATATTACGAGCAACATCCTTCACTACCAAGCTGGTATCATCAGCAAACAAAAATATTTTACAGTCACCTGTTATACTCGAAGGCATATCATTTATATAAATAAGAAACAGCAATGGCCCCAAAACAAACCCCTGGGGCACCCCATACTTAATTGTGCCCCATTGGGATTGCACGTTATAGCCATTTTCTACACTGTGGAGAATTACCTTCTGTTGTCTATTATTAAAGTAAGAGGTGAACCAGTTGTGATGTTGTAATGTTCCAACTTCTGCAACAATATTTTGTGATCAACACAATCAAACGCTTTTGTTAAATCAAAGAAGACGCCTAATGTCCGTAGCCTCTTATTTAACCCATCAAGTGCCTCACAGAGAAAAGAAAATATAGCGTTTTCAGTCGTTAATGGCCTATCAGACCACGATGCCCAACTTTTAATTCTAAAAAGTGTTTGTTCTCAAACAAATATTAAACATAAATATCAACTACGCAGAAAAGTTAATCCAGTTGCAATTGACACATTTTTAAGCTTAATTAAGGAACAAGAATGGCAGGATGTTTATAATGCTGATAGTGAAGATGATAAATATAATACTTTTCTTAACACATTTCTTACGCTGTTTGAAAGTTGCTTTCCGCTAGAACGCTCAAAACAGGGTACTTCCAGTAACAGACAGCCAGGGTGGCTGACAAAGGGGATAAGAGTATCATGTAGAACTAAGCGGGAGTTGTATCAAATTGTTAGAAGCAGTCAGAATGAAGATGCAGTAGCTCATTACAAACAGTACTGTAAGGTTCTGAAAAATGTCATTAAGAATGCAAAAAGTATGTGGTACGCAAAAAGAATAGCAAACTCTCGGGATAAAATTAAAAGTATCTGGTCAGTCGTGAAGGAAGTGTCTGGTCAGCAGCAGCAGGTAGAAGATATAACGTCATTGCGCAGTAGCAATGTTTCTATTACTGAAAAGTTAGATTTATGTGCAATATTCAATAATCACTTTCTGAATATAGTAGGGGAACTAAACAAAACTCTAGTTTCTACAGGTAATCATATAACGTTTTTAGAAAATGCCTTTCCGAGGCTGTTACCTGAAATGGTCCTTCATGATACTTCCATAGGTGAGATTGAGTCAATAATTAAATCACTAAAGACTAAGGACTCTTGTGGATATGATGGAGTATCTAGTAGAATTCTAAAGTACTGTTCTCCATATGTTAGCCCAGTACTAAGCCATATTTGTAATTTTTCCTTTTCTATTTCTATGCCATCGGTTTTTTTCTAAAGTTATTGAAAAGGCTGTATATTCAAGATTAATTGATCATTTCAGTTCACATAATTTATTGTCAAACGTACAGTTTGGCATATTGTCCACTAAGTTAACAAGGGACTGTTGGTCCAGATTGTCCCATTCCAGAACGGCTATTTGGGTTCGACAGGCTTCATGGCTGGAGAGCATACTGGCCATTCTAATCTTGCAATTTATTTATCATGAAGGAAACCATTCACGAGATGTGTAACATGGGCGTGGGAACTGCCTTCCATTACGACGAATCCCTCACTCACCGAAATGCTACCGATATGCTTGCACTATACATATGAGGATATCATCCCTGCACAGTATAGCCGTTGGATTGCCTTCTACGACCACATAATGGCGCCCCAAAACATCACGGAAACACCATCTTCTTTCACTCGCTGTATGGTGTGTCTTAAGACGTTCAGACTGACTAGGCTGCCTCCAAAATCATCTCCGAAATCAGTAAATGAAATTGTAACGAAAGAGTAGTAATAGATAAAAGAAACGTATAGCAATTCTATGCACATAGTAGGCCTAAGAATAACGAAAAAGCCCTATAACGTAAAACAAAATGTTCAAATGTTTGTAGAACTTATGGGACTTAACTACGGGGTCATCAGTCCCTAAGCTTACAAACTACTTATGAACTAGCTAAGACTAAGGACGACACAAATATCCATGCCCGAGGGAAGATTCGACCCCCTACCGTAGTGGCCGTGCAGACCATGAGTGGAGCGCCTCAGTCCCCTCGGCCACAGCGGCCGGCCGTAAAAACAAAAATTAGCTTAATTTTTCTTTTGTTTTGTTTTTCAGAAATTCTTCGACAGAAGTGAAAGAGTGAGTTTATTCTTGGAAGTCCGAGGCTTACTACTAAGCATTTTGAATTCTTGCAACGGAAGCAACATGAGAAAGTCTTGCAACAGCTTATTACAGATAAATGCGGCAGAGTACTGCAGCTGCGGTGGAGTGGCCGAGCGTTTGTAGGCGCCTAGCTGCGAAGCGCGCCGCTGCTCGCAGTAGGAGGTCCTAGTCCTCTCTCGCACATGAATTTGTTGCCCTTAGCATTAGTTTAAGTAGTTTATAAGCCTAGGTAGTGATGACCGTTATAGTTAAGTCCCATAGCTTTACAAACACTTGAACATTTTTTTGAATACTGTACACCTTTCTGCATAGGGGTCAGCGAGATGTGAACCAAATGCAGTTTCCTGTATAGTATTAACTGAGGGAAGATGCTGACTCTTGGGAATAGCTTAATTTTGTTAACAACAAATGATATTATAGAAAATACGTACTGGCAGAGGACAGAGAGACATAGTTCGTAGTAATCGATAAAAGAGAAGTGATATCGGGCGTTACATAAACGAGTTAGGGGAAAATCTAAGTAGCTCTCGTAGGTTGTTTGCAGATGACGACATCATTTGCCGTCTACTAAAATCATCTGAAGATCAAAACCAACTGCAGAACGATCTGAATACGATATAACTATAGTGTAAAAATTGGCAATTGACTATAAATAATGAGAAGTGTCCACATGAGTACGAAAAGAAATCCGTGAAACCTTGTTTACAAGATAAATCAATCAAAAGTGAAGGCCGTAAACTCCACAAAATACCTAGGAATTACTATTACTTCAGGCTTAAACTGGAAAGAACACGTAGATTATGTCGTGGGAAAGGCGAACCAGAGACTGCGTTTTATTGGAAGAACCCTTAAAAGATGCAACAGAACTACAAAAGAAACTGTATACACTACGCTTGTCCGACAATTTTTGTAGTATTGCTGCCCAGTGTGGGATCCTTATCAGGAATCCCCCTCAGGCATGGATGTTTGTGCCGTCAATAGAATTACATAGTTCATAAGCAGTTTGTAAGTTTAGTGACTGATGACCCCGTAGTTAAGTCCCATAAGCTCTACAAACATTTGAACATTTGATTTTGAAAGAATCCAGAGACGGGCAGCTCGTTTCGTATTCTCACGATACAGGGAGACAGCGTAACGGAAATGATACAGGGTCTGGGATGGGAATCATTACAACGGCGCTTATCGCTGCGGCGTGGGCTACTTGAGAAACTTCAATCGCCAACATTCACCTCCGAATGCAAAAATACATTGTTGACTCCCACTTACATAGGTAGAAATGACCAACAGAATAAAATAAGAGAAATCAGAGCTCGAACAGAGAGATTCAGGTGCTCTTTCTTCCCGCGCGTTATTCGAGAATGGAATGGGAGATGAATAGTACAATGGTGGTTCGAGGAACCCTCTGCCAGGCACTTAAATGTGATTTGCAGAGTATTCCCATGTAGATGTAGACAGGCCTATGTCAAAATTCCCAGTCTACTGCACAGGGCCGGCCGCGGTGGCCGAGGGGACTAAGGCGCTCCAGTCACGGTCTGCACGGCCACTACGGTCGGGGGTTCGAATCCCCCCTCGGGCATGGATATTTGTGCCGTCCTAGTTCGTAAGTAGTTCATAAGTAGTTTGTAAGTTTAGGGACTGATGACCCCGTAGTTAAGTCCCATAGACTTTACAAACATTTGACATTTGAATTACTGTACAGGGATCAACAAGAAATGCACGAGGTTACCCCATATCTTGGTCGAACCCCCAGTTTCTGCGCAATAGATATAGTTTTTGAAACAGAGGAGCTACCGCAAAAAATAACACTATACGTCATAATCAAATAAAAATATACAAAAAGACGACTTTTTCGTGCTGAGCTACGACTTATTTCAGAAACTGTTCGAATGGTAAAGACAGCAGGATTTAGAATTTAAACAAGACCTGAACATGGTCTTTCCAAAACAGCTTACTATCTATCTGAAGCACCTAGAAATTTGAAATGTTCTGTCTCACTTATTATGTACCCATTCTGTGCAACTGAAATGTCAGTTTTTGTTGAAAATTTTGCCAGAAACTGTCAAAACTGAGTCTTACTGTGATTTAGCATCAATTTATTTTCTGCAAGCCATGATTTCTTTAACTGCGTTATTTGACACTGCTCCAATATTGCCAACAACATTCTTCACTACCAAGCCGGTGTCATGAGCAAACAGAAATATCTTAGAATTACTTGTTATGCTAGAAGGCATATCATTTATATAAATGAGAAGGCAGAAGCGAGTCTCATCTGGAATAGAAATAAAGAAATAAGTAGGATTCTTAGCCACATATGTAATAGTTCTCTGAAGCAGGGTATTTTTCCTGATAGACTGAAATATGCTATTATTAAACACTACACAAAAATGGGGATACGTCTGATGTCAACAACTACCGCCCAACCTCACTTCTGACAGCCTTATCCAAAATTCTCGGAAAGTAATGTATTCTAGAGTAGTTTCACACATAGGTAAAAATAAAGTTCTAACAAAATGTCAGTTTGGTTTTCAGAAAGGCTTTTCAACAGAAAATGCTATATATACTTTCACAAATGAAATATTTAATGCTCTAAATAACCGGACATCACCTGTGGGATTTTTTGTGATCTCTCCAAGGCTGTTGATTGTTGTGGTATGAATGGGACAGTGTACAAATGGTTTAAATCATACCTAACAGGAAGAGTGCAGAAAGTTGACGTACGTAACTCACATAATATGCAAAAAAAAAAAAACAAAAAAAAAAAAAAAAAAAAAAAACGGGGTGCCACAAGGTTCGGTCTTGTGCCCTTTGAAGTTCTTAATATATATTAACGACTTCATAATGATACAGAGCTGGTTCTTGTTGCTGATGATACAAGTATAGTTATCACACCTGACAGACAAGAACTAACTGAAGAAATTGTAAACGACGTCTTTCAGAAAATCATTAAGTGATTCTCAGCGAATGGACTATCATTAAATTTTGATAAAACACAGTACATACAGTTCTGTACAGTAAATGGAATGACATAATTAATAAATATAGACCTTGATCTGAAATCTGTAGCAAAGGTAGAAAACTCAAAAGTTTTAGATGTATGGATTGATGAGGGGTTGAACTGGAAAAAACACATTCAAGATCTGCTGAAACGTTTCAGTTCAGGTACTTATATTATTAGGGTAATTGCAAATTTTGGTGATATACATCTCGACAAATTAGCTTACTATGCCTATTTTCATTCTATGCTTTCGTGTGGCATCATTTTCAGGGGTAATACATCATTGTGTAAAAAAGTATTCATTGCACAAAAGCGTGTAATCAGAATAATTGATGGAGCCCATCCAAGATCATCCTGCAGACACTTATTTAAAGAGCTAGGGATCTTCACAGTAGCTTCTCGGTATATATACTCACTTATGAAATTTGTTATTACCAATCGCAGCGAATTCAAAAGCAATAGCAGTGTACGTAACTACAACACTAGAAGAAAGAATGATCTTCACTATTCGAGGTTAAATCTAGCTTTGGCACAGAAAGGGGTGAATTATGCTGCCACAAAAGTCTTCGGTCACCTACCAAACAGCATGAAAAGCCTGACAGGTAGCCACTAGTATTTAAAAATAAATTAAAAGAATTTCTGAATGGCAACTCCTTCTACATTATAGATGAATATTTAGATATAAGTTATTAAATCTGAAAATAAAATAAAATAAAAAACATATTGTGTCATGTAATATTAAGTATAAAGTAATAATTTGTAAAGACACCTTTCATTAACCTGACACGTTCCACATCATTACGAAGTGTCGTATTCATGATCTACGTAACAAGTACTAATCTAATCTAATCTAGCACTTGATGCCTGTTCTGGCGAGTCCATTCAGCATGCTATTGTGCCCATCTGTACCGCGCTGCATGGGGTCTAGATGCCAAAGCTGGACCTCACCATGGACGACGGGAGATGCATGTCATGTAGCCCGTTACGTGCAGTTCGAGTAGAAACACTACGTCCTGTGGCGCACGAAAATCATTATTTTGCATAGTGACGTTCCTCTCAAGGTTCCTTCGATCTGAAATCCGTAATTAGTGATCACCGGCTGCTGTGGTAGCCTTTGGGCGAACAGAGCGAGGCGAGTCATCGACAGTTCTAGTACCTCTGTACCTCCTCCACGTCCGAACAACATAATTTTGGTTCACCGCGAGATGTCTGGAAACTTCGATTCGTGAGAGTCTATTCTGACACAAAATAACAATGCCGATACGATTAAACATCGGAATTGACCTTCTAGGCATGGAAGAATTACGGTAAATACAAGCAGTGTACTTCCTCCCTGGTGTTATGACTGTAACTGATTGGCCGTCTTCCCCACTCACACTCAGTCGCATTGACACTGCTCATGCGCGGTTGTTCACATCTTTGTGCGAGTCGTGTGACATCTACGGTCAAGGTGAGGAATTGTGTTCTTGATGGAGTATATAAATTAAACGTCATTGTTCATGACACCTTCGAGGGCTAGATTTTAAAGCTGACTGCAGAACAATTCTACTGTCACTTGACGTACAGACCACGAAGATAAGATAAGAGAAATTAGGATTCGTTCAGAGACATACAAGCATTCGTTTTTCCCCCATTCTGTCTGGGAAATGTTACTGAAAGGGAAATGACTTGTAGTGGTACGACGTGCACTCAGCCATGCACCTTGCGGTGGATTGCGTTGTACGTATGTAGAGATGTATATGTAGAAGGAGGCTCTCATTGTATGTAATCAACCGGAAAGACACCATAATACGCGACAGCATAGGTAATGATACCATGACAGTGCCACTGAAGTAGAGATATTAACTACAGTTTTCCGAAATTCCTTCACCAAAGTGGACAAAGGGAATATTCCAGGATTCTAAACAAGAATTCGACTAAGTTAGAAGTAGATGTCCTTCGAGTAACGAAGTAACTAAAACCACTTAAAGGCGTCTTCTGGGTGAGACTGTACACCAAGTAATCTCCTTTCACAGGGTAGTGATAAAATCTCCACATTCGTCTACATCTACATGACTATGCTGCACTTCCAGTTAAGTGTCTGCCAGAGAGTTCATCGAACCAATTTCAACCTATTACACTACCATTCCATTGACTACAAATACATCTACATACCCACTCTAAAATCCACCCAAAGGTGCGTGGCGGAGGGTTCTCAGTACGACTACTAGTTACTTAATGTACTGTTCCACTCCCTTATAGAAACAGGAAAAAACGAATACTTGTATGCATCCGTACGAGCCCTAATCACTCTGATCTTATTTTTGTGATCTTTACGCGAAATGTAGGTTGCTGGAGTAGGCTCGTTCTGCAGTCTCCTTCAAATTTCGGCCCTCTAAATATCTTCATCAGTGTATCTAGAAAAACTCGTGACCTTACCTGCAGCAACTCCCATTTGAGTTTCCGTGACATTTCAGTAATACTCGCGCATTGATCCAACCTACTAGTAACAAACCTATCAATCCGCATCTGAACTGCTTCTATAATTTAGTTAAACCGCTCTGGTGGAGATCCCAAACACTTGAGCAATACTCAAGACGGAGTCGTACACGTGTTTTTTATACGATCTCCTTTACAGATGAATCACAGTTTCCCAAAATTCTCCTGATAAACTGAAGTGGAACATCCTCCTTTCTCACAACTGTTCTTATATGGTAGTTCCATTCCATATCGCTGTGCAGCGTTACGCCTAGGTATTTAATTGACGAGACTCTGTCCAGCAGTTCGGGAGAAAACACTTCAACCTATTCCTGTGAGCTTTGATTTGTCTTATTTTATTATGATGACCATGTCTTCCTTTATATGTGAGTCGTATTAAAATAAAACGACTTATGGACTTAGAAACACTACTCCTTCAGAAAATATCGCTATTGTGAAAGACATTTCACGCGGAGTAATCGGTACTGTTCATTTCCTCTATCAGTAAACTCATATCTCTAGCCTACCGGCAGGATTTGCCACAGGAGTGGCTACAAATTGCGGGAGTACGAAGTATAGTCGTAGGTATGCGTCAGGATCTGTAATTATGGGTCAGAAAGGTTATTATTCGCAATAGCTGACGGAAAGTAATTTACTGATACCGACATTACATCTGACGCTGGGACACACAATTCCTCGTTGATTGGAGCCATCATGAAAACTGTATAGCGATTGGTGTTACGTTGAATAGGGCTATTGGTTCCTATTAATTAAATTCAGTTCCTCATATTTCAAGCTCCAAGCTGATGGCAAAGACATTTTTATCTTCTTCGAGTGCTCTTGTCTGTAGGGGGAAAGTAGAATGGTCGTTTTATAAAATGTCGTTTTATAAATCGACAATTCTATGAAGCAAGCATAAGTAAGCATCATGCTGGCAACAATCAAGTGGAGCGCAATCGTCGAACAGCGAAATCCCCGGCAACGGCCGCAGTCTCGTGTGTTGATCCAGACTGGACAGTCAGGAGCTGGTGATATCCAACGAAGTCCTGGGTGTGCTGTCAGAAACCGGTATGTTTCTTCCTATATCCATAGAAAGGTGAATATAGCGGTTCACCACACAATATTATTAACGCGTTTGCTGCCACTGTAATTGGCCTTGCGTTGCACCTGTATTGGCAGCGAACGTGTTAAATGAATTCAGCAGAGCTTTCTTGATCCTACCAATGTTTGTAATTACGTGATTCACACATGGAAAGAGGCGAATGTCAGTCCCGGAATATTATAAGATCTTGCAAAACACTAATAGCTTCATTATTATACGTCTAATACTTGATTCAATGAATATGTGAATAATACGCTAGGTCGGATCGGATTACGAGTTTAAAAAAAAAAAAAAAACTGTATGTAGATTGATTTTTCCCTGAATTGCCTAGGATATGGTTGCGTTTAGGTATCGGATATTAAAGGCTCCTCCATTAAACAAAACAGATTCTGTGTCATCTCTTCAGCATGTGATTGTTTCATAAAATATGTATTGTTCGTTCGTTATTTCTCTCCTGTTAAGTCTATTACATCTGAAAACGGTGGTAAAAGATTAGTATTTACGAATTGCTTCATTATTAACAGAATATTTTCGTGCTGAACTACTGTACTGTAGATAGTAGTAGGTAAAAGCCTATTAGGTGAAGGACAGAATTAAGTAGGAACACATTTGTTATTTAACTGAGAACTGATCTAAAACATCGACTGAATGTTGTGCGTGTATGCTGCCTCTGATTTGGAGCACAGCGAAAAACAATTATTACATTTTATTGGCAGTTCTGTAATGAAATCGTCTGAATTTTCAACAACGCGATTACTTGTTTGGCTTTGTAGTGTGAAGAACTATTTGTATAGCGCTTCGCTGTCTACTGAATTTAGTGAAAACGGCAGAACATAAGAACATAATGTTATGTTTCAGAACTATGCAATTATTTACCGTCCTCTTCAAAGAACTGGGTATATTAACTACTGCCACTCAGTATATTTATTCCTTAATGAAATTTGTCATAAATAATATATCCCTTTTCCCAACAAACATCTCAGTTCATATATACAATACTAGGAATAAAAATGATCTACACAACGACTTAAAAGCACTTACTTTAGTTCAAAAAGGGGCCCACTACTCAGGAACACACATTTTCAATAATTTACCATCAAGTATAAAAAATTTAGCTACAAATAAAGATCAGTTTAAGAGGAACCTAAAAGACTTTCTAGTGGCCAACTCCTTCTACTCCATTAGTGAATTTCTAAATTGTACCAAATGATGCATGCACTCATACTATATTAGTATTATTATATTAACACCCCCCCCAAAAAAAACCTTAAAAATTTATGTATCTGTATTTATATTATAATTGTATGTATCTGTATTTATATTATTAGTATTATCTATTATTCAACTTGTAAATTTTGTTTCTTGACATGTTCCACATCCACGAGGATCCCCTCAACATGGGTCTACGGAACGAATAACTAATCTAATCTAATCTAATCTACACATCGAACTTCCGAATTTCGTATCAGGGTTTACATCACTGATATATTTTGACTGCTACGAGGGCATGTCGAGAAGTAAATTCCAGTATCTTAGGAGGTGCTAGCATCGGTAATTTTGTCCAGTTGTGTAGCTTGGTTCAGTAAGCCCTTAATTTTTTATTTCATACTAGCTTATATGCCCGTGCTTCGCAACGGTTGTTGAAGGTGGGCCTGTGTGTATCAAGGAGTTTTAGGGTTCCGGACCTCAGTCAGTAAAAATAGATCGCTTTGTCAATAAACTCAGTTGTCCTATCGAAGATGTCAAATGTAAGTAAAAGTCATTGTCCGAAACGATGTATCTTCATAAAGATGTCAAATGTAAGTAAAAGTTATTGTCCGAAACGAATGTATCTTCATAAAGTTTTTGATACAAAAGATGAAACGTGCCAAAATAAGTAAAGAAATGTCGTTAAGTATTTAATACACAAAGCGAAATCAGTAAGACTATGTTCAATGTTTGTTAGTATTCGTAGGCATAAGATTGCTTAATTACGTCACAGACGTTCGCTTCCTTGTTATACTACCCCATACTTATTATGGAGCAGCGGTATTTATTAGTTCTTTGGTGCACTACGGCGCCTCTATCGCTTGTTTGCTGTACTTCGCAATTCATACTTCAAGCATAACCTACATCTAAAACAATTTCTCTGATTCCACTTTTATGAAACGAAGTTGCTCCATGCAAATCAATGAAGTAGTTTAGGAGATTAGGTATTTTTAATAGATGAACAGACAGTTACTGAAAATACTTAAGATTGCGATGTATCTTTTTTTCCGTGATCTGATTTTAATGAAATCATGCCTATATGTTGCCTCAATCGTAGCTCAAATTTCCTGTGAAAACCGCATGAAAATGTGTCAGTAGGTGGTTTTTTTTTCCAATACGTTTGCAAAACGTGTTAGAAATAGGCATATCTTCATGAATATGTTGTAACTAACATCATATATCAGTTATATTTGCCATTTAAAACAATTATTTCATGATCATTCATATTTCTGGACAATGGGCTGAGGCATGGAAAGACGAAATATAATAAGTAATAAGTATTTTCGTAATGATATAGAAATATCACTGAAAACAATTATTATTCTTACTGTCGTCTCTCTTTCCGTTAGATGCGCTATTGTCGCTCCAAGCGTGAGACTTAAACTTCCGTAGCAGTCGTACATATACGTTAGACCGTGATAACAGTATGTAAATATATGGATTAAACACGGCGATGATGTATCAGTTTTATATTCATTGCGTTGAATGATATTTCGTAGAACATAGCAACCAAGAAAACGATTTTCAGAAACATGGTAAATCTCAAAAGGCAAAGAGTAAGTAGTATTTTCAAAGGGCAATAATCTGATCGCTGCCCCAAACTTCACACCAACACTCGCAGCGCTATCTATAAGTTCTTTGCTGCATCACGCCGTCCTTTCCAAGCATGAAATACACCTAAAACTTCAAATTACGATATCTTTTACTTTCCTGACCTGATTTCGATGAAATGAAGCCTGTGTGTTGCCCAAGGATATTCTCTGTTAATCTGTGATACCCACTATGAATGTTCATTTAGTACTTTTGGAGATTACTCTCTACAAATAGACACATGTGGTTGCTTTCAGAGAAATGTTTAAATTGTGATATCTTACTTTTTCTGATCTGATTTTGTGAAATGAAGCGTTTCTGTAACCGCAAGATACCCTCACGTTTCCTGTGAAAACCGCCTGAAAATTCGTCTATTAGTTTTGGAGATGAAAGAGGAAAGATATGACGGTTGTCGATTAAAAACGTTAAATAGCGATGTTCTTCTTTCCGTGATCCGATTTTTATGAAAATAAGTCTAAATGTTGTCCCAAGGTAAGCTGAAGTTACCTGTCAAAACCCCATGCGAATTCGTGAAGTAGTTTTGGAGAAGAGGTTTCTAATAGATAGACAGACACGACGGTCTATGAAAACACTTTGTGATTATATTTTGATGAAATCATGCCTAGATCCTGAACCAATCTTCGCTCATGCTTCCTGTGTAAACCGCATGAAAATTTGTCCAGTAGTTTTGAAGATCGAAGCAAACAGCGACAGGCCTACATTTACCGATTTATTATTAGTATAGATATGTTGTACAATTATAAAATTATGCGGGAATATATTGATTTGTATAAGTGCTGTATGTCGATAAAATCTGTTGCGAATATGGTTAGTAGTAAAGAAGTAATAGATTAAAACGTGTTGATGGGGCTGTTTTCCATGAACGTTACTCTTTACGTCCTCATATCTCATGAACTATGTGTCGTACTGTCATACAATTTCGGACGTACATTCAGCTTTAAGTGTGTATTCTGTCTGCAAAATTTCCTGCGAGTACAATTGGTAGTGTAAAAGGTAAAGCAGTCAACAATCCGAAGATTGGTTTGAACACCACAGTGCTTTACTAGGCATGGTTCTATTTGCAGGTGGTATGCCGTTGCCTTCCTCCGACCTTCGAACTGATTTACCCAGCCAGTTATAGGGGGACCTACAGTTTAACGTGGGTTCCGAACCACGGTGCTGCTCGGTATTTTTCACATGAGCAATACTGCCAGAGGTGAAAGAAGTGGAAAGTGACATAAAAATCCCAGGACCTGGCGGGGATCGAACCCGAGCGACCCTTGGATTTGTAGTCTGGCACTCTACCACTGTGCGACCGAGGTAGTGTAGAAATTATAAATTGTAACATTATACCGTATGCCAGAGTTTTGCTCCATGAACACCGGAAAAGTAGTAAGAGAGAAACTTTTTCCCTTTCATTATTTTGATGTGGTTGTCTGCTAGAAAAAATTTAATAAAGGTTTTAAATTATGTTTATTGGAAGTTGCCAAGTACTGTCATTCACATATAGTGTGTTTATGAAGTCTCGTCGCATTATGTAGCACTTCTTGCGATTCCTATTATCCATGACGTTATATCTCCTGAACCATAAGTCGTATGTAGTTCCTACTTCTGCAGCGATTGTTAACTTACGTAAATCTGGTTGAAATAAATCGGTGCTGAGGTTTAGGAGGAAATATGCAACATTGTCGTTTGACGCTGCAGTTTTTCGCGCATCTCATTGTTTATGACGTTATATCTCCTTACGTATGAGTCGCAGGTGATTCTTACTCCGACAGAAATTGTTGCCTGATATTAAGGAACTTGTGTACCAAGTTTGGTTGAAATCGGTCCAGTAGTTTAGGAGGAGATGTGGAACATACATACATACAGCCTATTTTATAAGATGTAAGATTTATAACAATGAATTATTGTTACAAACAACATGTACTTCAGACATTATTAATGTTCCTTTTAGCATGGGACTGTTTTAAGATGATTTGCAGAATTTTAGGGTGTTTTCGGTAATCGGCGAAATTCTACATTAGAACATTTCGTTATCTTCTGCCGAGCTAATCATTTCATCTTCTGTCTTCTAGCCTTACTTTTCCATCAAAGTCTTTATTAGAAAATTTGCAAAGTTTTCCTTGTAATTTAAGATATTATATTAGCTGAAAAGACCTCTTTAATCTTTTATTAATATATTCTTATAATGTGCAGTTAATCCTTCTAATCCAGTGACTACATTCATTTTCATGTTTGGAAACATCCGGAAGTCTGCAAGTGTAATGTCGTTGGGCGACTTTGTGCAGATGTGTGATAACGTGTGTCGGACATGCACCGAGAATATATACTTTTCGCATCTATTAAACAAGATTCTCCCAGATAATCTTATGAAGTTTCAGGTTCATCGCAAACCTTTATGTTTACAGCAGTAGTGCGATGTTGCTTTGTTATTGGATATCAAGTGACTATTATTACTGTTTAACCAAATCACTCTCTAATTGTGGAATTTATATTTCTGTTCTGCACTATTTCTAGTCTTAGAAAAGGTTATTGTACAGTTGCTTTACGATTGCCATTTCCTTTGTAGTGAGTCTCGCCTGGTGAGGCAGTATAGCTACGAGGTTGTAGTCGGCGATTGCTCTTATCGCTATAAGTATTTAAGATGTGTGATGAAACAGGAGATACGGTACTGTGAGAAGAATTTGACAGAGCACTGAAAGACCAAACTCAAAACAATGCTCCTGGAGTGGACGACATTCTCTCAGATCTGCTGAAGTCTCTGGGAGAACAAGCCATGACAAAACTATTTCACCTGGTAGGAGAACTAGCCTTAGACTTTAAGAAAAACGTAATAATTCCCATTCCAAAGAAATCAGGCGCTGACAGATGTGTAAATTACCAAACCATCAGTTGAATAAGTCATGGTTCCAAACCTTTAACACGATTTATTTATAGAATAATGGAAATTCTGGTAGAAACTGACCTCGGGGAAGATCAGTTTGAATTTAGAAGAAATGTAGGAACAGGGAGGCAATACTCACCACTTTAACTTAGAAGAAGACAGATTAAGAAAGGAAAACTAATATTTATAGCTTCTGTAGATTTGGAAAAAGCTTTTGACAGTGTTGATTGTAATACACTTTTTAAAATTCTTAAGTTAACGGAGGTAAATAATAGGGAACAGAAGGTTATTTACGACTTGTGCAAAAACCAGACAGAATTTATTAGTGTCAAGGGGCTTCAAAGGGAAGCAGTGGTTGGAAGGGAGTAAGACAGGGTTGTAGCCTTTCTCCAATGCTGTTGAATTTGTACATTGAGCAAGCTGCGCAGGAGAGCAAGGACTAATTTGCGGAAGGAATTAAAGTTCAGGGTGAGGTAATAAAAACATTGCATTTTGACGATAACATTGTAATTCTGTCAGATACACCAAAGGACCTGGAAGATTGAACGGAATGGACTCTGTATTGAAACGAGGGTATAACATGAACATTAAGAAAAAGCAAGAGTAATGGAATGTAGTGTAATAAAATCCTGCGATGCTGAAGGAATTAAATTAAGTGACGAAACAATAAAGGTGTAGATGAGTTTTGTTACTTGGGCAGTAAAATAACATATGATAGTTGCAGCACGGAGGATACAAAAGGCAGGATGGGAATGGAAAGAAATCGTTTTTTAAAAAGAGAAATTTGTCAATATCGAACATTAATTAAGTGTAAGGAAGTATTTTCTGAAGGCTTTTATGTGGGGTGTTGCCTTACACGGGAGTGAAACATGGACGATAAATAGTTCTGATAGGAAGAGGACAGAGGCTTTTGAAATGTGGTGCTACAGAAGAATGCTGAAGATTAGGTGGTTGCATCGCGTAACTAATGAGGAGGTACTGAATAGAATTGGGGAGAAAAGGAATTTCTGGCATACCATGATGGTAGGACACATTCCTAGACACGAAGTAATCGTGGATTTAGCATTGGAGGGAAGTGTGTGGGGTAAAAATAGCAGAGGGAGAGCAAGAGATGAATACAGTAAGCAGGTTCAAATGTGGGCTGCCGTTTTTATGAGGAGATGAAGAGGCTTGCTCAAGATAGTGTGGAGAGCTGCATCAAACCACAACAGAACACAACACAAGATGTTAAACATAAATGATAAACTTAATAATTATAAAGGCTAAATTTTAGCTTAGCATGTACTAAAGCAATATTGAGATTCTTGACGATTTGTCACCAGCTGTGTAGTGTTTCAACTGTAACCTACATTGAGTTACCACTAAAAAAGTGAGTTTAAAGCCAGATTTTTTCCCTATATTTTAGTTGAAAACGACCGTAACGATTTCCACTATAGAAACCACGTGAAACACTTGATTTCGTAATTGTCAGCTGACAAAATTCGTCACACTTTGTTAGTTATTTCTGCAATTTTGTTTATCTGTCTTAAGCACAGTTATTTCAGTAACTTTTGAATGGTGAAGCTTGAATAATAGAAACGTTAGATTTTAACCACAATAAAATATTAGTATTTATGTTGCATATTCATCTTCAGAGTATTGGCAGAAAACCATTAAAAAAAGCCCACAACAGGGATCGATATGAAACTGAATCCAGGGTCATATTTTATGAAATATCTACGACTGTTGTTGGTGGAAGTGAATATGAATTATGGTGTGATAGACTGTGACAACTGTTTATCACTTCCGAAACAGGATGCAAGACTACTGCAAAAGCTGAAAAAAGATAAGACGAGATAGGCGTAGACGCAGACACAAAGAGGCAAGCCTGTTGATTTCATTGTGATTAACTGGAATTAACTGGAGTTGCCAATTTGGGGGATAAGTCGCTATATCTGCTATTTCTTTTGTGACGAAATTGCAATGCATCGATTATGTCAGTAATTTGCAATAAGTTACTCGTAAACAACTGTCATTCTCAACGTCAGTTTGTTTACAAGGCGTAAAATGAAAAGCCATTTGTAATTGGTTGCCTGAACGTCACTCTCGATTTACTACCTTCGCATCACGGCATTCATAGCGCCGCTAGCGACGTAATACGTCGAGCAGCAGCCCTGTTTATGTGAACTAATGTTGTTGTGGTCTTCAGTCCGGAGACTGGTTTGATGCAGCTCTCCACAATACCCTATCCTGAGCAAGCCTCTTCATCTCCACATAAGAACGGCAACCTACATCTGTCTGAATCTGCTTACTGTATCCATCTCTTGGTCTTCCTCTGCGATTTTTACCCCACACACTTCCCTCTAATGCTAAATTCACAATTCCTTGATGTCTAAGAATGTGTCCCAACAATCTATCCCTTCTTTTAGTCAAGGTATGCCAGAAATTTCTTTTCTCCCCAATTCTGTTCAGTACCTCCTCATTAGTTACGCGATCCACCCACCTAATCTTCAGCATTCTTCTGTAGCACCATATTTCAAAAGCCTCAATCCTCTTCCTGTCCGCACTGTTTATCGTCCATGTCTCACTCCCATACAAGGCAACACTCCATACAAATGCCCTCAGAAAGGACTTCCTTAGGCTTAAATCAATATTCGATGTTAACAAATTTCTCTTTTTCAAGAACGCTTTTCTACCCATTGCCATTCTGCATTTTATATCCTCTGTACTGCGACCATCATTTGTTATTTTACTGCCCAAGTAACAAAACTCATCTACCTCCTTTATTGCTTCGTTACCTAATCTAATTCCTTCAGCATCACCTGATTTTCTTAGGCTGCACTCCATTACCCTAGTTTTGCTCTTGTTAATCTTCATCTTATATGCACCTTTCAGCACACTGTCCATTCCGTTCAATTGCTCTTCCAGGTCCTTTGCTGTATCTGACAGGACTACTATGTCGTCAGCAAAACGCAATGTTTTTAATTGTTCCCCCTGAACTTTAATTCCTTCACCAAATTTCTCCTTGCTTTCCTTTATAGCTTGTTCAATGTACAAATTGAATAACATTGGAGAAAGGCTACAACCCTGTCTCACTCCCTTCCCAACCACTGCATCCCTTTCATGCCCTTCAACTCTGACAACCGCTGTCTGGTTTTTGTACAAGTTGTAAATAACCTTGCGCTCCCTATATTTTACTCCTGATTGCTTCAGAACTTGAAAGAGTTTATTCCAATCAACATTGTCAAAAGCCTTCTCCAAATCTACAAAAGCTAGAAATGTAGGTTTGCCTTTTCTTAATCTATCTTCTAGGATAAGCCGTAAAGCGAGTATTGCCTCCCGAGTTCCTACATTTCTCCTAAACCCAAACTGATCTTCCCCGAGGTCAGCTTCTACCAGCTTTTCCATTCTCCTGTAGATAATTCGCGTTAATATTTTGCAACCATGACTTATTAAACTGATGGTTCTGTAGTTTTCACACCTGTCTGCACCTGCTTTCTTAGGGATGGGGATTATAACATTTTTCTTAAAGTCAGAGGGTATTTCACCTGTCTCATACATCTTACACACCAGTTGAAACAATTTTGTCATGGCTGGTTCTCCCAGAGACTTCAGTAGCTCTGAGGGAATATCATCTACTCCAGGGGCCTTGTTTCGACTTAGGTCTTTCAGGGCTCTGTCAAATTCTTCTCTCAGTACAGTATCTCCTATTTCATCTTCATCTACATCCTCTTCCCTTCCTACAATATTGTCTCGAAGTTCACTTCCTTTGTAGAGCCCCTCTATATACTCTTTCCACCTTTCAGCTTTCCTTTCTTTGCTGAGAACTGGTTTTCCATCCGTGTCCTTGATATTCATAGAGCTGTTTTTCTTATCTCCAAATGTTTCTTTTATTTTCCTGTAGGCTGCATCTATTTTTCCCCTATTTATACATTCCTCTACATCCTTGCATTTGCCTTCTAGCCACTCCTGCTTAGCCATTTTGCACTTCCTGTCAATCTCATTTCTTAGTCGTCTGTACTCCATTTTGCCTGTTTCATTAACTGCATTTTTATATTTTCTCCTTTCATCGATTAAATTTAGTATCTCCTGTGATATCCAAGGATTTTTCGTAGGTCTTGCCTTCCTACCTATTTTGTCCTCTGCTACTTTCACTATTTCATCTCTCAATTTTACCCATTCCTCCTCTACTGTTTTATTTTCCCTTGTTTCTGTCAATTGTTGCCTAAAGCTCCCTCTGAAATTCTTAAGAACCTCAGGTTCCTTCAATTTATCCAGGTCCCATCTCCTTATTTTCCTACCTTTTTGTAGTTTCTTCAGTTTCAGCCTACAGTTCATAACCAACAAGTTATGGTCAGAGTCTATATCTGCCCCTGGGTACGTCTTACACTGTGAAACCTGGTTTCGAAATCTATGTATTACCATTATAAAATCTATCTGGTATCTCCCGGTGTCTCCTGGTCTCTTCCACGTATACAACCTTCTTTTGTGATTCTTGAACCAGGTGTTTGTTATATCTAAATTATGTTCCGTGGAAAATTCTACCAGGCGGCTTCCTCTTTCATTCCTTTTGCCCAGACCATATTCACCTACTATCTTCCCTTCCCTTCCTTGTCCCACTACCGAATTCCAGTCTCCCATAACAATTAAGTTTTCCTCTCCCTTAACTGTCTGAATAATCTCCTTTAGCTCCTCATATATTTCTTCTATATCCTCATCATCGGCAGAGCTAGTTGGCATATAAACCTGTACTACTGTTGTCGGTGTTGGCTTCGTATCTATCTTGACAATGATAATGCGATCGCTGTGCTGGTCATAGTAGTTTACCCGCATTCCTATTTTCTTATTCATTATCAATCCTACTCCTGTGATACCCCCAATTGATTTTGTATTTATAATCCTGTACTCACCTGACCAGAAATCCTGTTCATCCTGCCACCGAACTTCACTAATCCCCACTATATCTAACTTCAACCTATCCATTTCCCTTTTTAAATTTTCTAATTTTCCTACTCTATTAAGGGATCTAACATTCCACGCTCCGACCCGTAGAATGCCAGTATTGTCTTTCCTGATGATCACATCCTCCTGGGTAGTCCCCGCCCGGAGATCCGAATGGGGGACTATTTTACCTCCGGAATATTTTACCCGAGAGGATGCCATCATCATATGTTCATACAGTTGAGCTGCATGTCCTCGGGAAAGGTAACGGCTGTAGTTTCCCCTTGCTTTCAGCCGTATGTGAACTAATATTTAACATAAAATCTATTGTGTTAGCAATAAAGTCCAAAATTATTACGTTGGAGACGAATCATGAATGTACTCTTTCGCGTTTGTATATCTCAGCAGCAAGAAGCCGTTGAAGTCCACGCTTATTTCTTTTATTCCGACAGAGGTGGCATATACTCGTATGTTTGTTTCTTCGACGTTTCGCCACTTCTTCCAACAGAGGCGTTGCAAACGACCTGTCATTTCATAGTCCCCCCCCCTTCTTTATTCTAATTTCATCCTCTACTCTCTACAAGTAGGGTAATTACATTCTACTCCAGCTAGTTACATGTTCTTAATCATGTTGTCAACATATGATCCGCATCTTAGAGAATATCGTCAATAACTAGTTAATGACGATATATAAATGTATAAAAACTGTGGTGTTACTCATGAAAACGTCAAGATATATACCACACGCGATTTCTTAACGTAATATTGTAGTCGGAAGGGGGGAGGGGGATAAAACTTAACTTTTACCCAATTACACTATCTTAATAATTTCGTGCAAAGAACGAAGTTCTAAATATATTAAATTACGAAAAATGTGTATTTTCTAAAAATCTAGGGTATTTTTACTTCAAAATGGTGTCTTTTTCAATAACATTTTGCGACTTTTGACAAAAACGAGTTGGCAAACCTGTTTATGTGTGGGTTACCGGAGTGTGGATACTACTCACCCACTACTGAGTAATCTTTTCACAAGCAGAAAATTAGTCTGATTTACAATCCGACGTAGTGATAATTGATGCTAACATCATGAATCAACAACTGTCATAATTATTTACGTTTTTCTGCCTTAAGCGCTCTGAAAACAAAAGCTCTTTCACCAGACGTGATTCACAATTTTTTTAGAATCTGCAGGGGCTATAAATCGACGGGAAGACTGTGTAAGCTACAAATAACAAAGTTGTGAAGCAATAAGAGCTTATTGTGTCTCAACGTAGAATTAGGGGCACATTACGCAGACAGTAATGAATAGATTAATTCACCTTCCAAATTGTCATGAAGTCAACAAATTTGTACAAATATTGATAGGAAGTATTCACCTATTGGTTGCAATTACATTATATCCTGTGCTGATAAAAGCGAACATTGCATGTATTGAAAACCTTTTGAATGTTCAGAACCCTCGAAACTGAGAAAACCTGAAATGCCAACAGGTTCACCAAGCTGAAAGTGTTGCTGACATTCTATGCAAAGATTGCACAGTCTTAAATCTTAACTCGTGATGTTTTCAACCTCCGGGCTCTTACAATATTCACATGAGAATTATCAGGTTATAATATGACAGCACCCATAATCAAAAGGTTCCAAGAGACTACAGAGACTATCCATCTGTTGCTGATGGATAACAACCAAATTATTTACTTCGCTGGATTATAGATTGAGTTGTAGAAACAATCGAGATGCCTGTTATCAATTCCACAATCCAAAACATGTGTTTGTAGAAAGCATTATTGGAAAAAAATATCGATCTAGAAAATTTCCAGGCTACGCAAAATTTTTTATGGTTGATGGTAAATTATTGAAAAAGTGTTTTCCTCAGTAGTGGACCTCTTTTTGAACTGAAGTAAGTGCATTTAATTCTTCGTGTTGATCGTATTGTTCCTAGTATTATCTGTATGAGCTGACCTGTTCTCTGAAAAAAGGGCTATATCATTTACGACAAATTTCATTAAGGAATACATTTACTGAAAGGCAGTAGTTAGTATACGCAGTTTTTTAAAGAGGTTTCTACAGGATGTCCGTGAATTAACTCTATAAATAATACGTTTTACACGCGTTTGGACTCTGAAACTTCTATTTGACTTGAAACATTACCCCAATATAATTTATCCTATGACATCATGAAGTGCAAGTGGAGTTAGCAGTGCAAACACTATTTCTGAACCACCACGTGCAAGATATTATGTCCACCTGTACTTTGATCGAGTATGTAAATTATGTCAGTGCTCATTCATTAATTTATTCTTGAAATATCAGCGTAAAGGCACCATTACTTCGTTACTATGAACAATAGTAAATAGGACTGCTCAGAGAGCGAACTGATGCAATTACAGTCATCATGTTGAGTTTTGGTGCTTTTTGTTAGAGCATACAGTAAACCTACACCAACTACTGTACCCTAACTAGTGAATGCAAAATTTACATGTCCGATAAATCGTCGCATTTCATTACGTGTGTCTGTTATAGAGACTTCTTGAATGTGGTAAATCTTTCAAGCCAAATAGATATTTCTTGAAACAAGAGAATCATTTCCTTACTTGTTTTGCCCCAAAACAGTCACAATACACAGTACAGAGGTTTCGACATCCAAAATCTAGTACATAAATGCTGACACTTCAAATAAAAAAATAACAGATCGTAAATAGACTCACAGCGTCGCGCCGCTGTCAACTCAGGCGGCTGACGTCAACGTTTGGTACCGCGTGTCAGTAAGCCAGTAGCCGCTGGGGAAGTTTTCGCTATTACTGGTGGTTTAGGATGTAGTCGAGGTTTCCTCAATTTGATAACACAAGCAGTTAGCGAAATGCTGTTAAGAATAAAATAATTTAAAAGCGAATGGTTTCGAACTGGCAACCTTGCACTCAAACTAGCGAGGCTTACCATGGGACGAAAAGTCCAAACGTCCTCCAGACACTACCTCAGCCTACAGTATTGCCAAATCGTGGATATCGCCGGACTTAGAATTCCGAGGGGCGATGACTTTATTGGCCACCTTAAGTGAACGACGTGGAGGTAACTTCTTTTTTTTTTTTTTTTTTTTTTTTTTTTTTTTTTAATGTACGATCCTGCATGGCAGCAATTGACCGACTGGAGTGCCTTTCCTAATATCACGATATCACCTACAGCGTTCGTCCTAAGCTCGTGACAATATCGGTTGAAAGCTAGACGACTGAAAAAAGATAGCTTGGATAAATTTGTCGCGATTTCAGTTGGTGTGAGGTGACGGTAGCGTTAGAGTTTGGCGCAGGCTCTAAACCATGGACCGAAGTTGTCAACAAGACTCTTTGCTAAGTATAGGTGGGCTGTTTCTACATGGAATGGACTGGGTGATCTGGTACAACTGATACTATTCATTACTGGGAATAGTTATGTTCTGCTACCTGATGACCATTTGCAGACATTGGTGTACTTAATGTAATTGGAATTGTTATGGATGGCAATACGCCATATCATCAGACAATTGTGGTACAACTGATACTATTCATTACTGGGAATAGTTATGTTCGGCTACCTGATGACCATTTGCAGACATTGGTGTACTTAATGTAATTGGAATTGTTATGGATGGCAATACGCCATATCATCAGACAATTGTGTGCCATTGATTTGAAGAATATTCTGAGCAGTTTCACCGAATGAAGAGGCCACTAGGTCGGCGGACATTAATCCCATCGAATATTCATGGGATATAATCTAGAATTAAGATCGTGCAGGAAATCCTGCAGCGACAACACTACGGCAATTATGAACGGCTGTAGAGGCAACATGTCAGTACTTTTGTAGGGGACATCCAACGACTTATAGAGTCCATCCACGTTCAGCCGCAGGAGTTCGCCGGGAAAAAGGAGGGCCGACACGATATTAGGAGGTAGACCGTAAAACTTGCTGTCCCAGTGTAAATGGCGTTCCTCTTTTTTGCTTTGTTGAGGTTGTACTGTATGTAATACACTGCTCAAAACAGTTAGGGGATATTTGTGTGATGTCGTACACAATACACATATGGCAACGTATTTTATTCAGATATTGGTTACAATTGTAATTTGTGTGTTATACAGTACGATTTACACGGCGTTTACTTAAAGCGAGGCACCATGGAGCTACCGTAATAGTGAAAAAGTCATTATCGTTTCCTTCTTCTATGATGTGTGATCACCTCGGACGGTCAGCACAGTTGCAGAACTGCGTGGCATGGACAATATGAGGTTATCAATTAGCTCTTGCGGGATATTTGGCCATTCTTCCATGAGTGCAATACACAGCCCTGCAACCATTGTGGGAGGTGCTGGTCTGGCTTCAATGCGTCTGCCAAGTGCACCCCGGATATGCTCATTCGGGTTTATGGCTGGTGAACAAGCTGGCCACTGTGTTCGTTCCATTCCCTCGACTTCAAGCATGTGGGGACGAGCGTTATCGTCCACCAAAAGGAACACATCAACTATGGCACTGTCATGGAGCAAAACAAAAAATCGAAGGATCTCTTCTATCTCTGAGCAGCCAAAGCACCATTGTGATTGACATAGACGTCCGTACGTCTGCCATTACTGACTCCTGCCCATATATTTGAATCACCACTATGATATGGTGACGTTTCCTGCACATAAGCAGGATTTTTCCGAGTACCATGTTCTTTCCAGAAAAGGAAACGACGATTGTCAGACTGAACACAAAATCTCGACTCATTTGTGAACAGAAGCCGTCGCCATTCCTTAACGACTCCAATCATTATGTTCCTCCGCCCAAGTTCTGCGGGCGAAACGGTGTCGTGGTATTAATAGAACACACACACACACACACACACACACACACACACACACACACACAAACACACCATAGGCCTCAGTGCAAATGTTCAAATGTTTGTAAATCTATCGGACCAAACTGCGTGGTCATCAGTCCGTAACTTACAAACTATTTAAACTAAGGTAAACTAATCTAAGGACAACACACACACACACACACACACACACCCGTGCCCCAAGGAGGGCTCGAACCTCCGACGGCGAGCAACCGCAAATGTTTGAAATGTTCAAATGTTTGTAATTCTATCGGACCAAACTGCGTGGTCATCAGTCCGTAGCTTACAAACTACTTAAACCTAGGTAAACTAACCTAACGACAAACACACACACCCGTGCCCCAGGGAGGACTCGAACCTCCACGGCGAGCAACCGCGCGCTCCGCATCGAGGCGCCTTAGACCGCTCGGCTACTGCACCGCGGCAGGCCTCAGTGCGTAGAGGCCACATTCTCGAAGCCGATTTCGGACTGTTTGTTTTGATATCATGGGTCCTGTAGTGCGTGGAGGGTGCGTTGCAGCTCTGTTGCACTCAGCCTCCTGTCTCGACGGGCTATTAACCAGAGATAACGGTCATCATTTTCCGATGTTAGTCGTGGTCGATCTTGGCCTTCACTTCCTTCAACATTTATTTTTGCGTGATATCGGTCCACGTCCTGAAAATTACCCTTTGGGACATTCCGTAGAACCGCTAGAAAGACGTAGAACCATTTTAGTTCATTCTGCCCATGACAATACTTTATATCTCAACTGATACCGTAATTGTTCTGAGCAGTGCAGATATACTGTCTTGCCATTTGTCGCATGCCGCCTTCGTGGGTCACTGGCACTAATGGCTGCCGGACAGTTCACTACGTCCAGAGAGCGACGGTCGGATGGTCCGATCTGGGCAGCCGTGGGACCGGAAGATGTTAATAGCGCGCGCATGTCTCCGGAACGAGGCTAAAGCGGCCTATAGCGGCCGCGCCGCTGCCGCTGTCACTGTGCCGTATGACCTTAGCGCCGCACAAAAAGAGCGCTTCCTCCCCCCCCCCCCCCCTGCCACTGCTGTCGGCAGAAATCAGCCGCGCTCAGTCCTGTCTGCACGCCGCTGACGTCCAGCAGAGGGGACGGCTGTGAGCGGCTACACTATGTCTGCACGCTAGGGTGGCCAGACGTCCCCTATTTTACAGGATCGTCCCTTATCTGGTCTAAGTGTCCCGTTGTCCAGAGTGTCCAGACAAAATAAATACTGGACGTATATTGTTCCGTTTTTGGCTCACTTTAGGTTACGGTAGTAACACTAAAAGTGGGCCTTTGCGATCGTCTTTTGACAGCTCGAAATTTAAATGAAAATAACGGCTTAACTATTAATCTGACACGAAAATTGAATAACCCAATCTGTAGAGGAGAAAATTCCCTACAACTTTTCTCTCTTGTGTTTTTTTGATATCTCGTAGCGTTTCAAAGATATTTGCAAAAATACCGGCGACTTTGGGATGTATGGCTGTCTGTCTGTCTGTCCGTCACGTGTTCCCTGTTTTTAAGACGAGCCGTTCAACTGATCAGCACCAAATTTTACAGACATAATTTTAAGCCGCCAGAGACCAGAACGTCCCTTTTTCAAATTTTTCTGACAAAAAATACGACAGTAAAACCAAAAACTGCCGTTTGCAATATAATTGTAATTGCAAACGAATCGTTCATCTGACACGTAAACTGAATAACCTAATTGGTAGACGAGAAAATTCTCTACAACTTTGCTCCCTCATGTTTTTTTTTCATATCTCGTATCGTTTGAGACATATTTGCAAAAATAACGGATATTTGACACCCTCCATTGAATTAACGAAAACCAGCCGTTCGGAGATGTCACGTGACATTCCTCGCGTATTTGATGATTTTCTTATTGTAACTTACACGTTGTCATTTCAAAGCAACGGCACACTGAAGAATTAACAAAAACACATCGTTCTTCGTACGATAAATGATAACCTAATGTCTACAAATGCCATATTAACAGCAGTTAACAATGGCCATGAATAGTATTAGATTCAAGAACTCCTCTTTCGATTTATAGCCGTAGCATGCCGGGCGCCGTGGCTCAGCGCGCCCGGTCAGGGGGCTGCACGCCCTCTGTAATAAAAAAGCTGAGCCAAATATTCAACGAACAACCATGAACAAAGTAAACGGACGGCCGGAACGCATAGATCTATCTGGAAAAAGAAAAAGAAAAGGAAAAAAAATATAGCGTAGCGGGCAAGGTGCTGGACTGTGACGCAAGAGGTCGGTGGCTCGAAACCCGCCACTCCTTAAATTTTTTTCCTAAAAGGGTTTCAGACTCTTATTAATTAATTTATTATTATTTAGATTATTATTTTGGTCCAAAATGTTTGCAAAAACTTATAAAACTACAAATCTAAAGTGGGCCGTAAACACATCAGTGCGATTTTTTTAATAGGCGTCTCATATTTCTTGTAAAGACGTCTTTTTAAGTAATGTAAAGCTTAACGAAATGGAGAAAAAGTATGGTGATAATCAAACAGTAAAGATGATACAATATTGACGAAGGGCAGAAATTCTACCGAGATACTAATTTAGTCTGATATCCTGTCTGTACTTTTGCAACCAGAAACTAAAAGAGATAAATCCCAGAAATATTATAATAGCCTTGGTGATTGTGGATCTACGAGGCGCGTCCAGAAAGTAAGTTCCGTTTGGTAATAAAATGAAATTGTACACAGATACAGAAGAAATTTTTATTGCACAAAATTCTACAACTCTTAAACTACTTTTCCACATAACTGCCGAAATTTTGTAGGCACTTGTAATAGCGTGCCACAAGTTTTTGCTTGCATCCTTCACAGAAGGTTACCGCCTGTGTATTCAACCACGTGGTAACAGCTCTTTATCATCGTTGAAGCGTTGACCACCAGGGACAGATTTTAGGTGTAAGAAGAGATGAAAGTCGCTAGGAGAGAGGTCAGAGCTGTATGGAGGATGATCAAACAGGTCCCATTGAAATTTACGTAAGAATTGTTTGGTCACATTCGGTGTGTGAGGTCAAGCATTATCGTGAAAAAAAAAAAAGTCTTTTGACAGTAATCCTCTTCTTACACCTAAAATCTGTCCTTGGTGGACAACACTTCAACGATGAAGACGAGCTGAAAGAACTTATTACCACATGGTTGAATACACAGGCGGCAACATTCTATGAAAAAGGCACACAAAACCTTGTGCCATGCTATGACAGTTGCCTACAAAATTTCGGAAGCTATGTAGAAAAGTAGTTTAACAGTTGTAGATTTTTGTAAAATCAATATTTTTTTCTGTATTTGTACCCGTTCGTTTTATATAACCAAACGGAACGTACTTTCTGGACGCGCCTCGTATACCCAGTGCTGAGAGTGTCAAACTCCTAGGTGTCGCAATTGACAATAAGCTGACAATGATGGAATACACGTCACATGTGTGTCCTTAGCTCTCTAGAGTTATTTATTTATTAAAAAAGGTCTAAAGTGTAATAACAGAGCAGTATTTAATCACAGTATATCATGCACTGTTCCACAGCCACATCACATCTGGCCTGTTGCTGTGGGGAACACTCTTCTGGAAGTGAAAAAATTTTGCTCCTGCAAAAGAAAGATGTAAGAATAATATCTTCCAGAAAGAAATTAGACCACTGTAGACCCATCTTTAAGAAGTTGGGAATAATTATCAAATACAGGCATTTTTAACTCTCTCGTTTATGTAATATAGCAAAATTGATGTTTGTTTGTCTTTTTGTTCGTATTTTATGCACGGTCATACCGTAGATCCGATTGCGATACAACTTTCTCAACTCATTACTTGAACTCGCGCGAAGGTTAAAGGCTTACTAAAAATGACTTCGGCTGATGAATGGCAGAGGATGCTTTATAATTAGTTAATACGTTTCTTACGCCTCCGCTGCGTGGGAGTAGCCGAGCGGTCTGGAACGCCACGTTACGGATCGTGCAGCCTCTCGCGCCGGATTTTGGTCATGGAAGTGTGCGTTGTCCTTACGTTAGTTTAACGTAGTTTAAGTAGTTTGTAAGTCTAGGGACTGATGACCAACGTGGTTTGGTCCTATAGCATTACAAACATTTGAACATTTGATCTTACTCCTTCACGCTGAAATGGCTGGACGGATATGAATGAAATTTGGAAAAGAGTTAATTCAGGGGCTGCCTTTCATTAGCCACCGTACTGTGTGTGGCGGAGGGTACCTTATAATATGTTAATACGTTTTTTCTCTTTACAACATATAAATGGACGGATTTGAATAACATTTGGAATGCAGATAGCTCATACCCTGAATCAATGCATGAGCTACCTTTAGGAAGCCACCGTACGGTGCATGGTGGAGGGTACCTTACAGTGGTTTAACACGTTTGATACTCTTCACGCATAAACGGCTAGACGGTATTGAATGAATTGTGGAATGAAGATAGTTTATACCCCAAATTAATACATGGGCTACCTTTCGCAAGTCTTCGTAGGTGCATTAGGTAAATTACAAC
Organism: Locusta migratoria; assembly: GCA_026315105.1. NCBI lineage: Eukaryota > Metazoa > Arthropoda > Insecta > Orthoptera > Acrididae > Locusta > Locusta migratoria. The sequence continues at coordinate 274,690,472 of CM048747.1, forward strand.
AAACGTTCAAATTGGACGGTACCTTGCGACTTTGCCCCCGTTTTACCAGGCACCATGAATATTGGTGCATATATGTACGTTTTCATATACAGGAGGGAGGGGAGTGGGTGGAGGAGGAGACGGAGAGAAAGGAGAGGGAGGAGACGGACAGAGAGAGATGGGAGATAGTGACAGACAGGTGAAAGGAGAAGAACAGAGGGAGCGGGAGGAATAAATGAATAGAAAAACGGACAGGAGGACACGGGGGTAGGAGCAGGTGAGATGGGAAAGGAGGAGATACTTCTCCGTTATTTGTCGTTAAATTTCAATTAATGTATTTATTAGCGACTATGAAATGAATATTTATTTGTATCATTCGTAATTAAACAAGCAAACACTTGCGAATTTCAATCGTTATTAGCACAATCATTTTTTCTGCGGCTGCAACACGTCGGTTACCAGCCAGTATAAAATAAAATCAAGGATCCTTCCTCAAGAGACATAAGATTCATAGCTACAACACACGAAATAAGTCATTCGAAGCTGTCACTCATGTAAGTCACTGGACAGTTTTCCCAGTGCTGCCCTAAAAATATTCGACCAACTTCCACCAGAGGTTCGAGCATAACCAGCGAAGATGTTCAGAAATAGTCTATCGCGTGTGCTCAAGCAACAGCCACCGTATTCAGTGAGTGGGTTTTTCTCTACAAGTGAACTCACAAACTGGACATAATACCTAAAACTGTTGTCTATAACCATATTCATGAAAGTGTTAGGTAATATTTCTTCTCATATCTTGAGTTGAAGAGTGGTTGAAACACATAATCGCCATGTCCTGCCGCAATCTGTCCCGCCATGGCCGGTGAACGATGTACACATGGAAATAAAGGTAAAGAAAATGGGCTTTAACTCAAAATTAATGATGCACGATTTTTTAAATTTTCTGCTTAGTTCTACTCAATACTTTCACTTGAAACGTGCAGCTTTTCTAACTACATAAATTCAGTCAGTGATAAGTAAATTGAAAGAAGATTGCTCGGAAGATTTCTTGGACATTTCAAATTTGTTTTACAAAACGTTAATTGAGTACATTGATAAATATGCTGTAACCGTGGAATCGCGTTCATCTCGAATGTCCACTTTCTTGGCACTCTCTTTTCCAAAGTCTTTAGTTTGCACAGTATGAAAGAAATAATTAGAACAAAACCTTATTTTTGGAATACTTCATGTGTTGATATTTTTTAATTCTGTTTGAAAGTACCAAATTATTGAATAACATATATTCTGCTACTAAATATAGGTGATGGGGTAATAAGTAAATGACATAGGTCCAAGTAATAATAATTTTCTTTCTTACTCATTTTCATGTTACAACGATGAAACAATAAAATGCTTAATTAATATTGAAATTTATTTCCCCTTTATTCGTACGAGTATGACTGGATGATTAGCTAATTTGTGGATTAGCATTTAACTTAGTATGTAGTTATTGTGATTGCCGTATATTTAGTTTGTACCCACCCAAAAACCCCAATTCCCGCACTTGTCCTATTGGCTTCATGTTCTTTTAGCAATTAAATAAGTTTCTCTTTGCGGTGATAGTTTTATAGTCAAGACGCGCATGTTCTGGAGAGAACAAAGAGTACTAAAATCGAAGTAATTTACAGCAAAGCCAATGTAAATACGAGGAGAGGGAGAGAGAAAAAAACACTGCCTCCGTTGCTTACTGTGTTTATATAATCCTTGTGTTTATTCTGCGTTAATGAGTGCCACCTAGGCCTTTACTTTTATATGTAAAGCAGAGTGTCCGTTTGTTTCTGTGTACGTAATGCATACAAATCTACAGTTTTATTTCAATCTTTATGGAAATTTGCACATGTAAGCTTCAGTCCATGAGGATGGCCGCCATATGTGTAAGGATCTCGTACAACACGTAGTTCACGAGGTATGACGTCATAAACAATGAGATGGGAGAAAAACTGCTACATCAAACGACAATGTTGCACATTTCCTCCTAAACCACTGGACCGATTTCAACCAAATTTGGTATACATATTCGTTATCGTGAGGTAACGATGTTATATGCAAAAGAACCGCATAAAACATCTGGTTCAGGAGATATAATATCATAAATAATAGGAGTCGTAAAAAACTGCCACATAATGCATCGAGACTTTATTCAAACACTGTATGAGAATAGGAGTACTTAGCGACTTGCAACCAGCTTTAAACGTAATTTCAAATCTTTATTAAACTTTTTCTCGCTGACAACAACATCAAAATAATGAAAGGAAAAATGTTTCTCGCTTACTACTTTTTTGCTGTTCATGGAGTAAAAATACGGCATTCGCTAATGTTTCAATTTTTAATTTCTACAGTACTTATTGTAGTCTTGAGGAAATTTTACAGGTAGTAAACATATATACAGTTGAATGTAGTTTCGAAATTGCATCACAGTACGACACGTAGTTCATGAGATATAAGGACATAAATACTGACGTTGATGAAAAACCGCCCCATCAGGCATCAGTTTTTCATCTATTACTTCTTAACAACTACCGACGTACAGCACTTATACAAATGAATAGATAACTCTTTAAATTATACAATTGGAGAACATATAATTCAATAAATATGAAATAATATATACTACAATGGGTAAAAACCTGTCACATCATGCACGACGTATTAACACATTTACGTCTTTACCACTAAAACACTCCTGAATTCCAATCAGCTTAAGGAAATTCCTGATAGTTCTTGACAATTTTGAATCAACTTTGAACTGTGAAGCGCACACAGCTGCAGATGAAACCAATAGACTACTATAGAGCTCTAAGGAAAGGAAGAGAATGTACAACCAACGAATACAAATTATATCCGACAGATCTAGATTTTAACTTCCAGAGGCTGCAGGTTCCAGTGAGACTTGCATTTCCTATTGCGATTTATAAATCACAGGGCAATCTATTTAATTACTATGAAATGGATTTGAGATGTACATGTTTCTCAAACTGACAACTGTATGTCACTTTTTCAGGGGTGGCCTCGCCAAAGAAATTATTCATATTAGATCCTGGACAAGACACAAGAAATATTGCTTTTATTAAAGTCGTGAATTAAATGAATGTATGAATGTTACATATCTTTCTTTGTTTGTAAACTGCACTTATAATTTTTTTACATTGTGCAAGACAACCTTATTTCTTATATATTCTCTGTAAAATATAAAATGTTAGCAGAAAAAAGGAGACGGACAGAGAGAGAGAGAGAGAAAGGATAGGAGAAGTACTAACACAAGGCTTGAATAAGTAAATAAATACCCAGGCAACTCCGGGTTTTCAGCTATTATTGTATAAGCATTCAGAGACAATAGCCTTGTTGATGACGGTACGGGTAAAAGGCAACACTACGGCGCGGGAATGGCCGAGCGGTTTGAGGGAGTTTGTGACACTTGCGGGGAGTGACACTTGCGCGGAAAGGGAATTTGTAGACACTTGCGCGGAGACCCGGACGCTGCAGGTAGTGAACAGGGTGTTCCAGAAGTAGGGATACACCACCCCTACTCCTCGCCCTCCAGCCGCTACCTGTGCCGTATTCAGGGAAAGGCCCACCGAGCGAGGTGGAGCTGTAGTAACGGCCCGGAGATATCACAGCCTTATTCAACAGGGAGATAACACGTCATACAAATATCACTCGATTTACAATACAGCACCATGTGAAGAGGAATGTGATGAAATCGGAATTGAGCGCAACCGTTGCTAACTACAATTTCGAATTTACTGCATTTTGAGTCAGAATTCGCATCTATATTCGCATTTATCGCAAATGCGAATTTTTCCTGTCCCTAGTAATACCTCTAAAAATAGACAGCTGATCAAGGCATTAAAAGCAAGGGCAGATTCTTTGGGTGTATTACTACAAATAACTAAAACACAATTTGATCGTGGAATTATATACAATCTCATTATAAAGGTTTTTTGTAGGTGGTTTTGAGCAGCTTTTAAATATGTTAGGAATAGCATTATGAAATATAGACAGCTACACCTTATGTTTATTCTGAGATATCGATTTCGGCTAATTTCAGGTCATCTTCAAAGATGTTCAAATGTTTGTTAAGCTTATGGGACTTAACTACGGGGTCATCAGTCCCTAAACTTACAAACTACTTACGAACTAGGACGGCACAAATATCCATGCCCGAGGGGGGATTCGAATCCCCCGACCGTAGTGGCCGTGCTGACCGTGACTGGAGCGCCTCAGTCACCTCGGTCACCGCGGCCGACAGGTCATCTTCAAGTCTCAAACAGGTGTTACTTATGCATTTTTCCAGTGGCACTCATAACCTTTAACTGTTTACACACGAGATCTAACGTTGTTAGTCGCGTTAGCGATGAAAACAGAACCCAGAATCTTTGCGTCTAAATGATACATATATTGGTCTGATGTCTTATTTCGAAAGAACAAACATCACACCAATACATATATAGCTCTCGGTAAAGTGGAACGGTACGATGTCGTTACGTAGCACAGCACGGCGACTGGAAACGCAGGAGAAGTGCAAACGACGTTCTCTCCTCAGAGGTATGATTCTAATTAGGTTCGACGTAGACTTCTACAACATACAGTCTACACGGCGAAGATTACACCAAAAAATTTAACGTTTCGTCTACTTTGGCGATAGCAACCAAATTTTAAAATCGTGTCTACTATGTAAAGATTTAGCAACACAAAACGCTTCAAGTCCATAACCTCACTGGTTTTAGAGTTCTCAATTTTTAATATGTTTTTAATGTTATTACATAAAAAACAAATTTGGGACTCACACTACAATTTTCATATGGCAGATTTTGTAGGTACATTCACAAGACATAATTCAACCGTTCTGTGCATTCATTTTATGAGAAATACCAATCATTTGTTTTCAGTGTTTATTTCAAATTTCTACATTTAAGTTTCTTTAATTATTAGTACTTAAATGTGGTGATGAAATAAATAAATTACGTGTATATGTGTAGTCTTATGCGGCCAAACTACTTAGGTCATCGGTCGCTAGACTTACACTACTTAATCTTACTTAAAATAACGTAGGCAAAGTACAAACAAACATACCCATGTCCGAGGAAGGACTCCAACATCCGACCGGACCGGCCGCGCAATTTGTGACACAAATTACATGTTTGATAATATTAATGCATAGAAGTATGAAATCACATCAAGACTACTTCCTGCAAAAATGTCGACAAAAAAAGTTGGCACTGAGTTTAGAAAAACAAAATTCTGGTATATTGGATTTTAACATTTTATCAAAAAATGAATGTTACTACAAGAGATACAGCCATTCAAATTTACGGGCACCATAACGTATTCCCTTCCTGAGCTGCTTCTTGTAGTTTCAACACCTTTTTCTTGAATGTTCTGAATATAAATCTTCACACAGACTTCTTGAGGGGAGAGTGATACGGATATCTGATTGTAAACCACTGTCTATTACCCTAGACCTTTTTGACTGTACTGAACAGGTGTCCCGCGTATTCCGTAATTTATATTTATACAGTTAACAGGCAATGTAATTTATAACCAACTATTGACTGTCAATTTAGCTTCATTTTTCCTGGAAGTCTTGCAACTTGTTTCTCCCTGTTGGTTTATGCCAAGTTCGGAGTAAAAACTGTTCTATATGACGGTGATGGAAAATAGAATTTATCTTTAGCATTTCTCGGTGTGTGACATTCCCTTACACATTCCGTATTTCAGACATTTCTTACACATTCCGTATTTCATACATTTCTTAGATGTATTTCTAATTCGAATACAGCCAAATCGTTTTGGGGTCTACGAATAAACACTTCAAGTATGTAAAATACTCATTGACTTAATATTAACGTTTTTAATTGAAGGTTTAAGGTTGCATCTCCTATTAAAAAGCATAGTAGCTATTTTTAAAGAGATGGAAGTTGCGTGATAGTGGGGTTAACTACATAGCGGTCAATTACATCAGCGTATCTGTGCAGGATGCCTAATATATTTATTGCTTGCGCAGGTGTCTTGATATGCTTAGTGTTCTGAATAATATGCTTTTAGGAGGTATGACTGTGGAAAGTCATCGTCTTGTAGTAGCAAAGAATGTCTTAAAAACTCTCCAAACATTATCACTGTTAAAATACCTTTTCGTTTTCAGGAGGAACACTCAACGAATTCATATGTAGTTAGAACAAGTTACTATATTGCTCTTCAGCTTTGAAAGAGTTGTGCAATTTCACTGAGTTTCGTGTTACGTTGACAGTGTGGAAACTTGACAACAGCAGTGCTAGACTTCTTGGTGTTCCTGTACCCAGGAAAAGCCATTAGCCGCCCCAAGGGTCCCGGGTTCCGCGCAAGTGTCACTCCGCGCAAGTGTCACTCCGCGCAAGTGTTCCAACCCCGTTTGAGGACTTGTGTTTCGGATTACGCGGCCGCTCCCATAGGATGTTCGAGTCCTCCCTCTAGCATGGTTTGTGTGTTGTTTGTATAGTTTTTAACCCTACGGACCCATAAGATTACATGCATTTCGGTAACCACGTGATACGATTTTGTAAATCTCGTCACCCTACTGTACGCTGTCGAGCGACATTGTTACAAACCTGACCGTTACACCACATCCGCATACATCCTATGCTAGCCATCATACGGATTTATAAAATATCGTTCATGCGAAATACGACTAGCTCTTTATTCACACGAAGTGATGGGTGCCTTCGACAAGGGTTCGCAAATCGATTCCGTATTTTTTGATTTCCAGAAGGCTTTTGACACCGTATCTCAAAAACGGCTTTTTATCAAATTTCGTGGTTGTGGTATATCGCCACAAATTTGCGATTGGATAGGGGATTTCCTCTCAGAGAGGACACAGTTCGTAGTAATCTATGGTAAGGCATCGACTAAAACAGAGGTGATATCTGGTGTTCCACAAGGTAGTGTTATTGGTCCTCTTATGTTGTTTGCAGATGACGCCGTCATTTACCGTCTAGTAAAATCATCTGAAGATCAAAACAAACTGCAGAACGATCTAAATAAGATATCACTATGGTGTAAAAATTGGCAATTGACTCTAAATAATGACGAGTGTGAAGTCGTCCACATGAGCACGAAAAGAAATCCGTTAAACTTTGTTTACAAGATAAATCAATCAAAAGTGTAAGCCGTAAACTCCGGAAAATACCTAGGAATTACTATTACTTCAGACTTAAATTGGAAAGTACACGTAGATAACGTCGTGGGGAAGGCGAACCAGAGACTGCGTTTTATTGGCAGAACCCTTAAAACATGCAACAGAACTACAAATGAAACTGCATACACTACGCTTGTTCGTCTTTTTTTTTTTTTGGAGTATTGCTGCCCAGTGTGGGATCCTTATCAGGTGGGTTAGACGGAGGACATCGAAAGATTCCAAAGATACGGAAATGATACAGGATCTGGGATGGGAATCATTACAACAACGGTGCTTATCGCTGCGGCGTGGCCTACTTACGAAACTCCAGTCGCCTACATTCTCCTCCGAATGCGAAAATATATTGTTGACTGCCATTTACATAGGTAGAAATGATCATCAGAATAAAATACGAGAAATCTCAGCTCGAACGGAGAGATTGATGTGTTCTTTCTTCCCGCGCGCTATTCGAGAATGGAATGGGAGATAAATAGTATAATGGTGGTTCGATGAACCCTCTGCCAGGCAGTTAAATCTGATTTTCAGAGTATCCCATGTAGATGTAGATGTAGACACACAGTGGATGGTGGAGGGTATCTCATGGCGCTAATGGTCATTTCCTTTCCCGTTCTCTACAAAATAGAACGAAGGAAAAACGACTGCTTGTATACCTCCGTAAGAACCCTAATTTCTCTTATATATGTAGTCCTTAAGTGAAATGTAAAAAGGAAGAAAGATTAGGATTTAACATCGTGTCGACATCGAGGCCATTACAAATAGAGCACACGCTCGGAGTGTTTTCGTCGGGGGTGGGGAAGGAAACCGGCCGTGTCCTTTGAATGGAACCAAATGTAGGAAGTGCAATCTCATGGACACCTTGCAACACGGATATGCCTGTGGTGAAAATAAACTTGTGTAGGATCAGTGCAGAAAAAAAAAAAAAAAAAAAAAACTTACTTCAATTTACAGAACAACGCAGTAACACATTTCTCTCATATCGGCAGTGATACCTGACGGAAAGTGCTACCCAATCAGCAAGAGAAGCACGTGGACCTGGTTAGTAGGCCATACACTGTACTGCTTAACTAGTGCCCAAGACCTCCTACTGAAAAATGTTCAAATGTTTCTATAGTCTATGGGACTTAACTACGGGGTCATCAGTCCCTAAACTTACAAACTACTTATGAAGTAACTAAGACTAAGGACAGCACAAATATCCATGCCCGAGGGGGGATTCGAACCCCCGACCGTAGTGGCCGTGCAGACCGTGACTGGAGCGCCTCAGTCTTCTCGGCCACCGCGGCCGGCCCTCCTACTCAGGCTAAAGGGTATACCTCGCCACACAAGCCCAACTATTGAGGAAGGATGCTCACTAAAGTTTGCAAATAACAACAAAATGAGAGCAACAAAGAACAAAACGATGAGTAAAGAAGAATGAAGGAACAAGCGTTTGCGGCATCCAATATTAATGGTTTGTCTCCGTAATTTATCTATTACTGGTTTATTTACATTCTTCTTCTTCAGTTACTTACAAAGGTGTTTTGTTTCACATTACCTCAACTCGACGGAGAGGAGCTGAGCTATTATTATTGAAAAATAAAATTTTATTTCTAATACTGGGGAAAAAAGGGGCACTTCTTATTCCCACACATCAAGAGGAAATGCGTGACTTTCGACGATTGGCGCAGGCAGGGCTAAGAGACGACAAATTGAGAAAACACAGGGGGGGGGGGGGGTCGAAAAACAGCAAAAAACGAGATCAGGCATACTGCTTGGGGATAACGTACTAAAACAAAAGTCAAGAGCAAGAACTTTGGGTGCTGTCGGTATGCTAAGATTCTCTTGCGTATAACCGTTTCCACCAGAAATTTTAAGTTTCTTTCTGTTAATCACAGTTTCGAAGCAATGGTTGCACGGGTTAAAAATTCTGTAGTTTATTATGTGGAGAAAAAAGGTCTTATTTTACCCCGAGGAATTAAAATATTTTAAAGGCAAAGAAGCGGGGCCGAGAAGATAAAATTTGGCGAGCGCAACGATGGGGTGGAGGGGAGGAAGGTAACCAAAAATAAAAATAAAAAATAGTAGAAGGAAGATAGGTGTGAGATGAACGTTGGTGGCGGTAGAATTATTCTGCAGTGAGCTTCAAACGCTGGTTCGCTATAAACGTTGTGTTTCCAGCAGTGACACCCCTTTGTATTCTGGAACCATCTACGTAATAATCGTGTGTTGATGCAACCTATGCTGAAGCAATTAGATTAAGTAACGAGACAATGAATGTAGAAGTTCAGTTTTGTTATTTCAGTAGGTGGCCGAAATAGAGGAGGAGATAAAAAAAACGCAGAACGGTTATGGGAAGAAATTTTTTTCTGAAGAAGAGAAATTTGTACACATCGGATATCAATTTAAGTGCGAGGAAATCGTTTTTGATGGCATTTGTCTGGAGTATAGCCTTGTACGGGAGTGAAACGTGTACGATAAGGAGTGCAGACAGAGAAATTGTACAAGATTTTGAAATGTGGGGCTATAGGAGAATGCTAAAGATTATATGGGTGGGTTGCGCAACTAATAAGGAGGTACTGAACAAAACAGGAAAGGAAAGACCTTTCTAGAATATGTTGTTAAAAAGAAGTGGTCGATTGGTAGGAGACAAGCTGAGACGTCAAGAAATCGTCAATTTAGTATTGCAGCGAAGTGATGGCGTTGGAGGGGAAGGGGGGGGGGTAAAAATCGCAGAAAGAGAAAGAGAGAGAGAGACCGGTCAACAGGTTCAAAGGTGCAAGAATCGTTTCGAAAGTAATGTAACCTAATTTTATTCATGGAAACTACAGGAGATACATGAATCTCATCGGGACAGCTAAATAGAGCAATATTTCAGCTACAGACTTTCATTTTTCCAAATAGTCACCACCATTCGTTTCGTACTTTTTTTCCAACAAGTACCAGAACCTGCATGGTGCGCTTGTAAAAATCGGAACCACTGGAGGCTGACTTCTTCCTTGTGGCTCGTAGTGGTGACACAACGTCACATCTCCAGTGACGATGCTGTTGGAAAAATTGTCACCTTTGTCTTCATACTGGTCCAGCAAGCCTCGACAAATTTTAATTCGATAAGTTGTTTGTTCTTATAGACGCATCCTCGGAACCAATTTCTCACAGACTTTACGACAACCAAGATATTTCACCATTGTTTCCAAGGCCTTATAGCCGACTTTCAAGATACACACGACTCTTTTATCGTTATCCCCCGATAAGCAGGGATGAATTCATCAAGATGTTCGTTATTGGGGGGGGGGGGGGGGGATGACAGCTGTCCAGGTTCTACCGGGACGTGGCTTGTCAGGCACGCAGTTTTCGCCACTTTGGAAATGCCATTCCCATCGGCACAATTTCTTCAGCAGTGAGTAATTCATTCACACATCACTGTTTTATACGCCCAAATCAGACTCCATTTTGGAACACTCCTCTGCTGAGGGCAACTACCGCAGAGCAAGGGTACCACCCACAAGATTGAAGCATTAGTGCTACACCATCGACATCCGGTGTGGATATCCAAAGTAACCACATAGAAATAGGAGGCATTACTTCTGCAACGACCCTCGTATTCAGGTTTTCGTTCTTATTCATACATGAATAAGGCATGATAGGTTAGTGTGGAGTACTGATATCAAGCCAGTATTTGGACTGAAGACCACCACATATACTATCGAACGTTATCACTTAGAAATCTAGCACCCCGCCTCTGAATTGTTTGAACGTCTTTCTTTAAACATAACAAAAACAAAGAGCACTGACATCTACCAAAAATTTGGTATTTACCAGCTCAAATGAGACAGTTATGATTATCTATGCCGAAAACAGACCAGCTGAACATATGAAACACCATATAAAGAACACAAACTGTCCTGCAAATATGGCAACAGCCATTCAAAATTTGCAGAGCACCTTAGACAAGAAAACCAGTATCCTGCCACCATACAAACAGACATGAAAATAGATTTAGCAATAAGAAACATCTCCTAACTCTCCAAGAGAATTTCCAAATTAAAAAGGATTAATAGAAAGGAAACATATATTAAATGACCAAGTAAACATCTGCAACCAAACACTATTTAAACCAATACAACACATAGTAGACAAAGACAAAGCTGCCCCACCCTCAAACCTACCGCATAGGAAAACTACAACCCGCCCCCCTCCATACACACACTCACACACCTGCAGAAACTCAGAATATATCACACTCTTAAACACACACACACACACACACACACACACACACACACACACACACACACACACATAGACTTTTGCTACTTGAACTAACATCTTTGGAGTAACGTATACATTTATAAGACACACACGATGCATTCAGAACATCATACACAGATTGCTAGCAGACGCCTATTCTGACAGAAACAAAACAACAAATTTCGCAATGAGAGCCAAAGAACTTAAAAATGTTCAAAGGTTTGTATAGTCTATGGGACTTAACTACGGGGTCATCACTCCATAAACTTACAAACTACTTATGAACTAACTAATACTAAGGACGGCACAAATATCCATGCCCGAGGGGGATTCGAACCCCCGACCGTAGTGGCCGTGCAGACCGTGACTGAAGCGCCTCAGTCCACGCGGCCACCGCGGCCGGCCCAAAGAACTTATAAGAAAGTTAACACACATACAAATAATAAAAACAAATCAAAAGGCAAACCCAGCCCGCCAGGCTGCACAAACGGCGAGTTTTGGACAACTTTTGTAAAAAAAAGTGTAACTGAAAATAGTTACAGCATAAGTGCCACTGTGAGTGGTACAAAAAACATATGAAGAGGGCAACATAAAAAAGTGAGTAATCTCAGTAGTTCATTTTATTCAGAATAAAAGAATCCCATAACATGAGAATTGTTCAGGATCGAATTTGGTAAAAACCACACACAAAAAAGTAAAACAAAGAATATTTCCTGTATAGTTGAGCATTGAAAGTGCTTTCAAATAAAGCGAAACGGGTCTGGTCTGAATTAGAGTAATTTATAGTTGCAAAAGACGGTAATAATAATTTCGGGTGGCTCTTGGTCTGGTGCAAGTCTTTCAATTGGACGCCACTTCGGAAACTTGCGTGTCCCTAGTCTACCCCAGTTATCCAACCGGGGAAAGGGTAGCAGCAGCTTAACGTGGAACGTGTCGTTTCTGGCGACTACTCACATCGTTGAGTGGTGAAGTATTGGTTGAAATAAAAACTGAAAAAAATCCGAGGTCTGACCGGGGCAAAAGACGGTAATCTAAGACAGTTTGTAAAGGTTGCAAAAACAGAAAAAATGCAGAATGACTTTTTCTCTATTATGCTAGCTCCATAGTGCTTCATTCTACGTAAACGCATATAAACCTCAACTAAAGAGTTGACAGCAAAATATTTTTCTGTATCACACACAAATTACAGTCGTAGCATATGTTGTTGTTATCGTCTTCAGTCCTGAGACTGGTTTGATGCAGCTCTCCACTCTATCCTGAGCAAGCCTCTTCATCTCCTCATAAGAATGGCAACCTACATCTATTTGAATCTGTTTATTATATTCGTCTCTAGGTCTCCCTACGCGATTTTTACCCCACATACTTTTCTCCAATTCTAAATTCTCGATTCCATTATGTTTAAGAATGTATCCTACCAATCAATCCCTTCTTCTAGTCAAAGTATGCCAAAAAATCCTTTTCTCTCCAATTCTGTCCACTACCTCCTCATTAGTTATGCGATCTATCCACTAAATTTTGAGCATTCTTCTCTAGCATCTCATTTCAAAAGCCTGTATCCTCTTCCTGTCTTCATCTATCGCACATATTTCAGTCCCGTACAAGACAACATTCCACACAAATGCCATCAGAAAAGACTTCCTGACACTTAAATTAATATTTGATGGCAGTAAATTCCTCTTTCTCAAAAATGCTTTTATTCCCATTGCCATTCTGCATTTTATTTCCTCGGAACTGCGACAGTTGTATATTATTTTACTGTCCAAGCAATAACACTCATCTACCACCTTCATTGTTTGTTACCTAATGTAATTCTTTCAGCGTCACCTAATTTTTTTTCAACTGCATTCCATTACCCTTGTTTTGCCCTTGTTAATGTCCATCTTCTACGCTCCCTTCAACACTTTGTCCATTCCATTCAATTGCTCTTCCAGATCCTTTGCTGTTTCTGGCATAATTAAAATGCCATAATAAAAACGCAATGTTTCTATTTCTCCACCCTAAACTTTAATCCCTTCTCCAAATATGTCCTTGCTTTCCTTCACAGCTTGCTCGATGTACACATAGAATAACATTGGAGAAAGGCTACAACCCTATCTTTATTTCCTTCCCAACCAATGTTTCCCTTTCATGCCCTACGATTCTAATAACTGGAGTTTGGCTTTTGTGCAAGTTGTAAATAACCCTCCTTTCCCTGTGTTTTACCCCTGCTGACTTCAGAATTTGAAAGAGTCTATTCCAACCAACATTTCAGAAGCTTTCTTCACATCTACAAAAGCTAGATGTGAAGATTTGCTTTTCCTTAATCTATCTTCTAAGATAAGTCGTAAAGTGAGTATTTCCTCCCGTGTTACTACATTTCTCCTGACCCCTAACTGATATTCCACGATGTCGGCTTCTGCCAGCTAATCTTCCTTCTGTAAATAATTCGTGTTAATTTTTTTTATCAAACTGATGGTTCTGAATTTTCCACACCTGCCTGCACCCGATTACTTTGGAATTGGGATTCTTACATTTTTCTTAAAGTCTGAGTGTATTTCGCTTCTCTAATACATCTTACACACCAGGTGAAATAGTTTTGTCATGACTCGCTCTCCTAGAGACTTCATTAACTCTGAGGGAATGTCATCTCATCCAGGGGCCTTGTTCCGACTTAGGTCTTTCAGGGCTCTATCAAATTCATTCTCTCTCTCTCTCTCTTTTTATTTTATTTTTGTCCTGAAGGCGGTATCTACTTTTCCTCTATTCACATCTTCTACATATCTGCATTTGCCTTCTAGCCACTCCTGTTTAACCATTTTGCACTTCCTGTCAATCTCATTTCTTAGTCGTCTGCAGTCCATTTTGCCTGCTTCATTTGCTGCATTTTTCTGTCTTCCTGTTTCCTCAATTAAATTAGTATTTCCCGTGATATCCAAGAATTTTTGTACGCTTTGCCTTTCTGCCTATTTGGTCCTCTGCCGCCTTCCCTATTTCATCTCTTAAAGCTACCCATTCCTCTTCTACTGTTTTATTTCCCCAGTTTTTGTCAATTGTTGCCTAAATCTCCCTCTGAAAATCTCATGAACTTCAGGTGCCTCCAGTTTATCCAGTTCCCATCTCTTTATTCTACTACCTTTCTGTGCTTTCTTCAATTTCAGTCTTCATAACCAATAAGTTATGGTCAGAGTCTATATCTGCCTCCGGATATGTCTTACAGTTTAAAATCTTGTTCCGAAAACTATGTCTTAATATTGTAAAATGTATGTGGTACCTTCCGGTGTCTCCTGGTCTCTTCCACGTATATAACCTTCCATGATCCATGATCCAAGTGTTTGTTATGATTAAATTATGTTCCGAACAAATTCTACCAGGCGACTTCCTGTTTTATTCCTTTTTCCTAGTCCATATTCACCTACTAATTTTTCTTCCCTACCTTTTCCTACTACCGAATTTCAGTCCCCCATCACAATTAAGTTTTCCTCTCCCTTAACTGAATAATTTCTTTTGTTTCCTCATACATATTTTCAATCTCCTCGTCATCGACAGAGCTAGTGGGCATATAAATTTGTGCTACTGTGATCGTTGTTGGCTTCTTATTTATATTGACTACGATAATACGATCACTACGCTGCTCTTAGTAGTTCACCCGCATTTCTGTTTTCTTATTCATTATTTCACCAACTCCTGTAATAGCTCCAATTGATTTTGTATTTGTAATCCTGTACTCACTTGTTCCTTTTTCCACCGAACCACTAATTCCCACCATATCTAACTTTAATCTATCCATTTTTCTTTTTAAATTTTCTCACCTCCCTACCCGATTAAGGGCTGTAACATTCTACTCCCAGATCTGTGGAATACCAGCGTTGTCTTTCCTGATGACGACATCCTCTTGAGTAGTCCCCACCCGGAGATCCGAATGAGGCACTATTTTACCTCCGGAATATATTACCTGAGAGGATGCCATAATCATATATTCATCCAGTAGAGCTGCATGGCCGCGGCGGAGTGGTCAAGCGCATTCAGGCGCTATGCTCCGATGCGCGAGGCCGTTCCACGACGGGGGTTCGAATTGCTCTTGGGCGTGGGTGTTTGTGCTGTCTTTAGTACAAGTTAGTTCTAAGTAGTATGTACGTTTAGGGACTGATGACCACGCAGTTAAGTCTCATAAACTTGACAAACATTGAACAAACATTTTTGAGAGCTGCATGTCCTCGGGAAAAGAACGTCTGTAGTTTCCCCTTGCTTTCAGCCGTTCGCAGTAACTGTACGGTGAGGCCCCGTTAGCTGATGTCACAAGGTCAGCACAGTGAATCATGCAGACTGTTGCCCCTGCAATTTCTGAAGAGGCTGCTGCCCCTCTTCAGGAACCACAAGTTTGTCTGGCCTCTCCACAGATACCCCTCCGCTGTGGTTGCACCTACTGTACGGCTATCTGTATCGTTGAGGCACGCAATCCACCCCATCTCGGTAATGTCTGTTGTTCATTGAGGTGGTTTGTTGTAACAGAGAACTGATTAAAATACTTTACCACATGTATGTTGCGTATGTCAACTCACCTTATCTTGTAATTGTTTTAAGCAGTATACAATGACGACAAGTGAAACTGGGAGCCGGGTCGGAAATCGAACCCGGGTTTCCCGCTTCGAGCCAGAGGTCATCTTAACCACTTAGCTACCCGTGCTCGCCTCCCATCCATCTCAAACTTCCATAAGTCGCACGCTACGGCTATAGCGCCTCCATTGTCAGTGCCCGCTTATCCTCGCCATTACGTTATGCCTGAAAGAGCAGACACCGCACCAATCTATAACAAACTCTTTGAGTTGTTCGTTCATTTATTCCATAATTGGAAATGGTACAGCTACCGTAATAAATTTTACAAAACTTTACATCCCCGATATTCATTTCGGTACACCCAGTATAACTGAAATACGCTTAATGTTCACATACCAAAGTAATATATTTGTAAATCAAATGTTCAAATGTTTGTTAAGCTTATGGAACTTAACTACGGGGTCATCAGTCCTTAAACGTTCAAACTACTTATAAACTACCTTATAAAAAAACAACACAAACATCCATGTGCTAAACCGGCTTCCGTGACGTATTCTCTATAATTAATTATTCGTAAACAAGCACTTCACCAGCTATCTGAATCTCTTTTCTGTTTTAAGGTTCTCGAGATTTCTGCAAATTTTCGAAAGTCTTTTCGTCGCTTACTGACCAGGGTGAATGACCAACTTGAACTAGCGAATAATAATGGTTTCAAAACGTCGATCATCCCAGTAAGGACTTCTTCTTCCTTTTTTTTTTTTTTTAGATCGTGCACCGAAACTGAACTGATATTTGATTTTAATTTATTACGCTGTACTGTAGAATAATGTATTAACAGCAGATGTATTTTATCAGCTACACGACCGACTCTTTGTTACATCGTAAAACAACAGTTTTAATTTCGTGCTATATTTTGTACAAGAATGTATTAAAGGCAAATGTATTACGCATCGCTTCAGTTGTTCAATAGTAACAATGCAGTTCTTTTTCATTTCATTTCCTTCAGAATAAGGCATTAGAAATGAATGTAACGTCGTTTTGTAAAAGCACTGGTGTTTTGTCTGTTTACCTGATCAAGAGTATGTTAACAGAATGCACATTTGATTTATCTGCTTCAGCTGAGGAACCACGTGACCGGTACATTTGTAACTGAGCGCCGCAATACCGCTCGTGCTTCATTCGAACAACAAACAGTTCGCAATGCCCTCAGCTCAAATTGGCAATTGTAGAGTGAACTTTTAGTAAGTATGGTCCGCGGACCAAACAGAGGGGAATCATAGAAGTGTTTTCTGTATTGTGGGGTAGGGCAGATCTTGAATTAACAACATTTATATAACTGATTCGATTCTCATGCTTCAAATAATTAAAGACTGAGTGATTAGTGAAACCCTTTATTTAATTTTTTCAATATTTAGTTTCATCACCTGTTTACGTAATAGTTACGGTAAAGTACAGCCTTAAATATTTTTATTAAAATCAGTTCTCTGGCTAATACAGTCTATTTGCAATAAAAAGAATCTCAGAACTTAATGCAGCACATAAAAGTTCAGAAAATTTCAGTCTAAGTACGGTACTGCATAATTAGGTTTTTTTTTTTTTTTTTTTTTTTTTTTTTTTTTTTTTTTTTTTTTTTTGCTGGGACGCCACAGATATCAAGTGGAAGTAAGACCACGACAATTGAATTCCTGTTCTAATATTTCTGTTGCAGTCTACAGGAGCAATGGTGGCAATTGCTGTTGTTAATCACAAAAATTGTGAACATCAGATTCAAATCTGGAATAAAAATTGACCTCCTCTGTCCGAACTATTTGTTAGAGGACTTAAAAATGAATGCAGTACGAAAAAAAGTAACAAATTTTCAATTTTAATTTCTGAGACGATTTTCCTACTATAAGAAAGTTTTTTTTTTCAGTCGTCTGTGGTTCTGCTGTTCGTCATGACGATACTGCATGTACCTGCAGACCGTCCTACTGTCTTTAGTCCTATATTTCCAACTAGTGGTAGCCATTCATTCGTTATTTCCTCCATCTGTAATAGGTTTTTTTTTCCTCCAAGAAAGATTTTCCTACTCTAATTCTAATCTTTACACTTTGATAAAAGCCTCGTTTACATGTCTTTTAGTTATTTTGTTTGAGAATTTCTTTATTCTCTTTCCTTTTTAAACATTCATTACACATTTTTAAGGTAGTTCATAAGTAGTTTGTACGTTTAGGGACTGATGACCCCGCAGTTAAGTCCCTTGCGCTTCACAAACTTTTGTATTTGTACATATTTTCATTGCCCTTTGCCATTCTGATTTTGTTTTCTCGCTTGTTCAAACTGTTCAAATTCTGGAGCAAACCGCTATGGTCATCAGTCCCTAGACTCACAAACTTCTTAAACTAACTTACTATAAGGACAACACACACACCCATGTCCGAGGAAGGACTCGAACCTCCGACAACAGAAACCATGCGCTCCACACCAAGGTGCCTTAGTGCTCTTGGCCACTCCACCACGGCTTCTAGCTTGTGTGCCGATGTCGGTTAACTCCATACTGATATTATGGTTCATTTTTCGGGACCTCGTCAAGGCAAACTATGAAATAAGAAATATTTGTAGTGTTATGTGAAATCAAGAATGTTCCGCAGAGATCAGTTTACACAATTTGGGTTATTACCAACCTCGTTATTGTTTTGCCAAGATCGCTTCTCTGTTTACCATTTTAACTGGTTTCGACTGAGCCTGCTGTTATCATCAGATCTATAGAGGAAAAATGAGAAGATCAGTGTACCTGCCTCTTTACTATCCGTGAACACTAAAAATCATAGGTCTATACATTTATATGGATATCTACATACTTGCGGAACTGTGGTTAATTTAGCCTTACCCATAAAACTATGTAGCTCTGTCTAACGACGTTATGTGGGTTTGTCAAAAGCATAAAATTCAATGGACGTACAATTAAAAGTATTAAAAACTGGGCCCCACAACATACACGACCGTCCATATGCGTCTATCTCACCACATTAAACCCAACTGCCCGTGCTCACGTAAACTTACGGGAAGCAGTTACCACACGGACCGCTATGTGGCTAGCTAAGGAACTATTCGGAAGTATGCAAGGGTCATCATTAGAGAAGTATCTGCTGCGGCTCAGAAATTAAACAGACAGCACAGTTAAGATGTGTCAAGACACAAATTCGTAAGTTCTATGAATCAGTTCACAATATGACTAGTGAAGCAGAAGAACGTCTTTTTTATATATATATGGAAATTCTCCAGAGAGATGATAAATTATTTTTCAAAAGAGATAGATTGGCTGCCCAGTACTTACCTTCTTGCTGTACCGCCGATAGTTACACACAGAAAAAGGAAGTAAATAACAAGCTTTTGGAACTCTGTTCGTTCTTCAGGTGGAGAGAAGAGAGAAGAAAAAGGAGTGGGAAAGGAAGGGAAAGGTAATTCACGACCTAGGTCATGAGGATGGTGTTAGATTATTGTGGAAGTCAGAGATACTGTGTAGTAGTACCGAGCCACGCCAAAGAGGATATAGATATAACCAGAGAGGAAAGATCAAACAGTAAAGAGAAGGAAAGATATGTGAACTGAATGATGCTGGGAGTGGGAGTTTCTAAAATGTTTTTGATTAACAGGGACAGATGGAACCACAAACACACACACACACACACACACACACACACACACAGAGAGAGAGAGAGAGAGAGAGAGAGAGAGAGAGAGAGAGAGAGGAAGGTGGGAGTAGGGGGTAGAGAGAGAGGGGGTAGGGAGGGGGTAATGGATAGCTGAGTTGAGGAGGAGGAGGGGAAGGTGTTAGCATGGATTTAGGCCATGGGGGTGGCAGTAGGAGAGGATATGTTTGAGGGCAAGTCCCCATCTCCATAGCTCTGAGGGATTGTTGCCATTTGGATACTGCCACCTGATATGTGTGGTGTAACACGTGTCCAGGTCCCTGGACTCATGCTGGAGGGCATGCTCTGCCACAGGATATTGGGTGTCCTCCAGGCAAACAGTCAGTTTGTGTCCATTCATCCACTCAGCTCATTTGTTGGTTGTCATACCAACATAAAAGGCCGCACAGTGGACCCATGTCAGTTGATATATGACATGTGTTGTCTCGCATGTGGCCCTGCCTTGAATAGGGTAGGTTTTTCGTGTGATGGGGCTGGAGTATGTGGTAGTGGGAGGATTCATTGGACAGGTTTTGCAGTGGTATTGGTTTAAGGGATAGGAACCATTAGGTAGGAAGGGTGGTTTTGGGATGTTGTAAGGTTGTACGAGGATTTTTTGGAGGTTGGAAGGACAGTGGAAGGCTACTCTGGGTGGTGTGGGAAGAAGAGTTTTGAGTGATGAACTCATCTCAGGACATGAGTTGAGAAAGTCATAGCCCTGTTGGAGGAATTTGTTGAGGCATTCCAGGCCAGGATGGTACTGGGTGACTAAGGGGGTGCTTCTGGGTGGTCTGGGGTTAGGAACATTGTTGTTGGAAGGCGAGTAATGGACAGCTCGGGAGATCTGCTTGTGGACAAGGTCTGTAGGGTAGTTACGGGAGAGTAAAGCATTGGATAGATTTTTGTTGTATGTGGTGAGGGATTTGTTACTGGAGCAGATACGTTTTCCACGGATGCTTACGCTGTAGGAAAGGGATCGTTTAATATGGAAGGGATGGCAGCTGTCAAAGTGGAGATACTGTTGCTTGTTTGTGGGTTTAATATGGACTGAGGTGTGGATGTGGGACTCGGCAAGGTGAAGGTCAACATCAAGGAAGGTGGCTTGAGTTTTAGAGAAGGACCAGGTGAATTTTAGGTTGGAGAAGGAGTTAAGGTCATGAAGGAAGTTCAGATGGGTTGCTTCACCATGAGTCCAGACCACAAAGATATCATATATGAATTATACCAAATCAGGAGGTGCAACTTCTGTGTCTTAAGGAATGCCTCTTCCATGTGGCCCATTTAGAGGTTGGCATAGGAAGGGGCCAACCTGGTACCCATAATTATTGGAAGTGTGACAAAAAATGAGGGTTTTGGGAGGCTGTCAGGTGTGCTTTGGGAAAGATAGTGTTCCAGGGATGATAGACCATAGGTGTGGGGGATGTTGGTGTAGAGGGATGTAGCATCTATGGTGACAAGGAAACTATCAGGTGGGAGGAGCATAGGGATGGATTTGAGGTGTTCCAGAAAGTTGTTTTTTTTCTCATGATATAGGAATGTCTCAAATGCATCCCTATGCCCCTCCCACCTGATAGCTTCCTTCTCACCATAGATACTACATCCCTATGGTGAAGAAAACCATCTGAACTTCCTTCACGACCTTAACTCCTTCTCCGACCTAAAATTCACTTAGTCCTTCTCTAAAACTCAAGCCACCTTCCTTGATATTGACCTTCACCTTTTTTTTGAATAATGTATTATCAGTTGTGCAGCTTACCAATATGTCAAAATAATTGCTGAAAAGCTGAGTGGGATAACGGGAGAAAGATGGCCACCAATAGCTACCGAACCCGCTTATCCCTTTAAATTTCCTGACAGAATTAATAATATGAGTAATATACGGTTCACAATTGAAGAAACTAGGTTGTTAGAAAAAGGACTCCAATACAGTATTCCTACAAAGCTTAACTAACGTAACACTAATGAAATAATTACTGAAACAAAAATCGCTTTGGACGCCTCATCCTTACAGAAGTGCGACGGTATAGCTACTGCGGTAGAACAGAGAAAACTCTTGAAATGCTGTTTAATGCCAACAATTGATAACCGTGATGAAATTATTATCGCGGAAGCCATCAACGAACAGCCTGGAAGCATTGGTGGTAAAAGCCGATAAGAGCAACGCGACGATTGTTATTTATGGACACGATTACATAGTAAAAGCCAATTTTTTTCGAAAATAATGGTATCATACAAATTTGCAAAAACCCTATCAACCGGTTTAATACGGAAATAAAGAAAATTGTCAGTTCATGCTTCCTACTGCATGAGAGTTCCAAGCTCATTTGAGCTACCGAAACTGAGGTCACAAATTAAAACCCACAAATCTGCGAGAATGCTTGTGGACGATAGGTAGGCTCTCAATGCCAAGCTGAATAAATTCCTCAATAGGAAACTTAAGGAGCTGTACGTATTTGAAGAGTCTTTGTATGTAAAAAACAGCCAATAGCTAGCTAATCTACTATACAACGTGGAGGTTCCTGACGAATTCACGTTAGTTTCATTCGATATCGACAACTTATATTCGAATGTGCCTGTTAAGGAATCTATTGAAATAATAAAAGCTAATTTAATTAAGTACCAAAAAATTTCTTTGGCAGAGACGATTGAATTGGTGGAATTTTTGGAATCGTCGTTGTCATTTAATTATTTCCAGTTTATTATCAAGAAAAAGGCTTGACGATGGGTAACTGCCTCTCTGAAGCTATGGTTGATATTTTTGTAAATAATTTAGAAAAAACTTTTTCGATTGCTATCAGATGCATAAGAAGAACACTGTAAGAGGTATCGATGACATCATTGCCCTAATTAAAGTTGACAAGGGAGAAATAGAGAGCTCGTAAGAGACATGAATGGTATGCACAGAAACACATTATTCAAGGTAGAGGCTGAAACCAATAGTTGTCTAAACTTTCTAGATCTGACCCTAGGTAAAGCACATGGTAAACATATCGGATTTATAGGAAACCGACGTCCACGGATACGGAGAACAATGCAAACTCTACACATCTAACTAGGTAGAAGAGGACGTATTTTTATTCTATGCTGCCTAGGCTCATAAACCTCCCATTAGAGCAGTCCACCATTGACGACGAAATCATGATACTAAGATATATATTGCCAATAGAAATGGCTACAGTATCGGTTTAATTGATGAATTACTTAACAAGGTGAGGAGTAGAAATCGGGAAAAGGATAAAGCAATATCTCATACCATCGTGAAAGATGTCCCAATGACATATAACGGCCCCATCTCCGATAAGGTCGATAGAACCTTCAGAAAAACTAACATCAAGATAACCTTTATTACAACAAATAAGTAGCAAACAAAATTGCGCCACAAAGTGGAAGCGAACGAATATAAATTTAAGAAATCGGGGGCGTACAAACTCCATTGTTGCGTCCGCGTAGGTTTTTATGTTGGGCAAACGGGTAGATCGTTTTTTACTAGATTCCGAGAGCATACAGGTAGCTACAGTAAAACTAACTTTGGTGAGCACTTACGAGAGAACAAAAAAAAATCCAAGACATTCGTCACTGTATGAAGATCCTACATAAAGCGCTCAAAGGAAAGAAATTAAACATCCTAGAGAATAAGCAGATTTTAAACCAACACAAGAAAGGTTTTCTCAAAGATCAGCTGGAGATAGTGGACAATAACTTTTTAAACATTTTTGATGAGGTGTTGTGAGATTAGGAGTACACCCACCACGGTTAGATACTGTTGCCACAGGTAATGTGTTAGTGATATCACGACCCATGAACGCCACCTAGTGGTCTGTGTGCTAACTGCTTCCCGTAAGTTTCACGTGTGCCCGCGTAGTTGGATTTGATGTGGTCTTCTGAAGAATTGACGATACCAAGTTTCGCACCAGGGTAAGGAAAGCAGATGGCGAACACAGAAGAACCGTCTACTCCAGGGCAGCGTGAAGGCTCCAGCGTTGTGTAATATCTACACAAATGACCAGCCAATTCCAGCAACCGCTTCAGCTACGCTCATGACACGGCGGTAGCTGTTTAGGGGTCATGCTTTGATGAAGTAGAGGGGAAGCTGTCTCTAGCTATGGATGAACTCCCCAAGTACTATGATTCCAATTATCTGAAAACGAACCGCAGTAAGACTTTAGTGTGTGTATTCCACCTACGAAACAAGGAAGTTCGACGAAAGCTGGACATCACATGGCGAGGGGAGCATCTGAATTATATTCTGACATCAGTTTACCTTGATGTCGAACTAGACCCAATCTCACGTACAGAAAACGTGTCTGAACGTGAAACACAAGGTCACTGATCGCAATGGAATACTAAAGAAGCTGATTGACAGCAGCTGGGGAACGAACCCGCAAATCCTGCGAACTTCTGCACTCATGTACTCTCTGTGTATCATCCACCGAGTATGATACCCCTCTCTAGAACGCTTCAGCACATGATTAAATAGGTGGGCATTAGGGTTAACTATACTGCCAGGATATCTCGGGATTTCTGAAGCCAATGCCAGTACAAAAACAGTATCCGATTTTTGGAATAGTCCCACCCAACGTCCGAAAGGCTATTGCTGCAGACTGCGAAAGAACAAAGCAGGAGAATCACCACCCACACCCGTTATATGGTCAGCAGGCAGCAAGATCTCGCCTCATATCCCGCAAGAGTTTCCTTGCTAGGACTCTACCACTGGAGGGAGCACCAGAGACAGCTCGTCTTAACAGTTGGAGGAGCTAATTGCCCGCAGACATGTCACCCTGGCTCAAACCTACCGTATCCTCTTTGTAGGTCCCTCAACCGTTTACAAATGGGCGACCCTCGATGCAAAACCAACCTGCAGAAATGGGGGATCCTTCCTGCGAAAGCAGATAATTCTTGTGAATGTGGAGCAAAACAAAAACAAAGCCACCTGCTTACATGCCGCCTACTGGACAATCCATGGACAATGCATGATATTTTTGTGAAGGAAACGACAAGGTTATCACATCTGGTATTTTTTGTAAATGCTGACGGAATACGGAAACGAACGATTTGAGCACCCCTCATGTCTACCTGATCTCCAGTTCTCTTTTATAGCAACGCATGTGACAAACTACATTTTATGTCCTTCATACTTCGGCGATCATCAGTTATTATGTTGCCCAATTAACAAAACTCATCTACAACGAGGGTCACTCCAAAAGAAATGCACACTATCTTTAAAAAATACAGTTTTCATTCTGCATGTTTGAAAGTTTTAGTGTGAAGATACATCCTTCCTGCTTGTTTTTAAACTTAGTTCAACCTGTTCCCGTAAGTGGTGCCGCACAGCATATCTTCAAGATGGCTGCTATATTTGACGGTCGTCAGAAGCAACATTCTGTCATTGAATCCCTGTGCTGTGAAAACGAGACAATGGGAAACATCCACAAGAGATTAAAAAAGGTGTATGGAGATGCTACTGTCGATCACAGTACAGTTAGTCTGTGGGCAGGCAGGTTACGTGATGAAAGCGGGCACGGCAATATTGAGGATTGTCCTCGCAGCGGCAGGCCTCGTACTGCACACACTTCGGACAATGTGCAGAGAGTAACGAATTGGTGACTGCTGACAGACGAATCACAGTAAACGAATTGTCACACTACGATGGGATAGGGGAAGGAACTGTTTGCAGAATACTGGAAGTATTGGCGTGCTGGCGTTTGTGCCAGGTGGGTTCTCAGGATGATTACAGTGGCTCACAAAGAAACACGAAAAGCGGTATGCAGCGAACCTTTGAAACAGTACAAAATGGTGGAGATGAATTTCTTGGAAGAATTGTGTCAGATGAAGAAACATGGCTCCGTCATTTTTCGCCAGAGACGAAGAGGCAATCAATGGAGTGGCATCACACAAAGTCTCCCGCGCAAAAAAGAAGAAACAATTAAAACCACACCTTTTGGTGTTTTTCGATTCCAAACGAGTCTTGCTTGTGGACATCATGCTAGCTGGAACCACCATAAATTCTGATGCATATGTGACGATACTGAAGAAACTTCAATCTCGACCGAGTCGTGTTCGATCACATCGGCAAAAACACAATGTTTTTCTGTTGCACGACAATTCAAGGGGCCATGTCAGTCAAAAAACCATGGAAGCGATCACAAGACTCGAATGGACAACACTGAAACACCCGCCTTACAGTCCTGACCTGGCTCCGTGTGACTATCATCTCTTTGGGAAACTGAAAGACTCTTTTCGTGGAACAAGGTTTGCAGATGATGACTCCCTTGTGCACGCTGCCAAACAGTGGCTCCAATGTGTTGGTCCAGAATTTTACCGTGCAGGTATACAGGCGCTAGTTCCAAGATGGCGTAAGGCAGTTGAGAGAGATGGGGATTATGTGGAGAAATGAAAATAGTGTTCCTAAAGGATGTATCTACACACTGTAAAACTTTCAAACTTTAGAATAAAAACTGTACTAAAAAAATAAAAAAAAATAAAAAAAATAAAAAAATAGGGTGAATTTCTTTTGGAGTGAACCTCGTAGTTTTGAATGAAAAATAATTACTGAAATCCATTAATAGTGTGATTCTTGACGGAAATATTTAGTCCTTATGTGGGTAAATGCCCTCATCACATCCGTAATTCCGTGGATTTTGTTAAACGCCTTAACAGTTTCACGCTGGATGAGTCAGATATCATGGTGAGTTTTGACGTCGTTTCGTTGTTTACGAGGGTGCCCCTTAGAGAGTCACTAGATTTGATTGTTCAGAAGTTTGACGAGAAGACCACCGAACTTTTAAGGCATGTCTAGACCTCCACACATTTTCTTTTCAATGGCGAATACTACGAACAAACTGAGGGAGTCGCCATGAGTAGCCCAGTCTCCCCTGTGGTCGCAAATTTGTACATGGAGAGTTTCGAGGAGGAAGCCCTGGCATCATCTGAATGGAAACCTACTTGCTTTTTCCGTTACGTGGACAACACGTTCGTCATCTGGCCACATGGTATGGATAAACTCCTTGACTTCCTTACACATCTGAACTCCATATACCCCAACATCAAATTCACTATGGAGACTGAAACGGAGGGTAAATAGCCATTCCTTGACGTTTTGGTCAAGAGAAGAGCTGATGGCACCCTGGGTCATGGTGTGTATCGAAAGACAACGCACACTGATCTGTATTTACAAGCAGACAGCTGTCACCACTCTTCACAGAGGTATGGGGTACTTAAAACTCTAGTATATAGGGCGCCCACTATCTCCGACGCAGAGAGTCCACCCCAGGAATTGCAACTGTATTCCGAAAAAATGGGTACTAAGAGTGGCAGATTCAGCGGGCTCTCCGCCCAACCACTACAGCACAAGCTGTGCAACCTGTGGAAACGGATGAAACCACGAGGGAGGATGTAGGCACTGCGTTCATTCCATATACCGGCGCACTCTCCGGGAAGGTCACCCGCATTTTGAAGAAACACCAGGTGGAAACTGTCTTTTGTCCGCCGAATAAAATTCGTTCACTGGTGGTGAGCGCCAAAGATGATCTCGGTTTGAAGAAGGGCGGCGTGTACCAGATTCCGTGCAGGGTGGCAAGTCATGTATTGGACA
Organism: Locusta migratoria; assembly: GCA_026315105.1. Lineage (NCBI taxonomy): Eukaryota > Metazoa > Arthropoda > Insecta > Orthoptera > Acrididae > Locusta > Locusta migratoria. The sequence continues at coordinate 274,717,683 of CM048747.1, forward strand.
GACGATGCGTACCGTCGAGGATCGATGCGTTGAACACGAGAGGCACACACGATTGATGTATCCGAGCAAGTCGGAGAACATTGTTTGTCGGAGAATCACGCGATGGAGCATGAACGCACTAGGATTCTGATACAGACGTCGAGATATTGTGTCTGCGTCGTCAGAGAGGCCATTGAAATTCGCACAAGTGACGACCTCCTAAACCGTGTCTGTGGCTACAATCTTAGCAAAGCTTGGGAACCAGCAATTGGGTTAATTAAGAGTAAATCTAGCAAACGTACCGTAGTGACGACACGACGGACAGAGCCCTCAGATCGACGTTATCTCAGACGCCGGCGCAATCGGTTCCACTGCGCGACCGCGCGCGGACCACGGAGGGGTATTTAAATTGCCCGCTACCGGGCTAGAATCCAGTTCCCCTCGAGCCGCCATAGCGTGCGGATCTCCGTGCCGGCGCGTTTCCAGGAGCTCAGTCCGTCAGTTCACCTGATGATGGCCACATGTATGATCGCCGAAATATTGTGCCCGTTGGACACTATAGACGGGCAGTACACCCGTGGATATTTTGATCCGTTAATAGTATTTGAACGTCTTTCCCGACGACGACGGCTCGACACGGCGCAATCTCGGTGTCGCTCAGAGGAACTACAGAGTTGGAGAGGGCGGCCGGACACGTGCGACAATGATGGCAGCAAGTGCGGAGCGGCGCTATAAAAAATAAGCGAGCCGCCGCCTGTGTTTGTTTTGACAGGCGGGGCGCGCGTTTACGGCTGAGCGCGCAGGCGCCACACACGACGTTCCCCGAATCCCGGACCGTGTGTAGCAGGCCCGGGCCCACCCCTCGCGTATTAATGCCCGCCCCCCTCGACCCAACTTTCTCATGCACCCTGGGAAAACACTGGGCGCGTTCGGATTCGGCAACTTTCAATGAGCACAAGAAATTTACTGGAAAGGCGTCCTCAAACTGCCTCCCTCAAATTGCGCAACTCAGCACCCACTTCGAATAATCCTGACGAGTACACTACACGCCTCGCGATCACACCTATGAACTCAAACTGTTCCCACTTTTCCCCTTCCGTCCGGCCGGCCCACCGGTCCGCACACAGTGGGTCGGAATCCCCGAACGTGGCCAAAATCCCGAAAAATGAGTATCCGATTCTCGGAATTTTGATGGGTGAATCTCATTCCACAAAGAGAGGTCTCCACTTTCAATACCTATCGAGTTACGTCAGTTAAAAAGTGACTTTCGTCGAGAGCACATGCGGCGCTCTGAAAGAAAGGTAAATTTACTCTCTTATATGTTTCTGACGACGTTACAGCGTTCATTTTTAATGGCTTCACTGTACTAGGCTTAGATGTAGTACCAACGTGCGGGAATGGAAATTTGTGCCCGGCCGGGATTCGAAGCCGGGATCTTCTGCTTACTAGGCAGACGCGTTGAGCACTCCTCCACCGAGGACACAGTGACCAACCCGACTGCAGAGGACTCTTTCCTGGCCGGCCGCAGTGGCCGAGGTGACTGAGGCGCTCCAGTCACAGTCTGCACGGTCACTACGGTCGGGGGTTCGAATACCCCCTCGGGCATGGATATTTGTGCTGTCCTTAGTATTAGTTAGTTCATAAGTAGTTTGTAAGTTTAGGGACTGATGACCCCGTAGTGAAGTTCATATGTTTGTATATCTTATAGGACTTAACTACGGGGTCATCAGTCCCTAAACTTACAAACTACTTACGAACTATTTTACACTAAGGACGGCACAAACATCCATGCCTGAGGGGGGGGGGATGCGAACCCCCGACCGTAGTGGTCGTGCAGATCGTGACTGGCGCGCCGCAGTCCCCTCGGCCACCGCGGCCGGCAAATTGTCGTAGTTAAGTCCCATAAGCTATACAAACATTTGAAAACTCTTTCCTGCACGTCTCCCGCCATACCCAAATCTTCATTCGCCACGCTGCCTCTTTCCTATTACCACAGCCTGTTTGTTCTGTAATGCTCACAGCCACAGTACTGTATTCCCGCATCAGGGGGAACAGACCATGAGGTATCGAAACACAATTAATTGTCGTCAGGAGCCCAGCCTCGGCTTGTATACAATTATATATTTTTGACGACGTTACAGCATTCATTTTTAATGAAATAAATCGCAATTTGCGATCACTTATGGCTTCACTGTACCAGGTTTAGAGACAGCGTGGTGAATGGAGATTTGGGTGTGGCGGGAGATATGCACGAAAGAGTCCTCTGCAGTCAGGTTGGTCACTGTGTCCTCGGTGGCGGAGTGGTCAACGCATGTGCTTAATAAGCAGCAGATCCCGGGTTCGAATCCTGGCCGGGCACAAATTTTTATTCGCTGCACATTTGTATTACATGTAAACCTAGTACAGTGAAGCCATAAGTGATCGTAAATTGCGATTTATTTCATTAAATTTAGTCTCTGTTTGTGGGTGAATATTTTGATAAGGAAGTGAGGAATTTCAGTTCTACAATATGGAAATGGTTGCTACATGCATTTACGACATTTTCGTACACTAAATTGGTATAAAATTCATGGTTATCCTATCTATATTATATTTTTTGCGATGCCTGTGTAAAACGGCCATGCTTTGCCGAACTTTCATTTTTCGAATAGAGCAAAAGTACCATATATCGCAATATACCGAGGAATTTCAACTCCCAGACTATAGATTGATTAAGTATCTGATGGAATTGACAAGAAAAAGCTGTCAAAATCTGCCATTTCTCTTGAGTAATTAATATTTACAGGTGGCCATGCGGCCAACATTTTGTAGTACAACATGGTCAATGAAGCGCGAGGCGCGGAAGGCTACGGGACTATATGTTTCTCGTGCCACAGGCTTACGATATTTGACCATATTTCTACACTTGATGTGTTAGTAATGCCATTGTAATATTTGGCACAAGGTACGGATGGTCAATACGTGAAATTCACTCGGCAAGAAATATTCAGCGTTGTTAAAACGGTTGAATGATGGCCTACCTGCATTAATACATTATCTGGAGGAACAACATTCCGAGAAAACTGGTCGACCGTTACAGATATCGGAGGATATGAAAGTCTCTCTTTCCTCATTCCATAGTAAATTGAGAACTAGGTGGCAAATGGCTAAAAGTACAGTAGGCATGCATTGAAACAAAACAACGATTGGCTTAGTGCACCCATGTCATTTCTGGCACGTACTGTTAGTGGTAATTCTCAGGCGGATTATGATCTGCCATCGACTTTGCCATTATCTGTCACCGAATCTAAATGTTTTTTCATTATATCATTGAATTACAATGTGTGTGGTATCGAAGAACTATTTTTACGATATATTTTCGACTAATATTCTGTTATTTTGTTATAATAAACAAATCACGTTGGCCATGTATTAATTATTAGTGTCTAAATACTACGTATACGTTATTATTAATAAATTATTACGATTTTTCATGGGTCATGTTGCTATATTAGCTCCGCCATTTTGTTTAGACAATTTTTACCATTGAATTCGTAATCAGCGACCTCAAAACCGCCGTGTGATGAGTTTAGTGAGTATGAAACGTCTTCTTGGGGTTTTGGCCACGTTTTGGCGATTCCGTCCCACTGTGCGGCAGTGCTTTACTACGTACTTGCCCTTGATAACGGCGCAAGAGTCGGACCGCAGGGGTAGCTTATAGCTCTGTTACGAAATTTAATACGCCTCGGAGGCGTGGAATGTATTTTGCACGTAAATTTCAATGTACGAGTGATTCAGCAAAACTTTTATCAAGGTTCAAGTTTATGCTTAAACTTACCAATCAGTTAACACATCCTAACATGCCTTTACGTTTTCTGAAGTCTTTGTCGAAGGAACTTCAGGCAACATATTTTCATGTTTAGACATTAAAAGAGAAGAGAGTGTAAACTTGAATACAAATAATGAAACTGAGAAATGAAAATACTGTACGTTTTGCAACTATAAAAGAAAACGCATGTCTAAAGTGACCTGTGACTATTTCAAGGTGCCAATTTGCAATGAACATCACAAAAAACAGTGCATAAATGGTTGTAGTAAACAATAAGACTTCACGTTGTTCCTTTTTTTGTGAAAAATACATTGTCTCTTTATTGTTACTTTGTTAATTCAATAGATTGTTCCTTTGTTGATTATGTAAGACTGACGAATTAATGTCAAATTTGAATGATTGTGTTCCTTTCCCTTTATGCGTTCTTTTTTTTTAAATAAACATATGTCTCAAGACTTCACTTATTTTGAAAAATAACTATTAAGACATACCACCAAACATTACAATAATTAGACATGGTATTCGGAGCTAAAATAGTGTTTTCCTTCAGTGTACGCCTTCTAGGCGTACAGTGTACTGGCTGTAGCTAAATAAATAGGGTGTAGGCTACTCCTCAGGGATAAGGACCTAACACCTTTAAAGGGGTCTGTGTTAGACCATTCTGTTCTGTTTCTGCTCAGTTTATTATGTTTATTGTGTCATATTTCGCATGTTGGTGCTAGACTGAGATATTGTCACCTAGCCAGAGGTTAGTAGCTAGAGAGGTTGCTAAGCTGGTCGGTTTTCAGAACTAGTCTGTTGTGGGTTGGTTCTTGTACACGTCAGTTGAGGTTTGGCTCTCGTGCAGTACGGTGAACATGACTTACCAACCTCTGGGAACAATTACTATTATTGGAAATATTTTCATTGTATATTAAAACTACGAGAAGAATTTGTTATAATTATCCATAAGGCAAAGAAATATTTTTTGTGTATCATTATAATTAGTGTTCATTGGTAATGATAGAACAATAGAGAATTTGGTAATGAAGTATCGTGGTGCCTTTTCATGTAGTGTGTACTAAAATCCTTTCCCTACCTTCGATGATTTTTTTAAATATATTCTTTTGTGTGGTTTTACTAAGATTGTCAAAAGAATTATCACAGTCGTACAGTGCTCGTGGTGATTTAATAATTAATTCAATTTGTATTAAAGAAAAGTGGTTCATTAATAGGTCTTGATTACATTCAAGCTGCATGACAAAATGAGCTTTTCCATGTGCGCAGGCAGTCATATTGTTTTGTCTGATTGTTTATGTCCGGAGTGAAATAGTATACAGTACACTATTGTTCAGGTACTTTTTCTAAAGTTAAATACTTACCCTGATTTGTCATTTGAGGATTAAATGGTTTTTGTGTAATGCATTAAATCAGTTTAATAGCAAATTTTATATGTTCTTTCTGTCATGCTACCATATTTGTTAAAGATGTTCAATGAAGACATAGTTGACTAAGTAATCACAGCCTACCACAGAACGATCAAACTGGCATAATAATAATCAAAAAGAATTCATTTATACCACACGTAACGAAATTTTATCAGACATAATTCTTTCAGTTCCTCTCGCAGTGAAATCGTTAGTGTTCACAGACGACTTCTATTCACCTCATGTAGCATATGCAGGTTAATTGTCAAATAAATAACTAAATAAAAATAAAAATAAATAAAAAATTATTAAAAAAATGTTGCATGTGCTTTGGCATACCACAGTTAGAAAAGAAATTCTTAAATAAGTGACTGACAATCTACCCATATAATCTCGATCATTATAACAGTGCCATTAGCGTATAAGATTTCTACAGTAATTATTCCAGGCCGATCCGATGTGTTTGTTCAAATTAACATTGACTGCGATCAAACAGTTACTAGCATTTAACATAAACAGCGACAGTTTTACAGAAATAACATCTCAATATTTCAGAGAGCCACTAGGAATTTAATTTCTGGCTGTAAACTTACGTAGTTAGTCTCGTGGTTGTAACTGACAGCCTATCCTATGTTTTTGTGGTCTTCAGTCCGGAGAGTGGTCTGATGCAGCTATCCATCCTACTCCATCCTGAGCAAGCCTCTTCGTCTACTCATAAGAGCGGCAAACTACATCCATTTAAATCTGCTTACAGTATTCATCTCTTCGTCTCCCTCTACAATTTTACCCCACACACTTCCCTCCAATGCTAAATCGACGATTCCTTGATGTTTCAGAATGTGTCCTAACAATCGATCACTTCTTTTAGTCAAGATATGCCAGAAATTCCTTTTCTCCCCAATTCTGTACTAAACCTCTTTATTAATTACGCGATCTACCCATCTAATCTTCTGTAGCAACACAATTCAAAATCTTCTGTTCTCTTCTTGTCTGAACTATTTATCGTCCGTGTGTTGCTTCCATACAAGGCTACACTCCACAGAAATGCCTTCGGAAAAAAATTCCTAAAACTTCAATTAATATTCTACGTTAACAAATTTCTGTGTTGCAAAAACGCTTTTCTACCCATTGCCATTCTGCATTTTATATCTCCTTTACTTTAGCCATCAGAAGTTATTTTGATGACCATATAAACAACACCTGTAGTGTCTCTTTACCTAATCTAATTCCTTTATCATTGCCTGATCTTCTTAGACTATATTCCATTACCATTTATTTGCTCTTGTTAATGTTCGTCTTATACACTCCTTTCAGGGCACTCTACACTCCTTTCAACTGCCCTTCCAGGTTCTTTGTCGTCTCTGACAGAATTACAATGTCATCGGCATATCGCAAAGTGTCGTGCGCGGCATTAAGTTTTTCGTAAACGCTACGTGTGAATTTGTCATTCTTCAGGGACCCATATCTCGGGTTCTATTGATAACGGGTTAAGGATACCCCTTGGCCTAGTGGTCATTTGTAAACATATTAGAAAAATGGCACTACTGTAGCTGTTCTACAATATAGCGTGAAAATTTAAATATTACGTAGATCCTGCAGCCCATCCAAATTGAACATATCGTTTGGTTTCTGCACATTACGTGTGTTCTATGGTGGGCATTATGCGATTTACAAAGGCACCTTTTATTTATGCTCGGTACCTGAGAAAATCACGAAAAACCATGATTTTCGGTTACCAAAATCTTGAATTGTGAGGATGGTTGTTTCGATACTTTCTATTAATTGAAAATAGTTAAAATTGTTATCAAACGTTCTTAACACGTTCAAGTGGATGTGGGTTGCCTTTCTTCTGAGGAGATAAAGAAGCTTACTCAGTATAGAGTACGGTAGAGAGCTCCATTAAAACCAATCCCCGAACTGAAGACCACAACATATTCTTAAAATGGTATTCTCAAAACAGTTTTAAAATTTTTTTGATATCTTTCTCTGTTACCGAGATCCTGAGGTTAAAAAAAAAACAACCAGAAAACTGATTTTAGCCGTTTTTTCGCAGTGAGTTACAAATACTTAAATTACTAACCATAGCTAGTTGTTCAAATATTTTCAATACATCCTCTAGATATTTATCTAAAAACGGCACTTTTGCATTTTTGAAAATCTTTGTTCGTTATCAAAATACAACCAAAAAACAGTGACGTTTCGATAGCAAAAGTGCGGATTGTGCTGAAAGACGACGTTCAGGTCACTCTGAAATTTACTATCCGATTTTTAAAAAAATCTCCTGGGTGGAAAGGAAAATTAATTTTTGGACATCTTACAGACTGATGCCTTCGCTCCATGAAGGGGTGGTTTTATTTTCGAAATCGATCACAAGTAATGTGTAGCCTCCAGTTTAGTCAATTTTCAACATATTTTAAAGAGTTTACAAAGAAAAAACGCATTGTGTAGACTTTCGTATGGGTGATTTTAGTTAATACATAACTGTGCATGAAATGTTGCTAACATACCGAAACCTCTATCTATATAAAAGCGAAAAGACACTCATTCACTCACTGACTAAACATGAAACCTCAAAAACTACTTTACGTATAAACCTGAAATTTGCCAGGACTGTATTTTATAGGTAGAAGACGTCAGCTAAGAAAGGATTTTGCGATAGAGACGATAGTTCAGGAGATATGAGGTCATAAACAAAGAAAACCTCTCCGTCTTGCGACACGTGATCAAAATGTTCAAATGTTTCTAGAGCTTATGGGATTTAACTACGGGGTCATCAGTCCCTAAACTTACAAACAACTTATCGATTAGCTAATACTAAGGACGGCACAAATATCCATGCCCGAGGGGGGATTCGAACCCCCAACAATATTGCGGCACGTGATAGTGTGATTTTATCAGTCTACTATTTGGCAAGGAGAGTACTTATCGACTTGCAACAAACTTTGAAGATAATTTCAAACTTTTATTATATTTTTCTCGCTGACAACCAGAGTAAAATGATGAAAGGAAAAAAATGTTTATCGCTTACTACGTTTCCGCTGTTCACGGACTAAAAAAACTACGGCATTCGGTGTGACGTTACAATTTTTAATTTTTACACTACAAATTATAGCCGCAGCATATTTTATAGACAGTATACATACATGTCGCTGACTGTACCTTCCAAATTACATCAGAGTTCATGGGATATGAGCACATAAACAGTACTGTAACGCTCGTAGAAAAGCGCCCCGTCACGTACCAAGTTTTTATCTATTACTTCTTCACTACTGTTGTATTCGCAAGAGATTTTACAGACATTTAGCATTTATGGAGATGAATATATACCTGAAAAAGTATACAATTGTACAACATATCAATATACATATATAAAAATGGAACGTGGGACGTATGTCCGTATATTTCACTTAGTAGCCAAAATTATTCATTGCAGACCAATGATGGTTATGCATGAGAGTAGCCTTTAGGTTCGCAGTGTGCACTATGGTGTTTTGGTGGCGGTGTGTGGCGGTGGGTGAGTGACTTTTTTCAGTCTCATAACTGTGGTGTAATACACCACAACAAGGGGTACAATTTTACTTACGGCATCGGCGAAGTGTGCTGATGTTGGCAACAGCCGTTAAATGCTGTTTCAAAAATCAGTCATGTAGAATGAGGTGAATAATTCTTTATATTCACGATTAAATAAATAATTTATGCTGTTGTATTTAGTAAATTAATCATCCTCCTAAAGCAAATAGTTCGTTGCCAACGATAGTAAACTAAACCGCTGCCATTGCAAGTAAAATATAACCCAGGTAGGACACAACAATTTTTTGTCTTCCTAGCTGTCTGCCATATGCTTTGCAATGTCATGGAAACAAAAGATGTGCATCTTTCGACAGGTATAACGACTAAATTGTACATAGAGTAGAAATATATATAGAGTGAGCATTGCGTTCTGTGCATCTTCTCAACGTTAAGCTGGAATTTCCACGTGATATTGAGACAAATGCACTCTTTCCACACATTTATTTGCCCTTACGATTGGTTTGTACCTCATTCACTGCAAAGACGCCCCACCTCCTTTAAGAAGAGAGCAACCACATAACATGAAATATAATCTAAATGTCACAGAAGCAACAAGAAAGTTGAGGAAGCGTCGCTAAAAAGGCCATTTACACATAGTCATCCGTCTTGACCGAACAAAGACGGACCAAGATGAAGTCAGCGATTAGTAGATTTTTCCCAATATTACGTGACATTTCCACCTTAATGTTGAGGACACAAAATCTGTTCTGTGCATCTGAATGCTCACTCCAGAGATATTTCTGCTCTGAGCCTGCCACTAGAGATAAGTACACACGAGAGCGACAAACTCATCAGGAACCTCTCTGCTTTCATAATTGTTCGATACCATATTGTGATTAAAATTTGTAATTACTTACTTTTGGTGCGGACTACAAGATAGAGAAGGTCGTCTTCTTTTGCAGAGTTTTCAACATTGTACTTGACGAAGTAATCACTGCAGGACATGAGGACATGTATTGCCTGAAAGAGTGGCCGATGCTGTTAACACAGTCAAGACAATTCACTGGAAATACTATATTTAACGGAAATTTTTATTCAGACGATCAGTTGACGCCATTCCTTCAACGATTTCCCAGACTTACTTTATCGCACATTGACAGCACCATAAAGTCTACAGACATGAACTGCTCTGTTGCTTGAATTACCAGACTTTCAGCATTCGTCGAGTTTTCGACAATAGGGAGCACTGCATACAGAATAACTACATTGTCCCCACTGCAACATACTAATACTTCAGCATACACTTACGGTGCGTGATAAACATTTTAGTACTACAGCACAGAACCAATACATGGCGCTGTTATTGTTATTACCATTTCTCATCTTAACGATAGAAGTGTTTTCAGAAGTTTACGTCAAACAGACAATTACACACTGCAGTCTTAACTTTATGAACGCAACCTAACATTGAATTTACATCGTTCCGGAGAATGACTTAATTTCACTTTTTGCATGAAAAACTTTATGAACATTCATCGTTTCCGACAATGACTTCTACTTAAATTTGACATCTTAGCTACGAAAACTGAGTTTATTGGCAGAGCGATTCAGCAAGGATTCTTTTTTACCTACGTCCAGAACGCTAAAAAACCGTGATATACACAGGTCCCTCTTTAACAACCATTGCGAAGCACGGGCATATAAGCTAGTAACTCAATAAATATGAAATCCTACGAATTTTATATGTCATTTGTATTTTGATTACTATCTTTCTTTGTTTGGATACTGGACTTACAATTTTGTACATTATGCAAGACAGCCTTATTTCTTAAAATATTCTCCCATAAATATAACATGTTTTTAGAAGAAAAAAAAAAAAAAAGAAGAAGATTGACACACACACACACACACACACACACACACACACACACACACACACACACATTAAGAGAGAGAGAGAGAGAGAGAGAAGTACAAACTTAAGGCTGGAATACATAAACACCAGGGCAACGCCGGGATTTCAGCTAGTTTTTTATAGCGTTGAGGGCGAAATTATATCTTATTTGGCTCTCGAGATATTGCTCCCTCCACAATAGCGACAGCAACATGTTCGAAAATGCCGCATACGTAAATGAAATTTTTATAGAATCGTTTCTTGGAGAGTATCAAATGACTCAAATGTTATTTGTAGATTGTTTAGAAAATCAATTTCCCGTTTTCGAAAATCCTTATTCGTTATCACGAATTTTTTGGTATCAAAAGTACCAATTGCGTGGATTGGTGCATGTACATTTTCTATTCGTGGAAAATAGTCGAAATTATTATATGTTCTTAAGATGATTAACCCGGGAAACCTTGAAAGTTTTTTCCACAATATTACCCGTTCCCGAGAACCGTGGGTTGAGTTATCTTACATACGGTACGTAACTAACACATCTAACGTACAGTAAGGGTTCTTGGTTCGGAGATCATGAAAGTATGTTTCTAGTCGCTATTTACAAGTACATTTATATTAGTCACAAATCACCGTAAATTTTCTCTGCGACGGAAAAAATTTCAGTTTTTACTCGTATTCGTCACAGATCTTCGTACAATGTGTCTATGGCAGATATTTTGCATTTCTCGCGGATGTACCCGTCGCATGTTGCCGTTAATTGCGTCTGTGATGAAAAATTTTGCTTTTAAGACGGTATACTCCTTGAATTTGAGGTTCATTTAGATTGTATTGAATGGCTTTGCAATTTAGATGGTGGGTATTCACATAACTAATCACTGTAAATTGTGTTAACACAAACTTTTTGCGACGAGAAACCCCTCCGCATCTACAACTTCGACTGTTACATGTATGTAACCATGATAATTTGTTTCTTCATTCCACGAGTTTTCGAATTATACGACCATGCTTGAAAAATAGTGATCTCTATACAAACTGGATGTATAACTCTGGTTCCTGGACATAGAACTGCAGCGTGCCTGCACATTCATATGCTTTACACATGTTTCATGTTGTCCGTCATGTTTGAATACGACAAACGAATTTCCATTAGTTTTTACGTGACAAGAATGGTTTAATTACCTCTTGTTTTGAACTTTATGTAAATATACGATGTAATAGGCTGGCATGGCGGTGGAATCGAAACATATTTAAATTTCTTATCCCAGGAACACTTCGTAGTAGCCATATTTGAATTTGGCAAGAAACTAAATATGAATATCTATGGTTGGCACGCTCAAACAGCTGATGTTCAACATCCAGATCGTATAGAGACCATTGCTGAAATATGAGCAACAATGTCTCTGCTAATCGCAGATAACTTGTAATATCTCCATTAAAACTGCTGAAAGTTGCTATCCCTCCCGAGAAATAGGGTATATGGATTTAGCACGTTCCTTTTTTGCCGCGGTGGAGTGGCCGAACGCAGTAAGGCGCCTCGCTGTGGAGCGCGCAGTTGCTTGCCGTCGGAGGTTCGAGTCCTCCTTCGGGCATGGGAGTGTGTGTGTTGTTCTTAGGTTTGTTTAACTTGGTTTAAGAATTTCTTAAGCCTAGGGACTAATAAGCAAAGAAGTTAAGACCCCTAGAATTACAAACATTTTAACATTTCTCTTTTAAAAGAGAGCGAAATCCGCGTACCAAACTTTTTATGAGGAAGGCGTAATGAGGACTGAGGCATCCGGTTCCTCACATTACTGTCAGTGTTATTTAAATAGGAACATTTTGCCTTCTTTGTGCTACTTACAGTGGCATTTTTCAGCTGTTTTTTTCCACCTTGAACTTTAATTTCTTCTTCAAATTACTACTTGCTCTTCTTCACAGCTTGCAAAATGTACAGATTGAATAAAATTGGCGAGAGACCTGTTAACAATGTTTTACTCCCTTTGATGCCCTTCTACTCTTACAACTGCTGTCTAGATTCTCTACAAGTTGTGTATAATCTTCTTTTACTGTATTTCATTCCTGCTGGCTTCAAAATTTGAAAGAGTGTTTCCTGGGCTATCTTATATGCAGTCTTAAATAGTGTTTCGATGTGTTCTTCAGGTTAAGGTTAACGAAAGAGGAAAATACGGTTGATTGACATATTTGTCGACCTGTTTTTATATGTCTTGGTACAGTACATTCAGTTTTCGAATTAAAACTTTATAGAAGCGTTGTATGATCCGAAGAACGTGGATGCCGATGTTGCGGAAACGAGTTTCGGTGCTCAATGAAATCGTTTACTGTCGGGAGCGAAAAGTTTGGCTGCTCATAATGACGAAGCATCAGCTCCAAAACACTTAAAAACGGAGTAATGTTATCAAATTGAATAAACAAGAGAAGGCGGAGATTTGTATGAAAGACCATCAACGCTTATTCGTGAATACACGTAGTTGACAATGCATCAGTAAATACTCTAACGCGGAAAAAAATGTTTGTAAAGCTTATGAGACTTTACTGCAGGGTCATTAGTCCCTAAACTTATGAACTAACGTATACTAATGACGACACAAACATCCAAGCCCTAGGGAGGATTCGAATCTCCGACGCGGTAGGCCGCGCGATCCGCAACGTGGCGCTCCAGACCGCTCGGCTACTCACGCGTGACAACTCGGGAAGATGTAGAGTATAATAGAATATTATCAAGGCTCGTACGAACAGGATGGCGAAACTTTGAAAATTGCGGTGATAATTCAGATTACCGTATCCCAGATGTAGATAAAAACAACATAAGGCGACACTTTTATCCTCATTGAGGAAACAGAAAAGACAATACGATTTTTTTCTATTCCGACTGAAATCTACAATGTCTATGTCATCAGGGAATTATGCTGACTGATGGTACTTTTAAATATGCAGCAAAATATGTTCACTGTTTCTGGAGTTTCTTAGATACAGTTAACATTTAGCCTGATCAAATATTAGAAGGAACGGTATCTGACGGTTCTGAAGTTTACTCACGATGATTGCGGGAGGAGACAACTCGCTCTTAAGCCAGAACCGTTGGTCACTTACTTTGAGCAATTCATCCGTAAGAAGATGAAGGCTGTTTTTACATCAATCAAAAAGTTGGTTGTTAGTTTCATCAAGCTCATGCTTGGTGGCGTTAGCTGCCAGTATGCACTGAATTAAAGCAATGGGGAAGGTGGAAAATTGGTACCCAACCGGGTGCTCCTGCTTAGCAGGCAGTCACGCTGAACACTTCGCCACAGCGGACACGGGGATAACTACGGGCACGCGAGCTAACCCAGTTAGCCTCCCGGCAGACGGAAATTATCTACTTATCCAGACACTACTGCTGTACTGCCCCTGACCATTATCACTCAGTACAGATGTGCTTTTGGTGGACAATAAATAGCCATAAATCATACATATCTCCATAGAAATTTCCGGAGTCACTTGAAAGAACGTATTTTCTTCTGTACGCTTCAGGTAGCGAGAAATACAGAAGCCTAGTTTGTTGTCGTTACGCAAACACTAGAACAGCGTAAAAGGCCAGTTGCTGAGCTACACCTTTGACTTAGTCCCACCCAAGATGTTCGTGATGTTTCCGACGACCTGGTCAGCATGCAGCTACCAGACGTAAAACTCACAGTTCACACATTACATTGTGGGAAATTATATCGATAAGGAAGTACATGTGTTGTTTCCTCCATACAGTTTGGCACCGAGTCTACATCTTTGTAACAGTTTGATAACACTTGCAAGAGTTCATATTCTCAATTTATTGCTTTATGTAAGACTCCACATCAAAATATCATCAAATTTTTGAAAAAATCGAAACTACGGATGTTGATAGAATATACAGGCTGTATCAAAAAGGATGGCGCAAACTTACACGGCTGAAAGTAGACGATACTAGCAGCAAAAACGTCCCAGTAAATATATATCCATAAATAGGCCGTTTGCGGGATAGTTACGAATGTATGGTTCCAAGCCGCCACTGACGTCATTGTAAACATCACGCTACTTAGTGGACATTAATTTGGAATTTGGACTTTACTAATAAGATTTACCTGGAATTTAGTTCACATTTCACTGAATTTCTTGTAAAAATCGTCGTAGTTATTTATATGGAGTTCCGGCACATTTTTCTGCTGCTGTGAGACGGCATCTAACGCGCAGATACGGCCAAAAATGGATAGCAAGAGGCGGACCTGTAGCTTGGCCTTCAAGATCACCTGATCTAAATGCCTTGTTTTTTTTTGTGTCAGGGGTCAACTAAAAAGCGAAGTGTTCAGCTCACCCGTTAACACGGTCGAAGAACTGGAGCGGAGAATTGTACACGCGTGTCAGGAATTCCCAAATGATCCCGTGGTTTTCGAGAGAATTCGAAATTCATTGCAGAGACGAGCACAGTATTGCATCCAGATTCAGGTAACCCATACGTGAAATGTGAACTAAGCGTGATGTGAAACCTAATAGCGAAGTCGAAATTTGAAATTAATGTGTACTAACTAGGAAGATGGTAACAATGACGTCAATGGCGGCTTTGAACGTTACATTTATAATTACCTCGCTCGTTTGCGGACCCAAATTTACTGGAAAATTTTTGTTTGTACTATCGCTTAATCTCAACCATGAAAGTTTACACCATCCTATTTGATACACTCTTTGTAAATATTTTCCCCGAAAAATACGGAAATAGATCGGCGATAATATTTTAACGATATATCAACAAATTGTTATGAAAATGTCGATTTTGTTGTTGTTGTGGTCTTCAGTACGGAGACTGTTTGATGCAGCTCTCCACAATACCCTATCCTGAGCAACCGTCTTCAACTCCACATAAGAACGGCAATCCACATCTATCTGAATCTGCTTACTGTATCCATCTCTTGATTTTCCTCTACGGTTTTTACCACAAAAACTTCCCTCCAATGCTAAATTCACGATTCCTTGATGTTTAAGAATGTGCCCTACCAATCGATCCCTTCTTTTAGTCAAGTTATGCCAGAAATTCCTTTTCTCCCCAAATCTGTTCAGTACTTCCTCAATAGTTATGCGATCCACCCACCTAATCTTCAGCATTCTTCTGTAGCACCACATTTCAAAAGCATCTATCCTCTTCCTGTCCGCACTGTTTATCGTCCATGTTTCACTCCCTTACAAGGCAATACTCCACACAAATGCCTTCATGCCACAAAGAACTTATTTAGGCTTAAATCAATATTCGATGTTAAAAAATTTCTGTTTTTCAAGAACGTTTTTCTACCCATAGCCATTCTGCATTTTAAATCCTCTGTACTGCGACGATCATTTGGTATTTTACTGCCCAAGTAACAAGGCTCATCTACCTCCTTTATTGTTTCGTTAACTTATCTAATTCCTTCAGCATGTACCAGCTTTTCCATCCTTCTGTAAAAAATTCGTGATAATATTTTGCAACCATGACTTATTCAACTGATTGTTCTGTAGTTTTCACACCTGTCTGCGCCTGCTTTCTTTGGAATGGGGATTATTACAGTTTTCTTAAAGTCTGAGGGTACTTCGCTTGTCTCATACATCTTACACACCAGGTGAAACATTTTTTTCATGGCTGGTTCTCCCAGAGACTTCAGTAGCTCTGAGGGAATGTTATCTACTCCAGGGGCCTTTTTTCGACTTAGGTCTTTCAGTGCTCTGTCAAATTCATCTCTCAGTATAGTATCTCCTGTTTCATCCTCATCTTATTCTTCTCCCCTTCCTACAATATTGCCTCTAAGTTCATTTCCTTCGTACAGCCTCTCTATATACTCTCTCCACCTTTCAGCTTCTGCTTATTTGCTGAGAACTGGTTTTCCATCTGTGTTCTTGATATTCACAGAGGTGTTTTTCTTATCTCCAAATATCTCTTTTATTCTACTGTAAGCTGCATCTATTTATCCCCAATTTTTACATTCTTCTACATCCTTGAATTTGCCTTTTAGCCACTCCTGCTTAGCCATTTTGCACTTCCTGTCAATCTCAATTCTTAATTATCTGTACTCCATTTTGCCTGTTTCATTTACTGCATTTTTATATTTTCTCCTTTCATCGATTAAATTTAGTATGTCCTGTGATAATAACGATTTTTGGTAGGTCTTGCCTTCCTACCTATTTTGCCCTCAGCTGGCTTCACTATTTCATCTCTCCATGCTACCCATTCCTCCTGTATTGTTTTATTTTCCCCCGTATCTGTCAATTGTTGCCTAAAGCTCCCTCTGAAATTCTTAAGAACCTCAGGTTCCTTCAATTTATCCAGGTTCCATCTCCTTATTTTCCTACCTTTCTGCAGTTTTTTTCAGTTTCAGCCTACAATTCATGAACAATAGGTTATGGTCAGAGTTTGTATCTGCCCCTGGGTATGTCTTACAGTTTAAAACCTGGTCCGAAATCTATGTCTTATCATTATAAAATCTATCTGGTATCTCCCATTGTCTCCTGGTCTCTTCCACGTATACAACCTTCTTTGGTGATATGTAAACAGGTGTTTATTATGAGTTAATCATGCTCAGTGCATGCCCAGACCATATTCACCCACTATCTTCCATTCCCATCCTTGTCCTACTACCGAATTCCAGTCTCCCATAACAATTAAGTTTTCCTCTCCCTTAATTGTCCGAATAATTTCCTTTAGCTCCTCATATATTTCTTCGATTTCCTCATCATCGGCAGAGCTAGTTTGCATATACTCCTGTACTACTGTGGTCGGTGTTGGCTTCGTATTTATCTTCACTACGATCACTGCGATCACTGTGTTGCTCATAGTAGTTTAGCCGCATTCCTATTTTCTTATTCATTATCAGACCTACTCCTGTAATACCCACAACTGATTTTGTATTTATAATCCTGTACTCACCTGACCTGAAATCCTGTTCCTCTTTCCACCGTATTTCACTAATCCCCACTATTTCTAACTTCAACCTATTCATTTCTCTTTTTAAATTTTCTAACTTCCCTACCCGATTAAAGGATCTAACATTCCACGCTCCGATTCGTAGAATGCCAGTGTTGTCTTTCCTGATGATCACATCCTCCTGAGTAGTACCCGCCCGGAGATCCGAATAGGAGACTATTTTACGTCCAGAATATTTTACCCGAGAATATGCCATCAACACAGGTTCATACAGTAGACCTGCATGTCCTCGGAAAAAGTAACGGCTGTAGTTTCCCCTTACTTTAGCCGTTCGCAGTAACGGTGTGGCAAAGCTACATTAGCTGATGTTACAAGGCCAGCTCAGTCAATCATCCAGACTGTTGCCCCTGTAACTACTGAGAAGGCTGCTGCCCCTCTTCAGGTACCACACGTTTGTCTGGCCTCTCCACAGATACCCCTCCGTTCTGATTGTACCTACGGTACGGCTATCTTTATTGTTGAGACACGAAAGCCACCAGACCTCAGCAATGTCTGTGGTTCATGGGAGTGTAAAATGTCGATTTTGGTGCCGATATTATTATTTTATGCTAGCCTTAGTACCTGGCGTTGCCAGGGTATTTAAATTTTTCCATTAGTCCATCTGCCATCCTCTCTGTGTGTTCATTTCTTCCTCGCCTTCTCTCGACCCCTCCCCTTCTCCCCTCTCTCACCATCTCCTCGTTCTGTCCATTCATCCTTTCTCAGTCCATCTCATACTGAACCCACTATCTTTTTCCATAACCTTCTCCCCCTCCATCCACCAGCCATCTCATCCTACTCCTCCTTCAACACCCTTGTCTCCTCCCACTTCCATTTGTCTACCTCTGTGAATCTCCTCCTAACCCCCTTCAGTTTTAAGCGATGGTACCTGCAATTCACAATAACATTTCCTGCGTTATGTATTTACTACAATCTTCCATTGGCTCATCTCCTTTCTCGTTTCATCTTGCTCTGCCTTCTCCCGATTCATCTGCTCCTGTTACCTGACCATCATTCCCCGCCCCCTTCCGCCATGAACCCCACGGTGTATTGCGGGATATCTTCTCCACGGAAATAAACACTTGTGTTATAACTTTCTCGGTGATCGGTCAAACGGTGTCGATGTCTGTTGTAACATATCCTTCGCCATACACAGTACGAAATACTACATACACAGTGGTCTTGCTCTTGTTTTGATGGTAAAGTGTGCAATATCGGAGTAAAGGTGTAACTGATACCCAATTCTGCAAGTAAATTACCCTCCTCCATGTTTCACATAAAAATTCACGTAGATCAGTTGTGATTTACTTTCAAAGACGTAATATCAGTAACAGAGTGTAGATCAGGTGTGCCTTACTTTCAAAGACATAATATCAGTAGCAATCGACATATTTTTACCACGTAAATGAAGAGAAGAGGATAATGACCCCCCGTGGTACACAAAACAGGTCAGATCACTGTTGCAGAAGCAAAGAAACACTCATGCAAAATTTAAACAGACACAGAATTCGAAGAAAGGCACTCTTTTACATAAACTCGCAATCTAGCGCGGACTTCAATGCGAGAACCTTATGATAGTTTCCACAACGAAGTCCTGTCTCGTAATCTGCCAGAAAATCTAAAGAAATTCTGATCATATGTGAAGTACACTAGCGATAAAACACAAACAATACCTTCACTAAGCGATAGCAATGATAATACTACCGATGAGACTACTGCTAAAGTAGAATTGCTAAACACAGCTTTCCGAAATTCTTTCACCAAACAAGACGAGGTAAACACTCCAGAATTCGAACCAAGAACAGCTGCCAGCGTACGAAAGTTAGAAGCAGATGTTCCTGGAGTAGTAAAACAACTTAAGTCATTAAACAAAAATAAATTTTCCGGGCTAGATTGTATACCAACTAGATTCCTCTCCGAGTATGCTGATGGAATAGCTCCATACTTAGCTATCATATACAACCTATCACTCAGCGAAAGACTGAAAAGTTGCCCATGTCACTCCATTATTCAAGAAAGGAAATATGAGTGATCTCCAAAATTACAGACCCTTCTCATTGACGTCGATTTACAATAGGATTTTGGAACGTATACTTTGTTCGAACATTATGAACTACCTCGAAGAGAACGACCTATTAACCAATAGTCAACACGGATTTAGAAAGTACCGCTCATGCGAAACAAAGCTTGCCCTTTATTCACATCAAGTGATGCCATCGACAAGGGATCTCAAATCGATTCCATATTTCTGGATTTCCGGAAGGCTTTTGACACTGTATCTCACAAGCGGCTTCTAATGAAATTGCTTGCTTATGGAATATCGCCCCAATCGTGCCATGGTATTCACGATTTCCTATCATATAGGACACAGTTTGTAGTAATTTACGGTAAATGATCAAGTAAAACAGATGTGATATCTGGCATTCCCCAGGGAAGCGTTTTAGGTCCCCTACTCTTCCTTGTGTTTATAAACGATTTAGGAGACAATCTAAATAGCTCCCTTAGACTGTTCGCGGATGATGCTGTCGTTTATCGGTTAGTGAAGTCAACAGAAGATCAAAAGCAACTGCAAAGCGATTTAGACAAAATTTCTACATGGTGCGAAAATTGGCAATTGGCACTAAATAAAGAAAGGTGTGAAGTAATACATATGACCACTAAAAGAAATCCGCTGAACTTCAATTACGCGATAAATCAATCAAACCGTAAGGTCGTAAATTCTACCAAATACCTAGGAGTTACAATTACGAACAACTTTGACTGGAGAGTACACATAGAAAATATTGTGGAGAAGGCGAATCAAAGGCTACGTTTCATTGGCAGAACGCTTCCAAGATGCACCAGCTCCACCAAAGAGACTGCCTTTATCATCACACTTGTGCGTCCTCTCCTGGAGTACTGTTGTGTCCCTTGTGGGACCCTCACCAGGTGGGACTGACGGAAGACATTTAGAAGGTTCAAAGAAGAGCAGCTCGTTTTGTTGTACCACGTTACGGGGGGAAAGCGTCACGGAAATGTTGCACGAATTGGGGTGGAAATCATTAAAAGAAAGACGTTATTAATTGCGGCGTGATCTGTTTGCGAAATTTCAATCACCGACTTTTACTTGTGAATGTGAAAATATTTTGCTAGCACCCACCTAAATAGGGAGACGTGAACATCCCAATAAAATAAGAGAAATCAGATCGAAAACGGAACGATTTATGTGTTCTTTCTTCCCGAGAGAATGGAACGGTAGAGAAAGGTAATGAAAGTGCTTAATGAACCCTTCGCTAGGCACTTAAATATGATATGCAGAATATCTATGTAGCTGTAGATGTAGGTGAAAGCAAAATTTCAACAAAATCGGAATAAAACTGTAGATTTGTATGAATTAAAAAGAAACAAAGGAACGGAAACTGTTCTTATTTTTCTTCGCGGCATTTTATTGACAATAATACACATCACAACTGGGATAAAATGAAACATACGAATTTAAAAAGCTCTGTAATGTGTTGTGCAAATTTGGAAAAAAACCTGTAATGTGAAATAAATTACAGACTCAAGGAAAACATTTGAATTACATAGTACAAATAATTTTGCCTAGTGCGACTCGCATGTCCCTAATTTACTACAGTTATCCAATCGGGAAAAGTGGACTCACAGTTTAACATGGAATTAGAACCAGATGTCATTTCTGACATCTCTTCACATCGTTGAGAGTGAAAAATCCCGAGACCTTTACCTTTGCTGTCAAGCACTGATCAACTACTACAGAATTCAAGTAAAAATACGGCGCTATCTGTATGATACTTACTCAACCTAGGGAACAACATTTAATATGCAATAAAAATATATTTCGGTCATTAATCGAGATAAAAAGTATCCTTCATTTTAAGTTTTGACTAAATCGCATATTTGTTCCTAGTTTAATTAACATTAGTTGTTTCGAAGTTCAGCCCGGACAGACATCGTGATACCGGATTTTTATATACGTACAGATTATATTTTTTCGCAATTTTCGGTAAATATTCGATTTTTTCTTTGAAATTGTAATAGAAAGTTATTTTAATTATACTACATATAAAAGAGTCTTAAGGTCAGTTCACACTGTCCATCTCCGGACTGTATTTAATATGTGTGGTAGGTCGGAACAAGGCCCCAGGAGTAGATGACATACCCTCAGAGCTACTAAAGTCTCTGGGAGAACCAGCCATGACAAAACTGTTTCACCTGGTGTGTAAGGTGTATGAGCCAGCCATGACAAGACTATTTGAACTGGTGTGTAGGATGTATGAGACAGCCGAAATACCCTCAGACTTTAAGAAAAATGTAATAATACCCATTCCAAAGAAATCAGGCGCAGACAGGTGTGAAAATTACAGAACCATCAGTTTGATAAGTCATGGTTGCAAAATTTTAACACGGAGAATGGAAAAGCTGGTAGAAGCTGACCTCGAGGAAGATCAGTTTGGATTCAGGAGGAACGTAGGAACCCGGGAGGCAATACTTACCTTACGTCTCATCTTAGAAGATAGATTAAGGATTGGCAAACCTACATTTTTATCTTTTGTAGATTTGGAGAAAGCGTTTGACAATGTTGATTGGAATACACTCTTTAAAATTCTGAAGTCAGAAGGGGTAAAATACAGGAAAATGAGACTTATTTACAACTTGAACAAAAGCCAGACCGCAGTTATTAGACTCGAAGGGCATGAAAGGGAAGCATCAGTTGGGAAGGGAGTAAGACAGGGTTGTAGCCTTTCTGTTATTTAATTTGTACATTGAGCAGGCGGTGAAGGGAAGCAAGTAAAAATTTGGAATAGGGATTAA
The DNA here is from genome assembly GCA_026315105.1 of Locusta migratoria. Lineage (NCBI taxonomy): Eukaryota > Metazoa > Arthropoda > Insecta > Orthoptera > Acrididae > Locusta > Locusta migratoria. The sequence goes on from CM048747.1 coordinate 274,740,026, forward strand.
AGTTCAGGGGGAAGAAATAAAAACATTGCGTTTTGCTGATGACATTGTAATTCTGTCAGAGACAGCAAAGGACCTGGAAGAGCAGTTGAATGGAATGGACAGTGTGTTGAAGAGAGCGTATAAAATGAACAATAACAAGAGCAGAACAAAAATAATGGAATGCGGTCTTAGAAAATAAGGCGATGATGAAGGAATTAGATTAGGTAACGAAACAATGAAGGTGGTAGATGAGTTTTGTTACTTAGGTAGTAAAATAACATGCGATGGTCGCAGTACAGAGGATATAAAATGCAGAATGGCCATGGAAAGAAAGCATTTTTGAAAAAGAGAAATTTGCTAACATCGAATATTAATTTAAGGGTAAGGGAGTCTTTTCTGAAGGCATTTGTGAGGAGTGTTGCCTTGTACGGGAGTGAAACATGGACGATAAGCAGTGCGGACAGGAAGAGAATAGAGGCTTTTGAAATGTGGTGCTACAGAAGAATGCTGAAGATTAGGTGGGTAGATCGCATAACTAATGAAGAGGTACTGAACAGAATTGGTGAGAAAAGGAATTTTTGGCATACCCTGACTAAAAGGAGGGATCGCTTGATAGGACACATTCTTAGACATCAAGGAATAGTAAATTTAGCATTGGAGGGAAGTTTGTGGGGTAAAAATCGCAGAGGGAGACCAAGAGACGCGTATAATAAGCAGATTCAAGTGGATGTGGGTTGCCGTTCTTATGAGGAGATGAAAAGGCTTGCTCAGGATAGAGTAGGGTGGAGAGCTGCATCAAACCAGTCTCCGGACTGACGTCCATAACAACACAACAGAGCATGGCCCTATTGACGTATCACCAAGAATGATGCCCATACGCTGATAGAGAATCGATGTTGATGCCATCTCTCTGCGACATCATGAGAATTATAATCTGGTCAGACATGCTGATTATGAAGGTTCACAACGGCATGTCCTGTGAATCGCGCCTTGTCGGTTAATAAAATCTTCGATAAAAACAGCGGATCTACGGAACACTTCAGCAAGAGCCATTGACAGAACTACAATCTGCTACGGTGGTCTTCTCGCCCGAATGCCTGGATGCGCTGAACATAATACGGATAGAGTAACTGCTCGTACGGTACTCCTTAGACAAGAGATGACTCACGACTTCTGCTGAAGTTAATCGCCACACCCTGCTTGTAGGCCTTTCCTCGAGTAAATTTAGCACACGCTCCTCCATCTGCGGACGGACCGAGGCCTTCCACTGTTCACCTTGTTGCGTTCTACAGAACATGACTCTCGAAGTCGCTGAAAAAGCCGGGTAAACAGCTTAATGGATGGCACACTGCTATTTGGAAAAGGTCCTGTAAGTACACGACAGTACAAACATCGCAATAACAGTAAACACAGCAGTTAAGCGATACATACTCAGCGTTACAATGAATGTGCTGCACAATAACTCACACTAAGAAGACTGAAAGCCACGGTGGAGTAGCCGAGCGGTCTAAAGCGTCTCGCTGCGGGGCGCGCGGTTGCTCGCCGTGGAGGTTCGAGTCCTCCCTGGGGCATGGGTGCGTGTGTTTGCCCTTAGGTTAGTTTACCTAGGTTTAAGTAGTTTGTAAGCTACGGGCTGACGACTTCGCAGTTTGGTCCGATAGATTTTCAAACATTTGAACATTTTGAAGACAAAGTGCAGCACGGTAAGCCACTACAGAACCGCGTTTACGTAATCCGAAGTTCCGAATGTTGTTTAGAGTAGAGTACTTCGATGCACACACACACACACACACACACACACACACGCACACACAGGTAGGCGACAGTGGCGATCCCTGTTGACGGATCACAGAGACAACGACATGTCCATCCAGTATAGTATGGTAAGTGATTCGTAAATGTTTACGTTATCTATCACAATGGCGGAAATTCACAATAAAACGTCTTGAATTACTATGAACAAATATGCATAACACAGAATGTATGCGTTTATCGAGAAATATATATGCCAAGGTCGCTCTTCATTATTTTATTTCAGATAATCGGTTTAGACAAACTTAATTGTCATCCTAAGATGTACAACCGTTAATCAAAATTTTGTACTGTGAATGTTAGACAATATTCTATTACATTGCATTTGAAAAATGTGTATACAAGGATATCACATAAACATACTTTCCTTACCTCTACATTTTATAAAATTGCAAAGGAAATATATTTAAGACTGATTGCAATTTCATGTGTGCATTAAGATGCATGATAACTTATAGTATTGTGTGATACAGTTCTCAAGATCTATGATGAAATGTAGTCTCATTAGAAAATGTATGCTGGGCATGAACAAGTGAGATACTAAGTGGGGAAAAATGTGTTGTGTGCACGTTTTTAAAAGTGACGAGCTATGACATACCATTTTAAATTCTAACGTTATGGATGTCAGAAATGATGAGCAGAAGCAAAATTCTTACAAATCATGACGCAAATCGATTGAACTGTGCAGTCGTAAATAATGTAGGGGAAGGTGCTCTTTTATGTGGAGGTAAGGAAAGTATCTTTATATGTTGTTCTTGTAGGTGTAATTTTGAATTGCAATGTAATAGTTGAATAACAGTCGTAGTACAAAATATTAATTAACGGTTGCAAATCTGAAGATGACAACTAACAAGGGGACCAATGGGTAACGGATTTTAGAATTTCTCAATAGTTATGGTACGTAAAGTTCAGAAGTTAAATAACAATCAGCCAAAGCCATTTGACGGAACTCTAAAAATTCTCAAGAAAATCGACTTTCAAGTTTTGCAAGTACCGGTAAGTACCAATAATTAAAACAGAATCAGCATCTGTCAGTGTAGTTCAGGTCATAGCGGTCTGGCCTTAGTTCGAATCCTGCCGTGACAGATTTTTTTTAATCTTTCTTCTTTATGCTCGTATAGTTATACAATTTTAATATCTTAATGGTAATTTTTAAGAAATATGATCTGTTTTTGTTTATTGGTAATTTTCTTTATTTTATAAAAGGTCATTTATAATGACACGTTCATTGCATTTTTTTTACAGTAGTGGCTCCACTATTAGTAGACGACGGTAGTCTTAGATAGCTCAGTTTGTCAAGAGCCACAATGCTATTTTTTTGGAAAGTTATCTCCATAGCTACTAATGACTTTCCAAGCAACTAACCTACTCAACCATCGTTTTAGGTGACTACAAGGTGTTCAAGAGAAATTAGGGCTCGTACGGAGGCATATAGGCATTTTTTTTCCTCGTTCTATTTGGGCGTGGAATAGGAAAGAAAATGCCTAGTAATGGTACAGTGTACCCTCCGCCACGCACCTTATACATAGCCGGCCGCGGTGGCCGAGGGGACTGAGGTGCTCCAGTCACGGTCTGCACGGCCACTGCGGTAGGGGGTTCGAATCCCCCCTCGGGCATGGATATTTGTGCCGTCCTAGTTCGTAAGTAGTTCATAAGTAGTTTGTAAGTTTAGGGACTGATGACCCCGTAGTTGAGTCCCATAAGCTTAACAAACATTTGAACATTTTTATTAAACATAAGGAGAGGCATTGAATTAAAATTTGTGCTGTGGCCGGAATTCAAACCGAGGACCTCCTACTTGCTAGGTAGGTGCTTTAGACAAGTCAGCTAACACAGCATTGTTCCCAAAGTCACTACACGGACTGTCTTAAAGCACGTCTCCCTCCACACCATATACTTTAATTCTGCCTCATTTCCCCTGTGAAATGCATATCAAATTGCGAGGGCTCTCCTACATTGGAATACCACCCCAGAAAAGAACGCGAATAGGAACTTTCCCGCCTTGTTCCTCAGGCCGAGGTGATATAAATATCAACAAGTAATACAATTCCTTGAGACAACATTGTCTTCTTATACCAAAGGTATTAAACATAAGGAGAGGCATTGAATTAAATTTTATGCTGTGGTCGGGATTCGAACCCAGGACCTCCTACTTGCTAGGTAGGTGCTTTAGACAACTCAGGTAACACAGCGTTCTAGCCAAAGCAACTACACGGACTGTCTTAAAGCACGTCTCCCTGCACACCGCATGAGGCAGAATTAAAGTATGTGGTGTGGAGGGAGACGTGCTTTCAGACAGTCCGTGTAGTTGATTTGGCTAGAACGCTGTGTTACCTGAGTTGTCTAAAGCACCTACCTAGCAAGTAGGAGGTCCTGGGTTCAAATCCCGACCACAGCATAAATTTTAATTCAATGCCTCTCGTTATGTTTAATAACATTTTAGATCGCTCCTTGCTTTGAAAAAGGTCAAATATAGTCGAATGAAGTTTACGACGACCGGCTGCAAACCCTAAATCTTTTTGAACAAACATATACAACTTTTTTTTGTTTTCGTCAAATTAATGGATATTTTTTCTAACATCCTGTATATGATTATAAGTCATGTTGCTAAGAACCGGTTCTAAAAAGATGCTGGTATTTTCAGTTTGGCGCGTGAATCGTTGGTAGCGGCGCGCCGCTAGGCGGCTGCTGTGACGTGGCCTGGCAGACGGTCGCCGGCCTCGCTTGGGGCTGCCCGGGCTGTACAGTGGCGGAGGTAGCGGACCGGCGGCGGACGCCTGCTCTCAGCGGCGGGCCATCCGTATCCCTCAGCCGCTGTCAGCCGCTCGTTAGCGCCCCAGAAAAACCTCCGGCCTGTGAGACGGGCGCGCCCCGCCTCCCCCTGGTCCTGCCTCTGCTTCTGCCTCTGCCACTGCCCAGGCCTCAGATGACCCCGTCCCGCTGCGGCAAGTGACAGCCACTGGTCTACTTAACTCTGGTCCCAAACCTCGGTGCTGCTGGAGCACCAAGACGTCGCGATTCCCTGTCTCAAGAAGGGAAGGCGGGCCGTAAAATGAAAACGAGGAAGGCACCAGGAATGGATGACATTAGTGTGGAAATGATGAAGGCTGCTGGACCTGTTGGTCTGCAATGGCTGTACAGCATACTGAAGTGCATATGGCAGCGGAAACGTGTGCCAGAAGACTGGGGAAATGGAATAATAATACCAGTCTTTAAGAAGGGTGACAAAAGTGCATGAGGACTATAGAGGAATAACAGTGGTATAAATACTTAGAAGGATATACCCGCTCGGTTAGCCGTGTGGTCTAACGCACCGCTTTCCGAGACGGGGAGGCGTACCGGCCCCGGTTCGAATCTGCCGGGCGGGTTAACGAAGGGGGTCGGAGTGCCGGCAAGCCTGGATGTGGTTTTTAGGCGGTTTTCCACATCCCCCTAGGTGAATACCGGGCTGGTACCCAAGTCCCGCCACAGTTACACGATTCGCAAACATTTCGTAACACTTTAGACTTTCACGCGTATAACACTTTACGCAGACTTTTGGGGCACACATTTCCTCCCGGGGGGCATGGGGTGGCGGCAGGGAGGGCATCCGGCCACCCCGTAATTACTAAAATGCCAAATACACATTAACAAGCCGACCCTGAAATGTGTGGGAAAACGGCTACAAAGAAAGAATAAGATACTTAGAAGGGTATTAGATTAAAGAATGAGAAGACAGGTAGAAGCAGAATTGCAAGAGGAGAAGTATGGCTTCAGGAGTGGAGTATCTACAGTGGACACAATCTTCACCAACAGGCAACTAATGGAAAACAATTGGGATATGGAAAGCATCTGGTTATGACGTTCACAGATCTAGTAAAGGCTTACGATAATGATTCTAGGGAGAAAGTTTGGGAAACCATGGTTGGAAAGAGACTGGCCACGCAAACTGTAGAAATTGTACAAGCAACGTACAGCAACTGTATCAGCAACGCACAGACTCATTTGGAATAACTGTTTAGAAATTAAACTGGACTAAAACAGGGGATTGTGCTGTCACGTCTGTTGTTTTTAATGGTTACGGACAAAATTATAAAAGAGGCAAAGAAAGTATTTGGAATAGGGATATGAACATATTACTATTTGCAGTCGATATTGTGGTCTGGGGAACGAACACCGAAGAAGCATAATAACAACTGGATGGACTGAACGAGAATATTGAGAAGTATGGTACGAAAATCAGCGCAGAGAAAATCAAGACCATGCTGATATCAAGAGGAGAAAGACAAGGAAAAGGCAGTGTGAAAATTGGTGGCCAGAACCTTGAAATTGTGGACAGTTACAAATACCTAGGAAGTGAATTAATGTACAAGGCTGGACATGGAGATTAGCAGGAGGGTCCAACAGAGCAGTCCATTATACCAGAGTATAAGAAAACATGTCTGGAATAAGGAAGTTCCAAGGAGCTGTACAGACGTACAAAATACATTATGCATCCATACTGACTTATGCAGCTGAGACTTGGGCAATAAACAGTATGTAGGAGAGCAGAATCCAAGCTATTGAAATAAAATACCGGAGAAAAATTATAGGGAAGATAAGGAAAGATACAGTGAAAGATGATGTTTGTAAGGAAGTCGGAATAGAAAAGCTAAATGAGAGAATTGGAACAAACAAACTCAGATGGTTTAGATATGTAAAGAGGGCGGAGGACGAAACAATGCCAAAACGGATGCAGAAGATGCAGTTTTGAAGGAATGAGAGTGAGGGGGAGAAATTTGAACTAGGTGGATTGATTCAACATAGAAGAATGCAAGAAGAAGAAACCTGGACTGGGACAAGTGATACAAGAAGAATAGTTGAAGGATAGAGAAAAGGGGGGAAGTGCTATAAATGCCCCGACCAGGTAGGAACTGGTAAGGGCAACAAATGATAATGATGTTGATTAAGAGGGGGAAGAACGTACTTCTTATTCGTGTAAGAGATATCGTAAAAATTATACAGAGGTAAATAATGGTTTCTACATATTCTTATCCCAAGAACGAGCTACACTAATAGCGTTTGGTTGTACTGACATTAAGTCCTCGAAGGTACTGTGCGTGGGACAGTAATACATACGAGTGGTCGTTTGAAGGCCTCTGGAGTCACAGAAGGTGGAGTCAATTTGATAACCCCATTTCTTTAGGTTTACTTTTGACCTTGCTATGCCACTGCTTAGTCGATTCAGAGGCTTCCACACTCTCCAACTTCCGTTGTGTCCAGAAGCGAAGGCTTCAGAGGGTTCCATCCACGGGTGTCCAACCGCATCCTTCCATCTTTCTACTGTTGTTGTGTACTTAATATGTTTCTCAGTTGATGTGAGAAAGCTGTTTCTAGATTTAATCGTCTGTGCTGCTGTCTCCATCCCATTGAGTGGGTGTCACCTGGAGAATATAGATTTTTGCCTCTTTTTGTAGGCTGCCTGCTGGAGGTACAATATCGCCAAAGATGATAGATTTTATTTATAGGGTTGGCTACAAACATCCTATAACGATTCTGTTTGTCACTGAGGGTGACATCAACTTTTTTGGCGTGTACTGCCCTATACCAAATTGGGATAGCTTAGGGACAAAGTTGACTTCTTACAACCCTTGGCCTTGCAAACCAGGTAGAACGCGTAATTCGCCGCAGAATGTAGTTTCGACCATACACCTATATTTTGGCGTTTAGCACTGTTGTTTGAATGTCAATGGTCGGTCTGGAGTAATTCCCAAGTATTTAGGGTTTTTGAATTGTTCCAAATTAACATTCCCCAACTTCCTTCGCAGATGACGAGGTACTTGTTTGTCGGGCAATAATATGCACATATCTGGGTTTTCATTGGTTTGGGTTACAGTTGATTAAGGCAGTAATATGCGTGAAGCTCCACCAGTTCCTCATTCAGCATCTTTTCCACGTCCTCAAACAACGGTTCCTGAGCAGCTATAACCCGATCGTCAGCATATATGTAACTGCTGCTGTTGACGGGAAGTGGTTAAACATTTGTGTATATATTTAAAAGTGTTGGAACTAATACACTTCCTTGGAGTAAGCTATTGGTAAGTTTTTGCCATTGGCTAAGTTTTCCTTGAAATTCTACAAAGAATCGAAGATCCTGAAGAAGATTTTTAATGAAATCAATAGATTTTCGATTTCTATTGAAATCGTACAGATTTCCAATTAGTTGTCGAGTGTTGAGAGTGTCGTAGGCGGCAATCATATCAATAAAAACAGCTTCGGTAATCCTTTTCTTCTAAAACCCATCCTCAATAAACTGTGTTAGGCCTAGGATTTGTGAGGTGCATTTTCTTTCAGAACGGAAACTCCCACATTGTGGTATGAGTTTGGGCTCTATCACGTAAGAGAGTAGAGTTTGTAATATTCTTTCAAAAATCTTACAAATGTAGCAGAGAAGTGTTGTAGTTCGATAGCTTTTGGGGTCGTTAATGCATTGTCTAGGTTTGAGGATTGCTATGAAAGAATGTACTATAAATATTTCACGTAACCTGAAATCCTGGGCGCTACAGTTCTGCCTCAAAGTAAATTAGATTCATAATCTGCCGCTGGTGTACCACATTATTCTTCTCTTCGTTAGCATTCACCCATCACAATCTGGGCTCGGCTGCACTCAAGTTTGGCAAATTATATTATACAGGTGTTTCTGTAAGAGCATGAAACAATTTCACGGGAGATGCAGAATGCTCCACTGAACAGTTTGAGGTAGCGAAGGTTCCCTTGCGGCCCGCTGTCGAATAGCCGAGAGCTCTAAGGCACCTTGCTGCGGAGTACGTGGTTACTCCCCGTCGGAGGTTCGAGTCCTCCCTCGGGCATTGGTGTGTGTGTGTGTGTGTTTTGTTAGGTTAGTTTAAATAGTTAGTAAGGCTAGGAACTGATAACCTCAGTAGTCAAGTCCCATACATTTACAAACAATCGAACATTTTTTGGACCTAGGGTCGGAGACAATCACATTACTGTGTACGTGTTTGTTCACAACCTTTCACAATGAAGTTCGGTGAATAGTCTTGTTTCATTAACGCATATGAACTATGAACTACAGTTAACTTACGGTCCTTCGAATAGTCACGCTTTCCCGACAAGCTCGACACGGACGAACCACTCGTACACATACGTCATGGGCAGTGCGTGATACCCATAAACACGTACATGCACCGTATGCGTTTCCTTAGGTGTCTTGCCAATCTCAAAACAAAACATTCAATTGACCCTTTGCTCGTTCATTGTCCTATTCTCAGTACGGAGCCAACACACTAAACAAGCACTTCGTCCAACAAATCTAACACGGAACACGCAGAATTGAACTACAGAAGGGGCAGGCTGGCAACAGCGGCCGCTACGCAGGAACTGCGTTGCTCTTTGCATGTGTTGCCCGATAGACCGTTCACCGAACTTTATTCATATCAAATGTTCAAATGATTGTAAATCTATGGAACTTGCCGCGTTTGGTCATCACTCACAAGGCTTACAAACTACTTAAACTAACTTTAGGACAACACGCACTCTCATGCCCGAGGGAGGACTCGAACCTCCGGCGGGTAGAAGCTGTGCAATCCATGACTTAGCGCCTTAGGATCCGCGCTCATTCCCACACGTCAAACTAATTCAAAGGGTCTTTGCATGCGAATTACTTTATTAGGAGAATAGCACATCGAAGTACAGTATATAGTACTTAATAATCTGCAGCACATGAATTATTCATTCAAAAAACATGTTATTACTTTTTCGTCCCTCGACACATTTCTGGTATTAATGTTCCGCTAGCGTCTCATTAGGACGTCAGTCACCGATGAGTTAGTACAGTGATGAACAAACATTAGATTAAAGTTTTAGAAAGAAATATTCAATATATAATCCCCATTCCAAAGAAATCAGGTGCAGACAGGTGTGAAAATTACAGAACCATCAGTTTGATAAGTCATGGTTGCAAAATATTAACACGAATTATCTACAGGAGAATGGAAAATCTGGTAGAAGCTGACCTAGGGGAAGATCAGTTTGGATTCAGGAGGAACGTAGGAACCCGGGAGGCAATACTTACCTTACGTCTTATCTTAGAAGATAGATTAAGGAAAGGCAAATCTACATTTTTAGCCTTTGTAGATTTGGAGAAAGCGTTTGACAATGTTGACTGGACTACACTCTTTCAAATTCTGAAGTCAGCAGGGGTAAAATATAGGGAAAGGAGAGTTATCTACAACTTGTACAAAAGCCAGACCGCAGTTATTAGACTCGAAGGGCACGAAAGGGAAGCATCAGTTGGGAAGGGAGTAAGACAGGGTTGTAGCCTTTCTCCGATGTTATTCAATTTGTACATTGAGCAGGCGATGAAGGAAAGCAAGGAAAATTTTGGAATAGGGATTAAAGTTCAGGGGGAAGAAATAAAAACATTGCGTTTTGCTGATGACATTGTAATTCTGTCAGAGACAGCAAAGGACCTGGAAGAGCAGTTGAAGGGAATGGACAGTGTGTTGAAGAGAGCGTACAAAATGAACATTAACAAGAGCAAAACAAAAATAATGGAATGCGGTCTTAGAAAATAAGGCGATGATGAAAGAATTAGATTAGGTAACGAAACAATGAAGGTGGTAGATGAGTTTTGTTACTTGGGTAGTAAAATAACATGCGATGGTCGCAGTACAGAGGATATAAAATGCAGAATGGCAATGGGAAGAAAAGCATTTTTGAAAAAGAGAAATATGCTAACATCGAATATTAATTTAAGTGTAAGGAAGTCTTTTCTGAAGGCATTTGTGTGGAGTGTTGCCTTGTATGGGAGTGAAACATGGACGATAAGCAGTGCGGACAGGAAGAGAATAGAGGCTTTTGAAATGTGGTGCTACAGAAGAATGCTGAAGATTAGGTGGGTAGATCACATAACTAATGAAGAGGTACTGAACAGAATTGGCGAGAAAAGGAATTTTTGGCATACCTTGACTAAAAGAAGGGATCGCTTGGTAGGACACATTCTTAGACATCGAGGAATCGTAAATTTAGCATTGGAGGGAAGCGTGTGGGGTAAAAATCGCAGAGGGAGGCCAAGAGACTCGTATAGTAAGCAGATTCAAGTGGATGTGGGTTGCCGTTCTTATGAGGAGATGAAAAGGCTTGCTCAGGATAGAGTAGGGTGGAGAGCTGCATCAAACCAGTCTCCGGACTGAAGACCATAACAACAACAGGCTTACCTCAAGCGATCAAAATGCTAACTTATTGGTCAACGATTTCTTGTAAATCATCAGCTGCAACCCATCCAAACACGTCAAACAAGCCCATGTATTGGCATTCAAGAATTCCTTTCTCCATGATTTCAAAGTTGTAACAAATTTATGACTCATCTTCTTCAGTCCTATCGTACAAACTTTTACAGCATCTTTGAAGAATTTCTTCATTCACATTAAATCAAAACAGACAGAAGTATAAAATACGTGCGTCATATTTAGTCTTCTATCCAGGAGACACTCTCACATACTGATTATCGTGCAGTTAAGAATCTGTTCTTATTTTAACATGCTACTAGCATGCAAACACCTGACCTCTAAAAAGACGCCTGTACTTAATGTTCGAGAGCATGGGCATTTATGTACATTGGTACATCCTACTAGGCGTTTGCTTAGAATGGTAAGTCCTATTATACCTGCAACAATGAGTGAAATCACTGCAGGAATCATCGGCGAATGCATTCATTTGTAAGTCCTACTAGACCTGTAACAATGAGTGAAACAACAGCAGTAATCATCAGCGATTGTGTTTATTTGTAAGTCCTATTAGACGTGCAACAATGAGTGAAATAACCGCAGGAATCAACGGGGATTACGTAAATTTGTAAGTCCTACTATTCGTGAAACAATGAGTGAATAACCGCAGGATTCGTCCGCGTTTGCTTACAATGATGAAGTCCTATTAGACATGCAACAATGAGTAGAATAACCCCAGGAATCATCGGCGTTGACATGGATTTGTAAGTCCTACTAAACGTGCAACAATGAGTAAAAAACCTGCAGGAATCATCGGCGATTGCGTTGATTTCTGAGTCCTACTAGACGTTCAACGATGAGTTAAGTAAGCCGCAGGAATCGTCGGCGTTCGATTACTTTGGTAAGTCCTTTTATATGTGCAATAATGAGTGAAATAACCACGGTAAACATCGGCGATTGCATTGATTAGTAAGTCCTACTAGCTGTTCAACAATCAGTGAAATAACCGTAGGATTCCTCGGTGAAAGCTTACAATGGTAAGTCCTATTAGACGACCTGAGCGAGGTGGCGCAGTGGTAACGCACTGGACTCGTATTCGGAATGGCGGCGGTTCAAATCCACCTCCCCGGCCATCCAGATTTAGGTTTTCCGTGATTTCCATAAATCACTGCTGGCAAATGCCGGGATGGTTCCTTTCAAAGGGCACGGCCGCTTTCCTTCCCCATCCTTACCCAAAACTCCGAGCGTTCGCTCCGTTTCTAATGACCAAGCTGTCGAAGAGACGTTAAACCCCGAGCTCCCTTCCCTTCCCTCCTATTAGACTTGCAGCAATGAGACAAATAAACACAAGAATCATCGGCATTTACATGGATTTGAAAGTTCTACTAGATATGCAACAATGTGTGAAATAAGCGCAGGAATAATCAGCGACTGTGTTAATTTGTAAGTCCTACTAAACGCTCAAAACTGAGTGAAATAACCGCAGGAATCGTCGGCGTTTGCTTACAACGGTAAGACCTATTAGACATACAACAAGGAGTGAAATAACCGCAGGTATCATCGGCGTTTGAGTTGATTTGTAAGTCCAATGAGACGTGCAACAATGAGGGAAAAACCGTCGGATTCGTCTGCGTTTGCAATGGTAACTAATATTAGATGTACAACAATGAGTGAAATAAACATAGGAACGTACAAACTACTTATGAACTAGATAATACTAAGGACGGCACAAATATCCATGACCGAGGGAGGATTCGAACCCCCGATCGTAGTGGCCGTGCAGACCGTTACTGGCGCGCAGCAGTCCCCTCGGCCACTGCGGTCAGCTTGGGAAGTCCTTTTATGCATGTAAAATAAGTGAAATAACAGCAGGATCGTCAGAATGAGCTTACAACGGTAAGTCGTAGTTGACATTTAACAATGAGTTAAATAACCGCATGATTCGTCTACATATGCTTATAATGGTAAGTAATATTAGACACACTGCAATGAGTGAAATAAATGCAGGAAACATTTGAGATTGCATTGACTTGTAAGTCCAGCTAGACGTTCAACAATGAGTGAAATAATTGCAGAATTCGTTTGCGTTTCCCAACAATATTAAGTAATATTAGACGTACATTAATGAGTGAAATAACTGCAGGAATCGTCGGCGTTTATGTAAATTTGTAAGTCCTACTATTCGTACATGAACGTGAGAAATAACCGCAGGAAACATCAGCAGTAGTGTTGATTTCAAATCGTACTAGTCATTAAAAAATGAGTGAAATAACCACAGGAATGGTCAGCGTTTAATCACAATGGTTGTTGTGTAGTCTTTAGTCCGGAGGCAGGTTTGATGCAGCTCTCCACCCTACTCTATCCTGAGCAAGCCTCTTCATCTCCTCATAAGACCTGCAACCTACATCAATTTAAAACTGCTTACTGGTCACCCTCTGCGATTTTTACCCCAAACACTTACCTCCAATGCTAAATTTACGATTCCTTGATGTCCAAGAATATATGCTACCAATCGATCCCTTCTTTTAGTCAAGGTATGCCAGAAATTCCTTTTCTCCACAATTCTGCTCAGTACCTCTTCATTAGTTACCCATCCACCCATCTAATCTTTAGCATTCTTCTGTAGTACCACATTTCAAAAGCCTCTATCCTCGTACTGTCCACACTGTTTATCGTCCATGTTTCAGTCCCATACAAGGCAACATTCCACACAAATTCCTTCAGAAAGGACTTCCTTACACTTAAATTAATGTTCGACATTAACAAATTTCCCTTTTTCATAAAACACTTTTCTTGCCATTGCCATTCTGCATTTTATACCCTCTGTACTGCGACCATCAAATGTTATTTTACTACCACCTTTATGGTTTCGTTACCTAATGTAATTCCTTCAGCATCGCCGGATTTTCTTAGACTGCATTCCATTACCCTTGTTTTGCTCTTGTTAATGTTAATCTTGTATGCCTCTTTCAACACACTGTCCATACCGTTCAACTGCTCTTCCATGTCCTTTGCTGTCTCTGAGAAAATTACAATGGCATCGGCAAAATGCAATGTTTTTATTTCTTCACCCTGAACTTTAATCCCTTTTCCAAATTTCTCCTTGCTTTTCTTTACAGCTTGCTCACTGTACAAATTGAATTGCATTGGAGAAAGGCTACAACCCTGTCTTACTCCCTTCGCATCCTCTGCATCCCTCTCATGCCCTTTCGCTCTGACAACCGTTGTCTTTTTTTGCACAAGTTGTAAATAACCTTCTGTTCTCTATATTTTACTCCTGCTGATTTCAGAATTTGAAAGGGAGTATTCGTATCAACATTGTCAAATCTACAAAAGCTAGAAATGTAGGTTTGCCTTTCCTTAATCTAATTTCTAAGATAAAACGTACAGAGGATATTGCCTCACGCATTCCCACATTTCTCCTGAATCCAAACTGATTGTCCCCGAGGTCAGCTTCTACCAGCTTTTCCATCCTTTTGTAAATAATTCGTGTTAAAATTTTGCAACCATGACTTATTAAACTGATGGTTCTGTAATTTTCACAACTGACTGCACCTGCTTTGTTTGGAATGGGGATTATTACATTTTCCTAAAGTCCGAGGGTACGTCACCTGTCTCATACATCTTACGCACCAGGTGAAATAGTTTTATCATGGATGGTTCTCCCACAGACTTCAGTAGTTCTGAGGAGGGAATGTCATCTACTCCAGGGGCCTTGTTTCGACTTAGGTCTTTCAGGGCTCTGTCAAATCGCAATGGTAAGTCCTTTTACATGTGTAACAATAAGCGAAATAACAGTATGATCGTCAGCATGCACTTACAACAGTAAGTCCTAGTAGAGGATCAACAATGAGTGAAATAACTGCGATTCATTGATTTGTAAGTACTACTAGACATGTAACTATGAGAGAAATAACCGCAGGAATCATTGGCGATTCCGTTTATTTGTAGGTACAACTAGACGTGTAACACTGAGTTAAATAAATACAGGAATCATCATTGATTGCATTAATTTTGTAAGTCCTACTAGACGTGTAACAATGAGTGAAATACCCCAGAGAATCATCATCGTTTGCGTAGATTGGAAACTCCTAGAAGACATGCAAAAATGAGTGAAATAAACACAGGAATCATCGGCGTTTGCATTAATTTGAAAGTACTACTAGACGTGTAACATTGAGTGAAATATCCGCAGGAATAATCGGCGTTAGCAGTGATTTGTAAGTCTTACTAGACGTGCAATAATGTGTGATGTAGTAGCACACATGATCACCGATTGCGGTGATTGGTAAGTCAACTAGACGAGCAACAATGAGTGAAATAAGCTCGCGATTCGTCTGTGTTTTCTTATAGTGGTAAGTAATATTAGATGTACAACAATGAGTGAAATAACCGTAGGTATCGTCGCTGGTTGCAATGATTTTTATGTCCTTCTTGGCATGTAACAATGAGTAAAATAACTGCAGGAATCATCTTTGCTTGCATTGATTTGGATGTCACTCTAGAATTGTAACATTGTGTAATGCAGGAATCGTCTGCATTTGATTACAATGGTAAGTCCTATTAGCTATTGGACAATGAGTGAAATAACCGAATGAATCATCGGCGTTTATGTAGATTTATAAGTCCTACCAGATGTGCAACAATGTGTGAAATAACCGCAGGAATCATTGGCGATTGCATCGATTTGTAAGTCCGATTAGACATGCAAAAATGAGTGAAATAACCGCAGGAATCGTCGAAATTTGCTTACAATGGTAAGTCCTATTAGAAATGCAAAATTGAGAGTAATAACTGTAGGAGTCATAGACGATTACATTGATTTGTACACCTTAGTAGACGTTCAACAATAAGTGAAATAACCGAAGGAATCGTTGGCATTTACGTAGATTTGTAAGTGTTACTAGATGTACAACAATGTGTGAAATAAGCGCAGGAATCATCGCCGACTGCATTGATTTCTAAGTCCTGCTATTTGTAGAAAAATGTGAGTAATAACCGCAGTAATCAGTGGCGATTGCATTGATTTGTAAATCCAAAGAGTAATGCAAGAATGAATGATATACCCACAGGAATGGGCGGGGTTCGATCACTATGGTTAATCCTTTTTTACACCTAACAATGGGTGAAATAACAGCAGGATCATCAACGTTCGCTTACAACAGTAAGTCCTACTAGATCCTCAACAATGAGTGAAAAAACCGCAGGAGTCGTCGGCGTTTGCTTACAATGGTATGACCTATTAGACATGCAACAATGAGTGAACTAACCGCAGGAATTGTCCACGGTTGCGTTGATTTGAAAGCAATAATAGATGTGTAACAATGAGTGAAATAACTGCAACGATCATCGGGATTGCATTGATTTGTAAATCCTACTAGACGTGTAAAACTGACTGAAACAACCGCAGGAATCATCGGCGATTGCGTTAATTTGTAAGTCCTACTAGATGTGCAACAAAGTGTGAAGTAGCCGAAGAAATTATCTGTGATTGCGTTGATTTGTAAGTCCTACTGGACGTGCAACAATGAGTGAAGATGCGCAGGAATCGTCGGCGTTTGATTACTTTGGTAAGTCCTAATAGACGTGCAAGAATGAGTGAAAAAACCACGGGAGTCATTTGAGATTGCATTGTTTAGTATATCCTACTAGACGCTCAACGATAAGTGAAATAACGCATGATTCGTCGGCGTTTGCTAACAATGGTATACCTTACTACACATGCAACAGTAAGTGAATGATCGCAGTAATCATCGATGTTTAAGTAGATTTATAAGTCCTACTAGTCGTGCAGCTATGTGTGATATAATTACAGGTATCATCAGCCATTCTGTTGATTTGGAAGTCATACTAGACATGCATCAATGAGTGAAACAACCGCAGGAATCATCAGAATTTGCTTACAATGGTAATTCCTATTATACCTGCAAAGAAATGTGAAATAACCGTAGGAGTCATCCACGATTTCATTAATTTGTAAGTCCTACTAGACCTTTAATAATGAGTGAAATAATCGCAGGATTCGTCTGTGTTTGTATTGATTTGTAAGTCTTACTAGATGTGCAATAATGTGTCAAATAACCACAGAAATTTGGGGTTTGCAAACAATGGTAAGTACTATTAACAATCAAAAATGAGTGGAAAAACGGCGGGAATCATCGACGATTGTGTTTAGATGTAAATCCTACTAAATGTTCAACAATTAGAGAAATAATTGCAGACATCACCGGCGGTGAGTTGATTTTTGAGTCCACTAGATATGTAATAGTGTGTCAAATAACCGCAGGAATCATAAGCAATGGCATTGATTTGCAAGTCCTGCTAGACGAGTAACAATGAAATAACCGCAGGAATCATCGGCGATTGCGCTGTTTTGAATGTCCTTCTAGACATGTAACAATCATGTAGGAATCATCGGGGTTTTTGTAGACTGATTAGTCCTACTGAACATGTAACAATGAGTGAAATGACCACATTAATCATCGGCGATAACGTAGATTTGTAACTCCTTCTATTCGTGCAACTATGTGTGGAATAACTGCAGGAATTATCAATGATTGCATTATTTTGTTAGTCCTACTAGACATGCAGCAATGAGTGAAATAACAGCAAGTATCTTCGGTGTTTTCTTAGAATAGTAAGTCCTAATAGACGTGTAACAATGAGTGAAATAACCGTAGGAATCATCCTCTATTGCGTTGATTTGTAAGTCCTATTAGACGTTCAACAATTTGTGGAATAACTACAGGGATAATCTGCGATTGTGTTAATTTGTAAGTGCTACTGGAAGTGTAACATTGAGTGAAATTACCACAGGGTATACTGGGAATTGTATTATTTTGTAAATCTTACTAGATGTGTAACAATTAATACAATAACCGCAGGAATTGTCGGCGTTTCCTTACAATGGTAATTAGATGTCAACAATAAGAAAAATAACCCAGGAATCTTCGGCGGTTAAGTAAATTTGTAAGTCCTACTAGACGTGCAAAAATGTGTGAAATAATTGCAGGAATCATCGGCGTTTGCTTACAATGATAAGTCCTATGAGACGTGCTGCAATGAGTGAAATAACTATAAGAGTCATCGATGATTGCGTTGATTTGTAAGTCATACCAGACGTTCGACGGTATATGAAGTAACCAGAGGAATCTTCGGCTTTTACATAGATTTGTTACTAGTTGGACAACAACATTTGAAATAACAGCGGGAATCATCAGCGACTGCGTTGATATGTATGTCCTACTAGACATGTAACAATGACTGATTAAACCCAGAAATCATCGGCGTTTGTATAGATTGGTAAGTCCTACTAGAAGTGTAATAATGAGTGAAATAACCGCAGAAATCATCGGCGGTTGTGTTGATTTGTACGTCCTACTAGACATCTAACAATGAGTAAGATAACTGCAGGAATCGTCAGCATTTGATTACAATGATAAATCCTGTGTGACGTGCAACAATTAGTGAAATAACTGCAGGAATCATCGGTGATTGCATTTAATTGTAAGTCCTACTAAACGTGCAACAATGGGTGAAATAACCGCAGTAATCGTCGGCGATTGCGTTGATTTGTAAGTCAAATTAGACGATCAACAATGAGTGCAACAGCAACAAGAATATCAGCGTTTACATAGATTTATGTAGGAATAGTCGGCGAAGCGTTGATTTGTTTGTCCTTCTAGACATGTAATAATGGATAAAATAACCACAGGAATCATCTGTGATCGCATTGATTTGTAAGTCCTAGTATATGTACAACAAATAAGTGAAATAACCCCAGTAATCGTCGGCGTTTGATTACAATGGTAAGTCCTATTAGTCGTGCAATAATGAGTGAAATAACCGCAGTAATCATCGGCGACTGTGTTGATTTGTAAGTCCTACTAGACATGCAACAATGAGTGCAATAATCGCAGGAATCGATGGCGTTTGCTTGCAATGTTAAGCCATATTAGGCGTGCAACAATGAGTGCAACAGCAACAAGAATATCAGCGTTTACATAGATTTATGTCCTACTAGAAGCGCAACAATGAGTGAAATAATCGCAGGAATCAATGTGGTATGTACGTCAAACATATGCGTCAGGACAGTGGTGCACAATTTGGGGATAATGGGCTGTGACAGCAGTCGATGATTCGAGTGCCTTTGATAACAGCTCGACATCATTTCCTGTGGCTCTTCTTTGCTCGTAACCAAATCGGGTGGAACCTATACGACTGAAAAAACTGAAAAACCGTAGTTTCGCCAGGTGAGTCCGGTATTAAGATGGTAAGAGCGTATAGCAGACCTGGAGTGTGTCGCATGCCGCCCGAGGCCATTGACACAATTTGTTAACAAGGCACCATGCAAACTGGTGGTGGCTGTATAATGGTGTGGGTAGTTTTCACATGAACTGGGCCCTGTGATCCAATTGAATGAATCATTGACTGGAATGGTTATACAGTGAAAAGTTTTTGTTTTAAGTATGCTGAATAGCGCACATGAAAGGTATGACTTTCGAGTGGGTTGCATATTTGCTTTGAATAAAATGGGTATCTTTTACATTGTAACTTGGCAACTCTTTTGGAACGTATGATATCTGCATTTAAATAGTCGAGTATGAGGTAAGGCTTTTATGCACGGAAGTAGCAGAATGTAAAAGTGATTTCTCTGTTTTTTGTCTAATTCATGGAACTGTTCTTGTCCGTGGCGTAACTAGGACTTGGATTTCGGGGGGATAGATCTGCTTGACGAGCAAAATTTTAGTCAGTTTCCAGACAGACTACCATCTACCACTCCCGTTGAAGAAACTAATTCACTCCCTTCAAGCTTATGGTAATACACCCCAAGTTTCCAATCTTTACCTTTACCAGATTGCGGTTATACGATTTCTTTTTCTTTACTTTTCCCTCTCTCTCTCTGTCTCTCTTTCGGGTTATGGAGGGGGGAGGGTTCTATCCTCCTCATCCCCCCCCATAGTTACGCCACTGGTTCTTGTACTTACGACCAAGTCGGACAGCACATTCAATTCTCTTGCGAGAATTACAGCAGCACAGGAACAACAGCAGCAAACGCAGCGATAGCAGGCAAAATCATAAACAAATAAATAATCTGTATCTATATATAAAAGGCTTGTGTGTGTACGTGCTGACAGACTTTTCTTCATGACCACATACTGCCACCCACTCGTGGTTGTGGTGGTAGATAGCCCTTGGTCTAATGATGTTAGTAAGGGAGTTTGGTCGCGGTGCGTGGCAGTGAGTGAGTGGGACGAGCAAAAATTCGCAAAATATGCAATAAATACTCTTAGGAAACGCTATATATTCTGTGACTTACGAACTTTACGGCACGAGTCAAAATCTGTTTATTCTTTTAATCGTCAGACAATGTGGTCTTTTCAGACTTTAATAACGACGAGGAATATCAAATACGCAATTTTTTACATAGATCACATGTTTCCGTCAACCACACATTACCGACTATGAACAGAGATACAAAACAAAGATAAAAATCCAGATAGACTCAAAGATAAAAATACTCGTGGAACACTGATCAATGTCGTGGAAGCGTTGCAGTAAGCTCACTGGTCTGTGCTAATCAGTGATCTCTGATACATATAGCCGCGACACTCTCTGCTGTGAAAGGTGTTATCGTTTGACAGCTGGGTCTTCTATGCGACGTAGTCCTACTCATATCCCGGCGGCCTCCTGTGATAATGTTGGCAACAGATGTTGAATAACGAGAATCATGTGATATCGTCATAAGCCAATCGCGTGACACGCAAATATTTTGTCGTGAAATCAAGCATACAGCAGGAACAGCAGTATTTATCTACACTCTATGTGGTTCGGTCATCTTTGCAACGATTTTATATCGTGTTATTGATGTTGCCAACATAAAAACACGAGGCTGCCAGGATAGAAAGTCAAATTTTACCGAATCATACACATCCGTTGTTGTCACATCTCATTATGATCAGCACTTTCACGCGAAACTCTTTTGTATAAAGTCTCATGATTCACACAGTCTTACAATTCATTCCAAATTCCTATTCAGGAAGATATTTGTGAAAACTGTTACAAATCAATATTCGCACTTATGCAATATCGTTTTCAGAAATGTAATTTGCCAGCCGCTTTCGGCGCTGCTGTTGCAATGTGTAACTTTATGAACACAACCTAACAATGAATTTACATTGTTCCGAAGCTCTGACTTAAATTAATTTCACTGTTAGTATGAAAAACTTCATGAACATTCGCCGTTTTCGACAATGACTTCTACTTAAATTTGACATCTTGGCTAGGAGAAAATGTTCAAATGTTTGTTAAGCTTATGGGACTTAACTACGGGGTCATCAGTCCCTAAACTTACAAACTACTTATGAACTACTTACTAACTAGGACGGCACAAATATCCATGCCCGAGGGGGGATTCGAACCCCCGACCGTAGTGGCCGTGCTGACCGTGACTGGAGCGCCTCAGTCACCTCGGCCACCGCGGCCGGCTGGCTAGGAGAACTGAGTTTATTGACAGAGAGATCCAACAAGGATTGTGCTTTTGCTGACCTACGTCCGGAACCCAAAGAACCATGATATACACAGGAACTTCTTTAACAACCGTAGCGAAGCACGGGCATATAAGCTAGTCCTGTATGAAAAGTACAATGTGGCCTAAAGTAAAGTATGCTGACTGAAAATTGAATTACAATTCAACTGATCGTGTGACGGCAGCAGTGGGGCCTTGCACGCCTCTCGTCGTTTGCCCTTAAGCAGGCCCGCGCCCTGACTCAGTGGCAGTGGCAGCGCCGTCTAATTTTAGCGCGGCGCCTGCTGCCCGCCTCGCCAGTCGCCGCACCTCGCGCAGATAAGCGAGCGGCCGTCCTTCCGGCCGGCTACGTGCGCCCGGGCGCGCTGCTCAGTCGCTGCAGCCGGCATGGCGCCCACCGTCTGCCGTCTGCCGGGGCAGCGTGCGCGCTGGACTACACTGTCTGACACGCCTGTGCGCATCCTTATCGCCTCCGTAGCTATCTCTCGTGATCTTGAACATCTCGCTGCCTGCCCTGCGAAATCGTTTGTTATCTGCAGGAGAGGCTTTGAATTAAAAGGTGTGCCACGGCTAGGATTCGAACCCACGACCTCCCCCTCACTGGGCACTGTTACACCATATCGCGACCATAGCATTAGAATCACGGCATTCCGACATTTTTCATCGTTACGTAAATTTAATAATTTGTTAAGAGGCAGAATTTTCTCATTTTTCAAAATTTTTTGTAAATTCAAATTATATCAGCGTAATTCAGAGTAAAAGTATCCAGGGAATACTTAGGTCAAAACATCTCGTATATCAGAGATAATTAGTCAGATTGCTATTATAAATAGTACTCGCAGTTGAGTTACTCTTTCTCTATGTGTTTAGCTCTCTATGTGTTTAACTTTCTATGTGCTCAGCTCTATATGTCCTCGGCTTTAAGTGGGACTATCTCTCAGTACTTAAATTGATTGTGAAATTCATGGTTTTCGGGTCGGTTCGCTGGAGGATCTGCAGAGACTTATAGACATTTCTTCGCTTTGTAATTTAAGAGTTTCCGTTTAGTTGTAAATTATTTTGGCAAATTTATGTTCCCTTAAATTCTTAATTTATAAACATTGTAATAAGTATAACTGATTTCATAATGAATAATGTTTTGTTAGATTTGTATGTTAATTTAGTTTCTCGTTTTGAATGTGTTTAGTACTGTAAGGCATCTGGCATATCGAACGCAAAATAAATAAACAATAATCAGTACGTAGCTTAAGGAATTAAACGCGGTTTCATTCCAAGATAGCAAAAAACCGAGAAAATATTTAAAATGTAATATAAACTCTTATATCGTGATCATACGCAAGAGCCAACATTATCTTTGGACTTTGATCGTGATAGGCTAGGACGGAAGAATTACAAACTTCTGCCTACCGTAATAAACTGATGAACATTGTTGAGAGAGACTAATACAAACAAACGTTGACGAAAATAATTACGAATTGTGAACTTATAAAGTGTGTACTGTGAAGCTGTTATGAATGTAACTATTGATTTCAGAATACAGAATCTATGTTCAAATGTTCAAATGTTTGTTAAGCTTATGGGACTTAACTACGGGGTCATCAGTCCCTAAACTTACAAACTACTTATCAACTACCTTATACTATGGACGGCACAAATATCCATGCCCGAGGGGGGATTCGAACCCCCGACCGTAGTGGCCGTGCAGACCGTGACTGGAGCGCCTCAGTCTCCTCGGCCCAGAATCTATGAACCTTAAAAAAGTGTTAAACAGTTATTCGAGTATTTAGTTCCCTAATATTGTTTCAGCATATTCTAAAAGTGAAGGAATATATCTAACAGTTTTGGTCAGGAGAAACTTATGGTGAAATTTTCTAAAGAATAATTCTATAAAGGAAAAGAATCAGGCAAAAACAGTATCCTTGTGACAAGCGTCAAATTATCTGAACTACCGGGACTCAACGATTTAAATTTTTATTCTTTGGTTTATTAAATATCAGCCTCTGAGAAACGGATTTTCATGCTCAAACATTACAAAGAAGGAAAATTTAGCAAAGATATAAATTTTATTAACTGCGAAGTACCAGGTCTATCAACTTAATTTTCATACTGAGGTGACAAATAGAATTTTGAACCTATACATCCAATACAACTGTGAAAATCAAGACGTAATCTACAGCTTAAAAGTCGCAAGCTAAAGCCAAATATAAAACGAAGTCAACAAAACTGTCGCCCCAGTCACCAAACCAAACCATGTCACCGCCCAGTCACATCAGGTGCTATGACACTAAGCCACCGTGACTTAATGGATACAGCGACTACACAGATTTTCTTAAGACACGTCTCCCTCCAGAACACAAACTTCAATTCTGCCTCATGTTCCCCTATATAAATACGTATCAATGTCACCAACGTTCTCCAATAGCAGAATAGCATCCCAGCAATAAATGTTAATGGGAATGACCTTCCCTTTGTATTTCACGCACGTATGATATGAATATCAAACAATAAATCAATGCTCATAGACATATTCTGTGTCGATATATGAAAGATATAAATCTGAAGGAGAGTCTTTGAATTAAAATTTGTACTCCGGCGAACCCAAGACCTTCTGAGTAGCTTTCAAGCCCTAAATCTACATGGGATACTCTGCAAATCACATTTAAGTGCCTGGCAGAGGGTTAATCGAACCACCTTTATACTGTTTATCTCCCATTCCATTCTCGAATACCCGCGGGAAGAAAGAACACCTTAATCTCTCCGTTCGAGCTCTGATTTCTCGTATTTTATTCTGATGTCCATTACTGCCTATGTAAATAGTAGTCAACAATATTTTTCTCATTCGCAGGAGAATGTTGACGATTGGAGTTTCGTCGATAAGCGTCGTTGTTGTTATGATTCCCATCCCAGATCTTGTATCATTTCCGTAACGCTGTCTCCCCAGTACAGTGACAATACAAAACGAGCTGCCCATCATTGGACTCTTTCCATGTCCTCCGTCAAACCCACCTGATAAGGATCCCACACTGGTCAGCAATATTCCAAAAAAGGACGGACAAGCGTAGTGTATGCAGTCTATTCAGTAGTTCTGTTGCATCTTTTAATGGTTCTGCCAATAAAGGCAGTCTCAGGTTCTCTTCCTACGACTTTAAGTCTGATGCAAGAGTAATTACTAGGTATTTTGTGGAGTTTAAAAAGGTAAAGCAGTCAACAA
Source organism: Locusta migratoria (assembly GCA_026315105.1). Classification (NCBI taxonomy): domain Eukaryota; kingdom Metazoa; phylum Arthropoda; class Insecta; order Orthoptera; family Acrididae; genus Locusta; species Locusta migratoria. Next base: position 274,764,762 of record CM048747.1, read on the forward strand.
TCCGAAGATTGGTTTGTACACCACAGTGCTTTACTAGGCATGGTCCTGTTTGGAGGTGGTATGCCGTTGCCTTCCTCCGACCTTCGAACTGACTTACAGTTATAGGGGGACCTACAGCTTAACGTGGGTTCCGAACCACGGTGCTCCTCGGTATTTTTCACATGAGCAATACTGACAGAGGTGAAGGAAGTGGAAAGTGACAGATAAAAATCCTAGGACCTAGCGGGGAACGAACCCGCGACCTTTGGATTTGGAATCTGGCACTCCACCACTGTGCAACCGAGGCGCAGTTTACTGCCTTCAAATTCGATTGATTTATCTTGTAAATAAAGTTTAACGGATTTCTTTTCGTACTCGTGAGGAACACTTCACACTTCTCATTATTTAGAGTTAACTGCCAATTTTTTTACCATACTGATATCTTATTTAAATCGTTCTGCAGATGGGTTTGATCTTCAGATGATTTTACTAGACGACAAATGACGGCCTTATCTGCAAACAACCTAAGAGAGATACTTAGATTATCCCATACATCGTTTATGTAAATAAGATACAGCAGAGGACCAATAACACTACCCTGTGGAACGCCCTATATCACCCCTGTTTTAGTCGCTGCCTTGCCATCTACTACTACAAACTGTGTCCTCTCTGACAGGAAATCCACTATCCGCTCAAAAAAGCTTGGGGCAACATTCCATGACCACGCAATTTGATTAAAAGCCATTTGTGAGGCACGGTGTCAAAAGCCTCCTGGAAATCATGAAATACGGAATCTATTTGCGATCCCTTGTCCATAGCACTCATCAATTCGTGTGAATAAAGAGCATGTTGTGTTTCACATGAACGGTATTTTCTAGATCAATCTGTTCGAGATAATTCATAATATTTGAATACAGGATATGTTCCAAAACCCTGCTGCAAATTGACGTTAATGAAATAGGCCTGTAGTTTAGTGGGTTACTACTATTGCCTTTCTTGAATATTAGTGTGACCTGTGCAACTTTCCAGTCTTTTGGTACAGATCCTTCTTTGAGCGAGCGGTTGTATATGGCTGTTAAGTAAGGAGCTATCGCATCCCATGACATCCTTTTGTTCGGGCTAATCACGACTCTGTCTTCAGTCTCGGCGAGTCTGGCCGTTCAGTGGTCTTCGGCTGGACCCCAAGGCCACGTTCTCATCCCGGGGAACGAACGCTTCGATCGGCTGGTCACCCAGGGCACCACCTCACGGCCCTTAGCCCTTTCATTCCCAGTGTTGGTCTTCGACAACAACGTATTAAAAGCTGATTTATATCGTATTTTGTGTATCAATGCTTAAAGTCAGTTTGTTTTTGATGAACAACATGATTCTAGTATGACATTTTGTCGCTTGGTACGGCTTCTAGCCACTTCTCAGACATCAATCTATCCGTCTTGGAGGTTGTGATCCTTTAGAACAGTAGTTTCAAGGTGATACATTTTACTTAATCATACACGCAGGAGCCGGCCGCGGTGGCCGAGGGGACTGAGGCGCTCCAGTCACAGTCTGCACGGCCACTACGGTCGGGGTTCGAATCCCCCTCGGGCATGGATATTTGTGCCGTCCTTAGTCTTAGCTAGTTCATAAGTAGTTTGTAAGCTTAGGGAGTTCTACAAACATTTTTTTGATACACGCAGGACGACGCCTCAGCTGGACAGTGTTCGTTCTGATAATTTTTGCTTTTAGAATTGAACGTAAACACTGTTCCTCCTTCACTGCATCTGCTTCCGTAACCATGCGCTGGCCACGTTCTCTTTGCACTGTGCAACTTAACTATTCCAACCCGTACTAAACTGCAATAGAATTCAAACGCCATGAGGAAAACTGAGTGACGTAGGGTACTGCCTGAAATTTATTGCTTCCTGTCTCCTAGCAAGGAAAAATCAACACATTGTCTTGTGGTCAAGTTCGTTCTTGTTTCTAATAAATAACATCCATTAGCAGATATTATAATTGTATTAAATTAACGAAAAAGTTTCATAAACCATAATTAAACCAAACCGTTAAAAATATCAGGAAGAGTGTAGATGCAAACCTGTTATTTATATCTATTTTCCTCCACAGCCCGTGACGCCAACCACCGCAGTAACATGTCGTCTTACAAACAAATAGCGGATATCGCATTTTATACTTAAATTATCAAGAAAGAACCAGAAAATTTAATGAAATAATACAGAAGCGGATATCGCATTTTATACTTAAATTATCAAGAAAGAACCAGAAACTTCAATGAAATAATACAGAAGCGATCCTTCCTCGTCTATCACCCCTATTCCGCAGCTAGCGACGCTATCTACTACACTATTAATGCACTGATTCCACTTATCATAATTTAAGATATACTATACAGCTAAAAAATGTTGTAACATGTTTTTTATGTATGACACACCATCACAAAGACGCTCCTTTCAAAGAATGGCGTTATACCGTAGCAAAGTAACGATATTCTTTACAAATTATAACATTGACACACGTTAAATACAATAACTTTTAAAGCCATGAAATTGTAAATTCCGGTAATTTATTGTAACAAATCACATCTAAAAATGACACGTTTTCAAAATTTCCTCATTTCTATGACGCTTTAAAAAAGAGTGTATTCATACATCGTACATTACAACGAAAGAAGGCACGAAATACGGAGTTCCGTTTGCAATCTGGAGGTTCAAAAGTTCTCCTTGTAATGTGGAAACCAGGTTGCTTCTCATTTGTCACGTTCCACTCCACGAAGCAAAAAAATCTAACATGCTAGATCTTTCATTCCGCGTTTCGTAGGCTCGTGAAACGTGGAATTCCAGGTTGCGATGTCACCACTTCCTCCTCCACGTACGTTTCCACGTTCGGTGAGAGGGCGCCCCGGTTTGTTCCCCCCCCCCCCCCCAATCCCCTTAGATATATTTTCGTTAAAAGATCTGCAGAATGTCTTACCTCGCCTTGTTTGCGCTTGCTTCAACTCGATCTTAGACGTCGGCGTACTAATCTTGTTTATTTCACACTTTTTACAATGAATAGTACAAACTTCATTTACCCTCAAATAGCGACACATATCTTAAGATATGTGTTAAGTAATAGTACAAACGTCATTGTTGTTTCCGTACCTGTTAAAAAGAAGAGTGAGTTTAGAAAAAGTTGCTTGTTGTCAGTCTGGAACCCACTATCTTCTACAGTGCAGCGCGATGCCTCTAACTATGCGGCTATTTTTGGTAGGTAGAGAGTATTGACTTCATTATTATTCATGATCGGATCATTTGAAGGCTTTTGCAGTTAATGCGTCTTTAATTTATAGTTATAAGATATTTACCAAATATGACGTGCTGTTTTTACGACTCTTCAATGCGCCAAAACCAAATATGAAGGGCTGATGTTGCCTTCACGGAGGATTTCCGCATGCGCAAGGCGAGGTGTGTAATAGCTCCATTGTCTTGCTTCGGGACCATTCGTGCATAATCGCCAGAGCTCGAGTGCTCAGGAGCTGGTGTCTCTACGAGCTCCAACGCCAATTGTGATGATACAGGTGGTAGATGTCCGGAATGTAAAGGATAGCTAGTGAAAATAATTTAGTAATTCTGTTAGTTTCAATTTATTTTCAATATTTACCCTTTTTTTTATTTTTCTCACGAATAATTTATTTATCTTTATTGATTTTTCCTCTGATGTATCGAAACAATATTCGTGAAGTGAAGTATAATCATTGATAATACATATGAGAGTGTATCAGCTATTCGCTTGTTTCTAACAAACAAGTTATTTAGCCTTCGCTTCCAAGCTAGTTATGACATGTTGAATTGTATGCAATGTACTTTCGTTTGGCAGTACATAAAGAGTATGTTCTTTAACTGGTGTTGCAATTCATTTCATTTAAATCAACGTCTGGCCTTAAAGTGGCTCCACGGCCCGCTAAAACTGATTAAAAAAAGGTAGTATCACAAAAAATACATTCTCATGCTCTACAGAATTTATAAAAACTAATTCCCGTGAAAGTGTTTCAGGAACTTGGCGTCATGACAGTAACCTCTGGATTACATAGGAAACATGTTACCAACAGCCGTATGTTTTACAGAAACATTTATTCCTTAACTGTCAGTTTCGGCATTTCATTATTCCATGTTCAGGCCCCTATATCGGAGTATTTAACCATTTAAATAGGGATCCAAACTGGTTTCGTGGACTTCTTGCTAAGATTTTGTGTTAAACAATGTTAAAAGCGTCGTATCCCCCCGCCCCTCCCTGCCGCGGGAGGGCCCATATGATGCCTCCTGTAGGTTCAGAAGAGAATTTGAACCTTAAAATTAGGCCACTGTACGAAATAAAAGCTTAATTCTAGTAGGAGGTACCAAGATAAGAGTTTACTGTTATAAGAAAGTTTAATTTTAGCATATAAATTAGCAAAAGGTCCGTGTGAACTACCGGCTACTCCCTGCGGCAAATACCTTGTTCCCTGGCCCAAATTGAGAACTGACTTGGTAAAAATTACTCTAATGACAGGAAATTAACGATACAGTGGCCAATATACGTAGCAGTTCACATGAAATTACACACCGGCATTAATAAACAAGCCACCACATTTAAAGTTATTTCATAAAGGTGGCTAAGAAAAACATTTACGGCGTAACGGAACTTAAACATAAAAATTGCATCTGAGCTTGTTCTCAGCACTGGTGAAAAACAATATTAAATAAAAGGAGGAAGGTGCTTGAAAACTACAATTTATAGGCAAGTCAAAATTATACTGAACTTAACTTGTTAATTCAGGTCGAACGCAAGCAAAATGGGGAACCAATTTTGTTACAATAAAAGCATCCCATTTACGTTATCTAATACTGACGATGGTCTGCATTAAATTTAACATAAATTATACAGACCTTAACGCTATTGGGGGGAGGATTTACAAACAACACACAGTCGCTCACACACACGCAATGCAATAGTGAAACTCACCAAAATCAGTGTGCTGAACTGAAGGTGAAGTGGTTAAAAATCGGATTCATTACACAAAATCACGGCGGACCCTTAATTTGCAATCTGAGAGTAAAATATCTAGGCACTGGTTTTATGAGAAGTGACGTGAATTCAAGTGACTAACTGCAAACCCCCGAGGTCGGAGTTCGGACCCACATGGTTCCTAAAACCAATAAAAATGTATAAATTCAATTTCGGAAAACTAAAAAAAAAAAAAAAAAAAAAAAAAAAATTAACTACGGCATGCAACCCATAGAACTGCGTAGAATTTCATAAGGAAGCTACTGAAATGCAGCAACATGCGATTGGGAGCGTTCACAGAGACGGAAGAAGTCCAGTCTCAAAACCCGGAAGAGTGAAATAATTACAAAGTCGGAAAAATAAATAACAAACTACGACATGCAACCCATAGAAATGTTTAGAATTACATAAGGAAGCGAATGAAATGGAGCAGCTAGACAAGATAGGGAGTGATTACAGAGACGGATGAAGTCCAGTCTCAAACAACCAGAAAAGTGAAATAATTACATAGACGAAAAAATGAGAATTAAAACTATAGCATGGAACCCCTAGAAATACATAGAATTTCAGAAGAAAGCTATTGAAGGAGGTTGTACAAAGCTTGGTGAGAATTACTGACAAAGACTGAGTGCATACTACAAGTTCAGAGAAAAAACAGCAAAATTAAAGTAGGCGAAATGTTAGTGAATATCAGAAGGATACACGCATAGTTACTTGCCTGATGGGCATGGAACAAGCAATAGTTCCATGCAAGCAAAGTTGAAGGCTTTGTTCTAAGAACTAACCATGTGGAACACATATCACTCACGGAAGGATACGGTAACAAAGATTTTACATACATTATACAAAAATTAACATATCGTCTGTTAGAAATCGGGTCCCACAAAGCTAGAAAGAATTTACATAGAGTTCGTACACCGCCACATAATCGCAAAAGGTTTGAATATGCCAGGCCATTATCACACTGCAACTAGTAAAACATACACCGTGTTTATCTGTTAGAAATCACTGGATTGAAAAACTGGAACACATTTCCGCGCACGACCGGAAAAATATTCCAAAAAATGAAACTAAGTTCAAGAGTCTAAGTTAAACATGCTAGACAACGAATCGCTACCATCTCCGCAGATACAAGAGCAGAACCAACCTTACCTCACCACGATCCTAGCACAAAGTAAAGACCGAGCGGCCAGGGAGCTGGAAAACTACCGAAAACTGGCAAAATCCAAGAGATCAGTTGAGGTGGGGAGAGAAGATAGCGAGACTCGCCCTGGAGAGGGCTCGTCGACTGGCTTGTAACCAAAGGGTGCTGGTCGCACCAGCAGCAGAGGTTGGTTATGACTAACTATCTACTCTGAGCCAGAGAGAACCATCCAAAGCGAGCTATTACTACCCACATTCAGACAGCCATTAGATTCTCGCAGATTCACTTAAAAGTAAAACATGTACACATTCTCACAGGGATAGTGGCTAGTGGAGAAGCCGCACTTATTGCCACATTCATAAATGCAGTAATAAATTATTAAAATCACAAAATCCTTGCAATATAAACTAACGTGTCAGAACTAATATTTTAAAACATGAAATAAAAATGTATACCTCCTGCATTGAAAATAGTGGGGTTATAGTTTTAACAAAATGCTAACCTAGCGACAACAAATAAATTAAAATTTTATAAAAAATATATGGAAGACAACAGACGGTCGTCTTTCAACCTCAGCTGCGCATGCGTGTTGCAAGGCTGCGGCCACTGCTGCTTATATTAAGAGGCCGCGCTACGTCTCGTATACGTGCTGTCTCCGCGACATAAAACGTTTCTCATTCTGTAAAAATACTTTGAATGTGCATATAAAATGATTTTAAAAAAAGGAAACGAAGAATGTTAGTTTAAAGACACAGACTATTTACTCTTTTTTGCCACAACGTACTTTTTGGCCCACTTTAGGTTACGGTAGTAACACTAAAAGTGGGCCCTTGCGATCGTTTTTTGCCAGCTCGAAATTTAAATGAAAATAACGGCTTAACGATTCATATGAGACGAAAACTAAATAACCGAATTTGCAGAGGAAAAAATTCTCTACAACTTTTCTCTGTTGCGGTTTTTTCATAACTCGTATCGTTTCAGAGATATTTGCAAAAATAACGGCGATTTTGGGATGTCTGTCTGTCTGTCTAGTCTTTACATCTGTCTGTCTGTCCGTAAGGTGTTCACTGTTCTTAAGACGAACTGTTCAACCGATCAGCACCAAATTTTGCACACATAATTGTAGGCCGCCAGAGACCAGAACCTCCCTTTTTCAAATTTTATGGACAAAAAATACGGTAGTAATACAAAAAAAAAAGCGGTTTGTAATATAATTGTAATTGCAAACGAACCATTCATCTGACACGAAAATTGAATAACCTAATTGGTAAAATTATCTACAACTTAGCTCTATTATGTTTTTTGTTCATATCTTGCGTCGTTGCAGAGATATTAGGAAAAATAACGGAGATTTCACTATGTCTGTCTGGCTGTAACGTGTTCCTACTTGTTTAGGTCGAACCGATCAACCGATCGGCATCAAATTAAATAGACGTAATTACTGGCTACCAGAGACCAGAACCTCGCTTTTTGAAATATTTCGGACAAGAAATACGTTATTAATACAAAAAAATCGGTTGGTAATGTAATTTTAATTGAAAATAAACCGTTCATCTGACGCGAAAATTGAATAAACGAATTTATAGAGCAGACAATTCTCTACAACTTCTTTCCCTAATGCTTTTTTCATATCTCGTATCGTTTGAGAGATATTTGGAAAAATAACGGAGTTTTGACACCCTCCATTGAATTAACGAAAACCAGACGTTCGCAGATGTCACGTGACATTCCTCGCCCAGAAGTCTCTGTGGCATACACCGTCTTGAGTTGCGTATTTGAAGATCTTCTTATTGTAACTTAAACGTTGTCATTTCAAATCAATGATGCACTGAAGAATTAACAAAAACACGTCATTCTTCGTACGATAAATGATTATCTAGCGTCTACAAATGCCATCAGACAGCAGTAGTACGGCCTATGAGAGGCTGGAAGAAAACTGCTAACTGTAGCGTAGTGGGTAAAGCGTTGGACTGTGATGCTGAAGATCAGTGGTTCGAATCCCGTCGCCTCCTAATTTTTTTCTTGAAAGGGTTTCAGACTCTCTTATTAATTAATTTTTTTAGTATTTAGATCATTATTTGGGTCCAAAATGTTTGCAAAAACGTATAGAACTACAAATCTAAAGTGGGCGGTAAAACACGTCACTGCGATTTTTTTCTGGGGGTTTACAAAACCAGTGACCACATAGGACGGGCCGCCACTGAAAGTTTATCACTTGGTTCATAAAACAATCCATTTCTGTGGACAGCGACCGTACGTTGGGTTGCATAAAAAATTTTGAAATGTCTTGGTCGCACTGTTTTTATTTTTAATTATTGCGCGTTTTGATACATCATCATCAGATAACTTTTTTTAAAAACGATGGTAATTAAAATACATCTTATTGGAGATGACTAACTAAAATGTAAACCACCATCGTGGCTGTCTAGTGAAGGTGTGTCGACCAGACAGACACGATGGTGGTTAGTCATCTCTATATGTAAAAGGAAGTGTCCAGATTGACTGACTGACTCATCATTGCCCAGCCCAAACCACTGAAGATAGAAACTTGAAATTTGTGGAGGGTGTTGATCTTAATCTGTAGGCGTCATTTAAGAAGGGATTTTTCGATATTCCGTCCGTAAGGGGGTGATAGGCGATGAAACGTTTTTTGAAAATACGTAGCTATTTAGGCAATTTTGAAGCTAGAACTACAAAATTTCGGATTTTAATTCAGGTTTCGAAATTAAAAGACACGTGTTTCGGAATTTTTTGAAATTCGACAAATAAGGGGGTAAAATAGGTGACGCAAAAAATTGGTTTTCAAAAATATGTTGCTGTTAACTCAACTTTCAAGCTATAACTACGAAACTTAGGATATGCACTCTTGATCAGCATTAAAAAGACACGAGTTTCGGTATTTTTGGAAATTCAAAAACCAAGGAGGTAAAAGACGGGATCAAAAATTCTTTTCGAAAACACTTTGTTGTCAAGATAATTTTGAAGCTATAGCTGCAAAAATTGGTATTTGTATTGTTCGTTATGATTAAAAAAAATACGTGTTTCGGTATTTTTGGAAATTCAACCATCAAGGGGGTTAACTTGGAGAGGGGATGTTTTTTCCGAAATATGTTGCTATTTAGGCAATTTTGAAGTTAGAACTACAAATTTTCGGATTTGGATTCGGGGTTCAAATTTAAAAGACACGTGTTTCGGTATTTTTGGAAAGTCGACCAATAAGGGGGTGAAATACGAGATGCAAAAATTGATTTTCAAAAATATGGCGCTGTTAATTCAAATTTCAAGCAATAACTACGAAACTTAAGATATGGAATCATCATCAGTATTAAAAAGAAACAACTGGTGCAGACCAACCAGCCTACGCATGCCAAGCAGCGGGGGTTCAGCTAGTCTCCAATAAGATGTATTTTAATTACATTCGTTCTAAAAAATGTCTGATGATGATGTCCCAAAACGCATAATAATAAAAATAAAAACAGTGCGGCCAAGATATTTCAAAATTTTTTATGCAAGCCACAGAAAGTCTTGGAAGTGAAGACAACAACAACAACAATAACAGCAACAACAGATGAACATAATCGGCAGCCTCGCTTCCTTCGTGCGATAGTGACGGGGTGGCTAAAAATAATGTACCAGGTTGACGTCACGGCTGCGTTGCGTGGGCCTCTAGCTGGAGCGGGGCCGTGAGTTCCGGGAATCGCCGCCGCCGCCATGGGCGCGGCAGACGCGGCGGCGTCGCCTGCTCGTCCCGTGACGACGCTCGCTACGCCCAGTCAGCATCGTGACGCATGCAGCGCCGTCTTTTTAGCGCGAAGCCTTCCGTTTCCCCTCAAGCTCTTTGACGTCAAATACTCCGGCCCGACTGCGCGTTTGGCTTTCCTGGAAATTATATCGCAGCTGCGGTTTGACCACTCCTTGCGCGTTCTTCTTTCAAAGTTATGCGTCAGTTGCTACCGAAACAATGAAGTGAATCCCCTACGGCGTCTGGAAAGCTAGCGAGCTCGTTTTGCATTGAGCAGCCATGAGCCGGCCCACGATCGCATCTGACAACGACAGACATGTGGGTCACCGATTTCGATCAAATTGTGTAGGCTGTAAGATTACCGCCCAATAGAAATATTGGTAATTAATATCATTTGATAATTAAACAGTATGAAGTTCACTGCAAACATTGACCATGCCAATGCACTAAATGTTACACAATTTTAACCTTATTAATTATGGTAGCAATGTATGTACACAGTTGGGTGACAACATTTATAGTTAGGCCAAAGGTAGAAATTCTCCACGTTGAGATTTGCTGTGTGCTTGTAGCTGACGGGAGGCCAGCGAGCAGGCCGACGTTGGTGGCTTGTTCCAGCTTAGGATTTCCCAGGTTCGTTTCCGGTGAGGGGAGAGAGGGACAATGGCGAGTGCCAGGTGCAGTGCAGTGCACAGCGTGAAATAAAATATTCTAATACTACTGGCATTTGAAGTAATACAATGCAGTCAGGAACCTTTAAGGCCCTCATTACAAAATAGCCTGTTGACAAGTAAACAATACATTAGCTGATATGGTCACATCTGGCGTAATATGTTTAATTGACAATGAAAAGTAATAAATTACTAATGAATACAAGACAGTTACACAACTAGCATGGCAATGTTTGTTTATAAAAGTAATATATTAACTATTTCTCATTTTATTTTCAATCGATCTTGTGTATTTTATCTTGAAATATTCAGTTAAATCACTTATCTGTGATATAAGAAATTGCACGATTGTAATAAATAGTGCAAAGGATGTTTATACCAATATAAAAACATAAGAAATTTGTTTAATGTGTAGTGTAATTATTTTGATTTTAAGAAAAATTGTAGAAATGTATTGGCTGAGCGCTGTACGTTGGAAGTGGGTTAGAACAGCTCACATGGGGAAGTTGATGACGTAGGGAAAAAAACGCGGCAGTTGGGCTTTTGGCGCGCGCGCGCGCGAGGGCAGGATATGAGGAGACGGGAGCACGTGGGGTAGCTGGCCGGGCGGCGTCACTCGGCATCAGTCGGCATGTGGACCTCGAGGTGGAGGTTAGAGATTTGTGTGTGGCATTCGCCACGTGTGGTTGCTCGTCGTAGACTGCACCAAGTTGAATCGAGTGCTACTGTGTGTTTGTGAATATTTAGCCGGTGGAACAAGGTGTGAATCGCATTGAATTAAAGTGACTGTGATTTGTTAATGTAACACGTGTCGTCGCATAGGCATGAACATAAACGCTGTTTGAGACAGCCACATGGTGTGAAAACAATTTGCGACAAATATTCATTTTGTCTGGGGGCTCACGAGCTATAACTTCATTTGACAAATGTGTCGACGTACAGACGTATCAGCCACAGGGATCTAATACTGTGAAATAAACAACATAAGTTGAACTTTCACGTGTTTCAAAAATAGTAGTTAGTACACCCCTTTCTCTCATGAACTTGATTTTATTATGAATTTGTTTTGTTAACCATATGCAGGTAAGGAAAGCTGCGAACGTGTGATATCATCCCGTAGAAAACGAGTCAAACAGTCGCAATCACAGTTCCAGTGTTTTTGCATGTTTAGGAATTTGGTTCGCAGCTGGTGGTTGTGAGTTTTAAAAATTAAACTTTCTCTATTTTAAACTCTCACCCCGACCTTCACGCTCGCAAGACCTATGGACGTTTTACAATGAAAAGGTTTTTGCTACACACTCACGTCAGTAGTTTTTTTTTTTCATCAGACTTGATGATGAAAAATCGCGATATTTATTGTTGTTGTTATGGTCTTCAGTCCGAATACAGGTTTGATGCAGCTCTCCACCCTACTCTATCCTGAGCAAGCCTTTTCATCTCCTCATAAGAACGGCAACCCACATACATTTGAATCCGCTTACTATATGCGTCTCTTGGTCTCCCTCTGCGATTTTTACCCCACATACTTCCCAAGATATGCCAAAAATTCCTTTACTCAGCAATTCTGTTCAGTAGCTCTTCATTAGTTACGCGATCCACCCACCTAACCTTCAGCATTCTTCTGTAGCACCACATTTCGAAAGCCTCCATTCTCTTCCTCTCCGCACTGTTTATCGTCCATGTTTCACTCCCATAAAAGGGCACACTCCACACAAATGCCTTCAGAAAAGACTTCCTTACACTTCAATTAATTTTCGATGTTAGCAAATTTCTCTTTTTCAAAAATGCGTTTCTTCCCATTGCCATTCTGCATTTTATATCCTCTGTACTGCGACCGCCATATGTCATTTTACTACCCAAGTAACAAAACTCATCTACCGCCTTCAATGTTTCGTTACCTACTCCAACTCCTTCAGCATCGCCTGATCTTCCAAGACTGTATTCCACTACCTTTGTTTTGATCTTGTTAATGTTCATTCCATTCCATTCAACTGCTCTTCCAGGTTCTTTGCAGTCTCTGACAGAATTACTATGTCATCAGCAAAACTGCAATGTTTTTATTTCTCCACCCTGAACTTTAATCCCCATTCCAAATTTTTCCTTGCTTTCCTTCAGCGCTTGCTCGATGTACAAATTGAATAACATCGGAGAAAGGGTACAACCCTGTCTTACTCCCTTCCCAACTAATGCTTTCCTTTCATGCCCTTCGAGTCTAATAACTGTGGTCTGGCTTTTGTACAAGTTGTAAATAACTCTCATTTCCCTGTATTATTTTACGTGTCCAGGATTTAGATAAACAAAATAATTACAACGTAACTCAGTAAGGAAAAGAACAGTACAGCAATACAAGTCTCTGAAGTAATAATATAGTAACACATTTGTCATTATCAATGCTATACGTCTTACAGATTAAAACCTGGTTCCGAAATTTAAGTCTTACCATTATAATATCTATCTGGTAACCTTCGGTGTCTTCTGGCCTCTTTCGCTTATACAACCGTCTTTCATGATGCTTAAACCACGTGTTTGCTATGATTAAATTATGTTCCGTGCAAAAGTCTACCAGGCGATCTCCTCTTACATTCCTTTTACGCAGTTCACACTGACCTACTATTTTCCTTCCCTTCCTTTTCCTACTTCCCAGTTCCAGTGTCCCAACACAATTAAGTATTCCTCTCCCTTAATTGTCTGAATAATTACCTATACCTCCTCATACATTCCTTCAATCTCCTCATCATTGGCAGAGCTAGTGGGCATATAAACTTGTACTACTGTGATGATCTATCTTGATTATGATAATGCGATCACTGCGATGATCATAGTAGTTTACCCACATTCTTATTTTCTTATTCATTATCATACCTACTCCTGCAATATCCCAACTGATTTTGTATTTATAATCCTGTACTCGCCTGACCAGAAATCCTGTTCCTCCCTCCACCGAATTTCACTAATCCCCACTGAATCTGACTTCAGCCTATCCATTTCTCTTTTTAAATTTTCTAGCTTCCCTACCCAATTAAGGGATATCCAGGGGTGGACTAAGGCTGACGGAGGCCTTGGGCGGCGGAAAAAGAAAATGAGGCTCCCTGCCAACCTGTAAATATATGAATTACTATAAAAGAAGCAAGTTTTGAGATTTAGATACCCCTTACAGACGAGAGGCAAGGGTCAGTCTAAAGAAAATAGCTTTTGAGGCCCTAGAAAAGAGACAAAAGGCGCTCAAAAAATGCTTTTAAGTTATTTGGAGGCCCCCCAAGACGAGAGGCCCAGGGCTGTCCGGCCTCTCCGCCCCCCTCTTGCCCGCCACTGGGGATCTAACATTCCACGCTCCGATCCGTAGAATGCCAGTGTTGTTTTTCCAGATGATCACTTCCTCCTGAGTACCCCTCGCCCGGAGATCCAAATGGGGGACTATTTTATCTCCGGAATATTTTACCCGAGAGGATGCCATCATCATATGTTCATACAGTAGAGCCACATTAGTTGATGTTACAAGGCCAGCTCAATTAATCACCCAGACTGTTGCCGCTGTAACTACTGAAAAGGCTGCTGCCCCTCTTCAGGAACTGAACGTTTGTCTGGCCTCTCCACAGATACCCCTCCGTTCTGGTTTCACCTATGGTACAGCTATTTCTGTCGTTGAGGCACGCAAGCCACCCCAGCTCGGCAATATCTATGGTTCATGGGGGTGGTAATTTTTCTTATGATGTTTTAAATGTTTATAAATATGTATATTCTGTAGGATGTTTAATTTCTTTCCTTTGGGCTCTTGACAACCCGCCGAAACCCCGTACAGACGGAGCCCCACAGTCTTGGTATGATTAGATCAACCACAGTTCCAAGGGTATAAAAATAAAATGTATAAACTGTGATTTGTAGCACTCAAGGGTAGGTAGTGGCAGGTACGTTGATTGATCTCCTCGTTTTATAGATCTCATGATGACTGTGATATTAGTTGAAATCGGTCATTGTTGTAAATAAATAAGAGATCTTGATAAAACATTAAAAAAAGTTTCCACAAATAAGCAGCTCGCACCCAGAAATATGTGTAAGAAGTGAATTTGTGAGGACGAACCTTGAAGTGTGGCAGGCCAGTTCAAATGGTAGAGCGCTTGCATGCGAAAGGCAAGGTCCCAGGTTCAAAATCCAGTTCTGGTACAAAGTTTTAATATACCAAGAATATTCATATCTGAACACACACACCGTTGCAATGTTTCAGTCTTCGGCTGTCGGTAAATCATGTTTCCACATATCCTTTCTTCGAGGAGTGCTATTCTCGCATGTTTCGCAGGAGAACTGTTGAGTCAGTGAAATTAAGAGGCAAGATATTGGACTGCCCGCGAAGAGTACATGGATAGCGCTTGTCCGTAAAACGCAAAGGTCCCAGATTCCAATTCTGGTTCCGGCACAAATTTTAATCTGATAGGAAGTTTCATATCACGCACTCTCCGCTTCAGACTGGGTTTCATTCTGTACACTTTCCTGGTAAGCGTATAAAACTTCTACTCCATTAGAGAAACCTATGGTCCCGAAAAAAAACATTGCAATTGATACCACCTACGTGGACTGGACTAATTCATCCCCGGACGTTGCTTTTTCCTTGCCTGTAAGAGATTTTTAGCTTAATACCTGCAACAACTCCTTGAAGGATAGCCGTCTTCACAGTGACTGTTTCTCATTCGGTTGCACAGCATCAGATTCATCATTTGTCATCGCCTCATTACATCAAGATGACTCTACACATATTCCTTTTGAAAGGGTAAGGTATCTGGCCATGCCCGATTCAGGGTAGCTCTTCCTGCATTTCGTAGGAGTGATTTAGGAAAATCGCGGAAAACCTAAATCTACATGACCGGAGGTGGATTTGAAACAGCGTCCTTCCGAATGCGAGTCCAGTGTGCTACCATTGCACCAAATCGCTCGGTATATGAGTGGATACAAACCTGAACGTCCTGTCGTCTGTTTCTGCCAAAAAGTTCACCTTCGATTTTCAAGGTGCGATTCCTTATTACCAATGTGACGCATCATTTTTCATTCAGCATTCACAGAGAAAGGTGGCGAAGAGGTAACACATTGGACTCGCATTCGGGAGGACAGTCGTTCAAATCCGCACCGATCTTCCAGATATGAAGACGAGCATGTTTTACTTACAGATATATGGGACCAAAAGTTAATGCCGTTAGAGTAATTAACGTTTTTGTGTTTTCATACTGTAGCTTGGGTACTGCCAAACATAAGTTCCTTTCCAAGCACCGACCACCAGTCAAGCGTTAGCCAGGCGAGGTGGCTCAGCGCGCTCGGTCAGAGGACTTATTAACCCTTTAATGCATAGCGTAGCTGATCAGCTACATACCTTTTTTTCATTATCTCTCAAACTGATCAACATTTTACCACAAATTCATTTGTAGCTGCTTCTATACATAGTGTTACACATGCAGGAAGCTCGTCGTAGGAATTATACAGGGTGTTACAAAAAGATACGGCCAAACTTTCAGGAAACATTCCTCACACACAAACAAAGAAAATATGTTATGGGTACATGTGTCCGGAAACGCTTAATTTCCATGTTAGAGCTCATTTTAGTATTTACGGATGAGGCGTCATTCCAATTGTAAATTTTCACAATCAACATGTGTGGGCTGACGAAAATCCGCACGCAATTGTGCAATCACGTCATCAACACAGATTTTCTGTGGAAGTTTGGGCAGGAATTGTTGGTGATGTCCTGATTGGGTCTCATGTTCTTCCACCTACAATCACTGGAGCACGTTATCATGATTTCATACGGGATACTCTATCTGTGCTGCTAGAAGATGTGCCTTTACAAGTACGACACAACATGTGGTTCATGCACGATGGAGCTCCTGCACATTTCAGTCGACGTGTTCGTACGCTTCTCAACAACAGATTCGATGACCGACGGATTGATAGAGGCGGACCAATTCCATGGCCTCCACGCTCTCCTGACCTCAACCCTCTTGACTTTCATTTATGGGGACATTTGAAAGTTCTTGTCCACGCAACCTAGGTACCAAATGTAGAGGCTCTTCGTGCTCGTATTGTGGACGGCTGTGATACAATACCCCATTCTCCAGGGCTGCATCAGCGCATCAGGGATTCCATGCGACGGAGGGTGGATGCATGTATCCTCGATAACGGAGGACATTTTGAACATTTCTTGTAACAAAGTGTTTGAAGTCGCGCTGTTATGTTCTGTTGCTGTGTGTATCCATTCGATGATTACTGTGCTTTGAAGAGAAGTAATGAAATGAGTTCTAACATGGAAATTTAGCGTTTCGAGACACATGTCCACGTAACATATTTTCTTTCTTTGTTTGTGAAGAATGTTTCCTGAAAGTTTGGCCGTACCTTTTTGTAACAACCTGTAGCTTGCACAGTGCTACTGAACTGCATTTTCTCCTAACATGTGCGTTTATTTACATTAGTATTCCTCCTTTGCCATGCAAAAGTACTCAATCACATACTACTGTTGCATTATTAGCTACTTTCTGTAAAAATGAGAGGCATAATAGTGACATTTACTGCGTCATGGAAGCACTGTACAGCTGACCAGCTATGAACTTTTTGTTGGTACTAGTGCATAATTTTAAGGAATTTTGTTTTTAATATTTTTCTCAGTATATACGCACTGTACATTAATCATGGTAGTTTCTATAGCTTCAAATAAAAGGCACGCATTAAAGGGTTAACGTTCTCTATAATAAAAAACTGTTCCAAGTAGTCAGAGAACAACCCAGAGCCACTATGAACAAACGATCGCAAAGCGTCGATCTACGTCAAGGAAACACATACACACAAACACACACACACACACACACACGCACACACACAAGAAAGGAAAAGAAAAGAAAAGAAAAGAAAAGAAAAGAAAAAGAAAGAAAAGAAACGGTGAATCTAGGTTAGAACTTACATCACCGCATTTTTTTGTTAGGCTTTGTTCATATATTTGGTAATATTCTCATGTTTGTAGATCTCGGTGGTAAATAATGATAAACCTCCACTTTTGTATTTTTAATGTATTTGGTGCAGACAATCATATCCAAAAGAATGTTTCATTTTCTTTAAGTAGTACATGAAGCTGCAAAGAGATGGCAAATATAAATATTAAAAAATATTAAATATTAAAACATGTGCTAGAAACTATTTTTTCAAACATACAAGTCGTCATATCTCAGCACTTTAAAAATGAGGGTTATCATTATTTCCCCCGAGGTCATCATTTGTATGAGGGGTAAGCCAATAAATAAGCCTCAAACTGAGGTAAACACGCAAATATTGCTCGCTGTGTAGGGGTATTTCTCCACCACTGCGACACATCCGTCTTCTGGGTTGCAGCAGTTTAAGGAACAAAATAAAGTTACAGCTCAAAACCGTTACTTACAGGATGCAAATGCTGCCTAAAAATCCCAAGCTCCAGGCTTTTAAAGCCTTCTCGAACGATGGGACGAGTGTTTAAATTTACAGGTGAAGTCAGCTGAAAGTAAAGCAATTTTCAGGCTTGAAAGACTACCTCAGTATCCAACTTATTTACGGACTCATCCTCGTAATTCAGTGTTGGCCATTAAAATTGCTACACCAAGAAGAAATGCAGATGATAAACGGGTATTCATTTGACAAAGATATTATACTAGACCTGACAAGTGATTACATTTGTACGCAATTTGGGAGCATAGATCCTGAGAAATCAGTACCCAGAACAACCATCTCTGACCGTCATAACGGCCTTGATACGCCTGGGCATTGAGTCAAACAGAGCTTGGATGGCGTGTACAGGTACAGATGCCTATGCAGCTTCAACACGATACCACAGTTCATCAAGAGTAGTGAGGGGCGTATTGTGACGAACCAGTTGCTTGTTCACCATTGACCAGACGTTTTCAGTTGGTGAGATATCTGGAGAATGTGCTGGCCAGGGCAGCAGTTGAACATTTTCCGTATTCAGAGATACCCGAAAAAGACCTGCAACATGCGGCCGTGCATTATCCTGCTGAAATGTAGGGTTTCGCAGGGATCGAATGAATGGTAGAGCCACGTGTCGTAACACATCTGAAATGTAACGGCCACAGTTCAGTGCGCCTCATGCGAACAAGAGGTGACCGAGACGTGTAACCAATGACACTCCTTACCACCACACCGGGTGATACGCCAATATGGCGATGACGAATACACGCTTCCAATGTGCGTTCACCGCGATGTCGCCAAACACGGATGCGACCATCATGATGCTATAAACAGAACCTGGATTCATCCGAAAAAATGGCTTTTTGCCATTCGTGGACCCCTGGTTCGTCGTTGCGTACACCATCGCAGGCGCTCCTGTCTGTGATGCAACGTCAACGGTAAACGCAGCCATGGTATCCGAGCTGACAGTCTATGCTGCTGCAAACGTCGTCGAACTGTTTGTGCAGATGGTTGTTTTTTTGCAAACGCCCCATCTGTTGACTGAAGGATCGAGACGTGACTGCAAGATCCGTTACAGCCATGCGGATAAGATGCCTGTCATCTCGACTGCTGGTGATACGAGGCCATTGGGATCCAGCACGATGTTCCGTATTGCCCTCCTGAACCCACCGATTCGATATTCTGCAAACAGTCATTGGATCTCGATCAACACGAGCAGCAATGTCGCGATACGATAAATCGCAATCGCGATAGGCTACAATCCGACCTTTATCAGAGTCGGAAACGTGATGATATGCATTTCTCCTCCTTACACGAGGCATCAAGCAACGTTTCACCAGGTAACGCCGGTCAACAGCTATTTTTGTATGAGAAATCGGTTGGAAACTTTCCTCATATCAGCCCGTTGTAGGTGTCGCCACTGGTGCGAACCATGTATGAATGCTGTGAAAAGCTAATCATTTGCATATCACAGCATCCTCTTCCTGTAGGTTAAATTTCGCGTCTATATCACGATATCTTCGTGGTGTAGCACTTTTAATGGCTAATGCCTTATTTTGTAGTAGAGAATTGGGAAGTGTGATTAATATTCAATTAAGTCTATTATCTCCAGAATGAAACTTTCACTCTGCAGCGGAGTGTGCGCTGATATGAAACTTCCTGGCAGATTAAAATTGTGTGCCGGAACTGGGACTCGAACCTGAGACCTTTGCCTTCCGCGGAAGGCAAAGGTCTCAGGTTCGAGTCCCGGTTCCGGCACACAATTTTAATCTGCCAGGAAGTTTCAAGTCTATTATCTGTTTACAGCTGTTTCATTTGTGATACACGGAGAGAATTTGAAAATTGTTTCGTCACATGCTTAAAATCTGGAAAGCTGACCTCCGAACCGTATGAAATATATTTAGATCATGTTCTGAAACCTTAAGGTGAAAGGTAAAGCAGTCAAACCTTATGTGTAAAAAATGCTTGATACAGAATTCAGTGGGTGGCCAAACCGACAATATGCTGTGAAAATTCTTGTCTTCGTCCATAATCAGTTGTCCGCGCCTGTCTCTCAAGAAATGCTTCTATATTCTTGGTGCGCATCGAAATTAGTATCTGATAGACCTGTATTTGGAAATATAAATCAGGTACGTTGTCTACGAACGATATCTCGGAGAACATGTGAATGTGGAAATATGTCGTTCGTGTGTTGTGCATGGTGTGAGAAAAATTTGTGCTTGGGTTAACTTTATCATACGTTTCATCATAATTGCTGTGAGAAAGCTGAGAATAGTCGGCCAGTAATTGGAATTACCTAATAATATACTTCAGAAGTTTTGTTATTTTATTTATTCCTTATGTTTGTTGTTTCTGCACTGTGTATGACAAATAAAAGCGTTGAAAACAGTTGTAAGACGATAATACACTTAATTCAATATTAATTACACTTTCCTTTACTCTGCTTCAAAATAAGACAAGAGAAGGTGTTACAAATATGAGAATATTATCAAGTACATAGAAACAAAATCCAACAGAAATTTGTCATGATGGAGGCTCGAAGCTGCATCCACAGGTGTCTGCGCGATTGGATTCGTGATTTCCTGTCAGACACGACACAGTACGTTTAAAAGTGACGGAATGTCATCAAGTCGAACAGAAATATCTGGAGTTCCCCAGGGAAGTGTTATAGGGCCCCTACTGTTCCTTATTTTTAAAAAACGATTTAGCAGACAATCTGAGTAGCTCTCATAGATTGACCGCGGATGATGCTGTTATAGGATAGTGAAGTCAACAGAAGATCTAAAGCAACCGGAAAATGATTTAGATAAGATATCTGCATGGTGCAGAGAATGTCAATTGACCTTCACTAATGAGAAATGCGAAGTCATCCATATGACCACTAAAAGAAGCCCATTACACTTCATTTACACGATAAATCAGTCAAAACGACAAGCCGTAAATTCAACGAAATACCTAGGAGTAACAATTACAAACAACTTAAATTGGAAAGAACACATAGAAAATATTGTAGGCAAAGCGAACCAAATACTACTTTTCGTTGGCATAACACTAAGAAGATGCAACAGTTCTACTAAATAAACTGCATACACCACACTTGTGCGTCCTAGTTTGGAGTATTGCTGCGCATTGTGGGATCCCCACCAAGTGGGACTGACAGACGATTTAGAGAAAGTTCAGAGAAGGGCAGCTCGTTTTGTACTATCGCAATATAGGGGACAGAGTGTCACAGAAATGATGCACGAGTTGGGGTGGAAATCATTAAAAGAAAGGCGTTATTTGTTGAGACGAGATCTGTTTGCGAAATTTCTTTCACCAACTTTCTCTTCCCGATGCGAACAGAATTTTCTAGCAGCCACCTACATAGGAAAACGTGATCATCGAAATAAGAGAAATCGGATCGAAAACAGATAACATTTAGGTGTTCCTTTTTCCCGCGAGCTATTAGAGAAACATAATAAAAGTGGTTCGATGAACCCTCTGCCATGCACTTCAATGTGGCTTTCAGTTTATTTATTACAGCCATTGTAACAAAAAAGGACAAGGCTCTTAATAATTCGTTCTGTGCCCGCCCCCCCCCCCCCCCCATACAAAGAAGTACCTAAATTATGAGATTAATAGTTCGGTTTTTTTTTTTTTTTTTTTTTTTTTTTTTTTTTTTTTTTTTTTTTTTTTTTTGGAGAAAGTGATCTGATTTCTTATTATTGTTTTTAGCTGTAAATGATGAAATATGTCTTGGATGAATGAATGTGGTGCCACTTTAAATGTAATTTATGAAGAAATTGTTTATGTTTTGTGCAAACTTTGCTGTCACTAAAATTCAGTTCATGCCTCAATGTCAAACCCATCCAGTGTAGCGTACTCATTTACTTCCCTGTCAATTGTTTTATGATATACTGAAACTCAACTATTTTGAAAATAGTTGTGTTAGCAAAGACACTTTGCACATTAGTGAGGTTAATAGATATGGCTTGCCGTTTTATTTTTATTTTATTTACTTGCTTTATTTTTGGAGCAGTGTCGCCATTATGCATTTATTTAAGGACATAATTACTCTTACAACTTGCAGTTAGTTAAATAATAGAAATAGTTTTTTTTTATTCAAGCCAGTGTTAGTTACAGAAAAACCCTACACACAGTGCCAACATTGATACTAACCCACGAAAAGTTAGTTTTTGTTAAACAGACAAATACACGGAAATAGGGTCAGTAAAACCACCATTAACAACAGATAAATACGTCTGCAGACAGTTACATTTGTACCTTCGTTTGTAATCAGTGTCATACGATTAAAGAGTTTCATGGAATTAATTTCTCATCATAATTGTGACAAGCTGAACAAAGCACAGATAATTGAGTCATACTGTGAGTTTATAGTCAAGGTACAGTGCGAATCATTGTTTCATCAATACTGTGTGTATGGTAGAGAAGCATCTACCAATTTTTATGAAGTATTTTGTTCTTGTAAATTTAAAGGGCAAAGTACGTATAAGAAACTTTCAACATCTGATGACAAGGTACGAGTGTGGCTGAGGTTCCATACAGCCATGAATCAAATTTGTCAACAAGGCACAGTGAAAACTTTTGATGGCTTTGTAATAGTATGGGCTGATTTTAAGGAGAAATGACTTGGTTTGCCGAGGTTGGGTGGCTTGCGTGCCTCAACGATACAGATAGCCGTACCGTAGGTGCAAACACAGCGGAGGGGTATTTGTGGAGAGGCCAGACAAACGTGTGGTTCCTGAAGAGGGGCAGCAGCCTTTTCAGTAGTTACAGGGGCAACAGTCTGAATGATTGACTGAGCTGGCCTTGTAACATCAACTAACATGGATTTGCCACGCAGTTACTGCGAACGGCTGAAAGCTAGAGGAAACTACTATCGTAACTTTTCCTGAGGGCATGCAGCTCTACTGTATGAAGATATGATGATAGCATCCTCTCGGGTAAAGTATTCCGGAGTTAAAATAGTCCCCCATTCGGATCTACGGGCGGGGACTACTCAGGAGGATGTGATCATCAGGAAAGACAACACTGGCATTCTATGGATCGGAGCGTGGAATGTTAGATCCCTTAATCGGGTAGGGAAGCTAGAAAATTTGAAAAGAGAAATGGATAGGTTGAAGTTAAATATAGTCGGAATTAGTGAAGTTCGGTGAAAAGAGGAACAGTATATCTGGTCAGGTGATTACAGGATTATAAATACAAAATCGGTTGGGGGTATTGCAGGAGTAGGTCTGATAATGAATAAGAAAATAGGAATGCGGGAAAGTTACTGAGAACAGCATAGTGAACGCATTATCGTAGCAAAGATAGACGCAAAACCAACACCGAACATAGTAGTGCGAGTTTATATGGCAGCCAGCTCGGCCGATGATGAGGATATCGAAGAAATGTATGAAGAGATAAAAGAAATCATTCAGAAAGTTAAGGGAGACGAAAACTTGATTGTAATAGGGGACTGGAACTCGGTAGTAGGAAAGGGAAGAGAAGGAAATGTAGTGGGTGAATATGGACTGGGAAAAAGGAATGAAAGATGATATTGCTTGGTAGAATTTTGTGCAGAGCACAAGTTACTGATCTCCAACACTTGGTTTAATCATCATGAAAGATGGCTGTACACTGGAAGAGATCAGGAGACACTGGAAGGAACCACATTAACTTTATAATGGTAAGGAATAGATTTAGAAAACATGTTTTAAACTATAAGACATATCCAGAGGCAGATATAGACTCTGACCATAACTTATTGGTTATGAATTGCAGATTAAAACTTAAGAGACAGGAAAGATAAGAGATGGAACCAGAACATATTGAAGGAACCAGAGGTGGTTCAGAGTTTCAGAGGGAACATTAGGCAAGGATTGGCTGAAACGGGGGAAAGTAATACAGTAGAAGATGATGGGTAGCTCTAAGAGACAGGGTAATGAAGGCAGCAGAGGATCATATAGGCATAAGGACAAGGCCTAATAGACATCCCGGGATTAAACAGGATATGCTTCAGAAGGTGAAGCAGGCAAAAGGGAGTACAAACGTCTGAAAAATGAGATTGACAGGAAGTGCAGACTGGCTAAGCAGGAGTGGCTAGAGAACAAATGTAGAACCGTAGAGTAATGTATAACTAGGGGAAAGATAAATACCGCCTACAGGAAAATAAAAGAGATATTCGGGGCAAGAAAAGCAGCTGTATGAATATCAACAACTCAGACGGAAAACCGGTACTAAGCAAAGAGGGAAAAGCTGAACGATGGAAGGAATATGTAGAGGGCTTATAAAAAGTAAATAAACTAGAAGGTAGTATTCTAGAAATGGATGACGAAGTGGAGGAAGATGAGAGGAGATATGATACTGCAAAAAGAATTTGACAGAGCGCTGAAGGAATTGAGTCGAAACAAGGCCGCTGGAATAGATGACATTCCGTCTGAACTGCTGATATTGTTAGGAGACCCAGTGATGAACAAATTGTTCCACCTGGTAGGCAAGATGTATGGGTCAGGGGAAATACCTTCCGACTTCAAAAAGAATATTGTAATTTCAATTCCAAAGAAATTAAGTGCAGAAAGATGTGAAAATTACAGAACTATCAGTTTAATAAGTCATGGTTGCAAAATACTAACACGAATTATTTACAGACGAATGGAAAAACTTGTGGGATCCAAACTAGGGAAAGATCAGTTTGAATTTAGGAGAAATGTAGGAACACGGGAGGCAATACTCACATTACGACTTATCTTAGAAGATAGGCTAAGGAAAGGGAAACCTACGTTTTTAGCATTTGTAGATGTGGAGAAAGCTTTTGACAATGTCGACTGGAATACACTCTTTCAAAATCTGAAGATTGCAGGGGTAAAATATAGGGAGCGAAGAAGTTATATTCAACCTATAAAAACCAGACAGAAGTTATCAGAGTCGAAGGGCAAGAAAGGGAAGCAGAGGTTGGGAAGGGAGTGAGACAGGGTTGTAGCCTTTCCCCAATGTTGTTCAATTTACACATTGAGCAAGCAATGAAGGAATGCAAGGAGAAATTTGGAGAGGGAATTAAAGTTCAGGGAGAAGAAATAAAAACTTCGCTGTGCATCTTCATGTTTTCGCGGCGCAATGACTGTTCAAAGAAGTTTTGGGCGTGCAGCCGTATAAAGTTGAATTCTTCTAATATTTCGGCTGAGAAACGTTCTGCCATCTTCAGAGAGAGTCAAAGACTGACGCTCCAGCACGCGCTTCGTTTTTATAAACGCTCGGACCGCGCTACTGCGCATGCGGCCACAGATACAACAAGGTGCCAAAGACGTTACTCGGCGGCAAGGAATGTGAATGTGGCCTTTCGTACATAGGACAGACGGTACGTACAGAACAGGATGCACGAAACACCAAAGATATACCCGTCTCTTACAACCTAATAAATCGGCAGTGGCAGAGCATGTATTGATACTGGACACTCTATGACGTACGTAAACGTCAAAATTTTAGCCTCCACTTCATCTTTCTGGAACTCTTTGGTGAAAGAAGCAATTGAAATTCGCTTGGGGACTAATTTCATCAACAGAGACAGCGGCTTCAGTTTAGATTAATCTTGGATTCCGACACTTTCTTTAATAAATTTACAAAGATGCCGCCACAGCACAGATCATAACACATCGATTTCTCCGCAATAATCGATTATGCAGCCACAGACATAATTTACACATACGTGTACTTCCTTGCCGCCGAGTAACGCCTTGGCGCCTTATTGTATCTGTGGCCGCACGCGCAGTAGCGCGGTCCGCGTGTTTATAAGCACGAAGCGCGTGCTGGAGCGTCAGTCTTCGACTCTCTCTGAAAATGGATGGACGTTTCTCAGCCGAAATATTAGAAGAATTCAACTTTATGCGGCTGCACGCCCGAAACTTCTTTGAACAAAAACTTTGCGGTTTGCCGATGACGTAGTAACTTTGTCAGAGACAGCAAAAGATCTGGAAGAACAGTTGAATGGGATGGACAGTGTCTGGAAAGGAAGATATAACATAAACATTAACAAGAGTAAAACGAGGGTAATGGAATGGAATGGCACAAAATCAGGCGATGATGTAGGAATTAGATTAGGTAACGAGACAATAAAAGTAGTAGATGAGTTTTGCTATCTGGGTAAACTTCTGATGGCCGAAGAAGAGAAGATATAAAATGCAGAATGGCTATGGGAAGAAAAGCATTTCTAAAGAAGCGAAATTTGTAAACATCCAATGTTACTTTAAATGTTAGGAAGTCCTTTCTGAAAGCATTTACCTGGAGTGTAGCATTGTATGGGAGTGAAACGTGGACGAGAAGAAGTTCAGACACAAAGATGATTGAAGCTTTTGAATGATGAAAATTAGATGGGCAGATCACGTAACTAATGAAGAGGTGCTTAACCGAATTGGGGAGAAAAGGCGTTTCTGCCATATCCTAAGTGAAGGAATAGGTTGGTGGGAGACATTATGAGATATCAAGGAATCGTTTACTCAGCATTAAAATGAAATGTGTGGGGTAAAAATCGTAGAAGGAGACCGACGGTCGAACGCAGTATGCAGATTCAAAAGGATGTATGTTGCCGAACGTATTCTCAGATGAAGAGACTTGCACAGGACAGGGTAGCTTGGAGAGCTGCATCAAACCAGTCTGAGGGTTGAAGACCACAACAAGAACAACATGATCTGGATCCACTAATACAACGAACTGAAAACTGACTGGAAATGGCTGGGTTTCGCTACTTAAGAAACTATTTGTAGTCATTCAAGGTCCTCATGTTTCCAAACAATAAATGAGTGTGGATGGGTGACAATGCGCCATATCACTAGTCCACAATTGCTTATGACTGGTTTGACGAATATTTTGAACATTTCCAGGGAATGGTTTACGACTTTACGCTTGGGTGACCAGACATTCCGTATTTTACGGGACTTACCTTACTTAGCTGAAGTCCCCCGTTGTCCCAACAAAACAAGTAGGGACGTATTTTGCGCCGTATTCCGTTAACCGTGCCGTACATGAAATGTGTGTAAATCTATGGGACGTAACTGCTGCGGTTATCAGTCTCTAGGCTTAGAAACTGCTTAAACTAACTTATGCTAAGGACATCACACACATATACTTTAGAGCTCTGCATAGGGAAAGTATGGCCAGCTTGCCAGCGTTGGTCATTCTGGGGCCTATTCCGCTGCAGCGAGCACAGAATATTCTGTGCACGTAGTTCCGCTGCTACTTACACGTTGACCGCATCAACGCTCCGAGCGCTTAAAATATTTATCAACCGATTCTGCGAAAACTACTCAATGAAAAAAATTCATTTTTTTACATCTTATATGGAGATATATTCGCTCGATAATGAGCTCTATTAGTTATTAGTTATAGTTACTCTTCTACATCGATTTAAGTAAACTACTGAGCAAAATTTTGAAGAGTTCGCATACGAAAAATCTCATTACGTAGACTTTGCGTATGGCTGATATTTGCGCATACAAAGCTGCGTATGAAGTGTAGGTGAGATTTCTAAATTTTATTTAAGGTTGAGAGCAGAACGATAACTCATTTCGTTATTGATATTTAGCGTGTCCTGTCCGACGAACAAATGCGGGGAGTGCGCGCAGTTCTGTCCACGCTGACTTGGCAGACTCGTCATCCGATTTTAGGGAATTTTTTTTTGGTTTGTGGCTACGGATCTAAAAAGTTCACCTTTAAATTCAGACTGACTAGTACCGCAGGCCAATATTCAAACAGACTACCAACATTTTATCGGAGCAAAATATAAATTGTGACAACGGACAATTCTTTGATGAGTAATTTCTTGCGTATTATGTACTTAAACCTTACATGAACTACGAAAAGTGCAAGGAAATATCCACTACCTGACTTTTAGCAAAAACAGAGAAGTGCCTATACAATACCCGTTACATTTAAGCGTCTAATGTTTTTCTTATTTCAATCATTTGTTTTCTGTAATAATACACTAAACATATGTACACGAATGGGAAAAGCTTGCTTCATGAACTGTAAATTAATTTCATATCTAAATGAGGATCTGTTTAAATCTTTGTGTGTTTCAGAAATCACGTGGGGAAAAAAAAAAAAAATAAATAAATAAATAAAAATAAACACGAACGACGCGTGAATGACTTCCCTTAACCTCACGATATTACGCAATAATTTTCTTCGCAAAATTTTTTATCAAGTTCAGAATTAAGTAGATTTCTGCTGCGTGATTCAATCGTCAGTGAGTCTTTAATCTATTAATTTTCATTATACTTTAAAATTATCACAACTAGGCTTCTAGTTTTCTCTGTCAATTATCGTCAGACAGACTCTTCTTCCTGCATTTCTGAATTCAGATTTCCTTCCTTCTTGGTTTGTAAAGAACACGTAAGAGTGAAACACGAAGGCATTGTTCAAACCCAAACAAACGAATATTCACAACACTTCTTATGGCAGACAGGCAATGTATAGGACCAAGATGGGGTAAAAAAAATCATGTGACTGGATTTCATACAAACACGAGTTGCAGAAGGCGGCAAGCGACGCGGGAAACGATGGCCATACTTTCCCTACACAGAGCTTTTAACATCTGTTGGAGGAGGTCGGTCACTCTACTGCGGCAATTTATGAAGTTCATTGTTTGGTACTATGTAATGCTTTCACATGGCGAGCAGTTGTGGACTGGTTATTACTTCAGGACGCGTAATTTAGAGTTGTCGTTTTAAACAATTTAAGAGTCAGCAGTTGCGTTACTTTTCCACATAAAAACCAAAAGGGAGTATGCCGAGTTTTCATTTGCGAAATTACAACAGCAAAGCGATAAATTATATTCAGGTTGAATGGAAGTACTTTTTTTTCGGTCGACAGTGGAGGTCGATTTGACGTTGTGCAACACACACGGCCTAGCTCTTTAGACCAAAACTGCGTCATAAAGTATATCTTTTGTTGCAAAATGTAAGAGTGTCATGATCATATATGATCAAGTAAGCGTCTTGCTGCTGAGGAAGTCTTGTTAGGTTTACATGCAACGAAACATAACTATTCCCACAAGTCAAAGGAGTGCACTAAGTGAACAATGTTAAAAGTGTATGTCAAGCGTTAAATCACGAATTTAGAAATCTCTCTTACAAATTATTCTGAAAAAAATATAATTGATGGAGTTAGAAATAAGTAACAATGTTGTTGTTTATTAACAAATGTTTGTTAAGCTGTGTGTGTGTGTAGCTCATACATATAGGGTATGTATAGTATATTCTTATATCTGTAATACCTTTTATTGTCTCATTTTGAAGTAGACAATCGTAAAGAGTGATTAATATTCAATTAAGTTTACTATCTGCTTACCGCTATTTCATTTGTAATATACAGTGGAAAAACAATAAAAATAAACATAAAAATTTGCCTACTCAAATCTATTTTACTCAAACAATATTTATGAAAAGTTTCACAAAATGTGCCTTCATTACAACTTCGAATTTATGTCCGGCATTTTGATTTTGGAAATCTGTCAGCTTACGCTGTATTCTGCACCGAATTTCTCACAGCTAAGTACATGTCTGCTTTCATGCCCCAGCAATTTACTTATCTGCACGTACAATCTATTACCTGTGGACCTTTGTTAAAAATGCTCTATGCAGCCGCGGTGGAGTAGCCGAGCGGTCTAAGGCGCCTCGCTGCGGAGCGCGCGGTTGTTCGCCGTCGGGCATGCCCTGGGGCATGGGTGTGTGTGTGTGTGTTGGCCTTAGGTTTGTTTACCTACGTTAAAGTAGTTTGTAAGCTACGAACTGATGACCACTCAGTGTGGTCCGATAGATTTACAAACATTTGAACATTTTTGAACACTCTATGCATAGGCTGTAGTTTGCGAAACAAAGAAGGACTATTACATAAAATAACTGTTTCTTTAACGAAAAGGGTTTTGTTCTAACGTTTGCAGATGATGTACGAGAAGTCAGAGATTTAGTTGGATAAGTTTTGTTCAATCAAATTTGTTCCTTATTGGAAGTGGTCAGATGAATTATTAATCAGAAATTGAATAAAATAGTTGAACAGTTGCATTGTCTGCGATGAAGAACTCCTAGCACCATCTCGCAAGTAAATAATCATAATGTGATTCCTTAATTTCTCCTGCCGAATAACAACTTTGAAAAACTTGCGGGTATGCTGCCAGGTTCCAAAATCGACGACGGACGATATTTTGGCAGGAGACCACCCAGCCAATTTCAATGCGAAACTGCAGTGAGGAAGCAATGTGCAACGATCTTTAAAACATCGGTTTTCAGTAAGTAAACGGGAAAGACAACACACCGAACAAGCAAGCGACACACAGCGCCGACACGACCAAATATGAAACCGGTCAGAATATCGATAATAAACATCAGTTCTCGACGGATGAAGTCGGATTAGTTTTGTTCCTCTGTCTTTTGACAAGTGAGAGAGCAGGATCCCAAGCGGAATAGGATATAGCCGCTGCTGCACGCCTCGGTACTGAATCAAAGAGGCTGTGGCACATTGTCTTGAGAAGCTTAGTTGTATTAGTTTTTTCTTCGTGCCCCAAACGCACTTGCGTGTTTTATGGCTGAGTTTGTGTTTTCCTAGGATTTAATCATTTTGCAAATTTTTGGACAGGAAAAATAAAAATAAAAATATAAACCATATACAATTATATGTCTAAAAACAACGCGAGAAGGACATTTGTTACGAAGATGTAATACGTAGTCTCCAACAACGTAAAAATCTCATATAGCTTTGAATATAATAAAATGTCAGTAATCTGCTAAAATTTAAACGAACTCTCGTGAAATTCTGCGCTGATCACGCCGATTTAATCATAATGATTCCTTTTGAACAAATCACATTGTAAATCATTTCTGGTTTAAAACGTTAATGAGCGATACGATTACGACTCTACTGTTGTGATATTATCTATTGTTTAACACACAGCCAAATTTATTTGTAATTTCAGAGTTTAATTTTAACAAAAATAATATTTTTTGAGCTTTTACCTCTTTTTACTATTATTTTAATATATTTACCCTATTTTAATTCTCTTTTTCCGTTAAAATATCATCACCTCTGGTTCCGTGGTAGTTTAACCTCTTTTTCAACTTTATTGTCTTTGCCTGTTCTAACTTACGTAAAACGACAGTGTCAAACCACCATTCTTTTTTGCATATATCTCTGAAACGGCGCGAGTTACGAAAAAAACGTAAGAGAGCAATGTTGTACAGAATTTTCTCCTCAAATTTGTTTATTCAATTTTTGTCTCACAAGGAGACCTCATGGGTATCGGATTTTAGAATCTTTTGATTTTTATGGAACGGGAAATTCAGAACTCTAATAACAATCAACGAAAGCCATTCTACGCAACACTCAAGAATCCTCGAGAAAATCTACTTTGAAGTTTTGGAAGTATATGTAAATACCAATAGTCATACGGTATCAGTATCTATCGGTGTAGCGTTCTTGCCTTACAACCATAGAGTCGGTGGTTCGAATCCCGCCAGCGTGATTGTGTTTCTTTTTTCCTTAAAAAAAAAAAAAAAAAAAAAAAAAAAAAAAAGGCGGCTGGGAAAGCCATTAGAATAGTCAAGCAAATAACGTAAAAATTGTAACTTCTTATGTTATTATTTTTTATTGAAACCATCATTATATAAAATATAGGAAATTACGAAGAAACAAATACACGTGCATTTTTTTTTTTTTTCGTAAAAGTTACCATAACATATTAAAATTGTGTAAGAATTCGAAGACTACGAAAAATAATCTGTCACGGCGTGTGGTGGAACAGAGCCGTGATAACTGCGATGGTTTATACAGTTACTCATGTTCATCTTAAGTCGCTGATCATGAGAGTATTTTGATACTAGAAAGATTTTTATCACTTGCTAGGATGTTGTTTAGTTATTTACACTCCCCTAGCAACACCAACTGTCACAATCTAACCGTGCAAAATTTCCAAGACTTCGTCCGAAGTGTCCCGCACCACAATATAAATCAGAAAATATAGGAATAACTCCTTTAATTAGTTCACAAAGAATAAATAAGGTTGTTGTACGAGCAGAGCAAGGAAACTGCGGCCGTTATTAAAATTTTATCGAAGTCAAACACAGGCAGTACTGTTTGCTGTCGCTAACGTGTACTGAAAAAATTAACATTCCACCGCCTGCTAAACACTGTTTTTCCATATTCACACTCGATACCAATATAATATCACATTCGAAGCTAGTCAGTAATAATTTCAATCAGAATTTAAATTGTTTTTTGAAATAAGTCAAAGTTCTTCACAAAAATCAAATTACTCTTGCTATAATATATTCTTGATTACAAATAACTCTTCATAAATGCAAGATACTTTTCAATATTAACAAATATTTATTCTTCTTCATACTAACACAAAGTCAGTTTAGCAAGAGACCTGAACCTGTACAACCAGCTTGGACTGAATCTCAAACAACAATAATAATAATTTAATGTTCTTTAATTGTCTTCTTTGAAACGATTGACGCGCGGCAGTAGAGAGGGCGCAG
The DNA here is from genome assembly GCA_026315105.1 of Locusta migratoria. Lineage (NCBI taxonomy): Eukaryota > Metazoa > Arthropoda > Insecta > Orthoptera > Acrididae > Locusta > Locusta migratoria. Next base: position 274,797,249 of record CM048747.1, read on the forward strand.
CTGCATTCGTAGCCCCGTAGCGGTCGGTTAAATTCTGCCAGCGGTCACATACTTCAAGATAGGCTGCGGCGGCGACGGCGCTGCACTTGTTGATTGCGGCGCCTCGATCGTACATGTAACATACACAAAGTATAACAGTTTAAGAATCATATTATATAATAACAATATTTACATGAACATCAAATATGTATACATTTTAAATAAAAAGTTTCGTTTTTCCTATTTACAACTTCAAAACAGTGCTGACATAGGAAAATGTAGTACGACTATCTTGTCCCACTACATGCGGGATTCGAACCATTCGATCCCTAAGGTAGTAAGGCCAGAACGCTACGACATGAACTACACCGACAAATGATGCAATTGTTTTAATTATCGGTACTTAAATGTACTTGAAAAACTTCAAAATCGATTTTCTCGAGAATTTTTGAGAGTTCTAAACGTTACGTAGCATAAATGTAATTCTAAAATCCGATAGTTATGTGGTCTCCTTGTGAGACGAAAATTGAAGAAACGAATTGTAATTTGGAAATGGATAGGTTGAAGTTAGATATAGTGGGGATTAGTGAAGTTAGATGAAAAGAGGAACAGGATTTCTGGTCAGGAGAGTACAGGATTACAAATACAAAATCAGTCGGGGATATTACAGGAGTAGGTCTGATAATGAATAAGAAAATAGAAATGCGGGTAAACTACTATGGGTAACACAGTGATCGTATTATCGTAGTCAAGGTTGATACGAAGCCAACACCTACCACAGTAGTACAGGTTTATATGCCAACTAGCTCTGCCGATGATGACGAGAGCTAAAGGAAATTATTCAGACAGTTAAGGGAGAGGAAAACTTAATTGTGATGGGAGACTGGAATTCGGTGGTAGGACAAGGAAGGGAAGGGAAGATAATAGGTGAATATGGTCTGGGCAAAGGGAATGAAAGAGGAAGCCGCGTGGTAGAATTTTGCATGGAACATAATTTAGTTATAACAAACACCTGGTTTAAGAATAACGAGAGAAGGTTGTATACGTGGAAGAGACCAGGAGACACCGGGAGATACCGGATAGATTTTATAATGGTAAGACATAGATTTCGGAACCAGGTTTTAAACTGTAAGACATACCCAGGGGCAGATATAAACTCTGACCATAACTTATTGGTCATGAATTGTAGGCTGAAACTGAAAAAACTGCAGAAAAGTAGGAAAATAAGGAGATGGGACCTGGATAAACTGACGGAACCTGAAGTTCTTGAGAATTTCCGAGGGAGCTTTAGGCAACAATTGACAGAAACGGGAGGAAATAAAACAGTAGAGGAGGAATGGGTAGCATTGAGAGATGAAGTAGTGAAGGCAGCAGAGGACAAAATAGGTAGGAAGGCAAGACCAACTAAAAATCCCTGGATATCACACGACATACTAAATTTAATCTATGAAAGGAGAAAATATAAAAATACAGTAAATGAAACAGGCAAAATGGAGTACAGACGAATAAGAAATGAGATTGACAGGAAGTGAAAAATGACTAAGCAGGAGTGGCTTGAAGGCAAATTCAAATCTGTAGAAGAATGTATACATGAATAAGGGAAAGCTGAAAGGTGGAAAGAGTATATAGAGAGGTTCTACGAAACAAATGAACTTAGAGGCAATATTGTAGGAAAGGGAGAAGAAGTAGATGAGGATGAAATAGCAGATATTATACTGAGAGATGAATTTGACAGAGCACTGAAGGACCTAAGTCGAAACAGGGCCCCTGGAGAAGATGACGTTCCCTCAGAGCTACTTAAGTCTCTGGGAGAACCAGCCATGACAAACCTGTTTCACCTGGTGTGTAAGATGTATGAGACAGGCGAAGTACCCTCAGACTTTAAGAAAAATGTTATAATCCCCATTCCAAAGAAAGCAGGTGCAGAGGCAATACTCACTTTACGGCTTATCCTAGAAGATAGTTTAAGAAAAGGTAAATCTACATATCTAGCTTTTGTAGATTTGGAGAAGGCTTTTGACAATGTTTGGAATAAACTCTTTGAAGTTCTCAAGCAAGTAGGAGTAAAATATAGGGAGCGTAAGGTTATTTACAATTTGTACAAACACCAGACAGCGGTTGTCAGAGTTGAAGGGCATGAAAGAGATGCAGTGGTTGGGAAGGGAGTAAGACAGGGTTGTAGTCTTGCTCCAATGTCATTCAATTTGTACATTGAGGAAGCTATAAAGGAAAGCAAGGAGAAATTTGGAGACGGAATTAAAGTTCAGGGTGAAGAATTAAAAACATTACGTTTTGCCAACGACATAGTAATTCTGTCAGAGACAGCAAAGGACCTGGAAGAGCAGTTGAACGGAATGGACAGTGTGCTGAAAGGTGCATATAAGATGAAGTTTAAAAAGAGCAAAACTAGGATAATGGAGTGCAGGCTAAGAAAATCAAGTGATGCTGAAGGAATTAGATTAGGTAACGAAACAATAAAGGAGGTAGATGAGTTTGTTACAGTTTTGTTGGACAGTAAAATAACAAATGATGGTCGCAGTACAGAGGATATATATAGCAGAATGGCAATGGGTAGAAAAGCATTCTTGAAAAAGAGAAATTTGTTAACATCGAATATTGATTTAAGCATAAGGAAGTCCTTTCTGAAGGCATTTGTGTGGAGTGTTGCCTTGTGTGGGCGTGAAACACGGACGATAAACAGTGCGGACAGGAAGAGGATTGAGGCTTTTGAAATGTGGTGCTACAGAAGAATGCTGAAGATTAGGTGGGTGGATCGCGTAACTAATGAGGAGATACTGTACAGAATTGGGGAGAAAAGGAAATTTTGGCATACATTGACTAAAAGAAGGGATCGATTAGTAGGACACATTCTTAGACATCAAGGAATTGTGAATTTAGCGTTGGAGGGAAGTGTGTGGGGTAAAAACCACAGAGGAAGATCAAGAGATGGATACAGTAAGCAGATTCAGAAAGATGTAGGTTGCCGTTCTTACGTGGAGTTGAAGAGGCTTTCTCAGGATAGGGTATTGTGGAGAGCTGCATCAAACCAATCTCCGGAGTGAAGACCACAACAACAACAACATATAAAACATATAACAACAACAACATAGAACGGAATTGACGAGTAACTCACAACATCTGAGAATGACGTTTAACTCTTTCAGTCACACTTTTACAATAGGAACATAATTACCAATTTCTGTTCACACTTGTACCATAGGAACATAATTATCAATGTCTGTTCATTGAAGCAACTGTTACAACTGAAATATCACAGACAATAGAGGAAACATAATATAGGTATTCAGGCTTTCAAGGACTGAGGTGCTCACTAACGCTAACCACCATGACTATTGCTATAAATAATACTAGGATGATTGAGAACGTTATTTATTAGACGAATAATCATTACAAACATACAAAACTAACAAAAACAAATTATTTTTAATGAAAATCAGCAAAACATGTTTTATCTTTGTGTAAGCAAAGAGGCACTTTACATGCACTACACTGTCATACAGTACTCACGGGAGATATTTTAGAGCTACAATTGCAGCATCTTCTTGATGTGCTTCTTTCAGGTTGATGGCGACTGGATTCTAGACGAATTTCCTGCGGGACTGTAGGTTTGTGGCGTTTTATAAATGCAGGTCCTGGAGATGAGGCCGCGGAATTACGGCTGCTGTTCACTGAATCCGGCCTGTGTTTGTCTCTGACATATGTTGGTGCCAGTAGGCCCCGATATACTTCTCTCCGGGAGTCTTTCAGAATCAGCTTGTCGAGGTCTGGGCGTGAAGATGACTGTAGTTCTTTATAAATCAAAAAAGCATTGACAACGCATCAATCAAGATAGTGAAAGAAAATCCTATGCCACCACTTATGGGATTTTCTGTCAATAGAATAGCTTCCTTTGAGCTGATCAAATTTGTCGACAAAGTTCATGTTTGCGTTGTAGTCGATGACGGCCTGAGGACAAGACACTTCAGTACTGCTGCCATCACGCTCTCTGCGTTTTACGTTTCCCACATTCGACAGAATCAATACTGATCTCTTGTCTTTCCATTTCAGCAAACTTACGTTTGTGTCACTAACCCGGTAATATTGTTGAGCCGCGGTGGAGTAGCCGAGCGGTCTAAAGCGTCTCGCTGCGGAGCGCGCGGTTGCTCGCCATGGAGTTTCGAGTCCTCCCTGGGGCATGGGTGTGTGTGTGTTTGTCCGTAGGTTAGTTTACCTAGGTTTAAGTAGTTCGTAAGCTACGGACTGATGACCACGCAGTTTGGTCCGATAGATTTACAAACATTTGAATATTGTTGACCTCTTTGTAAATGCTTGTCATCTTTTAGCGTTGGCAAGAACTTTCTATTTGCGTTCACGGTTCCAAAAGCGAAAATCTGGTCCTCAAGTAGTTTCACCTGGAAAGGGTAACTATTAAAATAATTGTCAAAATAAACCTTATGATTTTTATTTTTCAAGGTTTAGCAAAACGTCATGACAACGTTTCCACCTAAGTCCGTTTCAACGTTACTACCCTGTTTGCCTGTGTAAATATAAAAATCTAGACAATAACCTGATTGTGCACACATTATCCACGTTTCGTCACGTTTCGTGGCATGTATTGTTTTGTTTTAGGGAGTTTCTGCCTTTGAATTTGATCATGCTTTCATCGATTGCAACTCTCTCAGATGGCCTGTAGTGTTTTTGAAAATTGATGTGCAGTATGGCGAGTAGTGGTCTAATTCTATACAATTTGCCGTAATTAGGGTCAGTTCGGTCGGGCATTACACTATTGTCATTGACATGTAAGTTATTCAAAAGCCAACTGAACCTGTTGAAGCTCATGAACTTCGAAACATAGCTGTCATGCAAATCAGGCGCTGAAGACCAATAATTTTGGTAGCTCGTCAATTTTTTTATACCCATCACCAAATTCAAGGCAATAAAAACATCAAGCTCTTCTGTTGTGATAGTTGTACATGGCTTTCCGGTTTGAGTAGCGTAAAGGTTAGTTTGGAAACATAAAAGGTCTTGTATATGCTCAGTCCAAAGAAGGCGAAATAGTAAATGGGCGTTCCACTCTCCATGCTTAGAATTTGATCTGACACATCCACTCTTTCAGAAAACGCACCAGGCATATCCATTCTATAATCCTTCGTCCATTTTGGAGCAATCATAATCGGCATGTTTGCATGTACATTATTAGACTCTGTAGAATCAGGCGTCCGTTGTAACCGGCTAGACAAATGGAGGTCATTCATCATCAGAATCATACCTGTCGTCATGAGCACTTTGAAGTCCACTCAAATCACCTAACACCATCGGATTTGGCTGATTTGCTGCCTCTTCTTCGTCATCGTCAGAGCTACAAATGCTCTCGTTACCTGAAGGGATGTCTTCAAACAAGTATTGTCCGATCTCGTTCTCTCCTAAGCGGCACGTGCGGCGCGACATACTGTAAAGAATGTGAAAAAAAAAAATGACATTACATCCATAAGCTACCACCGTCATGGTGGTTTGTAAGCAAACCACCTCATTCCCTTTGTAACTACTCAGTGAAAACACAAAAGTAACAGTACCTGCATGCCAACACACATAACATAGGTCTATCAGAATACGTTCAATAAAATACATGACAGAAAACATGTTACGTACCCGTTGTATTGATGTTTTTATCAGACACTCGAGACAAGGTACGTTAGCGCTATTGTGAATTAGCCTTTTGCATAAGTTCAAAGGTTATGTTGCGGGTGATCCATTTATTTATTCATAATAACAGAGATGAATTACATATGTTGTTATATGTGTTAACAGAAATATTTTTATAGCCCGTTTGTTTCATTTTCTCTTACTTGAGATTTCATCTGTTAATTACTGAGGGACTGCACATAGAATGCACAATGTAAATAGTGTTACCAGCAAGCGAATTTGCGTGCCAGCTTCCAAAAAAAAAAAAAAAAAAAAAAAAAAAAAAAAACGAAAAAAGTAATGAAGAATCAATTCCAACCGTAATTTTTCCAAACCTATTGAAGACCAAGGTTTACTATCAAGTCATTTTGAAACAACCTGGAATTTTGGTTGTGTTGCGTTATATGACGTTGAAACGAGATAACTCATTTGAGAATTTCTGAAGACAACGAATCTGAATGTCGAATCAAGATTTTAGCAAGAGATTGGTCATATTGATGTATAGCAGAGCCTACGTTCATGACAAAGTCGGACACACTTTACCAAATGTGTAACAGTTGTCAATTCATAAAACTGATTTCTTTTTTCAGTACTGCCATTCACGTGTAAATTTTGAACTCGATAATTCCTTTGTAGCACTTCTTTCATTTGCATATTAGCAGCTGTAAAGTAAATAATCAATGCCTTGTCAATAACGATAGATAACTGCAAAATATGGAATGACTTTGACAAGAGAATGAACTTTTCAACCTTTCAAATCACTTAATGACTTTAACAATATACTGTTCAAATTTTCAATTGTCACACTTTACAGGCAAGAACATATCACACACTGACACAGTTTACCTGAACAAAAATACTGATAAATTTTACTTATTGCCTCGGCCACTTAGCGTTGTAAAGTTGGCAACAAAATGTTAACTTTACGAGGATAATAAATTTGCTGGCTACACATGAGTACATACAAGAATCTGTTGTTCGTAGAACAGGAACATCATTAATTATTTATTTCACGGCCAACACGAAAAATGACTCGCTCTTATTCTATGTGATTGAGTATTCAAAGACCATTACATGGTTGTTGCCAACATTGGCACACTACGCCGCCATGGTTGTAAATAAAATTTTACCCAGAATTAACAGTTAGCATATATATTCGCCAGTGACTGCGAGTTGCTACGTGAGAATGTGAGTCACCTCGAATAGCATAGAAGGTGATTCATCGTAGAAATTGGAGAAATCGTAATTGGTAATGTTTTGAAAGAATAAGCTGTGAATTCAGAAACTTCTTATTTACACAGTGACAAATCACAACTAAATGTCACAGCTACCGAAAAGTAGCATTCACATAAATCACTGTTATCGAACCGTCACTCTTTAGGTCATTCCCATTACAGACAAACATACGTCGTCCCGAGATCACGTGACCATAACGGCAACAGATGTTGACGACACAAAATGTGTTCTGCGCATCTGAATGCTCACTCCAGAGATATTTCTACTCTATGCTGGCAATACACCAATGATCTCAGTATAAAGACTGGAAAGATAACTGTAGTGCTTAGGATCAAAATACTATCAACTGGGCCGGCCGCGGTGGCCGAGGGGACTGAAGCGCTTCAGTCACGGTCTGCACGGCCACTACGGTCGGGGGTTCGAATCCCCCCTCGGGCATGGATATTTGTGCCGTCCTAGTTCGTAAGTAGTTCATAAGTAGTTTGTAAGTTTAGTGACTGATGACCCCGTAGTTAAATCCCATAAGCTTAAAAAAAAAAAAAAAAAAAAAAAAAAAAAAAAAAAAAAAAAAAAAAAAGCTATCAACTGGACGTCGACCGTCACGGTTTCATAATACATAGTACCATCTCTACCATCTCCATATTATCTTTGAGCTCATTGCAATACACAGACTGTAGACATACGTTAATGTATGTCTGTCACGGAAAGTTCGGAAGTCATAGGTTACTTTGGTTTAGCGGACAGTATCGCATTACTAACAGATTAATACCATTCAGTTAGGTGAGTAATTAACATCTATGTTTGTATTCTTTATTTTAGATTTTCTAGAACAATAAATAAATGGTTGAACTGCATTTAATGCGGCCCGGCTAGCGGTCTCTAGGTGGCGTCGCGTATACCGATTCACAGGGAATGATAAGATTATTAATTTACTAACCCGACAAGACACATCGAGAACTTGTTACCCATAGAGCAGCAGGAACAAACCGATTCTCAGGGAATGAGAGGAATTGTCTTTACGCCACCTAGCGAGCAGTAGGCGGGCCTCATTAAATGCAGTTGTACCAAATACTTTTAGGAAAAGCTACGCACTCCGAGACTTACGAAAGTTTATCGTACATGTGAAAATACGCTTACTGCATAATTCTTAAATCGAGATAGATTCAAAGGAAAACACAGACATACATTAACTATGTAGGCAATACACAGACTGTTAGACATACGTTTATGTATGTCTGTGATGGAAAGTTCGTAAGTAATATATATGTATATGCTACTCAAGTGGTAAAATTGCATTGCCAGTTCCAGAATTACCTCCATGTGAATTCTTTGAATATATTTACATTTTCCGTTTTCGGTGTAGGCCTATCCTCGTTAGATTTTGAGTTCGTTACGTTTAGGAGTGCGTAGAAAACGCCATTTACAGGAAACGACAAACTAAGGAGATGTTACTTACATAGCACATCAAATAACTAACAGATGCCGATGCTTCGATTTTTCATTCTCATAACTGTGGTGTAATACACTACAACAAGGGGTACAATTTTACTTACGGCATCGGCGTAGTGTGCTGATGTTGGCAACGGCCGTTCAATGCTTTCTGAAATTCAGTCACGTAGAATGAGGGGAATAATTCGTTATGTTCAAGATGAAATAAATAATTTATGTTGTTCTGATGAGTAAATTAATAATCCTCCTAAAGCGATTAGTTAGTTGCCAACGATAACAAATTACACCGCTGCCACTGCAAGTAAAATTAAACCCAGCTGTATCCCACATGCTTTGCAATGTCAAGGAAAGAAAAGAAGTCCATCTTTCGATGGGTATAATTTGAATTTAAGAAGTAACGACGTTCCTTCGCACCTATTGATGTTTTCATTTAATAAGAATTATTTGCAAGGAAGATCGAATTTATGTAGTTCCTTTCTGATTTCCGTGCGTGCTTATTAGATCTTGAGTCCCTTCTCTTTAGAAATGCCTAGAAAACGGCTAAGTACAGTAAGGAACAAATAGAGGTCCTGTTAGTTACGTACTGTACCAAATAACTAATAGAAGGCAATGCTGCTTTTTATGGGCATGACTACGGTGTAGTTCTCTACAAGTCATTGTGTACTTTCTTTAATATCCGTTGCGAAGCACGAGTGTACAGCTATCTATTACAAATCTCTAATCTCCTAAAACACTTCACGCATTTACATGGGGCAACTTCGTTTCATAAAAGGGGATCAGGAAAAAATAAATAAATAAATAGAAAAAAATCGTAATTCAAAATTTTGTATCTACGACCGTTATATCTGTCTGTCTCTTAGAACAGGTTTATTTTCGTAGTATTTTCAGTCGTAGCTTGAGCATATCGTTGAGTATAATATTTCATCAAAATTGGATCAGAGAAAATAAAGATATTATAATTTAAACATTTGTCTAAAAGCAGTCAAGGCTAATGTCCAAAAGTACTAGACGAGCTTTCATGGGGGCTTATTTCTCATTTCAACGATAGAAGTGTTTTCAGAAGTTTGCCGGCCGCGGTGGCCGAGGGGACTGAGGCGCTCCAGTCACGGTCTGCACGGCCACTACGGTCGGGGGTCCGAATCCCCCCTCGGTCAAGGATATTTGTGCCGTCCTTAGTATAAGGTAGATGATAAGTAGTTTGTAAGTTTTAGGGACTGATGACCCCGTAGTTAAGTCCCATAAGCTTAACAAACATTTGAAACATTTTTCAGAAGTTTACGCCAAACAGACAATTACACACCGCAGTCTTAACTTTATGAACACAACTTAACATTGAATTTACATCGTTCCGGTGTACGGACTGAAATTCATTTCAGTTTTTGTATGAAAAACTATGTGAACATTCATCGTTATCGACAATGGCTTCTGCTGAAATTTGACATCTTAGCTAGGAGAACTGAGTTCATTGACAGAGCGATCCAAAAAGGATACCGTTTTTGCTGACCTAAACAACAATGATATACGCAGGTCCCTCTTTAACAACTGTTGCGAAGCACGGGCATATAAGCTAGTATGTCATAAAAGACATTTTTATCACTTCGTGCCCCACACAATCAAATTGTTGCCTCCAGAAAAGACTTCTTGGCGCTTAAATTAATATCCGAAGGTAACAAATTTCTCTTTTTCACAAGGGCTTTTCTGTACTTGCATTTTATAACCTCTGTATTGCGACCAAGTTATTTTACTGGCAAAGTAACAAAACTAATCTACCGCATTTATTGTTTCGTTACCTAATCTGATTCCGTCAGCATTGCTAAATTATCTTAGACTACATTCCGTTACCCCTGTTTTCTGCTATTTTCATCTTATAATCTTCTGAGACACTTACGTGCCGTTGAATTGCTCTTGTAGGTCATTTGCTATGATAGAATCACAATGGAAAATCTCAAAGGTTTAATTTCTTCGTTCTGAACTTTACACTCTTCTCCAAATTTCGCCTTGTTTTCATTCACTTCTTGCTCGATGTACAGAGTGAATAACATTTGGAAAGGCTATAACCCTGTCTTACTTCCTTCCCATCCACTGCGTTCCCTTCATGACTTTGAAAGACGACCGTCTGTCGTCTTCCATATATTTTTGTATAGTTTCTGTAAAGTTATAATTTATTTAATGTCGTTAGATTATCATTTTGTTAAAACTTGAATCCCACTCTTTTCAAGGCTGGAGGAATAGTATTTTTATTTCATGTGTTAATGAGAATGTGCAGTTTTTTTTTTTTTTTTTTTTTTTTTTTTTTTTTTTTTTTTTTTTTTTTTTTTTTTTTTTAAGTGTGTGCGTGACTCTATGTCAGTTTAAATGTGGGGAGTGACAGGTCGCTTTCCATCGTTAGCTGCTGATACTACCAAAGAGGTTTCCACACCTTTTGGTTGCGAGCTGGTTGGCGAGTCTCTCGGTCCCCCACCACCGCTGTTTTCGTAGATTTTCCAGCTTCCGGTGGCTTCCTGCGTTTCCCGTGGCCCGGTGGCCACACGGCGATTCATTCTCTGCTGGTCGTCTGGTGAGGTAAGGTTGGTTCTTCTATGGTATCCGTGAGATGGTAGTGTTTCATTGACTGTCACGTTTTTACTTAGATTCGTGAAATTAGAACCTTTTTTGGCATATTTTCTACGGTCGTGTGCGGAAATGTGTTCTCGTTTACCAATTCAGTGATTTCCAATAGATAAACGTGGTGTGTGTGATTCTAGTTGCAGTTTGATAACGGTTTGGTATGTTAAAACCTTTTGTGATCATGGCGGTGTATGAACTCTGTGTAAATACTTTATAGATTTGTAGGGCCCGATTTCTAATAGGTGATATGTTCATTTTATACAGTGCATGTAAAATTTTTCTCATCGTTTCCTTCTGTGACTGATATGTGATCCACATGGTTGGTTCATAGATCAAAGCCTTCAGCTTCCAGTCTTGTTTGTTCCATGCCCATCAGGCAAGTAACTATGCGGGTATCCTTCTGATTTCCACTAATATTTCGCGATCTTCTCTCCCCGCCTATTTTAATTCTGCCGTTTCTTCTCCGACTTACAGTACGAACTCAGTCTGTGTCAGTAATTCTCTCTGAGCCTTGTACAGCCCCTTCAATAGCTTCCTTATGTAATTCTGAACATTTCTATGGGTTGCATGCTGTAATTATTATTTTTATTTTTACGACTTTGTAATTATTTCACTTTTACGAGTATTGAAGACTGGACTTCATCCGTCTCTATAATCGCTCCCTAACGCGTGTAACTGCATTTCTTTCGCTTCTTCGTGTAATTCTGAACATTTCTATGGGATGCATGCCGTAATTCTTATTTTATTTTTCCGAGTTTGTGATTACTTCATTTTTGTGGTTTTTCTGAGACTGGACTTCATACGTCTCTGTAATCGCCCCTTATCGCGTGTGGCTGTATTTCATTCGCTTCCTTATATAATTCTAAGCATTTCTATGGGTTACATGCAGTAGTTAAATTTCTTTATTTTTCGGAAACTGATTTTATTCAATGTTATCGGTTTTCGGAACCGCGTGGGTCCGAGCTCCGACTTCCGGTGTTTGCAGCTAGTCGCCTGAGTTCACGCCACTTCTCATATAAAACCAGTATCCACCTTCAGTGGAGTGCGTTCATGTAACGTAGTCGTGTGTCACCGTTAGCGTGTTTGCTCGCGTTTTCTATTCAGATGTGATTTAACTTAGCTATACACACGCACCACATCAAAACAGGCATGACAGACCAGAGCCAGCTTCAATGTGTTTTTGTATGTTGTGTTGTGTGCTACCTCCGACTTGCTGAATTTCGCCTACGATAGCGGCGCCTATTTATCTGAATAAACATGTTTAAGTTCAGTATATTCCGTAAGGTGCCTATAAATTTTAGTTTTAGAGCATCTTCCCTCTTTTATTTAATATTGTTTCACAAGTGCTGAGAACATGCTCAGATGCAATGTTTCTCACGACTAAATTCCGTTGCGCCATAAATGATTTCTTAGCCACCTTTCTAAGATAACTTTAATTGTGGTGGCTTGCTAATTAATGTCTGCGTATAATAACGTGTGAGCTGCTATGTATAATGGCCACTGTAGTATTAACTTCCTGTTATTGAAGTAATTTGAGTCTGTTCTCAGTATGGGCCAGAGAACAAGGCTTTGTAGCAGGGAGTAACCAGTAGTTCACACGGGCATTATTTACTAATTTTAGTGACAAAACAAGGCTCCTGTTACGTACAGTGGTCGGCTTTTAACTTTCAACTCTAATAAGTGCTGTCTGCTTTATTTACAAGTTGTAAATAACCTTCCGTTCCCTATATTTTACTCTTGGTCATTTCAAAATTTGAAAGAGTGTATTCCAACCAACATTGTCAAAAAAAACTTTCTCCAAATCAACAAAGCTGAGGCGCTCCAGTCACGGTCAGCACAGCCACTACGGTCGGGGGTTCGAATCCCCCCTCGGGCATGGATATTTGTGCCGTCCTAGTTCGTAAGTAGTTCATAAGTAGTTTGTAAGTTTAGGGACTGATGACCCCGTAGTTAAGTCCCATAAGCTTTACAAACATTTGAACATTTTTTTGAAATCAACAAAAGCTGGAAACGTAGGTTTGCCTTTCGTAAACCTAATTTTAAGATAAATGTTAATTTATTGCCCCGCGTGTTGCACTATTGCTCCTAAATAAATCCAAACTAGTCTTCCCCAACTTCGGATTGCACCATTTTTTTCCATTCGTCTGTAAATAATCCGTCTTAGCATTTTGGAACTACGACTTGTTAAACTGTTATTTATATATAATGTTCGCACTTGTCTGCACTTGCTTTGTTTGGAGTTGAAATTATATCCTTTTTAAAAGCAGGAGTGTATTTACCCTGCCTGAAATATTTTGCAGACAAGGTGGAACAAATTCTTCATGACTGACTCCTCACAATGTTCAAATGTTTTTAAATCTATGGGACTTAACTTCTTGGTTATTAGTCTCTAGCTTACAAACTACTTAAACTAAGTTAAACTAACCGAAGGACAACACATATACCCGTTCCCGAGGGGGGACTCGGCGAACGGTGACTGGCTCTCCCAACGATTTTAGCAGTTCAGACGGAATAGCATCTACTCCAGAGGCCTTCTTTCGAGTCAAACGTTTCAGTGCTCAGCCGAACGTTTCTTGCAGTATCCTATGTCCTAGTCAGCATCATCTACTACATCGTTTTCTGCAAAATTGCCTTCAAGTTCATTTCTCTTGTATACGACCTCTACAGATTCTTTTCACCTTTCAGCTTGCCTATCTTTGGTTTGTACTGGTTTTCCATCTTAGCTATTGATATTCATGCAGCTGGTTTTCTTGTCTCCAAATGTGTCCTGTATTTCACTGTAGGTGGAACCTAGCTTTCCACTAGTTATGCAGTCTTCTACTCTCTAGCACTTATCTTCTAGGCACTTCTGCTTAGCCACTCTGCATGAGCTGTCAACCTATTTTTTTAGCCATCTTTTTCCTGCTTCATTGCATTAGTTCAAAATGTTCAAATGTTTGTATAGCTTATGGGACTTAACTACGGGGTCATCAGTCCCTAAACTTACAAACTACTTACGAACTAGCTTATCCTAAGGACGGCACAAATATCCATGCCCGAGGGGGGATTCGAACCCCCGACCGTAGTGGCCGTGCAGACCGTGACTGGAGCGCCTCAGTCCCCTCGGCCACCGCGGCCGGCATTGCATTAGTATACATCGGACAAAATACACTACTGGCCATTAAAACCGCTATACCAAGAGGAAATACAGATTATAAACAGTTATTCATTGGACAAATATATTATACTAGAACTGACATGTTGTTACATTTTCACGCAATTTGGGTGCATAGATCCTGAGAAATCAGTACCCAGAACAACCACCTCTGGCCGTAATAACGTCCTTGGCCTGGCCTGGCCTTGATACGCCTGGGCATTGAGTCAAACAGAGCTTGGATGGCGTGTACAGCTACAGCTTACCATGCAGCTTCAATACGTTACCACAGTTCATCAAGAGTAGTGACTGGCGTATTGTGACAAGCCAGTTGCTCGGCCACCATTGACCAGACGTTTTCCATTGGTGAGAGATCTGGAGAATGTGTTGACCAGGGCAGCAGTTGAACATTTTCCGTATCCAGAAAGACCCGTACAGGACCTGCAACAAGCAGTCGTGCATTATGCTACTGTAGGGTTTCGCAGGGATCGAATGAAGGGTAGAGCCACGGTTTGTAATACACCTGAAATGTAACGGCTACTGTTCAAAGTGCCGTCGATGCGAACAAGAGGTGACCGAGACGTGTAACCAATGGCACTCCATACCATCACGCCGGGTGATACAACAGTATGTCAAATGCATGCTTCCAATGTGCGTTCATCGTGATGTCGCCAAACACGGATGCAACCATCATGATGCTGTAAACAGAACCTGGATTCATCCGAAAAAATGACGTTTTGCCATTCGTGCACCCAGGTTCGCCGTTGCTTACCCCATCGCAGGTGCTCCTGTCTGTGATGCAGCGTCAAGGGTAACCGAAGCTATGGTCTCCGAGTTGATAGTTCATGCTGCTTCAAAAATAGTCGAACTGTTCGTGCATATGGTTGTTGTCTTGCAAACATGGCCATCTTTTTACTCAGGTGCAGGAATTTTAATGGCCAGGAGTGTAATTAGTTGAGTATCTAGCTTCTAAACTATTGTCATCGGCAGAATGAACTAAAATGGTTCGACGTCGTTCTGTTGGTTCTATGTGATGGGGACAACAACATACAGCAACCGAGATTGTGGTTACAACATAAAGTTGCTGCAGAAGGAGTTGTATTGACTTATATTTACTCTACTAAACGAATTACACAAGCTGTTGGGTTCATATTATGTAGTGAGCAGATAGTGCAATGGAACAACAACGTGACTTACCCAAGCTATGACATGGAGAGCTATAGGAAGGTTGGAAGCGGGGCAGATCCAAGGGAAGTGGCTGCAGCTATTGGAGTGTTCGAAAGTGTAATTTCCAGGACCTAGACGCGATTTCAGTGGAACCGTTAAAAAAGGCAAGACCAAGGTCTCTATAGGTAACACCAGCAAGAGATGAAGGTTATCTCCGGTTAAGAGCCCATGGAGACATGAAGCTGAGTGCAACTCAGCTGTTACGTACCCTCCAGGCAGCAACAAGACGCGTAATATGAACAGAAACAGTGCGAAATCGCCTTCTGGAATGTGTCCTCTACACACGGAAGCCTATGGTGTGTGTCCCATTAAAAGTACGACACCGCGTAGCCCGCAGAAACTGGGCGGAGGAATATTTGTATTGGAGTCGTCAGAAATGGTACCGGGTTCTGCTCACAGATAAGTCGAGACTTCGTGTTTAGTCAGACATTCGTCGTGACGGTCGTGTAGACCGCGCCAAGATGACGTTTCATCCGGCCCCAGACATGCTCAGTGGGGAGAGATCTGGAGATAATGATGGGCAGGGTAGTTGACGCACATCTAGAAGAGCACGTTGGGTTGTACGGGGTACGTCAGGATGTGCATTGTCCTTTTGGAAAAGCGTTTCGCCTTTTTGGTGCAGAACGGTGGCAAGAAGGGTTGAATGATGATTTCAGTGTACCGTCCACTGCTCAATTTTCCCATGATGATCACCAGAGGAGAACGGCCAGTGTAGGATATGGGTTCCTACACCATGATGACCGGTCTGCCTCTGTCGTACACACTCCAGATTTTTGCACTCCCCTGCACACACGAGTACGACCATCATTGGCACCGAGGCAGCGACGACTCTCATCACTGAAGACTCATCACTCTCCATTCGTCCTTTCATAAGCGCCATCATGACATCATTGGAGACGGGCTGAACGATGTTGGGGCGTGAGGGGAGAACACTCTAACGGCATAAATGATCGTGCATCATTGTAAGGGGAGCGATATTCTACACTCGCCATTCTCCTCTAGTGCTTATCTAGAGAACATTGAACAGTGCACGGTACACTGAAACCAACAAGGTGATACGCTTTTCCAACAGGACAATGCAGATCCACATGTATCCCGTACCACCAAACGTGGTCTTCAAAGTGTACGTCAACTACCCTGGCCAGCACGATCCCCATGGAGCATGCTTGGGACCGCATGAAACGTCATGATGGGCAGTCTGCATGAGCGGCACGAAATGTGGCCCAACTGAGGCACCAGATGGAAATTTCATGGCAGGCCATTCCACGTAACCACATTCGGAACCTCTACGATCGTTTCTATGAAAGAATTACTGCTTGCAATGCTGCAAAAGGAGGGTATACGCGGTACTAACGCCAACACTGCAGACGGTCTGGTAACTGTACTTACGTGCGTACGGTTCTGTCTTAGCCGGATCGATGATCTCCATTAGCCATCGGTGAGTTTCGATCGACTCGTTATCCGAAGGCTGTGGCGATGGCTCCATCTGTGTGATATGCACACATTAAGTTTTGAACTAGGTAACAACGCGTCTTCTAAGACAGTGGAATCAGCATTTAGGCTACGGTGAGACAGTTCTATTGTGAGTTTGACAGTTTAACTGTGCGTTTAGCATTATTTGGGATCCTTCCGCTTGGTCAACAATCTCGGTTGATAGTGGTGTCATTTGAAATGTCTCGCCGCCGTTATTGAACAGAGTGATGGCTCAATCCATCCTTCTGCTGATCAAGTTGTTGTAGTGTTATGTTTTGGTATGAAGGACTGAATGAAGATTTGTTTGCACTTTAGTCTGGTTTACGTTTGTGGGTTGATACTACAAACCTTGTTTAAATGACTTTTCCTGGTATGCGTTCATTTACGTGATGCAGTTTATGTCTGGTGATGTTTTTTTTTTTTTTTTTTTTTTTTGTCTTTGGGGGGGGGGGAGGGGGGTAACATCTGTAACCATTATTGCAACTGACCTGTATTGTCTAGTAATTGAATTTGTTAGTCTGTTGTAGCTCCCATGTGGTGTACATCTATTGCAAACTCGTAGTTAACGAACAAGCTACTGTTACTAACGTGGTGATGTCTGAAGGCCATGGAAAATGGCGCGAAGTGGTGGCATGTATTCAAGTTAAATCTTCTGGAACTCTGGGGCCTGTTACAAGACAGTTAGGTCGATTGTGACTTTTTTTTCTTTTTGGAAGATTTATTGTTTTATATCTTGGCTGTATTATTTAAGGTTTAACCAAAGATTCTTGTTTCGAGGATCATATATTAAACACCAGCCCTTAAGGTGTAAAATTTATATTAACAACAATTTTTTTAAGGTCGCCCTTCAGGCGTTGCTGTTTTTTAGAATTGTTTTAAGATAGCCCATCAGGCGTGTTGGTTGTTTAAATGATTAGCTCTTCAGGCGTTGAATTATTAACTTTATCTCAAAACCTGCCCTTGTGGCGTTGGATTGTTTAGATAATTTTTTTATTAATTTAATCTGCAAATTACCTGTATATTGCAGACTAAATAAATTGTGTGTAAGCTGTCCATCAATTATGTGCGAGTGAATAAAAACCGGCTCAGTCCTTCCTTGATCTTTCGGTTACGTGGGGCCGGGTTCGAGATCTGTCGCACGAAACACTGTCTTTGTGATCGTGTGTTGTATACAACCTCAGGACTGTGTCAATAAGATTACCCTCTGCTGTCCGCCTCCGTAGCTCAGAGGAAGCGTCGCTGACTACCACGCAAGAGGCCCGGGTTCGATTCCCGGCAGCGGACTGGGTGTTGTGTGTTGTCCTAATAATCATTATGTCATCATCATTGACACGTAAGTCGCCCACGCGGCGTCAAATAAAAAGACTTACACTAAGGCGGCCGAACAAACCCGCAAGGGTTCTCCCGGCCAAGAGAGCCATACGCTCATTTCCATTTCTCTCTGCTGGGACTATAAATTCATGGTGTTCTTTTCTCGCCTGTCGCGGTGGCCGAGGGGACTGAGGCGCTCCAGTCACGGTCTGCACGGTCACTACGGTCGTGGATTCGAATTCCCCCTCGGGCATGGATATTTGTGCCGTCCTAGTTCGTAAGTAGTTCATTAGTAGTTTGTACGTTTAGGGACTGATGACCCCGTAGTTAAGTCCCATAAGCTATACCAACATTTGATTTGTTCTTTTCTCATTTTATAATTGCCTGATTGAGCCCTGTGGAAATAAATTCGGAGGTGTATACCTGAAATGCACTTGGTACAAGGACGGCAGAGGAGAAGGAAAAGTGGTGAGGATGACGTTGCAACTGAAGACGCGCCTGCAGCAGCGGCGGCTGTGTAACGGAGCCTGTGGATTCCGGTGTCTGTGGTGCGGTGCGGCGCGCGGCCGTGTCCCTCGTGTATATTTGGGCAGTACCTGGGTGGGCCGCGGCGCGCCGTGTTTACTGCAATGAGCCGGCGCTGGCCGGGCGGCGTGGCGGTTTACGGGCCAGATGCGGGCAGCTGGCGCGCGGGGTGTCTTTTATGTACTGGCGGCCACTTTCATAGTGAGGGGCGCGCCGCCAGCCACCAGCACCAGCCACCAGCCGTCGATCGAGCGCGGCCCAGAGTCAAAGGCTGCGCAGCTCAGAAAATAAAAGTCGCCACCTGCAGTGCCACGGCCGGGCACAAAGCCTCTATAAATAAGGCCGGGCGGCCCTAGCGCGAAATGCTGCCTGTCCTCACCTAGCGAGGTCGCAGGTTGCCATTACGAAAAGCCCCTTTCGCACGGGAGGCCGTGCATCTGAATGCACCGAGCCGTTGGTCTTCGGCGCAGAGAGCCCAAGTCCGGCTCACTGTACCCTGACTTCGGCTCTCAGAACTAATTCCCCCCCTCCCCCCCTTCCTACCGTGAGCTGTCAGATGGTACAAAAATGTTCTAATGTCTGTAAATCTATCAGACCAAACTGCGTGGTCATCACTCCGTAGCTTACAAACTACTTAAACCTAGGTAAACTAACCTAAGGACAACACACACACCCATGCCCCAGGGAGGACTCGAACCTCCACGGTAAGCAACCGCGTGCTCCGCAAAAAATTGTTCAAATGTTTGTATTGTCTATGGGACTTAACTACGGGGTCATCAGTCCCTAAACTTACAAACTACTTATGAACTACTTACGAACTAGGACGGCACAAATATCCATGCCCGAGGGGGGATTCGAACCCCCGACCGAAGTGGCCGTGCAGACCGTGACTGGAGCGCCTCAGTCCCCTCGGCCACCGCGGCCGGCCGTGCTCCGCAGCGAGACGCTTTAGACCGCTTTTTTTATGAAGTCCAGTGCCCTATCTGGAAGAAATTTGTCAACTAAAACATAATGGGCCTCGCCATAGTGGGAAAATAACTGTTTAAATGATGCCACATCCGGCATGCTTCATCATTCGTGGCATTTTCGAACTTAAAGGCATATAACGTAAACTAAACTGAGTCCTCCTCTGTTAGCGTTCACCATCCGGTCGGTGTTCCTGGGTGATCTTCTCGAACTTATTAAGTCTGATCCCTTCAATTGGTCGGTATCTTCTTTAAACTATCACTGTCGTCTTCTCGTACCCAGTACACCCCAGCCAGGTGGCGGGTCAGCAAACACTACCTCTAAAAATTTTTTCCCTGTATTTACCAAGTCGTCGTAGCTTCGTGTGTCAACCGCTCGGCTACTCACCGCGGCATCAGATGGTACCTAAACTGCTGCTGTTGGCCTGCAGTTTCTAGAACCAGATAGGCAGAATTTCTTTCTGAGAGGGTCTCATTAAAAAAAAAAAAATAAATAAATAAAAAAATAAAAAAAATAATAATAATAAAATAAAAAAATCGACACTTCGAACAGATCCTGACATATTTTTCAATTTCTATTCAATGTCAGGAACTTCTTTTGATGAGCAGTGTACAGTACAGAAACCATTTACTCGGTTGGTTGTCGAAAATGAGGAAGCATATCGTTTAACAGGAGAAGAGAGGGTGGCTGTGACTGAGGTAGATGCAAAACAAACTTATATGATCCAAAAACATGGAACATTTTATTATAATTTTAACAAGATATATACAAATATATCAGTGAACTTAATAGAATTTTCTGTCATGGCAGTTTTTCCGAATAGTACGACACTGTAAGTATGATATGTATTACTGAAGTACGATGTTTCATCAGATACTCCAAATTGTTGAATTATCAGATTGTTATCGATTTATTGAGTGAGCTGAGAGGGACGTTGTGTGTAACCGCTATTTACTAAGATCGAAGATATTTGGGCGGCGGTGGGTCGGGGGGGGGGGGAGGGGAAGGGGGATGGGGAGGGAGTTGAGTGATTTACTTCAAAGGCGTTTGGCGAAAAAAGCTTGGTGGGTATAAAGAAACTAGAGCAACATCATACTGTTGCGCCGTGTGTGCTACAAAAGTGGGTTAACCTGGCTGATGCAAGGTCGTACAAATTTTTTGCACTTATTTATCAATGACTTGCATTATTTCACATTGTCCTGAAGTTTTCTGTGTTCTGGAATAGCTTCTAAATCTTTCACCAAATATAATAAAGAACGGTTTGTCCTCATTAGACGATGCTGTCCACTAATTCGATCACACTCTGTTTTCTCCTTATAATTACAGAGGCACACGACAGACCTTTACTAGTGATACACTGATAAATGGACGCAAACAAAGAAGTCGCTGAATCAACAATGCGTAGTGTAACTGTGCGTGGAGGTCGACAAGCGGCTCCCTGTATCCTGTATCCCGTGTTTCAAAATTCAAATGTTTGTATAGCTTATGGGACTTAACTACGGGGTCATCAGTCCCTAAACTTACAAACTACTTATGAACTAGCTAATCCTAAGGACGGCACAAATATCCATGCCCGAGGGGGGATTCGAATCCCCGACCGTAGTGGCCGTGCAGACCGTGGCTGAAGCGCCTCAGTCTCCTCGGCCACCGCGGCCGGCGTATTCCGTGTGAACGCTCCCATAAGGTCTGTGTAATGCTAGTAGCAGACGATTCACTTGACAAGCTACATTGCGACTCAGTGACCCGAAGTCGAAGCTCTGCGTCTCTCGTGTGAAAGGCCGCATAAAGCCCAATGTAATCGCTTCAGCTCTCTGCAGCTGGGTGCATGGATGGACCAAAGGGTGCTCTTGCGCGTTGATATCGGTTCCGTCGGTCCTGGTGCACTCAGGCGGCAAAAACCTTACGTACCTCCTGATGCCGCGGCGGAATAGCCGTGCGCACCGATGCCTTGCTACGGTACGCTCGGTCGTTTCATGTCGGAGGTTCGAGTCCTACTTCGGGGATGGGTGTTTGTGTTGTTCTTGGGATAATGGGATAAGTTACTTTAAGGGGAGGCGGAAGGCAAGCGGGCACCATAAAATAAATAAATAAATAAATAATATAAAATAAATATAATAAAAAATAAATAAAAACCGATGTTTATATTTTACCAAATCTGAAATGCCTTGTATTTCCTGCGTAAAAGAGTTTTTGTTTCATGTAAATACGATATTTTTTTTTCTGGTTATGATAGTTTTCCTGGCACTGTATTTAAAGAACGGTGACAACAAGACTTGTGACTGCGTATGCACAGAACAATCCTATGGTCCTAATGTCACAATTTATAAATTAGAGTTCATTTGACGTTTCCAGGAGAGAATTGGGTTCAGGTTGAGAAGGTTATTAAAAGAAAAGTCAAAAATAGTATTCGCGATGGTAAGAAGATACGCGGTAAAGATCACCTGACAAATATTGAAATAGATTACAGAATTATTATGGCTTGGCCACAAGGAAAAATGTAGGGAATTTAGAAAACATGAATAAAGCTGTATCTTTTTCCATAAGCTTTCTCCAAATGAAAATCAAGTGCACGCTCTTTGCGTGAATGATCCTGACACTTGGTGCTAGTACAGCAGAAATGCCAGATATGACCAAAAACATTATTTATGTCCATCAGTAAAGAATAAAATTAAACCCATATTAAGAGACCTTTGTACAGATATATTGTCGAAGAAATGTCTGCATGGAAAAAACTTAAATTTAAATAAATGTATGAATTCTGTCATTTGGCCCGGTTACCAAAAACTGTATTTGTTCAGCTTACAACCGTCAAATTTGGTGTTTATGATGCTGTTTTATGCTTTAATGATGGTATAACTTGAAAACTGGGTGTTTTGGGCTTATTGGGCATAAAATATAGTAAAAATACTGCAAAATCCTTGGGGCAAATAGATGAAGAAAGGAAATCGCAATCCGGCCGCGGTGGCCGAGCGGTCTGCGGCGCGCCAATCAGCACGGCCGCTACGGTCGGGGTTTCGAATCCCCCCTCGGGCATGGATGTTTGTGTCGACTTTAGTATAAGGTAGTTCATAAGTATTTGTAAGTTTAAGGACTGATTCCCCGCAGTTAAGTCCCTTAAGCTTAAGAAATATTTGAACATTAGAAATCGCAAAGCAGATGTTGCTTAATTAAACGGCTAGAAAGAAGGAAGTCAGAAAAGAAGAGGCACATACAGAAGAAAAGAAGATCAGTATGATTCGGATGATGCTCAGTATGGTGCAGGGAATGTTAGTAATTCTCATCAATAACTATACTAGAATTGCCATATTAAACTTTAAATGAATTTTTCTTAAAAACTACATATTTTAATTTCAGGTGCCATTATTTGATAATATAATGGGAACAAAAATGGTTCGACGTATTTCTGATGGTTCTACGGGTTGTAGATAACAACATTACTACAATGATAGTAGTGACAACAGGAGGTTGCAGCAGAGGGTTGGTGTTGACTTATATTTACCAAACGAATTACACCAGCAGTTGGGTTCAGATAGTGTAGTAAGCAGGTAGTGCAATGCAACAAAAACGTGCCTTACCCGAAGCCATGGGACGGAGAGTCACACGAAGGTTGGAAGCGGGACCGACACAGAGGGTAGTTGCTGCAGCTGTTGGAGTGTCCGAAAGTCTAATTTCCAGGACACAGATGCGTATTCAGACAACAGGAACCGTAAAATGGAGGCAAGGGAAAGGTCGTCCACGGGTGACATCACCAAGAGATATGTACCGTTGTCTCCGGTTTAACAATCCGTCGAGACAGCAGCCTGACTGCAAATGTTCAAATGTTTGTTAAGCTTATGGGACTTAACTACGGGGTCATCAGTCCCTAAACTTACAAACTACTTATGAACTACTTACGAACTAGGACGGCACAAATATCCATGCCCGAGGGGGGATTCGAACCCCCGACCGTAGTGGCCGTGCTGACCGTGACTGGAGCGCCTCAGTCACCTCGGCCACCGCGGCCGGCAGCCTGACTGCAACTCGGCTGCAACGCACCCCGTGGGCAGTAACAGGATGCACAATATCAACACAAACAGTCCGAAACCGCCATTGGGAACGTGATCTTTACGCACGGAGGCGTTTGGTGTGTGTCCCATTGAAACCAAGACACCGTTTAGCCGGCAGAAACGGGGTGGAGTAACATTAGGATTGGAGCCGTAACCAATGGTGCCAGGTACTGTTCACAGATGAGTCAAGGTGTTGTGAAAATTCATTGTGAATATGGGGCAGGATCAGCAACTGAATATGTAATGAAAAGCATTTATTTTTTATTTTTTTCGACACAGTTGCACTATTTAGAAGTTGGTAACTAGTTTCGGACTTGTTCGTCCATTTTCAAATCATATGATTACATTGAAATTTAAAATTGGTTAAAATAGATTATGCGTTCACGGGCCCGTAATCATGTATTAAGAGTGGACAACGTACAGATTTTATCAGTCATTTGCTTTATGCAGTGTATTGTTACGGTTGGAATAAGGCCTATGGTTTGAAAATAGACGAACAAGTCCGAAACTAGTTACGAACTTCTAAATAGTGCAACTGTGACGAAAAAAGAAAAAAGAAACGGTTTTCATTCAAGATGTTGTATTCATCCGGACAATCGTGGTTCCCTCATCTGAGGATAACGTGTAACCTGGAACAATCCTGCTTATTATTAATTCACGTAACAAGGCATTCTAGATTACAATTCCTTTATTTCTCTGGTAATCGGTTTCGGTCACTTACATGAGCATCATCAGACCACAACCATAATGTTGCCCACCGATTGTGGTCTGATGAAAGTTATGTAAGTGACCAAAACCCGTTACCATGGAAATAAAGGAATTGTTAATAATATATCGTAAGATCGCTGTCAATCGATAACGCTCTCAAAAATAATCCTGCTTATGTGCAGGAAACATCACTATATCGCAGTGATGGACGAATGGTGTGGGCAGGAGTCAGTATAGGCGGACGTAGGACCTCTGTGTCGTACAGCATGGTGCTATGACTGCTCAGAGGTATAGGGACGAGATCCTTCGAACTTTTGTTATGTCCTACGCTCGTGCCATAGCAGACGGGTTTCTTCTGGTAGACCCACATAGCTGCACTGTTGGACCACATTGTTGAAGCTGAGGGAACTAAATGAATGGAGTGGCCAGCTTGTTCACCGGACTTGAACCTTCTTGAGCATGTCTGGGATGCACTTGGCAGACACTGCAGCCAGACCAGCAACCCACAATGGTTGCAGAGGCGGAAGAATTGGCAAACACCTCTCAAGAGCTGATTAATAACCTCACACTGTCCATGACACGCAGGTGTGTAGCTGTACTGGTCGTCGGAGGTGATCACACGCAATACTGGAGGACAACTAGGATGAATTGTTCACTAATATAGTAGCCCCGTGGAGTTTCGCTCTACGCAAACACCATGTAAACCACAAGTAAAGAGTTGAGCCAGCAAAATATCGTTCTGTATCACGCACAGATTACAACTGTAACCAATATCTGAATAAAACACGTTACCATGTGTATACTGTCTATGATATCTTACCTGATCCTCTAATGGTTTTGGGTAGTGTAGTTGTGGTCTCAGTATTTTTTTGAAATCTTCTCTTCGTACCCTTCTCTGTATGAGCTGAGGTCAACTATACGAAGGTGTACGCAGTGTTTTTTAGTCTCTGAAAACTTTTTAAAAGTGTCACATAATACTTTACTTAATTTGACGCTGTACACTAACTGCGACGAATAAATAAAAGAAAATCAATTCTACATCGAATGAAGGTGTCCAAGTTGTGTAAAAATGAATTACTTTTCGCCGAATAAATTTCAAAATCAAATGGTAAGTTCTATAGCGCCGAGAACGTCGCCTCTAAGCACAATTGGCACTTTTGTTATTCAAACATAATGATTTTCCGAGAGTATTTTGGTAGCAAATAAAGATTTGTGGAAAACGGGTAAACGTAATACCATGATCTACATCTGAAGTACATACAATTAAAATCTTAAACATTTGCTAAGGTTATTATTTTGATATTTGTGGCCCTCTCAGTGACAGGCGTTTTTCCAAAACTTGACAGCTTCTGCCACAGTTTCCTCAGTATAATTGCGGTAAGAACGACTTCCAGTCCTCCTCACATATGTTCTCGGCATGCTGGATTGTTAATATAGTTAGCTGAACTGACAATAAATTGAAAAAAAAAAAAACATAAAATTAAAAAAATGGAGTGACTTTGTGACAACTGTATCTGTCACATAGCCACCCCACCAACCTTCGAAATTTTGGTTACGTCTGTATAACTTTACGCCAGAAGAATATATTTAAGTTCTGTAAACATTAAATGATCGCTAACAAACATATAGGAACACAAGCGAGGTGAACGTTGTGCAATACAAAGTTTGCAGGTTTTCTCCTGGGAAGAAAAAAACACCTTTTAACTAAACCGCTGTCGCAACGACGACAGTTCGCGTAGAAGTGTTAGTGATGACCAACAGATAGCTGAACTTGTTAGGCATATGACAGAATCGCTCATAGCCCTGTGGCAAGCGCAGAAATGGCGCAATATTTAAACTCCTCAAGAAAGTTCACATGTCACAATGTCACCGCAGGTAAGTCACCCCCACTTACGGTATCTGTTAAAGCTACAAATAAAGGGAACATTTGGTGTCACACAGATCGCTATCCATATGTGTCCCGTATTTTTATTTTGGAAATCTGGTCACCCCACGATTAGTTACAGCAATACGTAAGGAAAATGTCGCATCGCCGCACTAAATAAAATGTCATGTTGTTCCGGGTACTTCCGGCAGAGACCGAGCAAAGTCGAGGCAGGCTGAGCGTCTTCGGCCATTTCCGCTTAAGCCCTTTGTATACGAGACGTGCAACACGCACAAGGAAGTCGTTGTCAGCTGCAGCGCCCCTTGCGATAGACCGTCGAACTACAAGGAAGCGTTCAAACATTTGTTGAGTCGTCTGCTTCACGCGTCTGCTTACAGCAAATGAATCGCCGCGCTAACATCACTTTTCGAAACTGTGTGATATATTGCGATGATTAAAACATTAATTTGTGATTTAGACTGCCACTGTGAAAATGTATTTGTTTTAGCGCAGTTCATGCGTAACTACGTCGCTCACATGTGTTAACGTCCTCATTATAAATTGCGATTACATACTTCCAGCCCCTGCGGTTTGAGGCGCCTATGTATATGATGAACAAGCTCAGGTGTTTATACATAGACCTTTCACTTTGATAAAGCTTCAAGAAATGCTCACCAAAAACAAACACTTCATCTGTTAACTACAGCATGTTTCAGGAAAAAAAGGAAATATTTTAGATTATGGTAATAAAGACTATTTGCAGTTAAAATTTCATATAACTTGTGTCCAATTATTATTGGGTACTGAGATACAGCTCTTGGTATGTACAACAAACTGATTTGGATATTTTGACTGATTCTTTTGTCGGTTCTTGGTAGATCACCATATTGACTTTTATTGAAGTAACCGGTTATCGACGTAGTTTAAAGTCTGATTATGTCGTAGTAAGTGTAAAACCGGGTAACTAAGTGGAAATGTACATGTGGAAGACACACAAAATTCTACTTTTAATTAAGTGTGATGTTATACCACCAAGAACCGAGCATAAATCAGTGGAAATTTCTTGATTTACATTTGCTCTTGTGTTTGGCTTTCATATTAACAGCTATATCTCTGTATTCAATAAAAATTGTACACAGGTTATATTAAATTTTTAATGCAATTCCTCTATAGTATCACCTTCTAAAATACTTACGACGGAGTCGAAAAACTACGTTCCTCTGAGCAGGAGACAAGTACACATTCTCAAAGAAATTCCCGACTTGGCTTCGTTTGTCAGCTAGGTTCCCTATTCGGTCGTCTGCGCATGCGCGAAGCACTTCCATACGCGCGAGGATAGGCTCCATCCTATTCCGTCTATTACCGATCGTATGCGTGCATCTTGTGCAAGTGGACGCGTCTACACTGTACGCGGACGGCGTAACCGGTGCATCATGAGTAATCTCGTAAGCTCTCACTTCCCGTGTAGAAAGGGCTTTAGAAGGCAAGGCCTGACAACTGGCCGTGCCTACGTCACACCGAGAGGCCGCCGCCGCCAGCCGGCTGGGCGGCCGCTGGGGCACGCCCACTGCCTCGCAGCGGCCGGCCAGTCCGCTAGCGTTCGCGGCATCTCGATGTGCCCAAGGCACAGTCAGTTGTGAGGCCAGTGGTGATGCTTCGGCCCGCACGTGATCCACACACCAGATTCGCGCGAAGTTTGTCGCGGCACGGCTGGCCCTGGTAGAGAGGACAGTGAAGAGTGACGCCGGGTGGGCCACAGGCGCCAGCTCCGGGATCAGTTTGCAGCGCCGCGACGCGACGTGACGCGACGTGACGCAGCGTTTCGCGGAAAAGTCGGCCGGAGTCAATGAAGAGTGGCAGAGCCGACGCCGGGGCGACAGCGCGGCAGGCGCCACCGCCGGCTCGCACCGCAATGGCCGTAACAGCTGGCTGGCTCTGCCACGGCAGTCGTTTTCATCAATTTAGTCCCAAAACTCAACCAGGACAGCACGTGCTATTCCAGTAACGGCACTGGACAGAACTATTTGGGGATCAGTTGACATATCTAGGTTCTGAAATATTGTCATCGCCAGGATGAACTAAAATGGTTCGACGTCTTTCTGTCGCTTCTACGGAGTGGAGACAACAACATTACAACAACCGAGATAGTGGTAATAACAAAAAGTTGCTGCAGACGGGGTTGGTGCTGACTTGTGTTTACCAAACGAATTACACAAGCAGTTGGTGAACTTTATATATGAAAAACAGTTTAGAGTGCAATGATGTTGTTGTAATCAACTAGTTTCGGTTCTATTATTTCTTTTGGACTATCTTAAGGAATTTTACTCCATTGATTTCGTGGAGCTGGGCTGGTACCTGAGAGCCCTCTAGTGACGCACTGCAAGGCTCCCAGGTACCTGCCCACCTTCACGATATCAATGGAGCTACAATACTGAAGATGGTTAAAAAAAACGAATCTAGTTGATTAAAATAAAATCATTACACCCTAGACTGTTTTTTATACAGGGTGTCTCACGAAAGACGCCTGCCAGGCGACCGCAGTCGTGCGGATCGCGCTCCCGGCCGCCGCCCCCGCATCCGCCGGCCACGGCAGCGCCAGATTTTCAGACTCTATTGTGCCGCGGGCGCATACACTGAGGTAAAGTCTAAAAAACATTGCCATCTGAGTAACCTTACGCCGGCCGCGGTGGCCGAGGTGACTGAGGCACTCCAGTCACGGTCAGCATGGCCACTACGCTCGGGGGTTCGAATCTCCCCTCGGGCATGGATATTTGTGCCGTCCTAGTTCGTAAGTAGTTCATAAGTAGTTTGTAAGTTTAGGGACTGATGACCCCGTAGTTAAGTCCCATAAGCTTAACGAACGTTTGAGTAACCTTACCTTTATTTACAGCAGATGTTCAAAATGCTGTCCCTCTATGGAAAGAGCGGCCTGACATCTCTTGAACACATTTGCGAACACTCGACGAATTTCGGTTGCCGAAGTTTGGGAAATGACTAGTCGAATCCTGTCTTCCAACTCTTAGAGTGTATGGGGATTGCTTGCATATATCTTCTCTTTTAACATTCCCCAAAGATAAAAGTCACAGGGATTTAGATCTGGAGAACGAGGAGGCCAGTCAACTATCCTATCATCAAAAACACTTCGTATTGCTGCCATAGAAGGATTCGAAATGTGTGGTCTTGCATTGTCCTGCTTCAAATAACCGTACAGCTTTTCGTTGGGTGAAATTTTGAACATCTATTGTAAATAAAGGTAAGCTTAGGTTACTCAGATGGCAATGTTTTTTAGTCTTTAGCTCAGTGTATGCACCCACGGCACAATAGAGTCCGAGAATAGGGCAATGCCATAACCGGTGGATGCGGTGGCGGCGGCCAGAAGCCGTACCGCGCGATCCGCGGACGCCTGGCAGGCGTCTTTCATGAGACACCCTGTATATGAATTTAAATAAGACTGCTGTTATCCCAAAAATGGTTCTAAAAATTTGAGTTGGTTAACTGATTCTTCCGTCGATTCTTCATAGAACAAATTCACACAATTTGAAAATTTACAGAAAAAACAGAACTACAGACACAGTAATACCTTTCACCTTTTAACATCCAGTAGCACATAAACATGCACCTTTCCACTCAATGGTACACCGTCTTCTATCTGTTTCAATGTCCAAAGAAAATTTCAAAGTAGAGGTGAATACAATAAAGCCTCAACCAGTGGCTATGATTCAGTGATAATTGATCATATCTTGCAGAGGAAACTAAAACTTCCACCACTTCTCTATGCTCCTCCTGCTGCCCCTTACACTATCTGCAAGACGTGCTGTACTATTCCATATCTAGAACAGGTATCACAGAGTTTCCTACGATTCCAATAACTTCCCAGTTTATATTCAGTAGTAAAGACAAACCCTAGCTATTAGCCAATATTGGGGTATACAGATTTATTTGCCCAGATTGTGAGAAGATTTACATTGGCCAATCAGGTAGGGAAATAGCAAGTTGGAGGTTGCAGTCATGACTCCACTTTTGCTGAACATGTTCTGAGTGAGGGCCACAGATACCAACCACAGTCTCACGTACTCTACTTAGCTAACAAAGGCTAGAAACTCAATCTACAAAAGGCATTAGAAATAAACAAACTACTGGCTCACAGTTCAGGATTAATATTAAATGATCAAACTGTCTTCAATATATCACCTCTTCTGAACCCACCCTAATCATCAGAATTTCCAAAACAACTCACCAGTTCTGTTCCACTTTATTCCTCCAATTCTTGTATCTTATTATTTTACCTTATTTGTTTTTGAGTCAGCATATGTTAGTAATAGTTTTCAGTACTTTTGTCTTACTTTACTGATATGAAGTTGTTAATCTAATTTAAATTTAGTAAAACCATTGGCTGTCTACTTTCTGTGTTAATATCAGTCCAGCTTTCCAATGAATCACAACAGTTTTGTATCTTTCTTTGTTAATACTAATATTCCAAATTATTCTGTACTCTGTCCTTACATTAACTTTTTATTTCATTGTGATAACATAAAACTGGTACGTTAGTTGGTGGAATAAAGTATAGCTGTTCTATTGATAGGAAATACAGGGTCGCTACAGGGATTTGGCAATTGTGAGCCAACTAAAGGTGGTCTGCTTTAAAGCTACTCATTCAAAGCTGATCTGATGTTAAATGCAGCCCTAATAATTATCATCAGGTAGTTAACACTCACGATAACTTTTCAGTCAAGTTGATTAAAGATTAAATGAATACATTTTTTTTATTCATTAACACTATAACTCTGCTTGGTTATGGCCATAATATTAATACCTGCACAGTTAATTAAGAAACAGAGCGTTTAAACCGATTGAAAGCGCAACGGATATTTTGAACAAAGCAAGAACATTACGTAGTCTGCATAAGGATAAATTTGACTGCGAGAGAAATTTTCAAAAAACACAAATCACTTTCTAATAATGCAACTGCAAGAATTTATTTCGCTAACTGACTGATTGCAGAAACTTAGTATCTTGTTCACCTGTGTATTATTGTACAACAATCACTATTATCATTAGATGTCACACCAATCAAGAATCTGTTAATCAAACTCAGATTAGTCAATACTGTGCTTTGATTTTAATAGTCAATAACTTTCAATGAAAGGAAGAGGGTTAGCTTTCTAACTACAAAAGCGAAACAGGTAAAGAAGTTTAACTTTCTCAATTATTATTAACAATAATGATTACATTACCTTATGTTTGGAGAACAACAAAAATCTTCTCAGACTGATACATATATGATACAAAATCTTATAAAGACAGAACTGTGAAAATCAGATTTCAAAATTATTCCAACAGCTCGTACAAAACTTGCTGCCTCACTAGCCAACTAAAGCACGTCCGTTCAATACCAGAGCTACACACCGACTCTCTTTCTGTTCAGCTACTACTCACATACATAGTCTTTGAAAGAGATGTTACACAACAGAGTTAAACATAGACGTAGTTACTCAAAGAACTTCATATAACATTTTACATACAAATATCGATACAAGACAGGCGAAACAGTATTATTGAATTTGTACAGACATGTTTCGAACTACAATTGAATATCTCTATTTTCACCGTTTTTCAGTTCGACTGCATATCTCCGATTTGTTAAGCTTCAGAATTCTGCAATGCACTCCACCTATACCCTCCTATCCTACCCCTCTATTTTGTGTATATGTTTATTCAGTTATAACAGTGTCCCAGGTTTCTAATATTTATTCTATATTTCTTACATTTGTGTCCCCTTATGTTTTAAACAACCCTTCAAACTTTAAATTCTTGTTCAATTTAATTTTATTCACTGTAGTCATTGTTGTCAATAATTCTTACGTTTTCACTGTTTCTCGATATATAGTATCAATGTTTCCTCTTTTGCAGTACTATTAATTTACAAATTTCGTTTAAATATTTATTTACGTTGTAACTCGTCCATCAAAGAAGATAATTTATTTCTCTGCATGTAACATCTCTTCTGATCTGTTGACAATTCAAGTTCTTTGACTAAACTTCAGTAAATTTCTGATGATGGCCTAAGAAGCCGAAAATCGATTCACAAAATAAATAAACGTGTAGAAAAACACAAAATTGTGTATTGTAATTTTCACAAGTTGTTGGGTTCAGATAGTGTAGTGACCAGATAGTGCAATGCAGCAACAATATGACTTACCCGAAGCTATGGCATGGAGAGCCATAGGAATGTTGGTAGTGAGACAGACACAGACGGTAGTGCCTGCAGCTATTGGAGTCTCTCAAAGTGTAATTTCCAAGACCTGGACGTTATATCAGACAACAGGAATCGTTAAAAGGAGGCAAGACCGAGGTCGTCCACGGGTAACATCAGCAAGGGACGAGCGTTATCTCCTGTTGGGCTTTCCTTCCTTTAGAGGTTCCTGTTGACTAAAATCGCGTCCAGGTCCTGGAAATTACAGTTTGAGAGACTCCAATAGCAGCAGCCACTTCCCTCTGTGTATGTCCCGCTTCCAGCCTTCCTATGGCTCTCCATGCCATAGCTTCGGGTTAGTCATAGTGTTGCTGCAATGCACTATCTGGTCACTACACTATCTGAACGCAGCTGTTAGTGTAATTCGTTTGGTAAACACAGGTAAACATAAACCCCTTCTGCAGCAACTTTCCGTTATTACCAGTTTCTCGGTTCTCTTAAAGTTGTTTCTCAACTCCGTAAAACCGACATGAAGACCTCGAACCATTTTACTTCATTCTACCGAGACAATACTTCAGAACGTATATATTTCTACTGGTCCCCTAATTGTTTTGATCAGTGTAGTGCCCAAATCTATTCCATAAAAACTTAGATTCACTCTCATACGGTGTCGTGGAGTATAAAACGTTTTTTGTTAAAAGATAGATATATGTGCCAGATATCATGATGATTAGTCAAATATGACATTCCTTTCGATATTGCATTTAAAACAGGACTTTTGGAGTGTCTCCGACTTTTCTGACTTTCTGCATGTAGCATTGTGTATAATTTCTGATGTTCATCAACATTATGTGGTGTGTAACGTGTTTCCACCTCTCGCCTCACTTACTGCCGGCCGTTATCATTTACCACAGTGAATTGGGAGTAAAAAAAAGGTTTGTACAGCTTATGGGACTTAACTACGGGGTCATCAGTCCCTAAACTTACAAACTACTTATGAACTACTTGCGAACTAGGACGGCACAAATATCCATGCCCGAGGGGGGATTCGAACCCCCGATCGTAGTGGCCGTGCAGACCGTGACTGAAGCGCCTCAGTCCCCTCGGCCACCGCAGCCGGCGAATTGGGAGTCGTCAGAGTACATAACTCTAAGCAAAATGTGCTGACCCGAACGAACAAGCTTCTCACACCAACCAACTCTTTTCTGACTGTGACGCAACTGAAGTGGGACGCATTTAATGGCCTTCCAAAAGTGGAAACAGCCTGACATAACACGTTGACAACCGCGATTACGTCGGAGGCGCGCCAGAGCCACCTGCTGTGGCCGCCGGCGGCCACGTGGCAGCCAACGTGTTAAACATCGCGATACGGTTCGGGCAGTAACTTGTGTGCGAGTAGCGATTGCAGTGTGAGCAGCGATCTGCTTCTCTGCCAGGAGAGGTGCACATCGATCCTCTTGCGGTGTGGTAGTCCATCTACGATTTCTGTCAATGCCTTGCCCGCAACACTATCAGGACCAATCAATTGCCTACCGCTTCTTTGTTAGTTGCCTCCTCCTCTTTCTGTCAACATGATTTGCCTTAACATTGTCATCTTCATTAAATGAAAGTCCAGCTCCAGTTGCAATTATAGGTGCTTTATTTAAGCCCACACTACCGGTTTCGGCCTCTATGTTAGGCCATTTTCAAGTGTGACAGACGTTATGCCGTAGAGAAAGCAACGTCACGAAACCGGTAGTGTGGGCTTAAATAAAGCACCTATAATTGCAACTGGAGCTGGACTTTCATTTAATTTGAACCACAGTTGCGGCAACAGCAACCATCCAGTGATGGAGAAACTAATAATTGTCATCTTCAGCGGTATTTTTTATATCGCGAAATAATACTTTTTGAACAGATCCATTACTCTGACCGAGAGAGATGGCGCAGTGTTTCACACACACACGACTCGCATTCGGGAGGACGGAGGTCAAATCCACCTCCAATCATCCAGCTTTAGGCTTCCGTGATTTACCGAAATCACTCCAGGCAAATGCCGGCCGGCCGAAGAGGCCGAGCTGACTGCGGCGCGCCAGTCACGGTCTGCACGGCCACTACGGTCGGGGGTTCGAATCCCCCCTCGGGCATAAATATTTGTGCCGTCCTTAGTATTAGCTAGTTCATAAGTAGTTTGTAAGTTTAGGGACTGATGACCCCGTAGTTAAGTCCCATAAGCTCTACAAACATTTGAGCAAATGCTGGGGCGGTATTTTGAAACGACACGACCGGTTTTTTTCCCCCTCTCTTTGGCATTCTTACTCAAACAGCGTGAGCTTCGACTCTAGTGTCCATGCTGTCTACAGGACGTTAGACCCTGATTTTCGCTCCTTTCTTCTTCTTTTCCAGTAGTGTGATCACAGTAGTGACACTTTGGCTTCCAGCTGTCGAATTGCTCGCCACAATCGAAAGCACGCAAATTATGTCTTGCAGACTTGTTGCCAGAGGTACCACAAGAAATGCGACCTGAATCGGATAGACAACCTGCGTGGAACACAGCACTGCATGAACTGTCCAATGCATATGCAGACTTCGCCCTAGTGAACACTGCCTGTCCCCTTCATTTACTATGATCACCGGTAGACTGCTCTGTAGTATTAGTCGTCTGTTCCGCCTTATACTCCGTGTGTGTCTGGAAGTTGAATTTGGATTTTGGGTTTTAGAAGATGGCAGTTTAAATTTCATTGATTTGATCGTAACACTGTACGAAGTACCAGTACAAATTGTTAGGCAGTAAATAATGGTTTCTGATAATAACACTATAACACAATTTTTTAAATTATTTTTCAATTATAACAAAATGTATCTCAAGAATATTTAATGGAAAATATTTCCTTTTGCATTAAATGTGTAAAATGTCCAAACCAAAGTACGCAGCGGCGTCTACATGTGGTTGCTTCTGGTCTGTGAACGTACTTAACACTGAAATTGAGCTAATGTCACTATGAAAAAAAAAATCGAACTTCAGAGAAAATTTATCTTGTTGCAGTATATAGCTGGAGAAATTATTTAGATGGAATGTTCTGACGGTGAAACTAACATTTGTCCAATTACCGTAGTTTCATACTAAAGACGATACAGAATTATAAATATTTTAAATGAATGGGGAAACGCTTGTAATATCGTTAAGATACTCGACCAATTACTTGAAAATGACTTTTATTATTTCGTGAAAACTATAATGAAGATTGAAATACTAGTAGATACTCGAACAAATGAGAGAAAATTGTGGCTCTTACGGATAGGACACTCCATATTTTCAGTTCTAAATAATGCACCCGTTTTTATGATGAAATTTCCTGGCAGATTAAAATAACGTGCTGGAACCGGGATTCGAACCTGGGACCTTTGCCTTTCGCAGGCAAGCGCTCTACCGACTGACTTATCCCGACACGACTCACGATGCCGCCTCCCAACTTTACTTCTGCCAGTACCTCGCCTCCTACTTCCAAACTTCACTGTTCTCCTGGCACATAGGAGGCGAGGTACTGGCAGAAGTAAAGTTGTGAGGACGAACCGTGAAGCGTGCCGGAATAGCTCAGATGATAGAGCGCTTGCCCACGAAAAGCAAAGGTCCCAGGTTCGAATCACGGTTCTGGCACACAATTTCTCTGCTAGGAAGTTTCGTATCAGCGCACACTCCGCTGCAGAGTGAAGTTTCATTCCGCTTTTAGGTATTTGTCTACCGTTGCATTCTCTAATAGCGTGCAAGAAATAGAAACACCTAAACCATTCTGTTTTCGTTCTGATCTCTCTTATTTCATTGTGATGATCATGTCTCCCTATTGTAGGTCGGTGCGAACAAAATATGTTCGCATTCGGAAGGGATAGTTGGCGAAAGATATTTCGCAAATAGATCTCGCTGCAACGATTAACGCATTTTTAAAAATGATTTTCACACCAACTCGTGCTCGTCTGTCAGTCCCATTTGGTGGGTATCGTGCAATTCGCAGCAATACTCCAAAATAGGTTAATCTTGTAAGAGTTCTGCCAGTGGAACGTAGCCTTTGGTTCACATTGTCTATAATGTTTTCCATGTGTTGTTTCAAGTTTACCGTCTGTACATTTGATTGATTTATCGTCTAAATCAAGTTTACTGGATTTCTTTTAGTGCTCATATGGACAACTTCACAGTTATCATGATTTAGTGTCAATTGTCAAATTTTGCACCATGCTGGGATCTTATCTAAGACATTTTGCAGTTGCTTTTGATCTTATGGTGACTTTAGTAAGTGATAAATGACAGCATCATCCGCGAACAGACTACGAGAGCTACCCAGATAGCCTCCTAAATCGCTTATACAAATAAGTAGTAGTAGGGGTCCTATATCACTTTCCTGGAAACGCCAGGTACCACACTACCACTTCTGTTCTACTAGATGACTTAGCATCAATTAATACGTGCTGTGTCCTTTCTGACAGTAAATCACGAATCGAATCTCACAACTGTGGCGACATTCCACAACCACGCAATTTGATTAGAAGACGTTTGTCAGGTTCAGTGTCAAAAGCCTTTTGGAAGTCTCGAAATACGGAATCTATTTGTGATCCCTTGATGACAGTACTCATTACATCATGTGAGTAAAGAGCGATACTTTCTGAATCCAAGTTAACTAGGGGTCAATAGGCCATTCTCTTCGAAGTTATTAAAAATAATTGAAGAATAATCAATATAAATATATAAAAATGGAACGTGGGACGTGTGTCCGTATATTTCACTTGGTGGCCAAAATTATTCACTACAGACCAATGGCGGTTATGAATGATAGTAGCCTTTAGGTTCGCGATGTGCACTGTGGTGTTTTGGTCGTGGTGTGTGGCGGTGGGTGAGTGTGGCGAACAAAAATCCGTAAAATGTGGGGAAATACGACGATAGACATATGCTCAAAGATAAAAAGACTCAAAGATAAAACACTGGGAAACACAGACATACATCAACGACCTATATAAACAACATAGACTAGCTAAGGTACTGACATATTTGAAGCAAATTGAAATCTCGGCCGCCATGTTTTAGAACGTCGCGTAGGCGTAACCAGTCGTCTGCTATAGCACTGAATCATGTCACTTTCACTTTGTGCCATGACTTAACAAACCATTCTCTACATGCTTATTGTTATTTTTACAGCCAAGCTAATATGGATAAAGGATAAATGAAAGAAAACAAGTGTGTGGAAGGCAAATCGTAAAGTTTATTTACAAATGGCACATACACTATATCGGCTAAACATCATCTCATTCATGCAAAAAAAAAAAAAAAAAAAAAAAAAAAAAAAAAAAAAAAAAAAAAAAAAAAACACGCCTTTACACTGTCCTTTAGACAGTATTAATTTCGTGTACATTTGCCTAATCTGCTTACCTCTTTCCTGCGCAGATTTGGCTTTACATAAATGATGTATTCTACAACTAAAGTAATTTTTAATAACAGCTTTATTTGGCTGGAGTAATGAAATTCCTCCCAAAATTCCGATGGATACCATTAAGTGCTCGTAGTTGGTAAATAAAGTTGGTCTCTTTCCCAAAATTCTAAATACATATATATACATTTGCAAAAGAAAAGTTTTTCTACAAGATCTTTAGGGGAATTGAACAGGCTGTTTTTATTCATTATAATCCAATTAATTCTGCTTGATTCTCATTTTAGGAGCAAGGAGAACTTCCAAGCAATCTAAACACTTAAGTTTTCTACTCACTTGCTTAATAATGCTTCCAAATATATATTCAACTACTTTTTTTGGAATATGTCAGCATTTCGTATTCTGTCACAATCATGGTCACAATAAATAGGCCTACTGCTCTCTGAATGACTTAAATCATGATTTGCAATAGGTAATAAAAGAGATTCCATCTCTCCTGCTTGGCTACATGACATATCTTCAAAGGAAGCTGATTCAGCCATCCGACTTTTTTTGGAGGTCTCCTTGCTGGCGTTTTTGCTGTTTGAAGATGTTCAGGGAACGCATTAGCCAGAAGCCGCTTTGTATCATTTGTTACATACGTGTATTTCTCTGCAAAATGCGATGAACATATAACTGTATGCAATAGGTTTCCACTTATCTCGGCTCATATTGGCTAACCATCGTCTTGTAAGTTCTTCATTTTGCAAAGGAAAACTTAAAAATATAATTAGCTTACTTTAGTTACAGTAGGACTATTGTATGCAGAAATGTAGTAGGACAAAAGATGAGTACACGAAATATTAGAAACGAAAACATACAAATACCAACTGAAAATACGATATTTCAACAGTCTTATTACCGCGATGCGTACATTTATATGCCTGCATACACTGGCCACGATTTAAGCTTAATAAATAACCTTTCAAGCTTACTACGATACATAAAGTGTGAAACCAAAACACGTAAATAGCGTCGGCCTAACTTCCGTATTCGGTGCATTAGACGTTGGAAAAAATGGCTGCCACAGTTCCTGGTTGCTGCCACAAGCAGCGCCGTTAACCCAGAGATAGCCACTCTATGTAGTTTATATAGCTCGTTGACGTACATTAACTGAGCATTAACTACACTGGCAATACACCAATGATCTCAATATAAACACTGGAAAGACAACTGTGATGCTTACGATCAAAATACTGACAACTGAATTAGAGAGACAAATATACGTGGAGCGTCACGATTTCATAATACATAGTACCATCTCCATATTATCTTTGATCTCACTGCAATACACAGACTGTAGACAAACGTTAATGTATGTCTGTGACGGAAAGTTCGTAAGTCATAGTTTACTTTGGTTTAGCGGAGAGTATCATGTTACTAACAGATTAATAACATTCAGTTAGGTAAGTAATTAACATCTGTGTTTGTATTCTTTATTTTCGCTTTTCTAGAGCAATAAATAAATGGTTGAACTGCATTTAATGCGGCCCGGCAAGCAATCGCTAGGTGGCGTCGCATGTACCGATTCACAGGGAATGAGAAGATTACTAATTTACTAACCGGTCAAGGGTACATCGAGAACTTGCCAACCATAGAGCAGGAACAGCAAACTGATTCACAGGGAATGAGAGGAATTGTCTTTACGCCACCTAGCGAGCAGTAGCCGGGCCGCATTAAATGCAGTTGTACTAAATACTTTTGGGAAAAGCGACATACTCCGAGACTTACGAAGTTTATCGTACATGTGAAAAAACTGATATTGCATAATTCTTAAATCGAGATAGAGTCAAAGGAAAACACAGACATACATTAACTACACAGGCAATACCCATACTGTAGACATACGTTAATGTATGTTTGTGATGGAAAGTTCGTAAGTCATATAGAAGTATATGCTGCTCAAGTGGTAAAATTGCATTGCCAGTTCCAAAATTACCTCCATGTGAATTCTTTGAATATATTTATATAAGAATTCTTTGCAAGGAAAATCGAATTTATTGTAGTTTCCTTTCTGATTTCGGTGTAGGGCTATCCTCATTAGATTTTGAGTTCCTTATGTTTAAGAATGTGTAGAAAACGCCATAGTACAGGAAAGGACAAATTGAGGGGATGTTAGTTACATAGTACACAAAATAACTAACAGATGTCGATGCTTTGTTTTTTCATTCTCATAACTGTGGTGTATCACACTACAACAAGGGGTACACTTTTACTTACGGCATCGGCGTAGTATGCTGATGTTGGCAACGGCCGTTCAATGCTTTTTGAAATATCAGTCACGTAGAATGAGGGGCACAATTCATTATGTTGGTGATGAAATAAATAATTAGTGCTTTTCTCGTCAGTAAATTAATGATCCCCCTAAAGCGAATTTTTCGTTGCCAACGATAGCAAACTAAACTGCCGGCACTGCAAGTAAAATTTAACCCAGGTAGGACACAAAAATAATTAGCTGTACCTCGCATGCCTTGCAATACCATGCATAGGAAAAAGTGCATCATGTAACGGATATCATCTTAATATATATAAAAATTGAGGTGTTTGTGCCTATATAGCTATCTCACTGCAGACAAAACTACACATCGCAAACGAATAGTGTTTGTATGTAGTATTAGGTTTCAGTCTCCCATTGTGCACTATGGTGGTAGCGGGTTGATAACGATAAGGGAGTGGAATATGTGGGAGTTGATAGTTACTGCCAAATATTTAATTCTACGTGTGGGTGTCAATATGTTGTTCCTTAGCAAAAATTACAGAAGGGAGACCAACGATGTCTCTGTGTTGTAGTAGTACAAAGTCTCCCGTTGTACACCATAGCAGTTCCGTGTCGATAGCTATAAGAGCGTGGAAGGTATAGTCGTTGACAGTCGTCAGCTTATATGAAATTCGGACTGAAGACCAGCGATGGCTTTTGACACTATAATAGCAAAGACGTTATATACAGCGATACGTGATGCACATGTTGCATGTTGCAGTTTGAAAAGTAAAAATACCAAGGAAGATGCTAATGCTTAAGAAAGAAATTCCGCGTTCTCGATCCACTTCTAAAAGACAGAAAACGGCGCTGAAAAGTGAATCTCCAGACGATAGAAACTTGACATTCTTAGACATTGTCTATCTTACACTGTAGGCATCAGAGATTTTTCGATATTTCCATCCCTAAGGGGTAAAATAAGGGATAAATGGTTTTTTGAAAATAAGTTGCTATGCAGGCAATTTTGAAGCAAGAAATACAAAACTTCAGATTTAGATTTTCGATTGAAATTTTGAAAACATGTGTTTCGATATTTTTGGAAATTCAACCACCAAGGGGGTGAAATAAGGCAAAATATTTTAAGGATGCTTCTAAGACTATTTTGATGCTATAAAAGCGAAAATTTAGATTTGGAACCATGGTTAAAATTAAAAAAGAAAAATGTGTTTCGGGATGTTTTGAATTCTGTCATCAGTGGTGCAATAAGGGGTGGTAAGTTGTATCAAAGTACTTGATTAGGAAAGCACTTTTAAACCAAAATCTATGAAAATTTATATTCAGAAATAGAAACAACCCATGCAGACCATCCAGCCTACGCGCGCGAAGCAGTGGGAATTAAGCTAGTGTGTTCTAAAATTCTGCTGCAAACCGACGTCAATTGTGTAGCCCTGTTATGCTGCGGATCCCACAAGTACCACTTGTCCCTTAGCATTTGTGGAACAGTGAAAAACGAACAAGATTAGTAATCCCGCTGGATGATGGTGATCATTGAGAGTTGCAGCCGTGTTTCGGAGAGATAAGACGCCCTTGCAGCCAGGGCGGTATCGCTATCTCTGCTGCAGCTGGGACCCGTGTTTCTGGAAGCTAT
This sequence comes from Locusta migratoria, assembly GCA_026315105.1. Taxonomy (NCBI): domain Eukaryota; kingdom Metazoa; phylum Arthropoda; class Insecta; order Orthoptera; family Acrididae; genus Locusta; species Locusta migratoria. The sequence goes on from CM048747.1 coordinate 274,838,925, forward strand.
CGAGGGCGCCGCGGGCGGCCCCCGCCTCTCGTGCTCGCCCTTTCCACCCTGACGCCTCAACCCTGAGTGGCGTCCAGCAAAAAACTCGCCGCACACTCTACGCCCTACACCCTCGGGATCTCAGACCGCTCGATGCGCAGATTAACGTAAGCAGGGCTACAAGGGTCAAGACAAACGTTCTTAACATCGAAACACATTTATCCGTGCAAAATACCCAACTAGTTGTTCAGTAAAGTATGCTGCTGCAATATATATTGGTTGTTCAATAAAATATGTTGGTATGCTGCTCTCTCTCTCTCTCTCTCTCTCTCTCTCTCTCTCTCTCTCACTATATATATAGGGTGTTTCACTAAGTGTGTTTGCCTCTGTAACTTATAAAATAATAGGTGACGGGAAAGTTTAATGAGTTAGGTCAACACAAGAAATGTTACACTTTCTGCGGAGCTATCAACATAGTTTATTGTATCATTTTCCAAAGAGTTACCCCACAAAGATACAATTTTTTAAATGGAGCAATAGTTTTTTCTGACGTGTATTGGATTCGTTTAAACCAGCTGCGTCCAAATCAATTTAAACTACATTCCTATCACTGTTAGTTTGGGAGCTACAACCCTTCAAAGTTCCGGGGGCGGAGGCTGCGATAGCGTAGCTGACTGGCCGAGTGGCTATCCCCTGGGGCACGGCACACTGTCTTATGACTACCAGCCAGTCAGCTACGGTGTCGTAGCCTCCGCCCCCTAAACTTTGAAGGGTTGTAGCTCCCAAACTAACAGTGATAGGAATGTAGTTTAAATTGATTTGGACGCAGCTGGTTTCAACGAATCCAATGCACGATAGAAAAAACTATTGTTCCATTTAAAAAATTATATCTTTGTGCTGTAACTCTTTGGAAAATGATACAATAAACTATGTTCATAGCTCCGCAGAAAGTGTAACATTTCTTGTGTTGACCTACCGCATTAAAATTTCCCGTCACCTATTATTAAGTTACAGAGGCAAACACATAGGGCGCTGGAGCAAATGCAGCGGGTTCCTGGCACGCAGTTTTTCCTGTGCTCCGATTCTCTCAGTGCACTGCAATTCATACGCAATTTCTATCCAGCTGAGAACAGAATGTACACTCTCCAGCAGCGGGGAAAGCTAGTGACATTCTGTTGGGTACCAGGACATGTCGGCATTCGTGGCAACGAAATCGCTGATCGGGCTGCCATGGAGGCTTGCGAAGACTGAGATATTACACACTGTGCCTTTCCCCTGCCGGACATCCTCTCCGTGGCGCGGCGTAGGTCCCTTCGTTTGTGGGAGGAGGCGTGGCAGTCAGTGACGAGCAATAAACTGCGGTTGGTTAAGCCAACTGTCCGACAGTGGCGAACATCCTGTCAGTCACTGAGGCAGCATGAAGTGGCCTTGACACGTCTCCGAATCGGCCATTGTCCTCTGACACATGGCTATTTACTCCGTCGAGAGGATCCTCCGATTTGCGATGCGTGTGGTGTGCAAATCACTGTACGCCACATTTTACTTGAATGTATTTACTAACGTGGTGCTAGGGCAGCAGTGGTTCTGTTTTAGCTGATGACGAGGCAAGTGTGACGAGAGTTTTAAATTTCTGTGAACTTTCTGGACTCTGGCCTAAGCTTTTAGGCTGGAGGTTTTAGGATGTTAACGAATGGCTCGCCCACCAATTCTCTGGCACGGCATTTTGAGAACGTCTACGACTGTAAACCTTGGACGGTCACCATCTATTACTACCTTGCCATGTTTGGTTGGGTCTGTGCTTCGTTCTCCTTATCGTTTGGCTAGTTTGGTTACTTTCCTTTCTGTTTCTATCTGTGTTCATTTCATTTTATTCAGATCACACGTATCGCCTAATTATCTAGTACGGACGCTAAAGACCTAGTTGTCGTGCGCCCATGACATCCTATCCATCCATCCATCTCTCTCTCTCTCTCTCTTGGTTGTTCAATGAAGTATGCTGCTCTCTCTCTCTCTCTCTCTCTCTCTCTCTCTCTATATATATATATATATATATATATATATATATATATATATATATATATGTGCTTATATTTCACTCTGCAGCCGAAACTACACACCGCAAACGAATAGTGTTCGTATGCGGTAGTAGGTATCAGTCTTCCATTGTGCACCATGGTGGTAGAGGGTTGATAACGATAAGAGGGTGAAAGATATGGGAGATAAAAGTTACCGACTTATATAAAATTCTACGTGTGAGTGTCAACAAACACTACTCAATGGAGACGAACGCTCTCTCTGTGTTGTTGTAGTACAAAGCCTCCCGTTGTACACCATAGCAGTTCCGTGTCGATAGCTATAAGGAGGTGGAAGATATAGTGGTTGAAAGTCGTCAGCTTATATAAAATTCGGACTGAAGCCCAGCGATGGCTTTATATACAGCAAAACGTGATGCACATTCTTCAGTTGTTATTCTGCGACAAGCGAACTGGTAAAGACATATAAGTGCATATTGCAGTTTGAAAAGTAAAACTACCAAGAAAGTTGCCAAAGCGTAAGAAAGAAATTTAGCGTTCTCGATCCGTTTCTAAAAGACAGTAAACGGTGCTGAAAAGTGAATCTACAGACGATAGAAACTTGAAATTTGTAAACGTTGTTTATCTTACACTGTAGTCATCAGCGAGTTTTCGATATTCCCATCCCTAATGTGGTGAAATAGGGGATGAACGGCTTTTTGAAAGTACGTTGCAACTTTGAAACAAGAAATAAGAAAAGTTCGGATTTAGATTTTTGATTGCCATTTTAAAAACAAGTCTTTCGATATCTTTGGAAATTCAGCCATTAAGAGGGTGAAATGAGGGAAAAACTGTTAAGGATGCTGCTAAGACTAGTTTGACTCTAGAAATGCGATACTGCTGCAACAATTATTCAAACAAACTACGTAACTTCAAAATGTGATTACTTCTTCAGGAAAGTGAAAAAATTGGGAGCTCCGGTTACCTGGGGATAATATTTTTCAACGAAACATTTTATCTCGACTTATCTCGGAATAATCAGTTAGGAGGTTAATTAATCTTTTAATGCAACATACATAGATAGCGTAAAAAAACTTTGAAATCAGTTCACAAGGTCTAACCTTGTTCGTTTGTTATATTGAATGAATGGATACAAATTTTCTCCGATATTGGGATTATGTATAACCAGTGATTAAACCCCGATCGCTACGTATTAAAATTTTCAGCTAGCTCTACTTGAAAACTGTATATTCCAAGGCGAATTCTAATATGTGCTAGGCATTTATACGCAGAATCGACTGTTTCTTGCAGGCAGGCTTTGCAAAAACGCTATCTTTACATCCCTTTAAATGAATTTTTCTTACTTAAAAATCTTTGTAGTGTGGATGAAATGCTTAATGCCATTTCACGTTTGAAGAACTGAAATACAAGAATTAAATGATTCGCATCACTCGAAATAATACCTGCTATGGGAGATACAGCTTGTCCACCGTCTTTCTATCCACAATACAGACGAAGCGGATGAAGTACTTTTTCCTTCTTTTCTTTCAAGTTAAAATGTTTGTAAGCCTAAGGGACAAACTTCTGAGGTCACCGGTCCCTAGACTTACAAACTACTTGAAACGATACACACCCACACTCACACCCACAGACACACACACACACACACACACACACACACACACACACACACACACATATATGCCCCACGGAGGACTCGAGCCTCCGACGGGGAGCGACCGCGTAATCTGTGGAATTCCGCCGTACACCGCGCAGCTTTTGCCCAAGTCTTCACTTTTATAGCTGCTTTGACGCGACACACCACGAAATTCAACCCTGGGCCAATTTCAAAGTAATACTTGCTCCATACGTCCTCAATTAGATGTTTTCTGTATTTCAGTCCTTGTCTTCCTGTACACTTTTTACGCTTTACAACTCCTACTATCATGGGCGTTCATGCCTGTTGTCTTAACACATGCCATGTCATCCTGTCCGCTCTTCTTGTCAGTGTTTTCCAAATTTTTGTTTTTACTGTACAATGCTACAAAAATATCCCTTATCATATCAGTCAACCTAATTTTGAACACTATTCTAGAGCAGCACATCTCAAATCCCTCGAATCTCTGACCTGATTTTTCCCAGTGTCCACGGTGCGCTTCTACAGAAAGCTGTGCACCAAACGTTTATTCACAAAAATGTATTCCTCAATTAAGTCTAATGTTTGATACCAGTGGACTCCTCTTGGCCACGAATGCCCTCCTTGCCTCTCCTAGTCAACTTCCTATATCCTCGTTGTTTCATATGTCGTGAGTTGTTTTGCTTGCAAGGTAAGAGATTTCCTTAACTTCATCTACGCCGTCATCATCAATATTAATAATACGTTTCTCCCTTCTTTCATTTCAGCTACTACTTATTTTTGTATTTCTGCGGTTTACTCAGAATCCATATTCTGTACACATTAAGACTATTGATTAGTTCAACACATCCTATAGTTCCTCTTCAATTCCACTACAGATAGCAATGTCGGCGGCGTTTTGACGAGATGGCGGGTGTCTTGAAGCACTAATTAAAAACACACTATGAGTTTTGTGATGGTCGCCTTACAGCGGATGTAAAACGCAGAATGGCAATGGGAAGAAAAGCGTTTTTGAAAAAGAGGAAGTTGTTAACATCGAATATTAATTTGTGTAAGGAAATCGTTTCTGAAGGCATTTGTGTGGAGTGTTGCCTTGTATGGGAGTTAAACATGTACGATAAACAGTGCGGACAGGAAGAGGATATAGGCTTTTGAAATGCGGTGCTACAGAAGAATGCTGAAGATTAGGTGGGCGGATCACATAACTAATGAAGAGGTTGTTGTTGTTGTGGTCTTCTGTCCGGAGACTGGTTTGATGCAGCTCTCCACCCTACTCTAACCTGAGCAAGCCTCTTCATCTCTTCATAAGAACGGCAACCTACATCCATTTGAATTTGCTTACTATATTCATCTCTTGGTCTCCCTCTGCGATTTTTACCCCAATGCTAAATTCACAATTCCTTGATGTCTAAGAATGTGACCTACCAATCGATCCCTTCTTTTAGTCAAGGTATCTCAGAAATTCCTTTTCTCCCCAATTCTGTTCAGTACCTCTTCATTAGTTATGCGATCCACCCACCTAATATTCAGCATTCTTCTGTAACACCACATTTCAAAAGCCTCTATCCTCTTCCTGTCCGCGCTGTTTATCGTCCATTTTTCACTCCCATGCGAGGCAACACTCCACACAAAAATGCCTTCAGAAAGGACTTCCTTACGCTTAAATTAATATTCGATGTTAACAAATTTCTCTTTTTCAAAAACGCTTTTTTTTCTCGTTGCCATTCTGCATCTTGTATCATATGTACTGCGGCCACCATATGTTTCAAAAGGGAGGAAACAGCGGCTGATTCTCATCGAATGCTCTCAAGCTATTAGTGCAAGAACGCGAGCCATGCTTCCACGTCTACGGCGAGACCGAATATTCACCGCTCCAAAATCATGCTTTGCATTTGGTGGGCTCAGCTGGCCGCGGTGGAGTAGCCGAGCGGTCTAAAGCATCTCGCTGCGGAGCGCGCGGTTGCTCGCCGTAGAGGTTCGAGTCCTCCCTGGGGCATGTGTGTGTGTGTTGTCCTTAGGTTAGTTTACCTAGGTTTAAGTAGTTTGTAAGCTACGTACTGATGACCACGTAGTTTGGTCCGATAGATTTGGCTCGGCGTCGTTTACTATGAGCTGTTAAAACCAAGTGAAGCAATCACAGGTGCTCGTTACCGAACGCAATTAATGCGTTTGGGTAGACCATTAAAAGACAAACGGCGAGAGGCACGATAAAGTGATTTAGCAGTACGACAACGGTCGACCCCATGTTGCAAAAGAGGTTAAAAAGTACTTGGAACGGTAAAATGGAAAGTCCTACCCCACTCTCCGTATTAGTCAGACATTGCTGCATTTATCACCTGTTTAGATCAATGGCGCATGGCCCGATTGACCAACACTTCCGATATCATGAAGAAGTCACAAATTGGATGGATGCGTGGATCGCTTCAAAAGATGAACAAGTTTTTCGACGCGGAATTCGTAAACTGCCTGGAAGATGGAAGAAAGTAGTGGCCAGCGATGGAAAATACTTTGAATGATACATTTGTAACTAATTTGTTTCATTGAAGCCTCAAATGTTTGGGAAAAACAGTGGAAGCAAAGTTGTAGATCTTGTGTATATATGTATAAAGGCAACTTCGAATTAGTGCAAATAAATATTACAGAAAGTTTGTGCTATTTCATCAGTGAAATATATTGAATCTTTTTGAGATTTTTTTTTTTTTTTTTGCTCTATTGGTAGTTCTGTTCATTGCGGACGCTGATCATGTTTGTTCGTTTTTGTTCGTTGTGTTGTTGGCTCAGCTTTTTTTATTGCAGAGGGCGCTGAGCCCTCTGACCGGGCGCGCTGAGCCACGGCGCCCGGCATGGGATAAACATCGAAAAGAATTCCTGTCAAGTGACATTTACACTTCTGAAGAAATCTATTTCTTGTCTTTTGAGCATTGAGGCAATAATCAATAAAATAATACACTTCATCGAACCTGCAAAAAGTATTTACTAAAATTTTTGAACGCTAGAAGAAGACGTGTTCGTCAGTTTTCTAGAAACTTTGTGATGGTGATAGCCTTCGGAGAAGAAGTCTGGCTAATAAATGGTGATTAATTCTACTTCTTAAAAAAACAATATTTGAATTAAACAGCAGATATCACTACTAATTAAGATGAGATAAACCAAACCGTGAGAATAATGGGGATAGTAACAGCTCGGTAGTCGCAGCATATGTTTTGAGACTGTGTGCCTGTGTTGGCGCAGGGATTTAGCTCAACTATCTTTCAGCAGAAGGTCTCTAGTTGGATTCCGGCCCCAGCACAAATTTTCATATGCGCATGATGTAACATTACAACACCTAACAGTCGCTGAGACTCTTAAATTCCAATTAAAATGTTATTTATTTCATTCGGAAGTGTGCTTTATTTCTGTATTCGCAAAGTACCTTAACTTTTTTCTGCTTTTTCTTCTTTTGTAGATCAGCTGAAGAATTTCTTCTGTTACCATGCCTCCTTTCTAGTTCTCTTCCCTATACCTACGTTAGTCATTCAAACATTTGTGATTGATTTTTTCGGATATGACCATTCCTCTTCAACTGAACTATCCAATCTGGCATTCCTCATCTCACTATCTGCATCTTTAGCAAACTTCATCTACGTCTTATCATTCTTCATTACATCTCCTTCCTCATTGGTGCTTTCTGACCATACTTCGCAACTTCAGTCTACACTTCATCATCACTAAATGATAATCTGAGTCTATATCTGTTCCTGAGAACTCTGTACAATTTAATATCTCGCTCTTAAATCTCTGTCTGCCCGCGATGTAATTCAGCTGGATCCTTTCCATGTCTTGTAGTAATGAGACAAAATTGTCTGTCAGTCACAACACCTGTCAGCTCAGTTTCTGAGGTAATAATTGTTAATTATGTATATATTTTTTCCAAATAATGAATAAATGTATAATTTAAAATTATGTATTGAAAACTTTTTTTTTTTTTTTCCCTTCTCTTTCATCTTCACTACGAGTGACGAAGGGCGTCGTCTCTTCACCTACGTCGTCAGCATCAGTGATATTTGTAACCGGCCACTACCTAACGTTACCCCATGTCCTTCGCTGACGAAGGATGACGTCGTCCGTCTCTGGATTTTACAATTAAAATATGAATTGAAAATGTAAATAATAGAAAGAAATGTAAATGCATAAGCATTTGAAGTTAGTTTATATGGAGTCTTCATTACGATTACATGTCAGGCAATTCATGTAAGTAGAACGCTATGTCGATGTTATATCTGACTCTACGTTTAATAAAAAGTGATAATTTATCGTGTTTAAGTGTGTCGATAACATTATTATTGGAAGAGATTTTTATTTGTTTGTTTTGAAGCATGAAGGTAATTGATATCCAGCCGGAAAATAGTAGACGTTTTCCTGTGTAACAGACTTGATATAAGCATTTTAGATCGATTAATAACAGTAGTTTTTATTAATTACTAGTTTATATGCCCGTGCTTCGCAACGGTTGTTGAAGGAGGGCCTGTGAGTATCATGACTTTTTAGGGTTCCGGACCTCAGTCAGTAAAAATTGAATCCTTGTTGGTTCGCTCTATGAATAAACTCCGTTGTACAAGCCAAGATCAAATGTAAGTAAAATATATTGTCCGAAACGATGTATCTTCATAAAGATGTCAAATGTAAGTAAAAGGCATAGTCCGAAACAATGTATCTTCATTACGTTTATGGTACAAAATGTGAAACGTGCCAAAATAAGAAAAGAAATGTCGTTAAGTATTTAATACACAAAGCGAAATCAGTAACACTATGTTTAATGTTTGTTGGTATTGGTAGACATAAGATTGCTTAATTCTGTCACAGACGTTGAGCATGCATCAGCGGTATATATTAATTCTTTGGTGCACTGCAGCCCCTCTATCGCTTGTTTGCTGTACTACACAATCCATACTTCAGGTATAACCTACATCTAAAACAATTTCTCTGATTCCACTTACATGAGACGAAGTTGCTCCTTGCAAATCCGTCAGGTAGTTTAGGAGATCGGTTATTTCTAAAAGATGAACAGAACGTTACTGAAAACACATAAGATTGCGATGTATATTTTTTCCATGATCTGATTTTGATGAAATCATGCCTATTCGTCGCCCCAATCTTAGCTCAATTTTCCTGTGAAAACCGCATGAAACTGTGTCAATAGCTGTAATACGTTTGCGAAACGTGTTAGAAATAGGCATATCTTCATGAATATGATTTAGCTTACATTATACATCAGTTATATTCGCCATTTAAAACATTTATTTCATGATCATTCATATCTCTGGACAATAGGCTGAGGCATGGAAAGCTGCAATATAGTAAGTATTTCCTTAATGAAGTAGAAATATCACTGAAAACAATTATTATTCTTACGGTTGGCTCTCTTTCCGTTAGATACGCTTTAGTCGCTCCAAGCGTGAGACTTAAACTTCCATAGCAGTTGTACATATATGTTAGACTCTGATACCAATACATAATTATATGGTTTAAACATGGCGAGGATTGTATCAGTTTTATATTCATTGCGTTGAATATGGTAAATTTGAAAAGTCAAAGAGCAAGTAGTATTTTCAAAGGGTAATAATCCGATTGCCTGATCTGTTTTTGATGAAATGAGCCAATATGTTGCCCCAGGATATTCTCTATTTATCTGTGATACCCCCATGAATGTTCATTTAGTAGTTTTGGAGATTACTCTCCACAAATAGAACATGCGGTGGTTTCAGAAAAATATTTAAATTGTGATATCTTACTTTCTCTGATCCGATTTTGTGAAATGAAGCGTTTCTGTAACCGAAAGATAGTAAGATACACTCACGTTTCCTGTGAGAAACCCTGAAAATTCGTCTATTATTTTGGAGATGAAAGAGAAACATGACGGTTGTCGATGAAAAACGTTAAATTGTGATGTTCTTCTTTCCGTTAGCCGATTATTATGAAACTAAGTCTATATATTGTCCCAAGGTACGTTGAAGTTACCTGTGAAAACCCCGTGCGAATTTGTGAAGTAGTTTTGGAGAATTGGTTTCTAATAGATGAACAGACAGACACAACAGTCTGTGAAAACACTTCGTGATTCTATGAAATCATGCCAAGATCCTGAACCAATCTTCGTTCATGTTTTCTGTGAAAACTGCATGAAAATTCGTCCAGTAGTTTTGAAGATTGAAGTGAACAGCGACAGGTCTACATTTAGTATTAGTATATATATGTTGTACAATTGAAAAATTTTGCAGGAATATCTGTTGCGAATATGGTTAGTAGTAAAGAAGTAATAGATTAAAACGAGACACTTGATGGAGCGGTTTTCTATGAACGTTACTCTTCACGTCCTCACATCTCATGAACTACGTGTCGTAAATGGTGATGTAATTTCGAAAAAAAAAATTATTATTATTATTCTTTTCATTCTCCACTCCGAGGAGTGGAGCGGGCTGTTTGAGATCCGGCCCATAAAGAGTCGCGGTTCTATTCAGCCAATTATCAGACAAGCTGATAGTGGGGCAAAGGAGGGGGGATCCCAATTGGGAATTATTGTGAGGGGCTTACCAGTTTCGGCATACGCCTTACAACCAAGGAAAACCTCCCGAAAACCTTGGTCGGAACCGGGGGATTGGGACCAATTTAATTCATTTCCGGGAAGTTGCGCCAGACTCTAAATGGATTATCGGGAGAACACGAGTGCACTCACGACAATCAAGGATCGGACGCCGAGTTACGTAATCTCGTAGAAATCAGCTCGACCAACAGTGGACAAGCGTCCCCCAACAGGAACCGCGCCTGTCATCACGGTATTCTTTGCGACCGATCCTGAAAAACGAACGAACATTCAGCTTTAAGTGTGTATTCTGTCTGCAAATTTCCTGCGAGTACAATTGGTAGTGTAGAAATTATAAATTTTACGTTATACCGAATGCCATAATTTTGCTCCATGAACAGCGGAAAAGTAGTAAGCGAGAAACGTTTTTTCCTGTTATCATTTTGATGTGGTTGCCTGGGAGAAAAAGTTTAATAAATGTTTGAAATTATGTTTAAATTTTGTTGCAAGTCGCCAAGTACTGTCATTTTCACATAGTATATTTATAAAGTTTTGTCGCATTATGAAGCAGTTTTTTGCGATTCATGACGTTATATCTCCTGACCCATGTGTCGTACGTGGTTCGTACTCCTACAGCAATTGTTATCTCACGTAAGAAATATGTGTACCAAATTTGGTTGAAATCAGTCCAGTGGTTTAGGAGAAAATGAACAGCATTATTGTTTGACGCAGCTGTTTTTCGCGCATCTCATTGTTTATGACGTCATATCTCCTTACGTATATGTCGTAGGTGATTCTTAACCCGACAGCGATTGTTGCCTGATAGTAAGGAACATGTGTACCAAGTTTGGTTGAAATCGGTCCAGTAGTTTAGGAGGAGATGTGGAACATACATACATACATAAAAACATACATACGGTCTATTTTATAAGATGTAAGATTCGATCTCAAAGTTTGTAACACCAAGTGAAAACGACGTTACGAATTCAAACTACAACTTCTTGACATTTCTGCAAGTTGATGTTTACTGATAAAACAATCCATCTTCTTATAAAAGAACCTAAAGGAACATAATGCAATTTTAATTAATCACTTGATTGAAGGCTAGAACAGGGAAATTTTACGTATCTGGTGTATGTGTGCCGCGCAACAACTTTAAGAACAAAGTCCGACGTTTCTCTTATGACAGCCTTTAAGCAATCGAGAAAAGCAATATTTTAAAGGTAACTGTTACATGTAGTTTTGATTTTTGAAATAATTAAACTGCATCGTAATCCACTATGACTAGACGATGTCTTATCACAACTCAACGTAGCGCCCAAGATGACAGGACTAGTGTGAAATTACTGAGTACACACGTGAATTCTATTTAAATATAAATTCAATAACTCGGAGACGGTTTTTCGTCTCGAATATGTCTAAGACATTACAGATAAAGGTGAAGCAATGAATTATGTGGCGGGGAATCGAATCCAGACCTCCATACTTACTAGGCAGACGTCTTACCGTTAGACCACCGCACCACTAACAATTAAAGCGCCTCGAAATAGTCTAAGTACGACTTCCCTCCATATCAAACTTCAGTAAGCATAGAGGTCCGCGTTCGATTCCCGGCGGCATCACAAATTTTAATTCATTGCTTCACCTTTATCTGTACTGTCTTGGACATAATCGAGACGTAAAACCATCTCAGTGTTACTGAATTTATATTTAAATTGATATTTATATCATTTTAGCCGGAATGTTCCACCATGTCCATTGCCGAGGTGCTGCATGGCGAGCCTTGGCAGTAGTGACAATTATCTATGGAACACAGAAACTGAATTAAAGCTTGTGATGTGGAGGGAGGACGTACTTAGACTATTACGAGGCACCTCAATCGTTTGTGGTGCGGTGGTCTAACGGTAAGACGTCTGCCTAGTAAACATGGAGATCCGGGTTTGATTCCCGGCCGCATCACAAATTTTAATTCATTTCTTCACCTTTATCTATAACGTGAATTCTAGTATGTAAAGAAACTCGCACTGGTACATCACAGTAATAAGAAGAAACAAGATCTGAAGAAGGGAAACCGCGCCCTCTGCAAAAAGCGACTTCCGGAGCGTGAGCCTGAGAGGTTGCAGCCTACGCGGTCGGTTGCATCTATCCAGTCACGGTCTGCACGGCCAATACGGTCGGGGTTTCGAATCCCCCCTCGGGCATGAATATTTGTGCCGTCCTAGTTCGTAAGTAGTTTGTAAGTTTAGGGACTGATGACCCCGTAATTAAGTCCCATAGACTATACAAACATTTGATTTTGGTTGCATCTACATCAACATGGATACTCTGCAAGTCACATTGAAGTGCATGGCAGAGGGTTCATTGAACCGCTTTTATAATGCTTCTCTAGCTCCATTCTCTAATAGCTTGCGGGAAAAAAGCACACCTAAATATTTCCGTTTTCGATCTGATTTCTCTTATTTCGATGATCACGTCTACCTATGTAGGTTTGCTGCTAACAAAATCTGTTCGCATTCGGAAGAAATAGTTGGTGAAAGGAATTTCGCAAATAGATCTCGTCGCAATGAGTAACGCCTTTCTTTTAATGATTTCCACCCCAACTCGTGCATCATTTCCGTGACACTCTCTCCCCTACATCGTGATACTGCAAAACGATCTGCCCTTCTCTGTACTTTCTCTAAATCGTCTGTCAATCCCACTTGATGGGGATCCCACAATGCGCAACAATACTCCAAATTGGACGCACAAGTAAAGCTGTTGCATTTTCTAAGTGCTCTTCCAACGAAACACAGTCTTTGGTTCGCTTTCCCTACAACATTTTCTATGTGTTAATTCCAATTTAAGGTGTTCGTAATTGTTACTCTTAGGTATTTAGTTGAATTTACGGCCTATAGTTTCAACTGATTTATCGTGTAAATGGAGTTTATAGAACTTCTTTTAGTTGTCATACGGAGGACTTTCACAATTCTCATTATTAAGGGCCAATTGCAATTTTTGCACCATGCTGATATCGAAATCATTGTGCATTTGCTTTTGAATTTCTTGTAAGTTTACTAACCGATAAGTGACAGCATCATCCGCGAACAACCAAAGAGAGCTACTCAGATGGTCTCCTAAATCGTTTATAAAAATTAGGAGCCCTAAAACACTTCCCTTAGCCGCGGCGGATTAGCCGTACGTAGTGGGGTGCCGTGTTGCGGTGCGCACAGCCGTCCGCCTTTGGAGATTCGAGTCCCCCCTCGGGCAGGGGTGTTTGTGTTGTCCTTAGGTTACATTACCTTACTTTAAGTAGTTTGTAAGTTACAGACTAATGACGCAACAGTTGAGTGCGATAGATCTACAAATATTTCAACATTTTTGAACACTTCCATAGGCAACGCCAGATATCACTTCAGTTCTACTCGATGACTTTCCATCAATTATAACTTACAGCGTCCTTTCTGACAGGAAATCACGAATCCAATGCACAATTGTGACGCTATTCCATAAGCACGCAGTTTGATTAGAAGAAGCTTGCGAGGTACAGTGTCAAAAGCCTTCCGGAACTCTAGAAATACGGAATCTATTTGACATACCTTGTCTATAGCACTCATCACATCATGTGAGTAAAGGGCTAGCTGTGGTTCACAAGAATGATACTTTCTGAATCCGTATTGACTATGCGTCAATAGGTCGTTCTCTTCGAGGTAGTTCATAATATTTGAGGAAAGTATTTGTTCTAAAATCTTGCTGCAAACCGACGTCAATGATAAAGGCTTGTAATTTTGTGGATAACTCCTATTGCCTTTCTTGAATATTGGAGTGATCTGTGCAACTTTCCAGTCTTTGTGTACGGAACGTTCGCTAAGCTGGCGATTGTATAACTAGGTATGGGGCTATTGCATCATCATAATCTGAAAGAAACCTAATTGGTATACAATCGGGACCGGGAAACTTACTTTTGTTCAGTGATTTAAATTGTGGTAATACTCGAAGGGGTATGTACTTCTAAATTAAGCATGCTGGCAGCTGTTCTTGATAAAAATTCTGGAGTATTTGCTTCTCTTCTTTCATGAAGAAATTTTGGAAGGCTGTGTTAAGCAATTCTGCTGTAGTAGAACTGTCACAGTAGCAGGACCGTTACTATCGCGTAGTGATGGTATTGATTGTATTTTACCGCGAGTATACTTCACATACGACCAGAATTTCTTAGTGTTTTGTACCAAATTACGGACAGGGTTTCGTTATGGAATTTATTATAAGCTTCTCGCATTGAAGTTCGAACTAAATTTCAAGTTTCTGCAAAGACAGCTAGTTTTGAGGATTTTGTGTCCGTTTAAATTTGGCGTGCTTCTTTCTTTGCTTTTGCAAGAGTGATCTAACCTAAATTTTACGTAGACAGTGACTTTCCTCTTATTAGTGTGCCAAGTTACATCGCAATCGGATGAAGGGTACGGCAGTGCATAAAATGCGAACACACAAACGTAACTTTTATGTATTAGATAAAAACAGAACAAATGACGAACACCTGGTCTCCTCCATTAGACTATATATTAAAAGTTATACACCAAATAACTAGGACATTTTTAACAGAACATCCACTCAAGTTTTACATTAAATGTAATAAGATAATATTTGTAACATATTATGAAATACAATTTTTATCTATTGAAAAATTGTGAAGATGTTAAAGTTTACTTTTTAATATGGTTTTTTAATGTGATGAAAAATAAAAATGTAGAAGTTAGGTTATTATTCAAAGATGTAGATCACTTTGATACGGTGGTATGAAATAGTAGATCGTAAAGCCTTTGTGATTGCCTACCCCTGTATTAGTCTTTTAAGAGAAATGTTTTCTAAACTTATTCAAAAGTGTATAACCTTAAAGTTGTCAAAGTCATATTTTGGAAAGAATGAGGTGATATTCTTAGGCCATATAGTTAATAAAGATGTTATAAAATGTGATCCTTCACATGTTGAAACTATCACAAAGTTGTGATTCTTTAGCTTCTCCCGGCGTAATTCTAGATGAAAAAGTTCACGGGTGTGCGGCCGGATCCCTGTGTCAAACTGACACAATATTTCGGCAACCAGAACTTGACCACTTAAAGACTGTATTCCGTAAGAACGGCTACATAGAGTTGCAAATTCGGAGAGCCCTACGACCCACACCAACTGAACGACAGGCGGAAACTGCATTTCTGCCATACTGGCGCACTATCCAGCAAGATAGGACGGATTCCACGAAAACATCAAGTGAAAACGGTTTTCCACCTACCAGCCAAAACTAAAGCTTTGCTTGGCAGGATGAAGGATGAGCTGGGTCTACGTAAATCCGGAGTTTCTGAGATCCCATGCCAATGTGGTGAGACTTACATCGGCCAGACGTTGTGTACTGTCGAAGATCGCTGTCGTGAGCATCAGCGACATACAAGATTACAAGAGCCAAACACATCGGCAGTCGCAGAACACTGTCTTTCGGAATTACATGGCATGGAATACAAGAATACGAGAGTTCTGACTCAGACGTCCAGCTTCTGAGACTGTGTAATTAGAGAGTCCATCGAGATCCGAGTGAGGGAACCGCATATTAATCGCGACATCGGCTACACACTTAGTGGAGCTTGGAAACCTGCACTCAGCATAGATAAGAAAAGATGTCGTACAACGAACTGACGTCGGCCGGGGGTGTGGCTACAGAGCGGACGCCGCTGGGCGCGGACGTCGTAGGGAGCGAGGGGCCGCGAAGGCGACGCCAGCAGACATCTGCGGGCGCGGACGGCGTATGGAACAGCGGAGGGAGGGAGGAGATAAAAGCGTCGCTATCGCTCCTAGGCAGTCAGTTCATCAGAGCACCTGATGATGGCAACAGGTCTGGTTGCCAAAATGTCGTGCCAGTTTGACACAGGGATCCGGCCGCACACCCGTGAACTTTTTCATCTATCACAAAGTTAGTTATGATGTTATACCACCCCGATTTTGAACAGGATTTCTGTATCTAAACAGATGCTTCAGACTAAGTGTATCTTGTGTAATGTTTCAAGAAGAACTAAAAACTAAATAAATAAATGATAACGCGTTGTATCGAACAATAGCTTTCGCTAGTCGAACTCTCTCTAACAGAGCAAAGGGCCCTTGCTGTAGTGTGCGTTTCCAGCGATTTGGAGGCTTATTAGCAGCTAGAAAGAGAATAGTATATACTGACCTGTATATAGAATTGCTGTCTTTCTGTAGAAATGCATACTGCTACACCGCAGAATATTGCGATGGGTGTTCAGTTTACAAGAATTTCATTACGATGTGAAGTACATCAAAGATGCACATAAGAGAGTATCTGGTACTCTTTCGAGGCGCCCGGTAGGAATGGAGGACATTACTGTAATCGAAGTTCCCAGTAAGAATTGTTGTGTGTCTTTCATGGCTAACAAATAAAGTGAGCAAAATTTGAAGCGAATATTAAAAGCTATTAAAATGATCAAGTGTATGATTGGTTATTTGGAACAGTTATTGGAGTTATTAAGGAAACTTTAAATGTCAAAGGTACTTGGTTCTATTTTCATGAGTTATTGTACTGGAAAACGAATCCTGAACATTTAACCAAATATTGATACCTTAATAATATGACAAGAGTTATCTAAAGTATCATTAGAACTCGTAGGATATGTAGGAACATCAAACAAGGCAACACAATACCTCATTATAAATTATACACCGTAATACTTAGAGGTATCTAGAACCTACTTTCTGTTGTATTATTGGAGAGCCACTATTTGTTTCGTTACTTTGGTTTCCATTAAATAAGACCGAACCAGTGCTAGAAAATATCGTACGACAAAAATTGGTTAAAAGTGCTGATTATAGGATAAAATAATATTATAAACGAGCTGTGAAACCACGTTTCAAGATTGGTGACTTGGTTGTAGCACGATCACATCCTAAAAATTCTAAGATAAACAAAGAGTATAATAAGTTATTCTTTACTTTTGATAGTCCTTATGTGATTTATAAAATACCACATCCAAAAGCGTTGCTACTGAAGGAACCTTCTACAGGAATCATAAAATGATTATATAACGTAGACCAGGTTAAACTACTCGTGTTTTTACAATAAGTGTCCAACATAAGAACTGTAGGAATACAACAAAGCGCTTACACACTTTGGACAATTCATGGATGACTTCTAACGTTTATAATTCTTCCTGGTATTGTTGTCTTAGTCAAGGACCTCCACAGACTTGTGTTAAAGTCACTTTTCGGGAGTCCTTGAAGTGAAGCCATGGCATTTCGTATTGTAGGAATCAGTATACGGGGTTGGAACACTTGGCCGGAGTGACATTTGCACGGAGTGACACTTGCACAGAGACCGGGGCTCTTGCCCGGCTAACCAGCTTTTCGCAGGTACAGGCACACTAAAAAGTCTAGCAGTTCAGTACAGCCGCTTCTGCGAGCTGGCTGACGGTCACACCACGCCAGTAAACAACCGTGTATTGCTTCAAGGTGGCTCATTAACACTTATCGTGGCAAAATCTATAAGACTGTTGTAGTAACGAGAACTGACAATGAAATTCAATATTCGAGAACGGACGATGAATCTAGTATTTTGATCAAGCAAAGATGCAATGACAGCCAAGCACGAAACATGGTAGTTCTTACGAGTGTTACAGCAATAGCCGTTTTAGGACGAAACTTAAAATGATAAACTTATATACCACTAGCATTTGATTTTAACATTAAACATAAAAACACCGAATGTCAATTAAAACTATTTATTTTGTTTGTCACTGTAGGTTCTATGACATCACATTTTCAGTAAAGCTAATTCGAAGAAACGCTACGTTGGTCTTCAGTCCGCAGACTGGTTTGATGCAGCTCTCCACGCTACCCTGTACTGTACAAGTCTCTTCATCTGAGAATACGTTCGGGAACCTACATCCTTTTGAAGCTGCTTACTGTATTTGTCCCTCGGTCTCCTTCTACGGTTTTTACCCCACACACTTCCTTCTTATGCTAAGTTGACAAGTCCTCACTGTCTCAGAATGTGTCCTACCAATCTATCCCTTCTCTTAGTCAGGATATACCAGAAACTCCTTTTCTCCCCAATTCAGTTAAGCACGCCCTCATTAGTCACGTGATCTACCCATCTAATCTTCATCATTCGTCTGTAACACCACATTTCAAAACCTTCTATAATCTTTTTGTCTGTACTCCTTATCGTCCACGTTTCACTGACATACAACACTACACTCCAGACAAAGGCTTTCAGAAAGGACTTCCTAACATTTAAATTAATATTGGATGTTAACAAGTTTCGCTTGTTTAGAAACGCTTTTCTCCCCGTAGCCATTTTACATTTTTTATCTTCTTTACTTCGGTCATCAGAAGTTATCTTGCTACCCAAATAACAAAATTCACCTACTACTTTTATTGTCTCATATCCTAATCTAATTCGTTTAGCATCGCCTGGTTTTCTGACATTACATTCCATTATCTTCGTTTCACTCTTTGAAAAGAAAAGCTCTTAAGCTGAAATCTGCCAGTGAGTTTCTGTGATTGGATTTCGTCTATGTCTAAAAAAGCAGCATGTACAAGCAAGTATAAACATCGGCATAATCTTAGCTGAAAATTTCCATTGAAGAAAGAGAATTCTACGAGACTAATTTTGCTGGAAACTATTAACACAAACTTAGCGCTGAAGGTATATAAGTTCTAGCTGCAGAAAAGTTTCCACACTGTTAAAAAACCACGAAAATCAGTAAAACTGAACAATCCTTTGTTAGCCGAAGAGCAGTATAGTAACTTGATCTAACTACAGTTTAATTGGCTGAGTGTCCTCCAGTAGCCAAAATTGTATTTTCATAGTGAAAATGTTTGAAAAGTTATTCCGACGGTTATATTTCTGCTACAATATGACAACTTTCTTCAATCATATCTTTTAAACGCATTTTATTTAGAACACTAAACATAGAAGAAGCATATTAGGCGTCCTCCACAGATATGTTGATGTGTCGAACTGTACCATCATGCTACTTTCATCGCTTTAAAAACAGATACTCTCCATTTTACCGGAAGACTCCATCCTAAAGCTTCAATTAAAGAAAAAAATTACACTACATTTAGTGTTTACTCTTAGATGGCAAAACGATTTGGCTGTTTTCGTAATACAAATATGTCTAAGAAATATTTCAATTACGAACTGTGTAAGAGAATGTGACTCACTGGAAGATGGCAAAGATAATTTTGGATTTCTGAAACCATCAAACAAAACCGTTTTTAATTAGAAATTAGTATAAACTCAAACAGGGGGAAACAAGTTGGATGATTTCCAAGAAAACTGAAGCGAAGCAACTGGCAGCTAATCTTTGGATTTCAATTATTTAGTCTGTTCACTGTGTTAGGGAATACATTGAACTTCTATTCAGTACAATCAAAGAGTTCTAAGGAAATAAGCAGAAGCTTACAATCAGATATCTGTACCACTGCTCCTCCTCAGAAAGTCTGGGAGTAGATTTTTATTCAGTAAATACAAGAAAAGCCAATATTGGTGTCGAAATTACGAGAAGTAGCCCCACATAAGCAGCATGGGCAGTGATTATGGTGCCTCGCCGACTGTGGAGCTGATGGTGTGAAGTTACTCTGGTTGGAGACTCAACATAATTAATTTTTCCCTCATATTCGGGTTTTCTAATAGACTCTAAAACTTTCTTATTAATTTTACAGAAGTATACTGTCTAATATACGACACTATTTAAATAAAAGTGCGCATTCTCTGAGGAATGAGTCTGTTGGAAGCATTTTATGTACAGGACAGTTCGCACCTTACGTTAAAATACGCACTTCATTGTTTCAAGTTTTGTATTTTCACGTTCTAAAGAAAAATGTTCTTTAAGTTTTTCTATAAAGGGAGACTGTTGCAATAATGTTTGTGTTATGTCTATATCTACATCTACATACATACTCCGCAATCCACCTTAAGGTGCGTCGCGGAGGGTACAATGTACCATTACTAGGCATTTCCTTTCCTATTCCACTCCCAAATAGAACGAGGAAAAAAAAGAATGCCTATTTGCCTCCCTACGTGCCCTAATTTCTCTTATCTTGTCTTTGTGATCACTACGCGAAATGTAAGTAGGTGGCAGCAAGATCGTACTACGCTCCGCTTCAAATTCCGGCCCTCTAAATCTCCACAACAGAAATTCACGAAAAGAACGTCGTCTTTCCTCCAGCGATCCCCAACTGAGTTCCCGGAGCATCTCCGTGACACTCGCACATTGGTCGAACCTACCAGTAACAAACCTAGCTACTCGCCTCTGAACTGCTTCTATGTCTTCCTTTAAACTGATCTGCTGTGGGTCCCAAACACTTGAGCAATAATCAAGACGTGGTCGTACAAGCGTTTTATACGTGGTCTCCTTTACAGATGAAGTCCATCTTCCCAACATTCTCCCAATAAACCGAAGTCGGCTGTCCGCCTTACTCACAACTGTCCTTTCTTGTTCGTTCCAATTCATATTGCTCTGCAATGTTACGCCTAGATATTTTAACGATGCGACTGCATCAAGAAGATCACTACTAATGCTGTATTCGAACATTATGGGGTTGTTTTTCCTACTCATGCGCATCATCTTACATTTTTCAACATTGAGTGCTAGCTGCCATTCTTCCCACCAACTAGAAATTTTGTCTAAGTCATCCTGTATGCTATTACAGTCAGTTAAAGACGACACGCTCCCGTACACCATAGCATCATCAGCAAAGGCAGTGAAGTCATCTTCTAATTTTATATTGCGCAGATTGTCATTAAACTTTTATATGTCGCTCTCCTTATTGACGTAACAAGCGACTTTTCTAAGGTTGTTATGTTCACAGATATTTCGTTGTTACATAAGCCTATGTAACAGACAGAATAAGACGAACGTATGCACAAGAGTGTAAATATCTGTTTTAATAAAGGAAAAACAGGAATTCCACTGATTTCGTTAACAGTGTGATTCCAGGACCCGATGTGGCCGACAACTGTCGCTGGAGCGCGCTGCGATCGCTTGTAGCTCGATGAGGCATACGCCTCGTATGCACAAGTCGCTCCGTCCTCGAGCCTTCAACCGCACGTTGGCCTCGGCACGTCGACCGCACACGTTCAGACACACGCTGCTTGTGACGACGGCTTCACGTACCTTGCCTCCCCGAGTCCACAGTGTCCACACCCCAGCCACAGAATAAGGAGTATACAGAAAGGAAACTCCCGCTGCAGTCTGTCGTCCAAAATTTAGTGCGCATGCGCGGAATCGGCCATCTTGAAAAGCAGTAAACGCGTGATCACTCCCTACTCTGTGGCGTGGTAATGCGCCGTATTTGTTTGTTAATTGTGTATTTTAACTGCCTGAATCGCATAAAAGTAAACAAGTATTTGGTGCAGTGAAAAGAAAGAACTGTATGTCAGTAGTTGTAGCTGTTCCGTTTTTATTATGAGCAGCAATAAAAGAAAAGGCGGCCGATGGTGTTCAGCACCTAATTGCCGTAATAATTCGAATACAAATAAGGATATAAGTTTCTTCACCTTCCCAAAAGATGCTGAGCTGTAAGTGAACGTCGCTATATGTGTAGTGAAAGTTAAATGTTATCAGTTTCGAATGAGAGCAATGTGTGCATAATTATTAAAAGTAGCCTTGCTTCTTTTGACGATAACTCTCGCTGTTGCTGCAGCAGATCAACAGCATCGAAATGTTGAAGTTCATTTATATTTTACAAGTTTAACGTTGCAGCGAATAATATAAAATGAATGACAAAGAATAGTGAGTAAGTAGGCAGGTAAAATTTTACTTACGGCATTGGAGGCGTAGTGTGCTAATGTTGGCAAAGAATGCTCTTCGGATACTCAAACAAATAGATTAAGGGGAATAATTATTTTATGCTGTTCCTGCTCTGTGGTTGACAGATTCCTCTATATCCCCTTCTCCGATCAGTAAATTAATGATACTCCTAAAGCAAATACAACTTTTATATATGCCCAGACATCATTAGTTCTGTGTAATCACGTTGTGCGAATTTATTCGTGTCAAATAAAACCTGGCAGTTGTAAAGTCACTTTCTTGTTTATAACTAATTTCCCACACATAACTCCGCGTTATTTGGGTTTTTTTTCTAGAGATAAGCACCAAATAAAACGATAATCGATTCCACCGTACATTTTCGTAGTTGTATTAAAATGTAGGCCTATTTTTTTCGTCGGATTACAATTAGGTGCAAGAAGAGGGCGCAAAATAGCTGAGAGCTTAATGAACAGCCGTTTCCTTTCGTAAAAATTGGCGAGATTAGCTGCGGTTCGTAAAAAGTCAATTTCCAGCCAAGGCACTAAGTGGCTATAGTTCCGCGTTTACTGCTTTTCAGTATGGCGTCGAGCGCAACGCTCGGTAACATACAGATCAAAGGCGCCGCCCCCAGCTTTCCCTTCTGTATACTCCCTATTCTGTGCCCCAGCTGTTGCCCCAGCGAGCGTCGGAAGTCGCTTCTTCGGTCCCGTCGAGACGCTTCCTCCGCGGTCCGTTTCGCAGGGCACGCTCAACGGTTACACACACACTTCCGTCGGCGTCTGTGGTAGCGACAACGCTTTTGCCCTGCTCAGACTTCTCGTAATTAGCCCAAATGTTGGTCTCCTTGCGTTGCAAAGATTGTGGTAGCCTCTCGGTTGAAGAGATCGTCTCTGGTACGAATTTCGAATGCCCCTCTTACGACGCTTTCCCAGTATTTGGGTTTGTGTAAAACTTCTGGTTTGTTCACTCCATGGTGTGATTCTCAGGGGTTAGAATCCCTCCTCGGGAATGGATGTTTGTGTCGTCTTTCGTATAAGGTAGTTCATAAGTAGTTTGTAAGTTTGGGGGCTGATGACCCCGCAGTTAAGTCCCTTAAGCTTAACAAACATTTGAACATTTTGTGATTCTCGGACAAGCAGTATTCTTTGACCGTCGCCTTTTGGGATACATCAGTCGGGTATGCCTCTAATGTTCTCAGCACCGATCTTCTATGGTGCGCACTGTCTGTCCAATATATGTCTTCTCACATGAACAGGATATCTGTCACACAACAGCCTTCCGCAATCCGTGATCATCTTTGACACCCCAAGAGAGTTCGTGTTTTTTTTTTTTTTTTTTTTTTTTTTTTTTTTTTTTTTTTTTTTTTTTTTTTTTTTTTTTTTTGGAAGGCGATAATTAATTTTAACTCGATGCTTCTTTAATATGCCCACGATTTTCCCCAATAGTGGGCCGCTGCACGGTATGAAGGCAGTCATACGTTCCGCTTCGTGGCTTCTTCCGTCTCCATCGATTTTACTGCAGTGATGGGTCGGAGAAAACGCTTAATCTGCCGTTGTGAGTATTCGTTTCTCCGGAATACAGTTCTTAGGTGTCACTGCTGAAATATTGTGTCCGTTGGACGATACTATCAACCGGCAGTACACCCGTGGAATATTCGATCAACAAATACGACGGGAGATACTGAAGAATTACATGTCAGCGTGATTCTTCCGATGCTGTCGCTTGTTAGTCACTGCGGTTTGAAGGTTACCTTGTCCAGTAAAGTGTCTTACTAACTTCTTGATTTGAAATTCGTAATTTGCTTATGTATCTATTTATTTTCGTACGAATACCGGGATACTTGTTAATCGAACAAAACTTTGGTGTATTAACTGGTACTTGCTGTAAATGTATCAGTTTTACTGATAATTTTTCATTTATTGTAATTTGTTGCGTGCCGTATATTTTCTGGCGCTTTGAGATGCTCTTCCATGATTGTTGTTGTTGTTGTCACGCACATCTGACTTTGTCTAATTTATACTGGTATCAATTGCACTGAATTATTATTGGAGCACCGACACGGGAAATAGACGACCAGTAATTGGAATTAGTAATAATATACTTTAGAACTTTTTTATTGAATTTATTTCTATTTTCATTGTATATTACAAATAAAACAGATAATACATTAGATTGAATATTAATCAGGCTTTCCAAAATAATGCACGAAAGAGTATTTCAAATATGATAATATTATCAAATACACCGGAAAAACAAATCTAAAAAAATAAAATAATAATAATAAAAATGCCATTTTGGAGATTCGAACCTGGATCCACGGTTTGTTGGTCCAACGACGACGGCACTCGGAAAGTCACTCATGTTCACGAGTTCCCAAGCTACTGCATAAAAACACAAGAACGTTAATTACTCGAACGTCATTAACTTTTGATCGCATATATATTAGTAAAAGATATGCTATACATCTTTCGATGTATAGCATTGGAAACATGATTTTCCGTCATTAAATTTGACGTTGATTTTTCAAAAACTACTGTTAGAAAAAACCCGAAACACATGTAAGGTGCAGCGTCTTCATGATCAGACACCGTTCGAAAGAGGTATGGTGCTCGGTACCAGACGGATGTGAATTTCGATTTCTGCAGTGGTGGAGGAATTCTGCTCCACACGTCAACCGTGTCCATGGTGCATTTAAGTGGATGAATGAGGCGTCACTGCCCACAACAAACGAAGTTTCTGCCCGTCCAGCCATATTCGACGACCGTTACTGGCCTCTGAGACGGATCGCCATAATGACAGAAGGGCAACAGTGCAGAAAGTCAGGGTTCATTTCTCCATATGACGTTCATTTGTCGCCAATCACTAGAAAGGGACACTGGAATAGTAGCGGACGTGATATGTTCCAACGAATCACAATTTTAACGGCACTATTCCGAGGTACCGAGTATGGCGCTGACCACGTCAATCAATGATTCTCGCCTGCAAATAATGTGTTATCTATGGCAGTGGTGTCTCTTTTAAGGTGTAGGGTGCCTTTTCCTGGTACATATTGGGCCCAGTAGATGTTCTGGAAGGGACCACGGTATGTTGAGTTGCTAGGGAACCATCACCACACATTTGTGGCCTTCGAACATCATGACGCTTATGTAGCGTTTCAACGCGCCGTCATATCGCTTCCACGCCTCTCGGAAATCGTTCCAGGAACATGCAGTGAAGGTCCAAGACTGAGGTGGTCAACTCGGAGTTCAGTTTTCAACTCCATCTTGCATGAAGGGTCTTTCGGGAGAAATAGTAAGTATTTTACGAAGTAGCTGTACAGATGAATTGCAATAAAAATACCATATAACATGTGTCGAATTTTTATTGACCATACAAAGACAGAGGGAGACATTTTTCACTGATCCTGCCGACGGGTCTTGGTAGAACGTTTTCATATTCAATAAAAAGTTCAATTGTGTATATGTTCTACAATTTCACGTCTATTTAACGACTGAATATGGCCTTATAAACCAAAAGCCCGGTTAACTAAATAAAGTTGTAGAACACACACAAAATATGGACGCACGGGGATGGTGGACGCTCTGAGGCACCATGTCACGAATTACGCGGCCGTAACCGCCTAAGATTCGAGTCCTTCCTCAGGCATGCGTGTGTACGTTGTCCTTAGCAAGTTTGCTTAAGTAGTGTCTGTGTCTATGGGACCGATGACCTGGTCCCTCGGGGGAAAAAAATTAAATATTAATTACGATGATGTTCTAGCAAGAGCCGACCGCAGATTCAATGTTAATGTCCCTATCTACCTTGACGTTTGTTCGGGTTACATGCTAACTGCTGTATATGTCTCTTCTTCTTCTTCATCTCAGGCTTTTACCACGTCAGGAAGGTTCGGCGATGCTTTGTTTGATTCTTCTCTTCCATAAATATATGCCGCGGCGGAGCGGCCGAGCGCATTGAGGTGCTATGCTACGATGCGCAAGGCCGTTCCCCGTCGGCATGGATGCTGGTGTATATTAAATATGGTACTTCATAAGTAGTTTGTAAGTTTAGGGACTGATGACCCCGCAGTGGATGTCCCATAAGCTTAACATAGTTTTGAATTTGAACATAAATATCTATCCAATGCTGCTTCTCTACCGCTATGAAATGGCCAGGCGTTCTAAGGCGCTTGCTTCGCAGCGTGCAGTTGCTCCCCGTCGGAGTTTCGAGCCCTCCCCTGGCATGGGTGAGTGTATTGTCCTTAGGTTAGTTTGAAGTTAGTTTAAATAGTTTGTAAGCCTAGTGACTGACAATCTTAGTAGTTAAGTACCATACATAACATTTGTGCATCTTCTCTTTTCCAACCTTTTTCTCTAAGATCTCGGGCTACGTTGTCTTTCCATCTTAGTTTCGATTTTCCTTTTCGCCTTGACACTCCAAGGTTAAGGTTTCCGACTCGTGAGCCGAAGTAGTACTCCCCTCTTCTATGCACATGCCCATATCATCTTACCCTTCTTTCTTGGATCTTCTTTCCTATGTTCCCCACTTTCGTTGCTCCCATGATGTACTCATTCCTTACTCTATATTATCTAAGAACTCCAAACATCCACCTCAGCGTTATCATTTCTGCCACTTACATCTTTCTAGGGCTTTTGTGATTGACTTACATTTGAAATACATCCACTGAATGTGTGGTCATGGTCCATTTTGATTTATTCATTAACCTAAAGTGTTTTTGCACCATTGATGTTATCTATCTGTGTTTTATTATTTTTATCAATGCCCCATGTTTATATATGTTCGCCCTATATTTATATATGTTTCCACCCGTTCATGTGAATGCGAATGTGTGCTCTTAATATTGACTGCCGCGAAATGGTTTACAGTCGCCGCCTCCCGCTTTAGGCCTCGTTTTGCTGTAGCTAAGAACACATGGCTTCGTTTGTCGTCTGCGCTAGCGTCTGCTGGGTGGCACTAAGGCGCGGTGGCCGTGTTATTAGTGTCGTACCAACCTAATATTGGAAGAAAGAGGTGAAAGGAGACCTCCCTGGGCGTGGTTGAAGAGGGAATTGTCTTGGCCAGGTAGCAAGGGTTGTAAACATTAGTCTCTGAACGCACTCTGCGTCGCTTTTAGCGTGCTCTACATCCGGTGTATGGCAGTTGGAGGTTTTTCCGAAGCCTTACAGCTCTTCATTCTGCCTCCTACGACTGTCGAAGTAAGTACACCGCCGAATCATGCTGAGGGATAGGCATGCTGTTAGCACTTTAATTTTATTGTGATGAGGCAGTCTTGGTTTTCCAGTGATCTCTTGAGTAATTCTTTCGCTATGCGAGACGAAGTGTTTCTTAATTTACAGAACTCGAGTAAATTCAGTGTAAATTTATTATTTGAATTTTCATTCCAGTGACGATTGTGTGTCCGGTTTTGCTCAAGTTAGAATACACGTGAGTGGCCTACAGCCTATGTGTAAATTTAGTGTGTTTGAATTTCCTTGTTGTTTTTAACTGACTTTTCGTGTCGTTACTGGATCCGCGAGTATGCTGAATATTTCTCAGATTTTATGATTTGATTCCATCTTTCCTGTTTTATATGACCGACTGCATCATGTGCTTTCATAACAGTTGTTACTTCAGCCTTCAGCCATGCTTTTTTTAATACTAGCTTTCTTCTATACGAATTCTAGTGTGTGATTTACTTCCTTAATCTAAATTAATTTCTGTTTGTAAATGCTATGAATTTCGGCATGGTGGCACACCACATGGTACTTAAGAATAGTGCATCGCTGCCTCCCTGAACATGAGTTCGATTTAGTGCACAGTATATTTAAAAATTTGTGATCAAGACAACCACCATCTCGTCAACACGCTGCCGACGCTTCGTTTCGCCGCTGCTTTCGAGTGTTCCTGGAGAGTGACGTACCGCTAAGCTTTATGGGCGTGTCTGTGAATGAATGTGTTTTCAGCTACCCATTGTGTGTTTGCAAATTTCCTCCCACGTTACCTCGATATTCATAAAGGGCAGAAACAATTTTAATACAGTCAGTAATTATATGTGTTAATTCACTTTTGTACAAGGTGTGTGCTTAACTTGGTCTCCCCACATTTATTTGCTTATTATTTTACTGAATAGATTATGGTTTTAAAGTATTAAACCCCTGCATTAATATTTCATGCTCCCCAGCCCATGTTTAATTAATTATTCATTTATTTTTAACGTTGATTTTGTGTTTGTTAAAACGTTTGCTGCTCCCTTAAGGAGTGAGCAGTTAGATAAATTTCCATTGCGCATCTACTGTGGCCACTCATAAAGTAATTTAGAGCAGCAGTGAGCGTTTTGACTTTCATTTGCGGATCTCAACTGCCCGAGATCTCGCTTATTTTAAAAACAGGGTACTTTCACATTTTCTTCTTGTGACACTCAGTTTCCTCCAGCTCATCCATCCGCTATTTATCCTGCACTGTGTTTAATTCTTCAGTCCTCCATCAGTTTGATTGTAAGAAATCAGGAAATTTGAACTTAATGGATAGTTTTATTTGATCTCTGTGCAGGTTAATGTAGAGGTTTCCTGCATCCTTTGTGTGCATACACAATGTGATCAAAAGTATCCGGACACTACCAAAAATATACGTTTTTATACTCACACGTACTGCCAGGTACTCCACATCAGCAACCTCAGTAGTCATTAGAGGTCGTGAGAAAGAAGAACTGGGAGCTCCGCGGAACTCACTGACTTCGAACGTGGTCAGGTGATTGGGTGTCACTTTTGCCACTCTGGCAGTATTGCTCATGTGAAAATTACCGATTAGCACCGTGGCTCGGAACCCACGTTAAACTGTAGGTCCCCCATAACTGGCTGGGTAAGTCAGTTCGAACGTCGGAGGAAGGCAACGGCATACCACCTCTAAACAGGACCATGCCTAGTAAAGCACTGTGGTGTTCAAACCAGTCTTCGAATTGTTGATTGCTTCTTTTAAATATCACTACGTCCACTGTTTCTGCTGTGACAGTGAAGTGGAAACGTGAAGGGACACGTACAGCACAAAAGCGTACAGGCCAACATCGCCTGTTGACTGACAGAGACCAACGACTGCTGAATAGGGTCGTACATTATAATAGTGAGGCCTCTGTCCAGACCATCACACAGCACACAGGAATTACAAACTGCATCAGGTTCCACTCCAAGTGCTATTACAGGCGGGAGGTGAGAAAACTTCGATTTCATCATTTCATGGTTGAGCGGCTGCACATAAGGCACGCAATGCGGCTTCTCTTAAGCCACAGAATGCCAAACGACGTCTCCTTTGGTGTAAGGAGCATAAGCATTGGAAGACTGAACAGTGCAAAAACGTTGTGTGGAATGACGAATCACGGTACACAATGTGGCGGTCCAATTGAAGGGTGTGGATATGGCGAATGCCGAGTGAACGTCATCTGCCAGAGCGTGTATTAGCAACAGGGAATGGCAATAGAATCTCAATATAGACAAGTGTAACGTGCTGCGAATACATAGAAAGAATGATCCTGTATCACTTAGCTACACTATAGCAGGTCAGCAATTGGAAGCAGTTAATTCCATAAATTATCTGGGAGTAGGCATTAGGAGTGATTTAAAATGGAACGACCATATAAAATCAATCGCCGGTAAAGCAGATGCCAGACACATTCATTGGAAGAATTCTAAGGAAATGCAGTCCGAAAACAAAGGAAGTAGGTTACAGTACACTTGTTCGCCCACAGCTTGAATACTGCTCACCGGTGTGGGATCCGTACCATGTGGGATTGACAGAGGAAGTAGAAAAGATCCAACGGAGAGTAGCGCTCTTCGTTACAGGATCATTTGGTAGTCGAGAAAGCGTTACGGATATGATGGATAAACTCCAGTGGAAGGCTCTGCAGGAGGGACGCTCTATCGCTCAGTACGGGCTTTTGTCGAAGTTTCGAAAACATACCTTTACCCAGGAGTCTAGCAGTATATTGCCCCCTTCTAAGTATACTAACGAAGAGATCATGAAGATAAAATCAGAACGATTAGAGCCCACACAGAGGCATACCGACAATCTTTCTTTCCGCGAACAATACGTGACTGGAATAGGAGAGAGAACCGATAATGGTACTCAAGATACCCGCCGTCACACACCAAAAGGTGGCTTGCGGAGTATGGATGTAGATGTAGATAACAGTAACTGAGGTTGTGGTGTTATGGTGTGGTGGTGTTTTTCATGGAGGGGGCGTAGTACACGTAGTACACGTCGCCGACTCTACCCTATTGCAAACCTAGCAAAGTTAACGGTACTAAGATATACCCTTTACTAACATTACCAAACCTTGCATGATCTGTCGCAGATAGCATACCGCTACCGCCCTTAAAACCTACCCCACTTTCGCAGAGGTTTTCTTTTCCCTTGGCTCTTGCCTTGGCACTTTTTTTCCTCTGCCCTTATATACCTTTACCCTTCGTATACCTTTCGACCAATTCTATCTCCAGATGCACCGTATTAATGGGTGATCGTGTCCACACGTACGGATAACATCGCGGTTCCCACATCCCGTGATCCACCTTAGCAAACTAACCAAATTTCGGAGGTGACAATAGAACTTTTGTGATGGTCACAACGTTGGTGTGGGCGTGGAGGGGCCCGATCCTAAACCCTGTTGCATACCACGACAGGGAACTCTGAGACTTTTCTCTGTCCCTATGCAGAAACTGTCGTAGACCGGAAACGATAGGTTTCCGAACATAGGTTCCTATTCAAAATGTTAAGTACTCACTACCCTCTACAAGTCCTAGAAGACTGTAACTGGAAGCCGGCCGCGGTGGCCGAGGGGACTGAGGCGCTCCGGTCACGGTCTGCACGGCCAGTACGGTCGGGGGTTCGAATCCCCCCTCGGGCATGGATATTTGTGCCGTCCTTAGTTGTAAGTAGTTCATAAGTAGTTTGTAAGTTTAGGGACTGATGACCCCGTAGTTAAGTCCCATAGACTCTACAAACATTTGAACATTTTTGTAACTGGAACTTCCGACCACCCTGTATGTACAACTGTGGCCAGGACCTGCGTTCGCCTGTACTGACCCTGAACGAATTTTCTGGGGAATCGGGTTGTGGCAGTGGTCGCGTTCTGACGAGGTCGGTCCTTCCAGAAGGCCCGGTATGCTGGTCCTGGTGCATCTCAGGGCGGCGGCGACGTGTGAGGTGGGGCGGTGCCGGGGGCATCTCGCCACGCTTCGCCTCGCCTCGCCTCGTCTCCAGTTTCCCCGGGGCTGTTTTTGTGCGCTCGGCCACCTCGCGCCGCGCTCTCTCGCCTTCCGGACAACGACCCTCTGTTGCTGTCCCGTCACTCCACCTATTTACTATATGTGTGTGTGTGATGTGTGTGTGTGTGTGTGTGTGTGTGTGTGGACGCGCGCAAGGTATGCAAGTGTGATCTTGGGAAGAATAGCGTGCGCGAATCCCGGCCAATGCGTGTGGTAGACTTGCACATAATATTACTTCCGCCAGTACCTCGCCTCCTACTTTCCAAACTTCACAGAAGCTCTCCTGCAAACAGGCAAGACTAGCACTCCTGGAAGAAAGGATATGATGGAGACATGGCTTAGCCACAGTTTGGAAAGTAGGAGGCGAGGTACTGGCGGAAGTAAAGTTGTGAGGCGGCATCGTGAGTCGTGTCGGGATAGCACAGTCGGTAGTGCGCTTGCCCGCGAAAGGCAAAGGTCCCAGGTTGGGAAGAATAGCGTGTACGAATCCCGGCCAATGCGTGTGGTAGACTTGCACATAATATTACTTCCGCCAGTACCTCGCCTCCTACTTTCCAAACTTCACAGAAGCTCTCCTGCAAACACGCAAGACTAGCACTCCTGGAAGAAAGGATATGGTGGAGACATGGCTTAGCCACAGTTTGGAAAGTAGGAGGCGAGGTACTGGCGGAAGTAAAGTTGTGAGGCGCCATCGTGAGTCGTGTCGGGATAGCACAGTCGGTAGTGCGCTTGCCCGTGAAAGGCAAAGGTCCCAGGTTCGAATCCCGGTTCCGGCACACAATTTTAATCTGCCAGGAAGTTCATATCAGCGCACACTCCGCTGCAGAGTGAAGTTTCATTCTGGAAACATCCCTTAGGCTGTCGCTAAGCCATGTCTCCACCATATCCTTCCTTCCAGGAGTGCTAGTCTTGCGTGTTTGCAGGAGAGCTTCTGTGAAGTTTGGAAAGTAGGAGGCGAGGTACTGGCGGAAGTAAAGTTGTGAGGTGCCATCGTGAGTCGTGTCGGGATAGCACAGTCGGTAGTGCGCTTACCCGCGAAAGGCAAAGGTCCCAGGTTCGAGTCCCGGTTCCAGCACACAATTTTAATCTGCCAGAAAGTTTCATATCAGCGCACACTCCGCTGCAGAGTGAAGTTTCATTCTTGCACATAATAGTTCTCGATCGGGAGCGCTCACTTTAGTTCCCCGCTCTGCCACGAACTAGTTCGCTCTTTTAGTTCGTCCGCACCCAGTGACGGCTGAGCGGTGTGGTCTGCGCATGCAGGTGGAGGGAGAAGTTCCCCCCACCTAGCTGCTTCATGCGCTTGCTGCTCGAGCCGCTAACGATATGACGCAAACCAAAAGAAACAGTTTGTGGATAATGTCTCGCGTTTAAGTTTAGAGTTATTATCTCTATATCTTGGCATTATGGAATTAGTTAGTCAGATATTGCAGAGTGTAGTATACTTCAAAACAGAAATTTTGTAGCACTGAACTATGTAATCTAGCAGACAGACGCTCACCTCGAAATGGCTCTTATCAGCCGAAGGCAAACGTGATTTTTTAATTCTGCTGCGCGCGCTCTCGCTATTGCCCGTCGGTCTCCGGAAAAGAATCCAACGAACTAAGAAGCGAGATACGTTTGGCATAATAGTTCGCGACTGGTAACGCATGTTTTAGTTCATGACCGATCCCGCATATTTTAGTTCGCGACCGATCGCGGATATTTTAGTTCGCGACCGATCGCGCATATTTTAGTTCGCGAACGATCGCGCATATTTTAGTTCGCGACCGATCGCACATACTTTAGTTCGCGACCGATCGCGCATATTTTAGTTCGCGACCGATCGCGCATATTTCAGTTCGCGACTGATCGCGCATACTTTAGTTCGCCACCGGTAGCTCTGGAATATAAATACAAATAATGTTAAGTTTTGAGTTACACTATGTTCGCGACTGGTAACGCATGTTTTAGTTCATGACCGATCGCGCATATTTTAGTTCGCGACCGATCGCGCATATTTTAGTTCGCGAACGATCGCGCATATTTTAGTTCGCGACCGATCGCACATACTTTAGTTCGCGACCGATCGCGCATATTTTAGTTCGCGACCGATCGCACATATTTCAGTTCGCGACTGATCGCGCATACTTTAGTTCGCCACCGGTAGCTCTGGAATATAAATACAAATAATGTTAAGTTTTGAGTTACACTATGGAATGAGCTTCATTTAATGAGGGTTATATTTAGACACTGCCGAATACCTTAGAAAAGAAAATTTGTGGCAGTGAACTATGAAACTACAGCTCGAAATGACGGTAAGTGGCAGAAGGGAATGACGCGATTCTGCGCGCTCTTGCGTCCTCTCGCTGTTCCCTGTCAGTCTTCGGAAAAGGAGCGGACAAACTAAGAGGTAAGGGATCAACGAACTAGTTCGCCTGTGGGAGCGCTCTTTTAAACTAGTTCGTTCGCGAACTACACAAGACTAGTGTGTTGCCCGAGCGGTCCTTTCCCTCATTTCCGCTCGCCCCTCGATTTTGAGCGCGCAGAGTCGTCGTCCGACGGACTGGTTAAATTGATTTACAGGCGCTGCAGTAAAGCTGCTAGCCTCACTTAAGCCTCTGTGACTGCTTCTCGACGGACCACCTAGTATTCATAGCGTCACGCACCACAGTAGGGGCACGAGAAAGCAACTAGCGGCGCCGTGCATTAATTATTTTTAAACTTTTTTATTTTACTTTAATCATCAGTATTACAATCGGCTTGAATAGGTCGGCTTCAAATTCCTCTCGTGCGATAATATTCACACTAGCAGTTGCACCTAACATGCTCATTTACACTGCCGGAGCAACGGTGGAGTCGTCGAGCGTTCTAAGGCGCCTAGTTGCGGAGTGCGCGGTTGTTACCCGTCGGAGCTGCGAGTCTCCCTCGAGCATAGGCGTTTGCGTTGTCCTTAGCATAAGTTAGTATCAGTAGTTTGCAAACCAGGGACTGATGACCAACGTAGTTAGGTGACTTAGACTTGCAAACATTTTGAACATAAAAGTTATCTGGATGTTGTACCGCGCCACAATGTAAGATGGCTAGTACTTTAATAACCGACGTTTCCGCCAACGTTACAGTGGTCTTCTTTTTGGTATACGCAGAAGAAGGCCACTCTAACGTTGGCCGAATCGGTTACTAAAGTAATAGCCATCTTATATCGTCCATATTTTACTGTGGTAAGGAACTGCGACAGTTATGACAATAAAAGTTCAAATAGAAACAATTATCTGCAACAGTCACTCGTTTTATTACTCTCACGGCGCGTTTCGAGAGTTTACACTCTCATCTTTACATGCATAGTTCCAGGATCCAGCTAATTCTTATTTCGGGTTTCATTTTGAATTTGTTCCATTGTATATAACTCTGTAATTTTTTTCACAAACTGAAATTTCACTAAAACTACACACACTGGGCATGAGCTAAAACATATACTAAAGACAGCCCGAGGTGGGGATCGAACCCCCGACGGGGAACGGCCTCCCGTTCATCCTTCTTCACTTTATTTACCCGTTTGTTGCAGCCTTTGACCTCGCGATGTAACTGAAGATCCTTCTGCTTCACTGTGCTTGTAGAGCTATTAGTTGTTTTTTTTTTTTTTTTTTTTTTTTTTTATTCTTCCAAGTGTCACCGAAAGTCCTCTCAGGTCCGAGTACTTTCCTGAGAATCTTTCTTCCTCTAAAATAAGACATTCTGAAGCATACAGCGCTTTATTTTTACAACCGATATGATAACGATATGATTTAAAGTTAATGAGAACGGTGTAAAATATTTGACTAGTTCATTATACACTTTTCAATATAAATTCGCTGTCCATTTACATAACTTAAGCATTTTCTAGAACAAGCGTCCATGTCCCCTTGTACTGGAAGTTGTTTACAATTAATCAGCGAATTATGTAGAATATTCTATCACGTGATTTTTTTTTTAATTTTTTTATCTCAATGTTTATGGTCAGGGCAGCACTGGAATAACGCCCTGCTTTCTATCCAGTTGCGCTGACCCCTACACCACTGGGGAAACAGTTATCACCGCACCTGCAAGGACTACCTAAGTACGCCTCCCGTCAGACACAAATTCCCAGCTTCACCCTGCTACAGACGCCACATATATATATATATATATATATATAATACGCCGGTGACGGGCAATGATCCTTTCGTTAGTGGGAAGGGGTGGGCAAGTTTGTGGCCCTTACTCTTATGGGAATTAGTTTCATAACTACGAGTTTGAGTACTGTGGGCAGGATGAAGCTGGAAATTTGTGTCTGACGAGAGGCGTACTAAGGTAGTCCTTGCAGACGCGGCGATGACTGTGTCCTCAGTGGTGTAGGGGTCAGCGCAACTGCCTAGAAAGCAGGAGACCCGGGTTCGAATCCCGGCTGGGTACACATTTTCAGCTTTGCTCATTCGCAGTTGATGTCATATATTCTGTCAATATGAAACAATAACAACTGCAGGATCAGGAGTGATGTCTGTTCTTTCGGAACAGACCCCACATGTATATATTCTGCAAAATGTCTGGAAGGCGTTGTATACGATTTGCGTGTCTGTTTCTGTTAATGTCCCGTACTTACCACACTATGACATGGATAATACCATCTCTGGTATTGTGGCGTTTCTCTCGCAACGGTCTTTCACATGAGTAAAAAATGACAGGGACTGATGTCTGGTGAGTACGGTGGATGTTCGAGAATCTCCCATCGCCAGCGGCGCAAGAGGCCCTGGACAGCAACAGCGGATTGGCAATGATGGGCACTATTACGCTGCAAGTTGCAACTTTAAGCAACACCTTCGCCCTCAGGCAAAAATGACGAGATGTTATTATCCATGCCATAGGGCGGTCAATACGGGACATCATCAAAAACAGTCGCGGAGATGGTACACGACGGTTTCCGAAACTTTGTCAAAATGCATAAACAACAGGGGCCATTATATTGAACGTGAGTAATTTATCAATCAACTCTTTTTAAAGAAAAATAGTAGTTCTCGTTACATTTTACCCAGGTCTTCTACAAGCGGATGGTTCTGTACTACGCTTACTGACATGGACTACAATGGTCCGTGTTCATCATTACTTCTTTGTCAAGAGCAATGCAGTAATGCAGTACTGGAGCACGTGTGAGTATCTGCAGTGGTGTTTAATCCAGTGCAACCAGCAAAAGAAAAGGTTGAGAGGGATTTATTGAAGAACATGACTTGTGCTTACACATTATGCATGTAGATAGTCACCAGCAACAATGATATGTTATGTAGAAAATAGATATCCCTGTTCGACAGGAAGAAAAAGAAGAAGAGGAGAAAAAGTTCGTGCAACAACTACACTATACAAAACAGTAGGGCTTCAGGTGAGATATCATACGCAATACTCGTATTTATATGTTAACTAATTTATTCACCTATTTTTTAGAAGGAAGATTAGTGTTTAACGCCCCGTCGACAGCTTGGTCATTAGAGGCAGAGATTACGCTCGGGGTGTTTAGGTACGGTTGGGAAAGGAAATCGGCCGTGCCCTTTGAAAGGAACCATCCCGGCATTTGCCTGGAGTGATTTAGGGAAAGAAAGGAAAACCTAAATCTGGATGGCCAGAGGTGGCCTTGAACCACCATCCTCCCGAATGTGAGTGCAGTGTGTTACCACTGTGCCATCTCGCTCGGTAATTGGTTAGAATTGTAATTTGTGTGTGATACAGTACG
This sequence comes from Locusta migratoria, assembly GCA_026315105.1. Taxonomy (NCBI): domain Eukaryota; kingdom Metazoa; phylum Arthropoda; class Insecta; order Orthoptera; family Acrididae; genus Locusta; species Locusta migratoria. The sequence continues at coordinate 274,875,840 of CM048747.1, forward strand.
ATATTCTGCTGTCTAAACTCTTTACTTGAGGTTTACGTAGCGTTTACTTAGAGCGAAGCACCATGGGGCTACCGTAACAGTGATAAAGTCATCATAGTTGTCCTCTAACATGGTGTGTCATCATCTCGGACGGCCATTACAGTTGCACGCCCGCGTGGCATAGATAGTATTAGGTTATAAATCAGCTCTTGAGGGTTATATGGCCAGTCTTCCATGACTGCAATATCCAGCACTGTGAGTTGCTGGTCTGGCTGCAATGCGTCTGCCAAGAGCATCCCTGACATGCTCGATCGGGTTAAGCCCGGTGATCAAGCTAGCCACTTCATTCGTTCAATTCCCTTATCTTCAACACGTTGTCCACCAGAGCAGCTCAGTAGGGACGACCGTTATCGTCCATCATAAAGAGCCCATCTCCTAAGGCACGACCATAGGACACAACGAAAGGTTGACCGATCACTTGTCGAGGTCCGTACGCCCGCCAACACTGACTCACGCCCACAACATCCGTAAACCACCATGATATGGTGATGTTTCCTGCATATATGCAGTATTGTCCCAAGTTCGTCGTTGTCTCCAGATGAGGGAACGACGATTGTCCTGCTGACCACAGAAGAGACCATTACAGGGATGTTACTATCGTGTAACCTCTCAGCCACAGACCATGCACTATGAACAAGGCGCTCGATCGTGTTGAAAGATGCAAACGGCATTCCCAAATTGTTCTCCAACAGTGGAAAGCAGAAAGGTTTTAAGTTCAATAACATTAAGTTTGAGGGAGAATTTATGAAAAGAAATTTACCGTATGGTAAAGTAGGGAATTATAGAAACATCAGACAATTTGATTACATTATTTCGTAAATAAGGCACCTAATTGCTTGTTTGAATGACTATATATTTTGGCAGGATTATAGCAGTATTGATAATCGAACTTCGGATGCAGTATATTCAAACTGAGTCAGCTAAATAGTCCCCCATTCGGATCTGCGGGCGGGAACTCCTCAGGAGGATGTCGTCATCAAGAAACACAAAACAGGCATTCTGTGTATCAGAAAAAAAGTTCAAATGTTTGTAAAGTTCATGGGACTTAACTGCGGGGTCATCAGTCCCTAAACTTACAAACTACTTATGAACTACCAAATACTAAAGACGGCACAATTATCCATGTCCGAGGGGGCATTCGAAACCCCGACGAGGAACGGCCTCAAACATCAGAGCATAGCGCCTCAGTGCACTCGGCCGCTCCGCCGCAGTGGTTCTTTTAAAGCTACTGCGATACAATGCATGCAGTGTGCCATCTTTTTCGCAGTGTAAAGGCGACAGAGGGTCTAAATTCTATTGAAATTCCGGTGAAGGTATTGTTGTGTTCGTTGGAAACTGTATTCAGATCGTATTGCTAACGTAATACCACTGTTAATTGCTAAACTGTTAAAAAGGAACGTGCTTTTATAGTGACACGCAAAACAACAAATGGTACAAGGATCCTCGATGAAAAATATCACCACGGCAAAATACTAATGCGTCCGATTTTTACTGTTGTCACTATATACGGTGGCACATATTCACCGTACCCACATCCTGACATCGGATCGCCACATTGTCTGCCGGGATTCGTCACTGCATACAATGTTTTTCCACTGTTCAATTATCCAATAATTACGCTCCTTCCAACAAACGAAGAGTCGTTTGGAGTTGTACTGCGTGATGTGTGGCTTATGGACAGCCGCTCGACCGTGAAATCCCAGTTACCTCACCTTCCACCTGTCACAGTACTCGGAGTGGATCCTGATGCAGTCTGGAATTCCTTTGTGATGGACTGCATAGATACCTGCTTACTACATTGTACTTCTCTCTTCAACTGGCGGTGGTCTCTGTCAGTCAACAGACGAGGTCGGCTTGTACGCTTTCACTTCACTATCACATCAGAAACATTGGACCTAGGGTTGTTTAGAAGTGTGAAAATCTCGCGTACAGACTTCTGAGACAAGTGACAACACAAGCACGTGACCACGTTCGAAGTCTGAGAGTTCCGCGGAGCACCCAATTTTGCTCTCTCGCGATGTCTAATGACTAATGAGGTCGCTGATATGGAGTATTTGATAATAGGTCGCAGCAGAATGCATCTAATATGAGAAACGCCTGTTTTTGTGGGTGTTCGGATACTTTTGAAATACATAGTGTATCACAGAAAAAACTCAAGATCGTCAATGAGTTCCCGGTATTCACGTCCCAGAAATGGTAACAAGTGTACAATGCTGCCACCACGTGGATGAATGAAAAGTAGAACTCTGTTATGAGAAAGCCAGCCCTAGAGGACCAGCTCCTCTACTACCAGACGAGGCAGTCTTCAAAGAAGACGCAGAAGACGATGGGGCCAGACCACCGTTAGAGCGCTCGCCGTTAGGAAAGTCCGTAATGTAAGGTCTACCAACCCGACAGGTCACGGTGGAATGGCATTTATTTGCCTGGCCTCCACAAGCGCCGGGACAGGAATAGTCTGTCCGATAGACCGTCAACGCAAAACAGTGCAGTTGTTGTCGTAATGTTGAAACGGGGCGATTGATCTGACGTTCACAAGGCCATGGTCATTTCCTTTCCGGCCAAAATTAGAAGCATTACCACAGGCGCTACCCCAAAACCTGCAGCAAGGTAACTGTTGTGCCCCCTTACTGCGAATGGCCTCCGTAGCTGGCACTGGTTCTTGCACACTTACTGACTGTTGCAGATCGGCGGCGAACGCTGGAATTTGCGCACCAGTACCGCAACTGGACGTCAATGAGTGGCGACAAGGAGCCTTCCAGGTGAAACCCGTCTTGTCATCGATCATATAGCTGGCCGCAAGCGCGTACGGCGTGAATGAAAGTAAATACCCGACGACATTCACCAGGATTCAGGACGGAGGAGCATTATGGTCTGGGGATTGAGGTCTTGGCATGCCCTGGGTGATGTGGTAGGCACAATACCAGTACGCATCTAACCTTCGGGCCACATCCACCTCTACATGTAACCACTTTCACCTTGGCACTATGGCATTTGCCAGCAGGACAATGCAACGTGTTACACAACTCGCAAGGTACGTGTACGTACAGCACCTAGATGAGTTTACAGTATTCCTTGTCTATCAAACTCCGCACATTTAAATCCAGCGCAGAATCGGTGGGATCGCTTAGATCGGAGAGCCATGGGTTCTCAACAGAAATACCCGGCGCAGCTGGCCACGGTATTGGAGTTAGTATGGCTACACATCCGAGGGGCTTGGAGTAAGCATGGCTACACATCCCACGGGCTATCTCCCAGAACCTCACTGGGTTTCGCCCTGTGCGTATCTCAGCGGCCTGCACCTGAAGGGGTGGTTGTTCAGGCTTTTAACAGGTGACCACGTAACGTGAGTGGATACTGTAGTAAATGAAATCAAAGCACAGCACACTTTTACTGGGGAGTAAAATAACTTGTCAAGCAGAAATGACTTCAATTTGTTTTTAAAATAATTTTCATTTTGTGGCAACACTTTTTGATTCACTGTTAAGTTGTAACTATCAGTTAATTTTATGTGTCTACTACCAGACGAGCCAGACTTGCTACAGATTAAATGGAAAACATAGTACACATTTCTAATACATGTAACTTTACAATGCTTTGTGAACGGGTATTGCATATAATCCTGCACTTCCTGCTCGCCTTGTCTCTGTCGCCCCCTCTCTTCCAGTCTTCTCTTTCACCTCTCTTTGACCACTTCCTTCTCTCCCCCTGCCCTTCTCCTCTTCCCTCTCATCCTGACGATCTCCTCCTCCCCATATCCCCTCTCTTTGTCCATCAGATCTTCCTTCCCCCGCTTTTCCTGCATCTCCATCTCCTCGCCACCCTGCCCATGTTCATCTCCTCTTCCCCCTTCTCTACGTAAATTACCTGTCTTCTTATAGCTCCTGTGACACCTCTGTCTAAAGTAGAGCCTTGTTTTAGTGTATATGTACAAAACCTTATATTAACGAAAGTTCTTAAGTCCTTGACCGAACATTTTGATACAACCTTGCATTGGAATACGTGTTTGCTTCTATATACGAAATGGTTAAGTATATGTCATATATGAATTTATATAAATTTTATGTGAAAAACAGAAAAAAATGTAACAAATTCACATTAGTAAAAATTCTTTCTTTATTACAATGTAACGTTGTCAGAATTTCAAAACAATCGGTGAAGAACTTGTGGATATTAACGGTGTGGAACAAACGAATATTCACATTTTTCTAGCGCTCCCCGTTTATAATATATACAGAGTGTCCGAAAAGTCCTTCCTTGAGTACATAAATTGATAACTCAGGCTAGAAGTAAGATAAAATATGAAACTTGTGTCGAATTGTTTACAAACCATCAAAGTTTTTTTCTGTTTTAGGTTCGCAGTAAGTAAGTAGTGGATGAGGTGCAGTGCCGAAGAAGCCATGTTAACCAATCAGGAGAAGGCACAGTGTGTCCTGTGGTACCACGAGACACGATCATCAACCACAGTGCAGAGACACTTCCAGACAACATTTGGAAGGAATCCACCTGATGTCAAGAGCATTAAAGCGTGGTATGAGAAGTTCAAGAGGATTGGTTGCTAACCTTCCGAGGTCTGGTCGACCAAGAACCTCAGCAGACAGGGTGGAAGCTGTGAGGCAGTCTTTTCTGCGAAGTCCGAAGAAAACGGTGGGCAGAGCCTCACGTGAATTACAGATGCCAAAAAGCTCTCTCCATGACATTTTACACAAACGTTTATTGTTTCGTGCGTACAAAGTTCAAATCGTTCATGCCTTGTTGCCCAATGACAGTAAACGTCGATATGACTTTGCGGTAGAAATGCTATCACGTATTGAGGACGATGATGGTTATCTCAGACGAATTGCCTTTTCCAACGAAGCGACCTTTTTTGTTAGTGGAGTAGTGTATCGCCATAAAGTGCGCATTTGGAGTTCACAACCCTCTGGCGAGGTGAATGTTTGGTGCGCGCTATTGCACGATCGAATTATCGTGCCATTCTTCTTCGCTTAGGCTACCATCCCGTCTACAGTGTATCAGGACAAGTTGCAACTGTATGCAGTTCCTCAGCTGCTTTAGTATCACCTCGATGTCTTGTTTCAGCAAGACGGTGCACCGCCTCATTGGGGTTTGAACGTCCGTGCCTATCTCGATATGACCTTTCCTGGGGGATGGATTGGTCGTGATGGTCCAACGGTTTGGCCTCCGCGCTCTCCTTACATAACCCCATTAGACTTCTTTTTATGGTGTTATGTCAAGGACGAGGTCTACCGAACACGTGTACCAGATCTTGAAACCCTGTGGCAACGGATAACCACAGTCGCTGAATCTATCCCTCCAGTGATGTTGGCTAATGTGTGGACGGAAATTTATATCGCCTAGATGTGCTATGTGCTACCAAGGGTGCTCATGTGGAAGTTTACTGATGTGTGAAAATAACCTTTATAGTTTGTAAACAATTAGACACCAGTTTTATATTTGTATCTTACTTCTAGCCTGAGTTATCAATTTATGTAATCAGGAAAAGACTATTCGGACACTCTGTATGTTATACATATACCAGATGGCCTTCCATCTTATACATTAAAAGAATCTACGAAAACTAAAGTCAGTCTATCAGACCAAACTACTCGGCCGATTTCCTTAATTTTTGTTTGAAACGAAAGGTATTCATCCACAGATTTGTCATCAAGTTTCAGAATTTACAAAGCTCTCGCCTTCCTTTTTCTATACTGAAACGCGATTTCCTTCTGTATATTTCTTATGAGGATGCCCTTGATGTAAACTAAAGTCAGTCGGTCAGGCCGTTCTATACGACCGATTTCCTTCATTTTTGCTTTAAACGTAAGGTATTTATTCGTAGATTTGTCATCAAGTATCAGAATTAACTTAGATATCTCCTTCCTTTATTTTTATTCAAACGCGGTGTCCTTCTGTTCTTGCATTGTTAAACGACATCTTCGGTTCTAAATAAGGGACGCAGTTCTTTTTGACCTAACAACACTCAGTGGATCAAGCTCCTTCATTGCGTTTTTAAACACTTGCATTGATTTATTCTGAAGAAAGCTATGCGTAAACATTCAACTTTACTTCCATTTTTCCCAACTTTTGCGTCATTCCACTAACGGTGCGAAATATTCGCAAGGGTCGTGCAGTTGGGTACTAAAAACATGTGCGAAATAGGATGCAAAATCATGTCAATTTGAACGCAAGATCTGAATAATTTTTGGAATTTCGTGGTTTTGCATGCGCCAACATGTACATTTGTAGTTGTATAGAAAATGTAGATGTTCCTAAAAGCAAATCTCCGATTTTTCTTCATAGAATGCTTTGACAATTTGATGCTATGATCTACTGGAATAGGCGCATGTTTTTATGTAACTATTTTTTTAATTTTTGTGATATAAGCAGTTATATAAAGTTTATAACGTGGAAAGGTTCCTACCAGAAATAGCAAAAAGGTACAGGTATGTAGGTTGCATGTCATATCTTAAAGAAATAGGTATTAATACGTTTCCTGCATTCTAATACAACGTCATGTCAAAATTTCTAAGGAATCAGTCAGGAAATTTCCTTGATTATCCACTTTGAACAAATGAGTATTTACACTTTTATTAATACACATTTGCATAACTGATGTAGAAATCACAGCGTACCAGGTCTTTAGACTTAAACTGGAAAGAACACGTAGATAATATCGTGGGAAAGGCGTACCAGAGACTGCGTTTTATTGGCAGAACCCTTAAAAGATGCAACAGAACTACTAAAGAAACTGAATACACTACACTTGTCCGTCCATTTTTGGAGTATTGCAGCCCAGTATGGGATCCTTATCAGGTGGGTTTGACGCAGGACATCGAAATAGTCCAAAGAAGGGCAGCTCGTTTCGTATTGTCACGATACAGGGGAGACAGCGTTACGGAAATGATACAGGATCTGGGTTGGGAATCATTACAACAACGGCGCTTATCGCTGCGGCGTGGGCTACTTGCGAAACTCCAATCGCCAACATTCTCCTCCGAATGCGAAAATATATTGTTGACTCCCACTTACATAGGTAAAAATGATCATCAGAATAAAATACGAGAAATCAGAGCTCGAACAGAGAGATTCAGGTGTTCTTTCTTCCCGCGCGCTATTCGAGAATCGAATGGGAGATAAATAGTACAATTGTGGTTCGATGAACCCTCTGCCAGGCACTTAAATGTGATTTGCAGAGTATCCCATGTAGATGTAGATGTAGCAAAATGATCTCCTCACAGTGGCGGCTAGTTGAGATCCAGGCGTGCACCAGTCCAGCATTAAAGCTTACTCACCTGTTTGTCTTTGCCACTCTGCTTGCATCAGCATATTTGCACTTATTGAATGAAATTATAGGCTCGGGAAGAAGCTTGTTGCTCAGGAAGCAAATCTGGTAAAAACAGGCTGTGTTGTTGAGATGCTGTGTCCTATAAATAAGTTGGTACACGTTGCTATCACATTCAAGTAATCTTCTCCCAAATGTACTCTCAGCCAATTAGCGAAACTAGTGGACGACCATTTAATAGCCAAGTATTAGCACCTACATTCCCTAAACAGTGTACCATATGACGTTATGGAATGAATGTAAGAGAAGCATGAATTTTTTTTTTATTTTTATGTCTCCTACGTCTTGATTTGTTAAGTCGTTTCTGCAGTTCTGTAGTGTTCTCATCCCAACTGAATTTATGATTAAGTTGTAATCCCAGAAAATTTGTACTGTCAACCTCTTCTATCTTCATACTTTATGCACATGCTGGATGGAAACCTCTTAAATGTTCTGAACTGCATGCAGTGAGTCTTTTCAAAGCTTAATATCAATGAGTTGGCTTACAACCATTTATTAATGTTCATGAAATTATCATAAGTAGACCTTTCTAGACTTACGCTTGACATGCTATTTACTAGAATACTAGTATCATCTACAAACAAAAGGAACTCTGCTTCTCGCAGTGTAACCAATGAGAGGTAATTAATGTACATAAGAAAAAGCAATGGCTCCAAGATAGAACCTTGTGGTATACCACATGTAATTTCTTCCCTATCTGATGACAACTGATGGCTCGATTCACTAGCCCCTTGCACTGACACCCTATCTTTCCTGTTACCGGTTTATTATTTGAACAAATTTGCAGCATATCCCGTGACACCATATTTTGTGTCCCAGTCTCGTCGCCACTTTTGTGTCTCGTTTCCGTCGTAGGTGTCGGTGGCCGAGTAGAAAGAGCCCGACGCAGGAATAAAGGATGCACGCGTGTGCAGGTACGGAGGTGACCAGCCAGTGGGACAGCAGAAACTAGCGACACTAGAGTAAATTAGAACGAGATATATATTTCATAGAGATAGAGATATTTCATGAGATTTCATAGAGATTTCATAGAGATATATATTTCATAGAGAGTAATACTTAACTTTTACATAGTCCTTAACTGCAGAATGCTGATACATAGATTAGATAGAGGCCTGCCTACTGATGTTTCCTAGTGCCTATCCGATAGCCAAGTCTTAACTGGTGCCTATCTGATTCCGAAGTGTTAACTGGCTCCTATCTCAGTCCCAAGTGGCAGATGCAGCAGTCGTGGCCACGAGCGGAGTTGCAGCAGAGGGCGCTCGTGGCTGACGTCGTAAGAACGCCGCGCCGTGCATGCATGGCGGCGCGCGGCGTAAGTACGTGGCGCACACTTTAGACGTGTGCGACACCACATCATATATTTCTAATTTAGTTATACGGATGTTGTTGTTCACACAATTACATGGCTTTGGCAAATCACAGAAAAAACCTGTTGCTTGTAATTTATTATAAAATGAATTAAGTGTATTTTCAGTATAAGTGTAAATAGCCTTCTAGATATCGAAACCATTCAGAAATCCAAACTGTGTTCTGGACAAATCTTATTTATGGTGGAGAAGCTGCTTGTACATTACCTTTTCTAGAATGCTGGTAAAAGTGGAGTCGGTATGTAGTTTGATGGTTACGTTTTGGCATAAAAACCAATGTTATTGTAACTATTATTTTAACTATCTGCAAATTCTTACATTTCTTGAACATGTATGAAGGTTTTTTGCGTTATGGTTTCTAGACGCCTTCGATTTGTTGTACAATTCTGACTTACTGAAATTTTAAAACTGCTTACATTTCGACTGTTTCATGCTTTGAATTGTTTCTGGCATAATAAAGTATTACATTGGAACTGTGTATTGTACTCGTTCTCCATATATTTATCTTTGGTTAAATAACCAATTACGCTAATAAAGAAGTGTACTGTAAACCCTCTATGAATACTTTTAGCTTAATGGCTAATTTGACTTTGTACACGTCATAGTCATTTCTATTGCTGATCTTTTACACCCTCTGACGTGATTATTGTTTCTAAAAATGTTTAAATTTTTGTAGAGCTTATGGGACTTAAATACGGGGTCATCAGTCCCTAAACTTACAAACTACTTATGAACTAGCTTATACTAAAGATGGCACAAACATCCATGCCCGAGGGGCGATTCGAACCCCCGACCGCAGCGGCCGTGCAGATCGTGATGGCACGTCGCAGACGGCTCGGCCACTGCGGCCGGCTTATTGTTTCTATCAATCGAAATTGACAATGTATACATAACAGAATATTCCTATCAGTGTCTACATTTATTGTTATTTTTGTATTTTATGTACATGATAGTATTTTTACGACACACCAACTCGTTTTATAACAGTTTTAAAATGACTGTTTACTGGCACTATGTGAGGACCACAAACTGGCATCGTCGTTCACAAGCCAGTATGATACCTATAGATTGTTGCACGCTATTGCTATGTTAATCAACGGCGTCTTGGGGCTTCAACTTTGACGTAAACACAAGCCACAAGTTTTCTGCAAACTCCCAAAGATGGCAATCGCGGCGACTACTGCCGATTTAAATGGTTTTATATATATATATATATATATATATATATATATATATATATATATATATATATATATATATATATATATATATATAACCGATTTGGTTAATTTTAGTCTTGAAATATTCGTGTAAGCCCAGGGAAGGTTTAAACGGTGATAAAATATGAAAAAGTTGTCCGGAAAAGAGAAAAATCGGGAAAAACTGAAACAGCTTTTTCCAGTGAGCTACCAATACGGGTTGTCCAATTGCGATAAAATTTTGTACATTTCATGTTAAAGGAAAGAGGAAGGTTCGCATCAAATAAAAATTTCGAAAAGTCGCCCGGAAAGTAGTAAAATTTAGGAAAAACCGAAATCGATTTTTTTCTATGTATAAAAATCAATTGCAACATGGTCGTAAGAGCATCACTTGAGTGCGGCTTGACAGTACAAGCTTTGCATGAAATAAATTTTTTCGAAAATCTAACGGAAAATTGAAAATTTTTAGAAAAACTGGAAGTGCGTATTTTAATGTGGTTTTGATTGAATTCATCACTACAACTGACTATTCGTACGACGGAGAGGGGCAATTCTTTTTTTGTTTTGCTCATTATGATCTTGGGAAAGTTTTCAGTAAAAGAAAAAAAATAGGGACAGTTACAAAGAAAAGACGAAAAATTCGAACCAAGTGCCTTTTCAATGTCTTTCTAAATGTACTCAACACTATAAGTTGACAACCGTTCTTCCGATTGCGATAAAATTATGATTATTTGACGTTCAACGAAAGGTGAACGTTCTTATGAACTAAAGGTTTTGGTAAGTTACCCGGAAAATTTGACAATTCGCGAGGAACTGAAAGAGCTTTTTTTCAATAGGATATCATATCATTCGTCTGATTGCGATAGAGTTTGCATATTTGACGTTCAAAGCAAGAGTAACGTTCTTATGAAAGAAAAATTTGGAAAAGTATCCCCGAAAATTGGAACATTGAGGAAAAAATAGAGATTTTTCTATGTACCATTCATCTGATTATGATAAAGTTTTCCATATTTTATCACCGTTTAAATTTTCCTTGAACTTCCACGAATGAGATATGAACATTATCCTGCGTGATTTGCCCACTCTTTCCAACAACTATCGAGCCGATACTTGGACTATCTGATGATGCCTTTATAAAGCTACTGGATTTAAATCAATACGGTTTGTTGTAAGAGGTAAGTGATACGAAGTTCACCGGATCATCTAGTTTTAGTATAAAATTTCCCATAGAATTTTAAATATTTTCAGCTACTTCCTTTAATTTGGTATCTTATTTATTGGCTTCAGAAAACTTTACAAGTATGTTTATCGACTTTATTACATGTTTTAAATTCTAACTAATACGTTTTAAGCGCGACATGTCTGATTGGTTAATACTGACCACACATGATGGCCGGTGGGCGGAGCTTCCAGTACTTAAAACACAGCCCACGGTTCTTATCAGCAGTCCACGTTTTTAAGGCTCACCGTGTTCACCGCCACCTCCTATATTGTATTTGTATTATTAGTTTAGATGTCTTCACATAATATATTTATGCTGCTGTATATTTCTTCAGAACCGCTACGTGGCCGTCTACATTGACTGAAACCGGTCATGAAATACAAATAACAATTCTGCGATCTGGACTATTTTAATTTTAATCATTGAAAAGGTACTGGCAGAAGTAAAGTTGTGAGGACGGACCGTGAAGCGTGCTGGGATAGTTCAAACCTTAGAGTGCTTGCCCGCGAAAGGCAAAGGCCCCAGGTTCGACTCCCGCGTCTGCACACAATTTTTAATCTGCCGTGTAGTTTCATATCAGCGCACATTCCACTGCACAGTGAAAATTTTATTATAGTTTAAAACTTCTTGTTGACATGCCAAGTGTCGGTCTGGCATTCTAAAAAAAGTAAACAAAAGTATAATAAAAAAAATTTGAAAGGTGTGCATGTATTTTTATAGGGCTACATGACAATATTTCTGAACATGGTATGCTTAACAGCTTGCCATTTTGAGTGGAATACTTTACCTTTCATTATCCACATGGACCGTTGGTAGCTTCATGAACAATTTTATACATTTTTGTTTCCACTTTAGAGTGTTTTGATTCTTAGCCATTAGAATTTGCTTCACTATTAGATAAGTATATGAAATTTATATAACAGCTTTATAACTTTTGTAATATCTCAACACAAAATACAATTGCAGTTTCGAAATTGTTTTATGAAATGGAATTATATGTTATACAACACGATAACAATGATCTTTATTTTTACCTTCATGCCGTCCAGTGTCATTTGGAAGCATTTAATTATGTGTAAAATTACTGTAGCTATAGATTAAATTTACGAAATATGTGAGTCATAAGACATGTCAAAATTCTGAAATTGATGATGCATTGAGAATGACATCACTAGCCACTATACTGATAGCACCAGCATTGGCCGTCTGGAAGCACTTTGCACATGGGTAGTGTTTGGTGCACGTCTTTACGCGATATCGATGTCAAGGTAGCAGATGCTTTGGCATCGACAGATGTCAAATGTTTCGCTGATGGCACTGTACTGCTTTTGCTTAGGGTGATGGTGGCAACCAGAGGTCCCCACTACCCTCCCCTTGGCCAATGACCTCCACCTCCCCCGTCATCCCCACAAACTGCGATCATTCCCCCCTCCACACCCGAGATATTAGGTCCTGTTTTGCCATTTAATATTGAAATTAAATATCTTTTATTTCACTTTTGTAAACTTTTTTTTATAAAGTCCCCCCCCTCCAGGCTGGTCAAAAGTACAATTTTTCACCCCCCCCCCAAAATTTCAATGATGCAGTCTGTGTCATGACACCCCTATGGTCACCAATGGTGGCAACCCTGGCGCAGCAAGAGATTTGAGTGCATTAATCTTGTGTTGTTCTTTATTCATATCACTACAGCAAAACAGAATTATTGGACGTTTTATACCCTAAAAGTCACCCCAACATCATAAGAATGAATGCCTGCGTTCGATATATATGTAACATCCCTCTCTTTGATCATATTTCACCATCTTATAAGCAACTATTCTGGCTCCGAGCTGACAAGCGCAGAGATTTTCATGCACTCTATTTACTCTATTCTCTTATCAACGTACACTGTCCCTCATATCTTTCCTCAACCTTAACGCTCTTATCTGATCAACAGCTTCAAACTACAGTTAATGGATTATCCACGAAAGGAATAATTACGCTAGTCTTTATTGTCCTACGCTCCTGTTACGTCACATTCATTCCTCCTCCCAGATGTTCTCCGATTGTCAGTGCTCTCGGCAGGTACAGCTTTCCTAACTTCCTTCTGCCAGAATTCGCCATGCCTTAACCAGTTTCCACATATTCAAAAGTACATCTTGTATCTGCTAATGTCAATGTTGTTTTTTCTATTATGACATCAGCAGCAGCAGAAGGCGTCTCAGTGGTACTGCTAGTATTAATCCTATTAGAGTTAAGTCAATACTATTTATTTACATGTATTCAATATGTCCAAATTATATTATTAACTAGCTGAAAACCCGGCGTTGCCCGGATATTTATTTATTTATTCCTGACATTTTTCAGGTATATATTCATTTGTATAAACTCTTTTGGGAATACAATTAGTAGTAAAGAAGTAATAGATTAAAACTTGGTGCGTGATGGGGCGGTTTTCCATTAACCTTACTGTTTATGTGCTCATATCTCATGAACTACTTGTCGTACTGTGATGCAATTTTTAATGTACACTCAACTATACGCGTGTATACTGTTAGTAAAATTTCCTGTGGCTACAATTTGTAGTGTAGAAATTATAAATATTAACGTCATACTGAATGCCGTAGTTTCAGTCCACGAACAGCGGAACATTACTGTTTAGGTGCTCATATTCTCACGAACTACTTGTCGGACTGTGATACAAATTCTATGGTACATTAAACTATATATGTGTATACTTTCTGTAAAATTTCCTGTCGCTACAATCTGTAGTTTTCAAATTATACATTGTAACGTCATACCGAGAGCCGTAGTTTTACTCCATAAACAGCGGAAAAGTAGTAAGCGAGAAACTTTTTTCCTTTCATCATTTTACTATGGTTGCCAGCGAGAAAATTTAATAAAGGTTTGAAATTGTGTTTCAAGTTTGTTGCAAGTCGCTAAGTACTGTCATTCCAATATAGTGTATTTCGAAAGTCTCGCCGCATTATATGGCACTTTTTGCGACTTGTATTGGTGTGCCGTATGTGATTCTTAACCATGCAGCAATTGTTACCTCACGGTAAGGAATGTGTGTACCAAATTTGGTTGAAATCGGTCCAGTGGTTTAGGAGAAAATGAGCAGCATTGTCGCTAAATGCAGCAGTTTTTCGCGCATCTCATTGTTTATGACGCCATATCTCGTGAACTCTATCGTATTTGATTGAAGCTTACTTGCACAAAATTTCATAAAGATTGGGACAAAACTGTAGATTTGTATGCAACACGTACAAACATATGGACACTCCGCTTTATATATTAGATGGTTTATCTACGAAAATCATTATTATATTATAGGTAACTCGAATGTAAAGAAGTACTGTATGTGTAAAACCCTGGTCCGATGTAATAGAGGGCCTGTTGGCCCTAATCTGGTCAGCCTAAATAAATAAACAAGAAACAATGGATCTGTAACCCTGGATTTGGGAATCTAAGCTAGAAATGGAAACTAGTGTTAATGGATGTTGAAATAAACGATTTGTGCACCTCAATTTCCATTGTAGACTCCCTGAAACAGTTGTAATACAGGAATAAGAAATGTAAGGTGTTAATTAAAAGAGAGACCATTGATTTCAACAACATTTATTTTCGGTAGTATATACTACTGAGGTATTGTCAGATAATCTGGAGAACGCGTTTTGGAAAGCAGCTGGTTCGCTTATCTGTAATAATATTTATTAGATTCACTTTTCCGAAACACTCTCTTGTACTATGTCTCAGTGTCTGCCATATCACTCACAGTCCATTGACGTAAATGATGGACGACATTTACGCAAATCACACAGCAGAACAGCACTCTCGGTTGCCTCCTCACGGGCTTCGCAAGCGGTATCGACGCCCGGAGAGCGCAAACGTACGAGTTACCAAATCATTTCATTGTCACATTGCACTATTCGGATTGGTATACCACTCGACGACCACATACTATGTGGATGTGCCATTACTATATGAAGTAGAACAGTCTGGCGTATTTCTTTGGTACAGAGCAAAGTATATCTTCAGCCCGGAGCCTCGAGATACTGTTACGTCACATTATTGCGCTGACACAGTGTTCCTGAAACGAGGCTGTTGCACAGGGGGCTCACGTTCCGTCGCACACTTCCCCGACAGCCGCAGACGCGAAGCAACGGTGGCACGACTGCGCTGGGTGCTGCCGGGCAGCAAAGGGTAGCAGGGGTGCCAACCCCGGCGCCGCTAGACGGTGTACTTGACGTGCTCGTAGAACGCGTGCGCCGTGTTGGCGGCGGGCGGCGAGGGCAGGCTGGTGGGGATGGAGGCCTGCTGCAGTTGCAGGCCCTGTTGCTGCAGCTGCTGCGGCTGCGACTGCTGCGCCACCGGCGGCGGCGTCAGGTACGGCTTCCGGTCGCACTGCACGCTCACGCCGGCGCCGCGCAGGCCTGCCAACACACCACCGACAAACATCAGCCGTCGTCTCGGCAGAAAAAAAAAAAAGGGTTTCAGCAGCAAAATTAAATCATCGCGAAGATGAGGCAGGATCAGCAGCTGGATATGTAATGAAAACCATTTATTTTTTCTTTGTACGTCACAGTTGCATTATTTAGAAGTTGGGAACTAGTTTCGGGCTTGTTCGTCCATTTTCAAACCATAGGCCTTGTTCCAATACACTGCATGAAGCAAATGACTGATAAAATCTGTACGTTGTCAAATGTTAATACATGAATTACATTGAAATTTAAAATAGATTGAAATAGATGATGCGTTCTCGGGCCTCCAACGTGTACTGATCATCTATTTTAAGCTATTTTAAATTTCAATGTAATTCATGTATTAACAGTGGACAATGTACACATTTTATCAGTCATTTGCTTCATGCAGTGTATTGTTATGGTTGGAATAACGCCTATGGTTTCAAAACGGACGAACAAGTCCGAAACTAGTTACCAAGTTCTAAATAGTGCAACTGTGACGAAAAAGTAAAAAAATAAATGGTTTTCATAATTAATTCACTCAATAACTAAGGCACTGATAACTACAGTCTCTCTCATAAATAAATTCAAATAACTTGTGAAGTGGGAATACTGTCTTGAAAGGAAGCTTAGGGTTTTACGTCCCGTCGACAGCCTGTCTTGATAGCTGGCTACACGTACAGCATCACTTATAACTAGGTAACTACATATATTTATTACATCGTTTTAACTTTCACGGAGATCAATTATTTTTAAATGCAAAAAAAAGCACAGTTTGCGTAGGATAGCTTGAAAAAGTATTTATATTCAGTTTCGGCAGATCCAGGTTTTCATCATTATAGCTTGTTTATTAATAATAAGTGCGTCATGAACTGTTATTAATATAAAAGATCTGACGACGACAGCGTAAATATGTCGAAACCGGCAGTAACGATTTTGTATGCCGATAAAAGTGAAAAAGGGATGACGAGTAGTAGAAGAGAGTGCAGAGACAAACTATAGTTGGCGTCATGTAAGAAGGCGTTTCCGCGCGTAGAGGCGGAGCGATAGGGGAAGCGTGGAGGGGAGGAGCTACAGCCGAGCGCCAACAGTTGCGCCTGCGGGAGAAATATTGCAGTAACTCGCGGCCAGCCACGCGCCTACAGAATGAACGTTATTGGCTGTCAGTGTGGTAATGGAGGTGGATGCGCAGAACGGCTGAAAACTGGGCCGCCTTCCTATGTGACGCCGACTATAACCATTTAAATAAAACTGAATAGAGGTACTGTATTAGAGACGAACAAGAGGTTAAATACGGTAATGGAAGAAAGGCAGAATTCTGAATCTATTGTATCAGCTCAAGACACCTTTCACTAAATAGTGAATTTCTAATAGTAATAAGGATGAGAGTAAATACAGTGGAGGAATGGGAATAATAGGCCTAATTTAGAACTATCAGTGACGTGATGTTAACAAAGACAGTGGTGGAATAAGGCAGTCGGAGTCGACAAAACGAGGCCCCCCGTCCACTTGGAAATACATGTATTACTATAAAAAGAATAGAGATTTGAAGGCCCCAAAACGAGAAACAGAGAGCACTAAAAAAAAAAAAAAAAAAAAAAAAAAAAAAAAAAAAAAAAAAAAATAACGTGTTTCCGAGGTGTTTGGAGCCCCCCCCCCTCCAAGACGAGAGACTCGAGACTCGGGCCGCTTGCCCTCCCACTTCTTTGTCCGCCAAAACATGTAAGGGGTGAAGCGAAGAAGTGTTACAATCAACAAATGAAGAAATAAATATATGGAAAACCATTACCGTAAAGAGAACAGTTCGCTGAAGATTTGCTATGGAGTCCTGAAATATGTGTGAAAATTGCAACCAATAACATTGATTGTAGATTACATGAACATCGTATTATAGATCAGATATAAGAAAAAATGTTTGTAAGGATCACAGAACTGGTGCGAACGCTGCCTTCAAGTAGCCATTATCAGGCAAATAACA
The DNA here is from genome assembly GCA_026315105.1 of Locusta migratoria. Lineage (NCBI taxonomy): Eukaryota > Metazoa > Arthropoda > Insecta > Orthoptera > Acrididae > Locusta > Locusta migratoria. The sequence continues at coordinate 274,893,432 of CM048747.1, forward strand.
ACTCGCGTTGGTCTCTACCAGCTGCCGGTCTGTTATAATTGACGCTGTTTTAAAGATTTGCGTGTCATTTCAGGGGAGGGGGGACCGCCACGGACTCGTCTTGGAAGGGGGGGGGGCGAGGCTCCAAATACCTCGAAAACACGTTATTTATTTATTTATTTTGTGTGCCTAAGTGACCATAAAATGTGTGTGTGTGTGTGTGTGTTGCTGTTGTTGCGCTCTTCAGTCCGGAGACTGATGCAGTCTCTACCATATTATATTATGAGCAAGGAAAAATGTTCAAATATTTATTAAGCTTATGGTACTTAACTGCAGGGTCTTCAGTCCCTAAACTTATAAACCACCTTATACTAAAGACAACACAAACATCCATGCCCCGGGGGACCGGCATAGCGCTTTGTAGCATAGCGCCTCAATGCGCTCGGCCACTCCGCCGCGGCCTCAGCAAGCCTCTTTATCTCCTCATAATAACGGCTACACACATCCATCTGAATCTGCTTACTGTATTCGTCTCTTGGTCTCCCTCTGCGATTTTCCCCTACACACTTCCATCCAAAGTTAAATTTACGACTCTTCATGTCTTAGAAAGCCTCTATCCTCTTTCTGTCTAAACTGTATGTGCATGTGTGTGTGTAATGTGCGTTGCCGTGTCTGTGTTATATATATATATATATATATATATATATATATATATATATATATATGTGTGTGTGTGTGTGTGTGTGTGTGTGTGTGTGTGTGTGTGTGTGTGTGTGTGTGTGTTGATGTGCATTGCCGTGTCCTTGTTGTGTGATGATGACACAAGGAGAGGGTGGTATTGTGTTACAGGCAGTCATCTACGATAACACCAACGGAGGGGTGAGCTTAAAGTTTCCATTCGGTGGACGAATCACGATCAACAGTGTCACTTGCTCACACACCATTAGACTCTGAGGACAGGTTTTGGTCTTTAATCGGGGACACTGCCGACAATTACCGACAGAAAACAGGTACTGAAAAATTTCCTCAATCAACAGGATTAATACCGACTACTTTCGAGTACCGTGCAGCCTTTTCTACATGTGTTACAAATCTCGGATGCTAAGAAGTTCTTCGAATAAGCCTCTTTTATTTATGGCACTCAGACTGTCGGACCGAGCGAGGTGACGCAGTGATAACATATCGGACTCGCATTCGCCCACTTCCAGCCATCCCGATTTAGATTTCCCGTAATCTCCGTAAATCACTCCATGCAACCGCCGGGATAATTCCTGTGAAAGGACATGGCTGATTTCCTTCCATATCCTTACTGAAATAATGAGCTCCGTCTCTAATTAGCACGTTTGTGAATGGAATGTCAAAACCTCATCTTCCATTCTCTCCACACTTTCGGTTGTAAGGACACCACGGCGTTAGCATTTCACACTTAAGCAACCATCAGAGCATACCCAGTATGATAAAACCCTTTCCCATACACAGATTACTGTTTTTCCGTTGGAAATCACTCGCAGGTTATTTATTGCACGCGTTAACGCCGACGGCTCGTGCAGCCACTTGCTTTCATTTTTTCCAATTCCCACTGCGTAAAACGATTGCATATAGTTGGGCCTACGTGCATTTTAGCACTTGGGAACTTTGTTCCACACTGCCTCAGGGTTTTTATAGACACTTTAGACAATCGGCCGCTTTAATGATAGAGTCTTTCGCAATTGTCTATTCATGCCAAATAATTTCTTCCGCTTGGGAGATTATGTTTCAGAAGTTCGCAAACTTAGTTTTGATTATTCTTGTGGTATGATGTTTGGATATGATATTAAACGGTTTGCACACACAGACGATTATTTTTATCTGTGACGAGAAACCTTACAGATGTTATCGTTATGAAGATTCATGATACCCTTTGTTCACGATGGGCTCCACATACACATATCCACATATTTTATAAATACTTACGATCTACTTCGTAAAATGTGATCCACCCACTTAAACACTGCCTGATGAAGAAACTGATACACCCAGAAGCGCTCCAGTATTATCCCATTTCGGTATACATACACACCTATGATTTGTGATTAAGTAATTTGATTTATACGGCCCTGTAAGGTCGATAACGCCCACCGCCCTTTTATTGCGAAGTTTGTAACAGTCAACTGCTGTGAGTCAGACGATGTAAGAACACGTTTACGTATAGCACAAACTGCCTGCGATGCCTCGCAGTCGCTTCAGACAGCCTATCCTCTGACTGAATCCATTTGACTGAGGCCGCATCGTTGGACTGTGTGAAGCAGGGTGATCGTATCGTGAAACTGCCAGGTATGTGGGCCATCCAGATGTGACAGTGGCCCAGTGTTGGAGTCAAACGGTATATGACGCAGCAAGTCACGCTGTGAAAGTTGGAGTCGACCAAGAAACACCACATCGAGAGACGCCATCGTATGGTGTACCAAGAAATGAAGGACCTATGACCTTGGCACCCATCATCCGTTAACATGTACTGAAGGCCCTAAAACATCCAGTGTCTTGACACTCACTTCTGCCGGGTTGGGATCCTAGCGCCCCATGTGTTGGTTGCCATTGACAACAGAACGCCAACGCCGGCATCTGGAGTGTTTCCGTGTCCTGGAAGAATGGACAGCGGATGAATGGCGTCGTATTGTGTTCAGGGATGGTTTCCACTTCTCCATAACCTCCGATGACCATCGTGTTCGGATCTGGCGGCGTTAGGTGGCACATCCTGTCAATATTGTGAAGAAGCACAAAAGCGTGGCGCTGGCACCAAGATGTGGGGAGCCATTCAGGTCACCTCTAGTGGTGCTTTAACAGACATTGAGGGCCAACCTATTGCATGTTCAGGTCCTTCAAATGTTCAAATATTTCTGAAGCTTAAGGGACTTAACTGAGGGGTCATCAGTCCCTAAACTTACAAACTACTTATGAATTACCTTATACTAAAGACAGCACAAACGTCCAAGCCCGAGGGGGGGGGGATTCGAACCCCCGACTGGGAACGGCCACGCACATCGCAGCATTGCGCCTCATTGCGCTCGGCCACTCAGCTGCGGATTTGAGGTCGTTCCATGGCCACCAAGATCGTTGAACATCTCCATCAATGAGAACATGTCGGATGACATTGGAAGGGACCTCAGTCCCAGTACCAACCTGCGGGGTTCAGAGGGACAGCTGCAACAAATATCGACAAAATTGTCTCAGAGGAATGTCCAAAGGATGTTTCGACCATTCCGAACCACGTAGGGGCATGCATTGCGGCCAGAGGTGGTACGACACTCTACTGACGTAATAGCAAAGTTACACCTGTAACTGCCAACGGTCTTCTCTCTCATGTATATAATATTTTAATTACTTCGATAAAGTAACATGGTCCCTCATCGTATATACGAGGGTTGGAACTTAAATAGTAGCAACTTTTTATTCACAACCAATACAAAAGCGTTACATGTTTACACCGGTTAGTATACTTCAGTAACCAGCATTGTGAAGAACCCGTTACCAGGGACGTTGAAGGCGTAGTACGTCGAATAAATAGTTGAGACTATTTAAGTTCCAACCCTCGTATTTTCATTCACTTCCAGTCAGTTTTTCTGTGTGCATCACTTTTTTGTCAGGCAGAGGATTACGTATTGCTCAGAAGCTGTGATATACAAATAATCAGCACTTCTGGAAGAATTTTACAGTACTTCAGATTAGACGGCGCAACTTCTGCACTTCGAGACATGGGGTGGTAAAGACGCTATTATATGAACTTATTTCTTCCACCATACTAGATCCAATTTTAGAGGCTTAAGAAAAGCATACGTCCGTTTTTAGCTTATGTATATCAGGAGAAAACTTTCGACACTGTTGACTGGAATGCGCTCTTTCGAGTTCTGAAGATAGCAGAGGTAAATTACACGCAGCGGAAGGTCATAGTCGACAGAAGTCGAAATGCATGTAGTGTCAGAAAATCAGGTGATATTGAAGGAATTACATTAGGCAATGAGACAATAAAAGAATCATGTGGGTTTTCTAATGTTGGTATCAAAATAACTACTGGCGGACGAAGTAAATAAGATATAAAATGCACAATGGCTATAAGAACAAAAGCATTTCTGAAGAAGTCAATTTTTTTGACATCCAATATTAATTTATATGTTAGGAAATCCTTTCTGACGGCATTTGTCTGTATTGTAGCTTTGTATGGGAGTGAAACGTGGATGATAAAGAATTCAGACGAAAAGATTATAGGAGCTTTCGGAATGTGGTACTACAGACGAATAACGAAGATTAAATGAGTAGATCACGTAACAAATGAGGAAGTGCGTAACAGAATTGGGAAGAAAAAAAAAGTTTATGGCATATTCTAAGAGAAAAGTTAGGTTGGTTGAACACATTCTGAGAAATCAAGGAATTGTCATATTAACTATGAAAGGCAGTTTATGGTGTGAAAATTTTGAAGGGTGACCTAGAGAGAATACAGTAAGTAGGTTCAGAAGGGTTTAGGTTGTCGTTCTTATTAGGAGATGAAAAAGCTGGCACAGGAGAGGGTAGCGTGCAGACTGCATTAAACCAGTCTGCGGACCGAAGAACACAACAACAAGAAGCCACAAAGGACATATAAAGCACCACTTATTACACTTAGAGACAGTGCAGTACGTTGCTTGTAATTAATGTTACAATACAAAACACAGCAATATTACTTCCGAGTAAACCCCTTCGTTTTTTTCTTTATTTTTATTTTATTTTATTTTATTTATATAGTCCTGTACAGTTCCATTCTCTAATAGCGCGCGGGGAAAAGGAACACCTAAATCTTTTCGTTTTCGACCTGATTTCTCTTATTTTATTATGATGATCATGTCTTCTCATGTAGGTGGATTTTAAAATATATGTTCGCAATCGGACGAGAAAACATTCACATGTTCGTAAATCTAAGGGTCTTAACTGCTGCAGTTATCAGTCCCTAGACATACAAACTATTTAAGGTAACTTATTCTAAGGACAACACATACATGCCCCTGCTCAAGGGAGGACTCGAAATTCCGACGGTGAGCTACTGCGCACACCGCAGCAAGGCGTATTATAGTGTTACCTACATCTACATAATACTCTGCAAGTCACAGCGAAGTGCATGGCACAGGATTCATCAAACCGCTTTTATGACATTTCTCTACAGTTCCATTCTCTAATAGCTCGCTAGCTTGTTATGATCATTGTTTGAATTCGGAAGACGAAGTTGGTGAAAGAAATTTTACAAAAGAGATCGTCGTTACGAATAACGCGTTTATTTTAATGATTGCCAACCCAACTCGTGCATCATTTCCGTGACAGTCTCTCCCCTATATCGCGATGATATAAAATGAACTGGCCTTCTCTTAATCGTCTGTCAGTCCCACCTGGTGTGGTCCCACAATGGACAGCAATACTTCCAAATAAGACGGACAAGTGTATTGTAGGCACTTTCTTTTGTAGAACTGTTGCGTCTTCAAAGTATCCTGCCACTGAAAGTAGCTTTTGGTTGAAACACGTCCACTGAATGTGTGGTCGTGTTCCATTTTGAGTTATTCATTACTCTTAAGTGTTTCTCCGCCATTAATATTGACTATTTGTAAGTCAATTATTTCATCCCTTTAATATCAATGGACCATGTTTTTATATGTTTCCATCCGTGTGATTGAACTTGTGTGTTCGTATGTATCTGGGAGGTTTCTTTTAATATTGACTGACTGCAGCGCAATGGCTTACAGTCGCCGCCTTGCGCTTTAGGCCTCGTTTACTTTAGTTAAGGACGCATGGCTTCGTATGTCGTCTGCACTGCCGTCTGCTGGGTGGCCAGAGACAAACTTCTTGGCGAGATGGCGAGGTGGCCTGTTCTTAGTGTAGTACTAACATAATAATGGACGAAAGAGGTAACAAAAGAGACGTGTTTTGAGCTGTAGTAAAGGGTATTACCTTCTTCATGTAGCGGGGGTCGGTAGACAGTAAGCTCTGGGCGCACTCTGGATCGCTTTTAGCGCGTCCTACATCCGATGCGTGGAGGGGGAGGACTTGCGCTTGGCCTGAGGCTTCACTCTTGCCGCGACCGCCGAAGTGAGTATTTCGTCGAATCATGCTGAGGGGATAGCATGCTGTTACAACATTGCTTTCTTTGTGATCGGGCAGTCTTGGTTTATCGGTGGTAGTTTCTCTTGAGTAATTCTTTCACTATGCGAAGCAAAGTCTTTCTTAATTTACAGAACTCAAGTAATTCAGTGTAAATTTGGTAATTGCATTTTCATTCCGGTGATGATTTTGTGTCCGGTTTTCTCAAATTAGAATACAACTGTGTGGCCTTCAGCCTTTGTGTAAACTTAGTATGTTTGAATTTCCTTGTTGTTTTTTAACTAATGTTTTCGTATTGTGTCTGTATCCACAAGTATGCTAAATATTTCTCAGACTTTCTGGTTTGATTCCGTCTTTCCTGTCTTGGTATGACCGATTGCACTACTGCTTTTGTAACAGTCTTTGGCCTTCAGCCTTGGTTTTACTAGTACTAGCTTTCTTCTATATGAATTCTCATGTGTGCTTTACTTGCTTATTCTAAATTAATTTCTTTTTGTAAATTCTATGTAATTCACTGGGGTCACACACCACGTGGTACTTTAAGATAGTATGCTGCTGCCTCCTCGCACATGAGTTTGTTTGGTGCACAGTTGATTTTAATTTGTGCTTATAGAAACCCGCATTCTCATCAAAACGCCGCCGACGCTTCGTTTCGCCGCCGCTATCAAATGTTGCCATATGAGTGATGTGTAGCATGCAATATGCACGTGTCTGTGAGTGAATGAATGTGCTTTCCTTTATCCATTGTGTATTTACAAATTTCCTCCCACGTTACCTCCATATTCATAAAGGGCAGAAACAATTTTATTCTGGGCAGTAACTTTATGATTTAATTATCTTATGTACAAGGTGTGTGCTTTATTGTATTAATATAGTCTCCCCACATTTATTTGCTTATTCATTTTATCGAATAGATGATGATATAAACTATAAAGTATCAAGTCTCTGCTTTATAATTTCATGCTCCCTGTCCCATGTTTAATTATCTATTCCTTTCTATACATATGATTTTGTGTTTGTTAAAACGTTGGCTGCTCGCTTAAGGAGTGAGCAGTTAGACAAATTTCCATTGCACAAGTACTGTGGCCACTCAGAAAGTAATTTAGAGCAGCAGTGAGCATTTTAAATTGCATTTGCAGATCTCTACTGCCCGAGATCTTTCATAGAAAACTTAACAAGCTACTTTCATGGTTCGCCTTCATTACATTATTTTATATGTGTTCCTTCCAATTTAAGTGGATTGTAATTGTAATTTCTAGACATTTATTTGCATTTGGGGCATTCAGAATTTATATGGATGACATCACAGTGTCATTATTTAGTCTCAATAGCCAATTTTTGCACCGTGCAAATATGTGATCGAAATCTTTTTGCAGCTGTTTTCAATTTCAGGTGACTCTTCTAACTGATAAACGACAGCATCATCTGGGAACAGTGTAAGAGAGCCGTTTAGTTTGCCTTCTAAACCGTTCATAAAGTTAAGGAACAGTAGGGGTCGTTTAACACTTCCCTGGGGAGCGCTACATATTACTTCCGTTTTGCCTAATGAGGTTTCGTTAATCACTGCCCACTATGTCCTTTGTGACAGGAAAACGCGAATCCAATCGCCCAAATGTGGCGATATTCCATAAGCAGGCAACTGGATTAGAAGACGATTGTGAGGTACAGTATTAAAAACAATCTGAAAATCGAGAAATATAGAATCGATTGTAGATCCCTTTCTACAGCACTCATCACTTCGTGTGAGTAAAGAGCAAGCTATGTTTCGCAAGAGTGATACCTTCTGATTCCGGGTCAGTACGTCGTTCCGTTCAAGGTAGTTAAAAATGCTTGAAGAAAGAACATGTTCTAGAATCTTGCTGCAAAACGACGTGAATGACATAGGCCAGTAATTTTGCGGATCACTCCTGTTGCCTTTCTTGATTACTGGAACTACCTGTGCAACTTTCTTGTCTTCGGGTACAGAACTTTCGCTGAGCGAGGGGTTGTATGTGGTAGCTAGGGGCTCTTCTGGATAAACTAATATTGCTTGAGGCTAGTCCAAAAATTTCCCTGGAAAGCATCGATTGTTTTTGATGGGATGAAAACTATATACGACACCATTTAGATTTATGAATGACTGGTTCCGATCCTAGTGCGGATTATGCTCAGATAGACTAATGTTGCAGAATATTAATACGAATTATTTACAGAAGGATGGAAAAGGTGGTAGGAGCCGACCTCGGGGTAGGCAGTTTGGGTTCAGGAGAAATGTAGGAACATGGGAGGCAATACTCACTTTACGGATTATCCTAGATTAAGAAAAGGCAAACCTACATATCTAGCTGTTGTAGATTTGGAGAAGGCTTTTGATAATGTTGATTGTAATAAACGCTTTCAAGTCCTGAAGCAAGCAGGAGTGAAATATAGAGAGCGTAAGGTTATTTACAACTTGTACAAAAACCAGATAGCGGTTGTCAGAGTTGAAGGGCATGAAAGGGACGCAGTGGTTGGGAAGGGAGTAAGACAGGGTTGTGTCCTTTCTCCAATGTTATTCAATTTGTACATTGAGCAAGATATAAAGGAAAGCAAGGAGATATTTGGAGAAGGAATTAAAGTTCAGGGTGAATAATTGAAAACATTGCGTCTTGCCGGCGACATAGTAATTCTGTCAGAGACAGCAAAGGACAGTGTGCTGAATGGTGTGTATAAAATGAATAGTAACAAGAGCAAAACTAGGGTAATGGTGTGCAGTCTAAGAAGATCAGGTGATGCTGAAGGAATTAGATTAGGTAACGAAAATAAAGGAGGTAGATGAGTTTTGTTACTTGGGCATAAAATAACGAATGATGGTCGCAGTACAGAGGATATAAAATTCAGAATGGCAATGGGTAGAAAAGCATTCTCGAGAAAGAGAAATTTGTTAACATCGAATATTAATTTAAGCCTAAGGAAGTCCTTTCTGAAGGCATTTGTGTGGAGTTTTGCCTTGTATGGTAGTGAAACATGGACGATAAACAGTACGGACAGGAAGAGGATAGAGGCGTTTGAAATGTGATGCTACAGAAGAATGCTGAAGATAAGGTGGGTGGATCGCGTAACTAATGAGGAGGTACTGAACAGAATTGGGCGAGAAAAGAATACCTTGACTAAAAGAAGGGATCGATTGGTAGGACACATTCTTAGACATCAAGAAATAGTGAACTTAGCGTTGGAGGGAAGTGTGTGGGATAAAAACCACAGAGGAAGACCAAGATATGGATACAGTAGGCGGATTAAGGCAGATGTAGGTTGCCGTTCTTATGTGGAGTTGATGAAGCTCGCTCAGGATAGGGTATTGTGGAGAGCTGCATCAAACCAGTCCCCGGACTGGAGACCACAACAACAACAACAACAACAACAGACTAATGTTGACATGGCGCTACGGTATCCTGCAAGTGATGTGACTACCATGTCATCCTAAGGGAATGGCGCCTTGGCATGCGGTATGGCGGAGCATGTAGTAACCATACCGTTATTTCCGTAGTTGTTTTTATTGACTTGTAGCCGCTACTATTCGGTGAAGACGAGGATGAGTGCACCCCATGCCAGGCCTCCCACGAAGGAAAGTTCTTGGCATTATCGGGAATCGAATGGCAGTTATCGAGAATCGTGGGAGTAATATAAATGCACAGATGGAAATGAGAGCGCAATGTAAAAAGAGAGACGCTTTGGCTCACGGCAACGTTATCGGAAGGTAAAGGTAGGAGGAACAGGGCAGGGAGGTGAGGTGAGGTGTAGGTGGCTGTCGATAGGTGCTGCGGCGGCTTGGTGACGGGACGGAATTAACTCGGCCAGCCGGCAACACGCCGCCCACACCGACCTGCAGTGACGTCGCCGCTGCCAACACCGCCCGCTCGCTCTTTCAGAGACGTGGTTTCGCTCGAGGTGCTGCTACGACCAAAATTTTATTGGGGCACTACACTTAGCACCCGGTGTAGCCCAGAATAGTAACACTAGAAGTGGGCCGTTTGCGATGACCCTTTTGACAAAAAAATGTTCAAATCTTTGTCAAGCTTAAGAGACTTAACTCCGGGGTCATCTGTCCCTAAAGTTACAAACTACTTATGTACTATCAACAATAAGATATTTCCTTGAGACAATATTGTCTCTTTATACTGAAGGTATTAAACATAAGGAGAGGCATTGAATTAAAATTTTTGCTGTGGCCGGGATTCGAACCCGGGAATTCCTATTTACTAGGTAGGCGCTTTAGACCACTCAGTTAACACAGCATTGCAGCCAAAGCGACCACACGGACTGTCTTAAAGCACATCTCCCTCCCCACCACATACTTTAATTCTACTCATGTACCCTGTGAAGAATTAAAGTATGTGGTGTGGAGGGAGACGTGCTTTAAGACAGTCCGTGTAGTCACTTTAGCTGCAACGCTGTGTTAGCTGAGTGGTTACGGTCGGGGGTTCGAATCCCCCCTCGGGCATGGATATTTGTGCCGTCTTTAGTGTTCGCTAGTTCATAAGTAATTTGTAAGTTTAGGGACTGATGACCCCGTAGTTAAGTCCCATAAGCTATACAAACATTTGAACATTTTTAAGCCGGGCGCTGTGGCTAAACGCCCTCTGTAATAAAAAAGCTGAGCCAAATATTCAACGAACCAACAAGAACCAACTCGACCAACGACCGCGAAGCATAGATCTACCAGAAGGGAAAAAAAGTGGTCTAAAGCGCCTGGCCACAGCACAAATTTTAATTCAATGCCTCTCCTTATGTTTAATACTTATGAACTACCTTATACTAAAGACGACACAAACAGCCATGCCCGACGGGGTATTCAAACCCCCGACGGGGAACGGCCTCACATATCGCAGCATAGCGCCTCATGCGCTCGGCCGCTCCGCCGCGGCACCTTTTGACAGCTCGAAAGATAATTGCAAATAACAACCTACTGTGCTTCCAAACTCCGCCTTACGCACTTCACTCTTCCACAGCTGAATACGCATGTCCGGCGTAGTCTGGTTCGGCGCATGCAAAGAAGATCGACATAAGCCTTAAAGAAACCTGTAAGCTAATCACAGGATGCATGGTGCCTACTCTATTGGAAAAGCTCAAACAAGCTTCAGGTTTCAGCAGTCCAGAGACTCGAAGGGCAGTTCATGAATATAACGAGCAGTTCGAAAAGATCTTTGGACGAGCGGCATCCATTACACTACAGTTTCTACAGATCAAAAAGTCTGCACGGCGTCGTCGTCCCAACGATATATATCGAAGCCGTTGAAATCGAAACGATTTGTAGCAAACGAGGAAATGTTAAGATTTTTAAATTGATCTCTATAAAATGTTCAAATGTTTTTTTAGCTCAAGGGACTTATCTGCAGGGTCATCATTCCCTAAACTTACAAACTACTTATTAACTACCTTATACTAAAGACGATACAAACATCCATGCCCGACGGGGAATTCGAACCCGACCGTAGCGGCCGTGCAGACTGTGACTGGCGCGCTGCAGACCGCTCGGCCATTGCGGCCGGCTGTACTTTTTACGAATATGTCATGATTTTAAAGGATGTGGTTAGGCAGGAACCTAAGAGTACAGCTTAAATTGTTTCGAGTAAGCAGAATTATCACTATACCATTAGGATAATATCTTAATACTTATCTGTATTAGATAATAAATAATGTGTGATTATCCTCGAAAGGCAAAGGTTTAGACACCGTCCCGGCGATGAAGCATCCTGATGTTGGCAACGACCTTTGAATACTCTTTGAAAAGTCTATCACATAGAATGGGACGATATAATTCTTCGTACTGACCGTGAAATAAATGATTAACGCTATTCCTTCTCCATGGTTGACAGGTTCTTGTCTGTACCCTCGTCCGATTAGTAAACTGATTATCCTTGAAAGCGAACAATTTGTTGCCAACTCTGCCGAGACGGTAAGTAAAATTTAACCTCCTCGTAAATTACTGGTTATCACAACAGAATATACCATCGATCACAGGTCCAAAAATTCACGGCTTCGACGCTCGCTTGCGGGGCAAAAAAACCTCTGATAACTTAAACCTTACCTTCAGAGTGAAGCTACAGGTCACTTTTCAACACAAAATCTTAATCTATAATTCTATTCTCTTGTTCATATATGAAGTTTACGTACTTTTCTTAGTGCGTATATTGTTCAAAAAAAGTTCAAATGTTTGTAAAGTTATGGGACATAACTGCAGTGGTCATCGATCCCTAAACTTACAAACTACTTAAACTAACTCATCCTAAGTACAACACTCACACCCACGCCCGAGGGAGGACTCGAATTCTCAACGTGGAACGGCCGCGCGCACTGTAGCAGGGCGCCTCAGAACGCACGGCTATTCCGCCGCGACCGTATATTGTTCTTCGTCCTTGTCATCCTCCTCCAATCCTATCGCTGTGTACGCTCCTGCTTGCACTAGAAATTACATGGCACTACACTTCACGCAGTAATCACTATTAGAAGCAACTGCTGCTTTACACACTAATCACTATGCGAATCAACCGCTGCTTTCCGTTCCGACATTCGCTTGTTCGATACTATCGCTTCGATACGAACCTCTTCGATATATACTGTTTGGACGCTTCCGCCGTACTATGTATCACATCTCCAAAATTATTAAGGCTTAAATCAAGGCAACGATTCCACAGCTACATCTTGGGTGAACCCCCTGTCGACTACCCGATTTCAGAATGTCCACCAAGCGGCACTGAATCAAGCTTATACGTCATGGAAAATTCTAAACCGTATAAGAACGGGTGTAGGCCCACCTCGTGTAGAAACAAATTTAATAAAGTGAGGCCTATTAGAACATGTCGGCAGTAAGTGTGAGCGCGATGAGATGCAAAACATGGAAAATATTCTAACATGCCGGATTTGTCCTACATGTTGCTCCCTTGAAAATCTTTGCCATAGCAATCCAGAAGCATATGACAGCCCAGTATTGGGCAGAAACTATGACAGCTCTTGATGCGAAAAAGTAAAGAAAGTATTAGAAATTCTACTGCACTTTTCTTCGCCTATCTTCTGAGATAAGTCGTATTGTGAGTATTGCCTCAAAATGTTCAAATGTTTGTATAGCTTACGGGACTTAACTACGGGGTCATCAGTCCCTGAACTTACAAACTACTTATGAACTGAAACTTCCTGGCAGATTAAAACTGTGTGCCGGAACCGGGACTCGAACCTGGGACCTTTGCCTTTCGCGGACAAGCGCACTACCGACTGTGCTATCCCGACACGACTCACGATGCCGCCCCACAACTTTACTTCCGCCAGTACCTCGTCTCCTACTTTCCAAACTTCACAGAAGCTCTCCTGCAAACACGCAAGACGGGCACTCCTGGAAGAAAGGATATGGTGGAGACATGGCTTAGCCACAGCCTAAGGGATGTTACCAGAATGAAACTTCACTCTGCAGCGGAGTGTGCGCTGATATGTTCATATCAGCGCACACTCCGCTGCAGAGTGAAGTTTCATTCTGGATACTTATGAACTAGCTAACACCAACGACGGCACAAATATCCATGCCCGAGTGGGGATTCGAACCCCCGACCGTAGTGGCCATGGAGACCGTGACTGGCGCGCCGCAGACCCCTCGGCCACCGCGGCCGGCAGGCAATACTCACATTACGGCTTATCTTAGAAGATAGGCTAAGGAAAGGTAAACCTCCGTTTTTAGCGTTCGTGGATTTGGAGAAAGCTTTTCACAATGTCGACTGGAATACACTCTTTTAAATTCTGAAGGTAGCAGGGGTAAAATAAAGGGAGCTAAGAGTTATATTCAACCTATACAAAAATCAGACAGCAGGGGTGCAGAGGTTGGGAAAGGAGTAAGACAGGGTTGTAGCCTTTCCCGAATGTTGTTAAATCTGTACATTGAGCAAGCAGTGAAGGAATGCAAAGAGAAATTTGGAGGGAGAATTAAAGTTCAGGGAGAAGAAATAAAAAGTTGGTAAAAAAAAATGACTCTGCCTGAGACCGCAAAGGATCTGGAAGTGCAATTGAATGTAATGGACAGTGTGTTGAAAAGAGGATGTAAGATGAACATCAACAAGAGTAAAACAAGGAAAATGAAATGTAGCGTCAAAAAGTCAGTCGATGCTGAAGTAATTAGATTAGGTAATGAGACAATAAAGGTTGTAGATTAGTTTTGTTATTAGGGTAGCAAGATAACTTCTGATGGTCGAAGTAAAGAAGACATAAAATGCAGAATGGCTATGGGAAGAGAAGCGTTTTTGAAGAAGCAAAATTTGTTGACATCCAATATTAATTTAAATGTTAGGAAGTCCTTTCTGAAAGCATTTGCCTGGATTGTAGTATTCTATGGGAGTGAAACTTGGACCATAAACAGTGCAGACAGGAAGAGGATAGCGGCTTTTGAAATGTGGTGCTACAGAAGAATGCTGAAGAGTAGGTGGGTTGATCGTGTTACTAATGGGAAGGTACTGAACAGAATTGGGGAGAAAAGGAATTTTTGGCATACCTTGACTAAAAGATGGGATAGATTGGTAGAACACATTCTTAGACATCAAGGAATCGCGAATTTAGCATTGGAGGGAAGTGTTTCGGGTAAAAACCGCAGAGGGAGACCAAGAGATGAATACAGTAAGCAGATTCAAAAGATGAAGAGATTTGCACAGGACAGGGTAGCGTGGAGAGCTGCATCAAACCAGTCTGCGGACTGAAGACCACAACAACAACAACAACAGCCACATGATTATCAATACGTCTCTACTATCGACACAAACCCGTCCAGGTGATAGCACCGTCATCGGAGAAACAAAGACTGCTAATCACAGTATCCTTGAGCGTGCTGTCTTGTGTAGAACGCGGGAGGCGCGCTGTGTATCTGATAAGGAGACTACGTGGGCGTCGTATTTTACAATTGTTATATATCTGTGGTGCGCGAAGTTCAGAACTGAACAGTCAGCCAAAGCCATTCGACGCAATTCTAAGAAATTCTCGAGAAACTATAACGAACACGTAAGTATCAAGAATTAGGGCGGTGCTTAGAATCCTGCAGTCAGAGTTTTGGCTTCACTATTAGTTGACGACGGCAGTCTTTGGTTGTTCAGATGTGAAGATCTACGACGCTGCTTTTGGAAAGTCATATCCATAGCTACTAATGTCTTCCAAGCAGCTACCCTACTTAGGTGTTCATATCGTATACAGACACATAAAAAAAAAAAAAAAAAAAAAAAAAAAAAAAAAAAAAAAAAAAATCGACACAGCATATGGAATTAGAGATCCCAAAATGTTTCATATAACTGAATTCGAAAATAACGAAAAAATATGTCACAAAACCACTGACTCTATGATTGTGTGGCTGGAACGCTACCATCTTGAGTTACACCGACATTTGCTGCAACTGTTTTAATTATTGGCACTTACGTGTTCTTGAAAAACGTCAAGGGCTCTTTTCTTGAGAATTTTTGAGATTTGCGTTGAATGGTTTTCGCTGATAGTTATTTCAGTTCTGAACTTTACCTACCATAAATATAACATATCCTAAAATCCGATACCCATGTGGTTTCCTTGTGAGCTTGATCGAGAGTAGGGAGCCCGATGGTTCGGCACGAGCATTTCGACAACTGCATGACTCGTTGGGTGTGTCGAGGACTGCTGTGGCGAGTGTCTTCAGCTGGTGGCGAAACCAAGGTGGTACCACTTCTTCCAAAAGAAGAGGCGTTTGACGCCACCCCGTAACTACAGATGTCGGACGTCGTAGCCTGGGCAGGCTTGTGAAACACGACAGATGGCGAACTGCGTCGGTACTAACAGTGGACTCCAGACGGCACACATCTGAACAACAATTATATACCTGATGTGCATTAGAATTTTTATTACAGTATTGAGTAAAAAGTGGAAGTAAATCAACAAATTTTCGAGATTTTTGCTAAGAATGATTCTTCATTATGTGTAGTATAGACACTGATATACAGGGTGAATCTAAATTTGCGCACTTGGGCTTCGCAGCGCGATTCCTCACCTGCCAACAATGAAAAATGTCTCCCACAAAATTTCATCCTGCGCATTATTTCCGCCAGTAAATTGACGTCAAAGACTGAAATGACTGTGTGTTCCATACGTCAGTGTGTTTCATAATTACACCAACAACCTTGTAAGGGATGTATTAGGCGTATGAGGAACAAAATGAGCATGGAAACCCATGTCCGGAAACGCGATTCAACGACGCTACTGAGAGTCCAAGTTACAGGCACCAGTTCCTGCAGCTAGACATCCCCTCCAGAAACTTCGACGCTCTGTAGCGTCATTGGATGACGTTTCCGGGCATGGGTTTCTATGCTCACTTTGTTCCTCAAGACATCTCCCACATCTCCTAGAAGTTTGTTCGTGTGGTAGTGTAATTATGAAACACACTGACGTATGGGACACACACCCCTCTCAATCTTCGACGTCTATTTACTGCCGGAAATATGCACAGGACGAAATTTTGTGAGAGACATTTTTTTAAGATTATCTGACATAGTCGGGTTTGGAGGCGATCTGATCGTTTTATAGTTTTCAAAATGAAAAGCCAAGATGGCACGTTAATAATTTATTAAATGACGACCGGTTTCGGTGCACTGTGTCACCATTATCTGGTCACATATATGTTATAAGGAGGTCATCTTGTTAAAACAACAACAAGATGACTACCTTATAACATATATGTGACCAGATGATGGTGACACAGTGCACTGAAACCGGTCATTTAATAAATTATTAACGTGCGATCTTGGCTTTTCATTTTGAAAACTATAAGACTTTTTTTTTATTACTACCACGTGAGGAATCGCACTGCGAAGCCCAAGCGCACGAATTTAGATTCACCCTGTATGTATTAGAAGAATATATGACCTAAGTCCGTCCAAATATTTGTTAAACATCGCGTATAAATCTGAAGAAAACCGGTGATGTACTTCCCGAAACTTTTGGGAAGGAAGTTAAACAACACTATCTCTTAATACAGCACTATAGCAGTATAGTAACACGGTTACTAAAAAATTACATTTTCAAGTAAGTACTGTCGCTACTCTTCGTTCCTTGTTTCACCTTTTCATCCAACTACTTTGCATTTCCTGTGATCACGAGCTGGAAACGAACTTGCATC
This sequence comes from Locusta migratoria, assembly GCA_026315105.1. NCBI lineage: Eukaryota > Metazoa > Arthropoda > Insecta > Orthoptera > Acrididae > Locusta > Locusta migratoria. The sequence continues at coordinate 274,910,626 of CM048747.1, forward strand.
GTTTTGTATTCATTTAGCTCAATCCCTACGATGTAATTTCTCCTGAAGAATATGACGATATTCCTGACATCCAACGAAACGTGACAACGCTTTTGCACACCATCCCACGGGAAGACATCGTGCAAAGTTTCCAGGATATCTATCGCAGAGTCAGCGGAGCATAGTCATGGGAAGTGACTATTTCGGACAGAAAAGTAACTGTAGTTCATCGTTCATCTACGATATTGTTACAGGACTATTCACCAAACTTTATCGTCAGTGCTTGTAAATTCAATGGTAAAGCTGAAAAGTCATACTGGATCGGGATTCAAACCAGGATCTTCCGTCTCGGGCCAGCGGTCGCCATAACCAGTTCAGATATCCAAGCACGCCCTCCGTCCTGCCCAAATTCTCAACTAATGGCACGGATGGTAGTGCCCCCTACCCAATGGTAATGGATAACCGAATTGGTTTGAAACCCAATTTTGCAGAAACTTTCAACTTTGCCGTTGATTTTATTTCAGTATCCTTAAATTGTCGAAATGTTTCAAATTTGGAATTCATTAAATTACGACTGCCAGTGTGCGAAAGAACACAGAACGTATCAAAAAGTTAGTTTAAGTAGTTTGTAGATTAAGGGACCTTAGCAGCTTTATCCTCTCTCAAGGATACATTACTTTATGCAGTCCCAGCCAATAGCAGACTCGCTGAAAATGATAATCGACTCTTACCAAAATGTGTTTCTAATGTCATCTAATATTGACTGCGTCATGCATTAAGTCGGGCGGGAGGGGGGAGGAGAAACAGCAGATGCGCTCATTCATAAACTTTCGTGAAATTTATGTTAGTGGAGCACAGGGTAATTATTATTTATTTCTGGCGTTCTAATTTTGCAATAATAACAGGACCAAGCATGACAATGCTTCCTTTCTTACCCATCCGCTGTCACTGGTTTGTGCAGTCACTTAAAAACGGCTGGAAACAGTCATAACAATAGATGACAGCTGATGGGTGTAAGGTTGCTATGTTAACAGAAAGTTATGAAAACCCCGCAGATGGAGAGCTGCTAGTGTCAACATGTTCCACTTCCATCCAGCTATGCTAATGCCCAGCATCTTTCGTTCTAGCTGCCAAACGTCCGCGTACGCCAACATTAGTTTACATTATTCAGTTTCCGTACCACTAGATCACTTCTACCGAGTCCCTGGATTACTTTTGCTTGTTTATTTTGCGCAGCTGTTGAGGACCTGCCATTCACATGCGTGTTTTCTCCAATGTCATGTGTTATATGCAGGAAGTGCTTCGTACCCGAACTACGTGATGCACATGTATCGATTGTCCACTTTACGCTTACATAGAAACGTCATATTGGGTTACAGAACAAAAATAATTAATTAGTACCAGTGTTTACTTGTTTACTTTGATCATTCTCCGTCGCGTACATTATTAACTTCCGCCACGGGGCTGGAGATAACTTATAAACATTTCCGCCACTGCGTCACAAGTCGTAAATCTATAGTGCTCTAAGGTAGACGTTACCTTCTGTCATTTCTTAAAATGGGTCTCTCCCTCTCTGTTCTGCCTTGTGTATCCAGAATATTACTGACATCGGCAGTGTTGTAATCAATAAAATGACTCATTTATTTCATTACAGGCAAGGTTCTAACTCCTGTGTGGCTGTGAAATTTCAGTATTAAATAGCACGAGCACAGGAGATTAAGTGATAATAACCCATCTACATTGCGCAGAACGAATGGAGGTTGTAATGAAAATTTGGTTAAGTCTAGTCTCCGATACCACCCGTTGGCTTTGACAAAGGACGCCACTTATTACGTCATTATTACCATTAATGTTTCTATTTACATTAACGCTGATAAATCTGATCCACAGATAATACTTTCATGAGTATGTACATATATGTCAGTATTTCGTGAATTTTTTATAATAAAAGGCTGCTTTTTAATATATGATTTCTTACAGGTTTAAAATGTGTAATATAATTATTATTAAATACATGGAACGTAATAATTATATACTTTTTGTCATTTGTTATTTGAGCGTAAATTGTTTTATAGCATGTTACGTGTATTTTGTTTATTTTTTATATGTAGTATTACTGATTTTTAATTTTCTTAATTGCTACAATGTCGATTTATACCTTTTTTCGTTTAGTCCTTGTGTTCATTTCCGTTAGTAAAATTGATCTATATTTTTAAATTCCAATCACGATATATATCCGTTTGTAAACTGTTTTTTTGTTGTTGTAAACAATACATTTATTTAGATATCATTGTTATTATCATAAAATGCGGATCTGTTCTCGTAAAATGACAATTACATAGCAAAACATTTCGTTTGTGCGCGATTGGCTAATGCAGAAGACACATGATTACCAACATTAACAACATTCGTTGCCACGGCTGTAAGTAAAATTTAACTGATCTCGGCATCATTGTGAGCGGCATATATAAGTTAAACAAAAATGAGATGATTTGGTATTGGTATCTAGACCTAATTTTATAGTTCATTTGCCGATATCGACACCTACTAAATACATACATACGAATACTTTGGTTCCCGGTACCAGCTATCCGAATCTGTTCAGATATAATTAATACAGGTCAAGTCTAGATACCGATATTTACGATCTATAGTAACAGCTAGAATTGGAAACTAGACTTTACTTATGCAGGTGAAGCTTAGATAGTATTATCTAATAAATAGTGGTGAACTAGAAAATATGAAACGGCTGATATCGGTACCTGATCTTGACCTATATAGCTCAATTCCAGATACAGATACTTAAAAAGTATTGGTGAACCACAAAATATGAAGGGCTGGTATCGGTAACTAGACTTTATATATATAGGTCAAGTCTAGATAGCGATACCAACCCTTCATTTTTGTTCTTTCACATATAAATATTGCGTAAAGGAGGGTATATGACAAAATATGAAGACCTGGTGTCGCTATCTAGACTTGACCTATATAGGTCAAGTCTAGTTACCGATACCAGCCCTTCATATTTTATGGTTCACCAATATTTATCAGGTATCGGTAACTGGATTTGATCTATATAGGTCAAGTCTAGATAGCAATACCAAGTAATTTTATCTGAAATATGGTTTAGCATTTTATTTTGTTCCAATTTAATATGTTCCCGCCCAAAACCCCCAATTTCAAGCGGTAGTCCAATTAAAGTTTATGAATATTGATATTACTTACAACGTGTCGTAATTATGGGACCTTATTTTTGAACATTTTTATATGTTTCAGTTTAGTATTTTCCGTTAAAATCTCCTATTTTCTCGCGGTAATCTCATTATGTTACTCAGATACTTTTTATACCGCTCAGATAGTTATTCTCTTGTCTCATTTCTGTAATTTCACTGCATATTTTATTTCTTATCTAATATTCGTCGTCGTTCTTTAAAGTTGTATAATCCAACGAAAAAAAGGTAATTAATACAATCAATTGTTTATTATAATTCGATCCTTGTATAAAAAGTATCGTGACCGAAACGTCTCTGGACAAAGTATGACGTCATTGGTCAAAGCCGACGACTGGTATCGGATACCCGACTTTATCCGAAAATTTTACACATCATCCCTAAAGGTCTGATAATGAACATCCTAGAACACCCTGATGTTATTTTAAATGAAAAATCTGATTTTAAAATATAAAAAAAATTATTGATAATTTTACTGATTTCTTGACCAAAGACAACGGATAAATACGACCACTGACAAACCACAGACTATCTGACACACATATCGATCACAAAGATTATTAAATTATCAATCATAACGCAACCTTCCACAGCAAACATATTAATAAACACCTTTGAACTTGTGCTAAACATTATTTTTAACATAGATATCGAATAATCATAACCCACAGATTACAGACATTTACACCACACTATAAATTTTACCGTAGCAACCACAATGTATGTCTGTGGTAGCAACTACCAACTGTAAACATGTAACATCTTTGGCCAACTGTCAGAACATCAAGATAAAAAATATTAAAATTTTATTTAACGATATTTGTATAATACTACATAAGTGTGACGCAAAATTTCACATTATTGTTAAATAAACAGCAAGGCATTGCCAAGGATGTCACATGTTCGCAAGTAAAAAACTTTATATCGAAAAACAGGCCTAACTTAAAAGTATATATAACAAAACGATGATTATTATACAAAATTTTGTGTATTTCGCAGATTGTCTGACAATGGCTAATTGTGGCGAAATGGATCCATAACAACATTATAATAAAAAAACTTTAAAGCAGCATATTGGTATAATTACTTGACGTATTGTTGTTATTTATGAATGAAACCCAGCTACTACAGCCATTGTTAACTGAGCAAATCTGTCATGTCTTATCGAGACTCGATGATGACTAAGATAGTCGTAGCTGACTACATATAAATAAATGAGAAATATTGAAGTTTTCACAGGTATAAGTTCAATAACTTAGCAATAAACGATTTTTTTGTGCTGAACTGGAAAACCTATCACACCCGTTGTGTCCCTCTGAAGAAACAACGAAAGACCTTAAATATATCTCCATTCTCAAGTAAAAGTGTGCCATAATGTGACCATTTGTAATACAGATAGGAACCGAATACCTAATCTGATTATTCACTAAATGTCAGATGTTAACTATCGATTTTTTTTAAAAAAATTTAAATTGTTTTTTATTTTTTATTTTATTTTATATATATATATATATATATATATATATATATATATATATATATATATATATATATATATATATATATATTTTTTTTTTTTTTTTTTTACCAGCTACTATATTTTTGAATCTGAAATAAGGCTAAAATTTCTCTTTGTAAGACAAGAATATGAAGAGACAAAACAGAAAAATAATTTTGCAATAGTTGTCCGGGGTTCATGGTCACCATTGTCTACGGCGGATCCTGAGGTACTTCTCTTGGCGTTACCAGAGATTAGATATGTTTGAGCCTCTTAAAATTACACACCTGAAGGGGGAACCTTACCCACACAGTACATATGACCAAGGTCAGATTTCGTGGAATCGTAGAAGAATTTCAATTCTCGGAGAAAACAATGAAATGATCGAACTATATGGTTCCTAGCGGGTCAAACACCTCGAACGAGGAGATCCCGCTGCGGCGAAGTGGCCGAGTGGATTGAGACGCTACGCTCCGGTGTACTAGGCCGCTCCCTGTCGGGGGTTCGAATCCCCTTTCAGACATGGATGTTTGTGCTGTCTTTAGTATAAGGTAGTTCATAAGTAGTTTGTAAGTTTAGGGACTGATGACCCCGTAGTTAAGTCCCATAAGATTAACAAACATTTGAACATTTTTGAGGAGATCCAAATTCGATTTCCAGACCTGCGCCAACATTTACAACGTTTAAAGTTTAGAAATAATCACAGCCTTCTACCATAAATGACCATACAAACTGTTTATGAAATAAAATAAAATTTTGCAACGTAAGAGAAAGTTTCTAACGACAAAGTTACTGATTGGCGTAATATCTGCCTATTACTGCGAAAAGTAAAGCGGCTCTGACGAAGTTAGTAGCGAACCTATTTCTTTCATACGTATTTTGATCTACGGTGGATCCTGAGGTACTTCTCTTGGCGTTACCAGAGATTAGGTAGATATGTTCGAGCCTGTTAAAATTACACACCTGAAGGGGGAACCTTACCCATACAGTACATATATCGAACTAGAACCCATCCACCAGACCACTGCATGCACTTTCCCACAATATTCCATCAATGTTGTATATAATTGATAACTAATACACGTGATAATTTTTGTCTGTATCAGGCTGGCGCTTGATAATGGTGTATTAACCGAAACCGGTAGCTTTGGGCTAATAAATTAAGCAGATGTGGCAAAAATAAATAAATAAATAAAAACAAAAAGGAAAATAAAAAATGAAAAATAAAATAAAAATACGAATAATTTAAATTGGAAAGAACACACAGAAAATAGCGTAGGGAAGGCGAACCACAGGCTTTCATCATACTCTTGTGATTGTTAGTGCTGTCTACCTAGACCAGTGCGTCCTGTAGAAGGGGATACTACTGCTGCGATTTCCACCTACGTTTTTAACCATTTCTTTCGTGTAGCAGTTCGTGAGTCGTAACAAATCTGCTCTTCCTGCTAAGATCTAGTAATTCCATCACTCATTCCTTGTTTGGTCTTTTTTTACATTGATAGAACAGGACTCTCCAGGAAATGACCTGTGAATGGCGTTGATAAAAGACAGTTCACAGATTTCGATTAATGATAGCTCTGCCGGGCTTGTCTGTGGGGCTGACTTGCTTAAAGACGGTAAACGAATAGTTTGAACCGTGAGAGGACAACGTTAATTTCTGGATGGCGTGGAAATATTCTTCGATTATTGCTTCATCATCTACCCATTCTTCCTGAGACTCAAAGATACATGGAAATGCCGGTTCTTGTTGCTGCCGAGTAACTGCGGTTAGAATGGGAGCTAATGAGATGCAAACTATAGGCTACGATTCATTGGCAAAATACTTAGAAAATGCAATAGTTCCACTAAATGAACTGCCTACACTGCACTTGTGCGTCCTATTTTGGACTAAAGCTGACCATTGTGGGATCCCCACCAAGTGGGAGGATATAGAGAAAATTCTAGTTATGAGGTCCGCCTGATATGCAAAACACTGTTTTATTTTACACCCAAAAATGTTTCAGCACCTTTGTGCCATCATCAGTAGGTCTTTCATTTATTTATTGCTGCGAAAAACAACATACATTGATTTCAGTAATATACTATGTGTAAATTTGGGCCTAAAAGTTGTAAGTCTTATTTTCGTTTTAACTTTTTTATATTCTGTGTTCTCGTAGGACCCTTCTTACATAAATACATACTGGTAGCGTTGTCATCTGCAATCAAATAATCTGTTTGAACCTTATGAGGACTTCTATTGTGAAAACATAAATTTGGTAAGTGGGGATATTTTGCTCGTTAGGCTATTGCCTATCAGTTACGGTTTCTTTTGACGTGTTCTGTATCTTCCACGTTTTTCTTGATAACACACATGTATTACACATATTTGCGGGCTTTTTCCTTTCATGATCACACTTTTGCTTAAATCAATGTATTTTTGTTTTTCATAGCAATAAATAAATGAAGAATCCACTGATTATGGCACAGAGGTGCTGAAACATGTTTGGGTGTAAAATAAAATAGTGTTTTACATATCAGGCGGACCTCGTGCGTAGAATTTTTACTGCAAACACGGCAATAATAAGAGCTGGAAATCGAAAAAGTTATACAAATAAAGTTCAGAGAAGGGTAGCTAGTTTTGTATCATCGTGATATAGGGGCGAGATTGTCACATGAATGATGCACGAGGTGGGGGTGGAAATCATTAAAAGACAGGCGTTATTTCGTTGCGGCAAGATTTATTTGCAGAATTTCTGTCACTAACTTTCCCTTCCCAATGCGAACATATTTTGTTAACGCGCACCTATATAGGGAGATATTTTCATCTTAACAAAGTAAGAGAAAACAGAACGCCGCGGTGGAGTAGCCGAGCGGTCTAAGACGCCTCGCTGCGTAGCGCGCGGTTGCTCGCCGTCGGAGGTTCGAGTCCTCCCTGGGGCATGAGTGTGTGTGTGTGTGTGTGTGTGTTGTCCTTAGGGTAGTTTGCCTTAGTTAAAGTAGTTTGTAAGCTACGGACTGATAACCACGCAGTTTGGTCCGATAGATTTACAAACATTTGAAAAAGAAAAGAGATCGAAAATGAAAAGCTTCAGGTGTTCTTTTTTTCCGCGCGCTGTTAGAGAATGTAACGGTAGAGAAATATCGTAAAAGCGGTTCGATGAACATTCGGCCATACACTTAAATGTGATTAGCGGAATGTTTATGTAGAGGTAGATCCTTATATTTAGCCATCAGTACGGGTGGACTGAATGAAGTAGCTGGTGCTTGAGCGATACAACAGTTTAGTTGTTCTACGTTTACTGCAGGCTATATTGCAGTGCCGCGTAGCACTAGAATGCCCCTCGGGACTGCCTGTGTAATGAATGCTGCGATAGCCCTGTCAGAGAGCTACAGGGCAGACGTAGTTCGTTGGCCGGATGGGATCGCCCGCTCGCCCCCGCTTCCGACGGCCGGGGCTATAAGCGCGGCAGCAGGCGGCGAGGCGGCGGCCTGATTTCGCGTCTGGGTCGTCTGGCTCGTCGGCGTCAGTGTCGGTGGTGCCGGTGCGGCGCGGCCGGCGCCTATTCTTTCCTAGAGCGGCAGGATGCGCTATAAACGTTCCGGCCCGCGGACCACCCATGGCGGCCGTAAAGCGACCGCGCAGCTGCCCGTGACGTCACGCGCATGCGCGCTGCCTCCCGCTGCGCCGAGCAGCACGTGCCCCGGCCGACCGCGCCGGTCCCACGGCTGCCCGACCCTCCCTGCTGCAGCAGCCCCCACCAAACTCCGGACATCACAGCGGAAACAGGCGGTACGGACGCTGATACCACCGGTTTTCCGTTTCTGGCGTCCACATATATTTTTACGATTTCTGCTAATGTCCACACTTTTTAGTTTTGGAAAACCATATTTTCATTAATATTCACCACGAATTGTCGACAATGTGTATATTCTTTATTTCGATTATCGAATTACATAATTTTTTACTTGCTTACAATGTATCTGTTACGCGTCGAAAACTACAGTCTGACTAGCAAAACGGAAAATATCTATATTTATTGCTCACAATCGATGTTCCGGTCTGCAATTAAAAAAAAAAAAATAAATAAATAAATAAAATAAAACACTAGTATTGCCTGTGGTCGAAAATCGACCAATTGTGTTTACAATGGTCACTGAGGTAAAATTTTACGTATCATGTCGGCGGCCTCGCGTGGTACTTTTGGCAACATCAACAACAGGATAGAAAATATTTGCCCATTTGTTCGAACCACATAGAATGACTCGATTAGTGTATCGTACAGACCATGAAGTAAACAAATAATGCTGTTCCTGCTTTATGGTTGACAGGTTCTTGTATGTATCCTCGTCCGCTGAGTAAAAATAATTGCCCTCGTAAAGCGAAGATTCCATGAGAAAACATCAGCGTTGTCAAGCGATTGGCTAAAATCAAGACTCACAGGATTCTCACTATTCAGCATCTATTGCCAACATCATCATAGGAGGCCGATGGGATATGTGGTAAAATTTAGCCGGCACTGGGAGGTATGAAACGGTTTCTTTTACGTATTAAGGAAAATGCCTGACACAATAACAACAAATAAAAACGGAAGTATATACTTCTCATACCATTTTCGAATTATATAACTTTCATTAGCCTAATATTTGAAATGGAACTACAATATCGGTGTTCGTATATTTATACAACGCCAAGAAATAATGTTATTTCGATACTGCGATATTCAGAATTCCAGAGCTGACAACATGTCGACTTCGTAGTTCCACCCGTGCACCGCTACATGCCTCTCCCGCCGCATCATCATTTATATCGGCATTCTCGACTTTGTAGTTCCACCCGAGCACCGCTAGGTACCTCTCCCGGCGCATCATCCTTTATATCTGCATTCATATGAAAATATCAATTTCCTTTAACCACTCTTAATCACTGCGAAAATGAAGGATTTGAACGGCACAAGAAATTGAGTTGGGAGCACTTCATGTTTCGATATTCACTTATTTTAATACGTCGTTTCAATACTGCAGATGCACTGCATTACAGCGTCTTTGGTCGAGGCGAATAGCCAAGCAGTGAGCTGATTGTTGGAGAATGTAGAACTTGATCCAAGCTGTAGATAGGAAAATTTCTACTTCCTATTTATATTCGTGAAATTTACGACAAACAATCTTTCGAATTATGTAACTTTCATTGGCCTTCTTGTACGAATAAATTAGTAATCTGTACCACAATTTTCGTGTTACCGTATTTATATAATGATATATCTTGTTAAGAGGCTTGATATTCAAAATGTATTCTGGACATGGTGGAAGAATGTATAAAATTTTTGGATTCGTCTATAAATAACAGTACTGCTACCAGTCACGATTTTTTTTTAATTAGCACGACGCGTTTCGAGAAATAATTCCCAAGTTCAAGTGCGTTTGTTGTGCTGTTTCATATTATTTATGATGTTTTGAGTGTGTGATTCCCTGCTTCATTCTGCTGTTGTTGCTGTAATACATAACGCCCGATTTTACTTTATGGTTTTCTTTATATGGAGTTAAGGGCAGAATTTTTTTGAAAAACGTCTTACTTACAGTTTTCGTCGGGTCAGTCTGTGGCAGCTCTCACACATGTCAAACATCACACACAATATTTTTCCACATAAGTACATCAGTTGTCACAAAAACAAACATACATATAAATAAACAGTTACAGAGATGTTCTAAGCTTAAGTTTACTAAAGATACATTTTTACAGAGTATGCTACAAAGGAATCCATTAAGTCCATATACAGTTAACCATAAAGTAAAATCGGGCGTTATATATTACAAGAACGACAGCAGAATGAAGCAGCGACTCACACACTCAAAACATCATAAATAATATGAAACAGCACAAAAAACGCACTTGAAGCTGGGAATTATTTCTCGAAACGCGTCGTGCTAAATAAATAAAAAAACTCGTGACTGGTGGCAGTATTGCTATTTATAAACAAATTCATTTATCTCACAGTCGCAGGCTTTCAAAAAAACCCATTTTCTAATGGATAAAATCAAATTATAAAATTTCTGTTCGATAAAAATATTGCAGTTGATGATGAGTGTTTTGGCCAACTTTATAATCTCAAAAAAACAGAAAAAGAATCATAGCACCTTGTTTATTTTGAATTGTTCATTCTAATATAATATTTTCACTAACTCTTTATATTATATTAGAGAGTCATTTGATAAATAACTATACTGAGGTTCTTTCAATTACGATTGGTATAGATCTATGATTTGTTCCACAGATTTCTGAACATAGTCGAAAGAATTGTCGTGGACGATGAATCACGAATGTTCCTGGGACTGGTTTGATGCAGCTCCCCACCCTACTCTATCCTTGGCAAGCATCTTCATCTCCTCAAAAGAACGGCAGCCTACATCCATTTGAATGTGCCGGAGCAGCCCCCAGGATAACGCAAACTCCGGACATGACAGCAGAAACAGACCGTATGGGATGACTGTTGTGGCTGTTCCACCAGATTTCGGTTCCGGCATCGACATATGTTACTTCATGTAACAAGGCAGTCAAGCTCTAGACTGCCTTGTTTCATGAACTAATAATTACTTCTAAGATCGCTGTATTCCATAATGTTCTAAAAAATAAGTTGGCATATACATTTACGATTTTTGTTAATGTTAGCATTTCATTTTTTAGTGTTGGGAAATGATTTTTAATTTTATTTTTATCGCATATTGTCAACAACGTACATGATTTTTTCTTGAGTTACTGAATTATACAATTTGTTATTTGCTTATAAGCGATTTGTTATGCTACGAAAACAACAACGGAAAATATTGATATCAATTGCACACAATAGATGTTTCCATCTGAGTATTTAACCCTTTAATACGTAGTCTAGCTGTTGAGCTACACACCTGTTTTTTTTCCATTGTCTCTCAGTATATAATCTCTAAATATTAATCGTGATATTTTTTATAGCTTCAAACAAAAATTCATGCATTTAAGGGTTAAATATGTGGCTGCTACAATTTAATAAATTCCCTTGTTTCAAGAGGCTTGATTTTCACGATATGTTCAAATGTTTGTAAACCTAAGGGACTTAACTACGGTCGTCATTAGTTCCTTAGCTAACAAACTACGTAAACTAACTTAAAGTAACGTATGCTAAGGACAACACAGACACCCATGCCCGAGGGAGGACTCGAACCCACGACGGAGAACGGTCGCGCCCACCGCAGCTGGGCACCTTAGGGCGCACGGCTATTCTACTGCGGTTTCAGGATATATTTTGGACTTACGTGGAAGAATGTACAAAATTTCTGTTGCTTAAGAATATTGTAGTGGTTTATCCAATTAAAAAAAAATACAAAAGATTGTAAATCTGTGGGACAGCTGCTGTGATTATTAGTAACTAGGCTTACAAACTACCCAAACTAACATTAACTAATCTAACGACAACAGACAAATACACACACACACATTTGACGGATGGAGGACTCGAACCTCCGACGTGCAGCTTCCGCGCGCTCCGCAGCAACGACCTTTAGAGCGCTCGCCATTCCGCTGCAGTTCTATTTTCTTTTCAATTTTTTAATTGAAAAAAAAACAACAACAAAAGTCATAGCTACATATGACACAAAATCTGTAGTAAGCCTAAAGAAATGCCGACACTTAAGTGAACTGATAATCAAAATGCATTGTTCTTTGCAGTGCCAGTTGACAACGTTTGTGTTAAGAGGTTGTTTTCCTTAACATAGGTGCAATGGAGGAAGGAGAAAAATAAACTGACAGCTGGGACTCCGTGAAAGGGTATGCAAATGTAAAATTTAAATTTAGACACCTGAAATGTGTCAACATGACGAACTTTTGAACAGGATTTGGTACAGTGAAACATATACAGAGAAACCGGGTCCTAATGTAGTGTAGGCATGTGTGATTTGTGTAATACTATTCTTTTTCGTTCCTTGTTTAATAAATTTATAAAAAAAAGTGTCCTCATTTTTTGTCCTAAAATTTAGAAAATGTCCTCATTATTACATTACAAAATCTGGTGACCGAGTTCTACCGGTTCTTTTCATCTCCAGATTTACCTAACTTTGTGGTTCCCAAACTGTGGGCTGTAATCCATTAGGTCATGTGGTCTCTTCAGGTGGCTCGCCGAACGACTTCAAAATTTCATAGAAAATTATGTTACCGACTGAAATTGAAGAGTTAACTCGTGGCTCACTCCTTTTATTCTGTCGAGGAACTCCTAGAAATATTAAACAATTAAGCTAATTCAGTTTTTCTTTATTGATTCTTTTCACTTTGTCTTAAGATTGTCCTGTGCAAAGGACTACTTAAAATTTTTCTATTACCATTCTTGTGTAACAATGTATTGACTTGTTCCATGACCATGGAGTCTTACTCCTCAAGTGGGTCCTATGGAACAGAAAAAACCATTAAAATAAATAAATAATAAAGAGATAGAGAAAAAATTGCATTATCTGAATAAGTTATGTACAAAATCCGATCTATGTTAGAAACGAATGTGGATACAGAGTGCGATACGAGAACAGCGTAGCCGCAGCGTGCTTGTAATTGCGATATAGCAACGCCGCACATTCGTCTGAATTCCCGAAGCTGGAGAAAAGTCGAAAACGTTACAAATTTGGCCCAAACGTCCGGGCTTGGGGTCGCTGATTAAGAATCAGATGTCAAAATTTAGAAAAACAAAATGGCGGATGAGATACGGTCACCAAATTGCAGAATTGTCTTTAGCCTTCTTTCCATCAGACAAACGTCCTAAGAAGCCCAGGAATCATGGAACAAATCTATTAAAGGATTCCGCCAAGAATTATCGAAATATGTGACTGTACCAAAAAAATGGAAGACATTTTCTGCATACATTAATTAACGTCAGATCCATTATTACCCAGTTTGCAGAGACTTCCTTCAAAGAAACTAAGATCGTTATTCCCATACGCGGTTGAACTGTAGTTATGAAATTAAGTCACATGTCTTCAGTTCATACGAGCTATGCATTTGAGGGTGATGTCTAGTCGCAGGTCAGTGATTAGTTGTAAGAGATGAAGTTTGGAACTTAAATAGTGGCAACAATTTATTCACGACCGATAGAAAAGTGTTACATGTTTGCACCTGTTTCTGTCCTTCAAAGTAGTCACCAGCGTTGTGTAGATCCCGGAGCCAGCGATGTGGAAAGCGTAGAATACCGTTAGCAGAGCTTGTTCTGTTGATAGTGCGAATGGAGCGGTCTATCGCCTGTCGAATCTGATGCGACTACCACGAATTGTTTCCTTCATCTTCGGAATCAAATTAAAGTCTCAGGGACTTAAATGCAGGGAGTATGGTAAGTGGTACAGTACTTCTCAGTCACATCTACCGAACAGAGCAGCCACAGCTTGCGCTGTATGCGTCCGCGCATTGTCGTGCAAAATGATGGGTGGGTTGCGCAGAAAGTGTTGCCGCTTCTTTCGCAGGGCTGGTCGCAACAGTGTGCACTTCTTTTTCAGAGACGCTAGAACGACCTGGCCGATGCATGTCTGCCCCAGTTTGCCGACCTTCGATGAAGGCTTTTATACAACGTGCCACCGTTCTGTACGGCGATGCCGATTCCCCGCAGGCTTCCTGAAGACCTTGATGACACTGTCAGGTGTGTGTGTGTGTGTCTTCCACAGATCAAAGGTGTCCCCCCTTGGCCAATGACTAACCCCCCCCCCCCCATCCAAACTAAGACCATCTCCCCCCCCCCCCCCCTACACACACACACACACACACACACACACACACACACACACACACACACACACACGAGATATTAGGTCTTGAATTCGGAAGATAAATTTATTTTGTATATAAACATAGGGTATTGTTTTTATTTCACGTTTTGGAATGTTATTTATAAAGCCTCCTCGCCCCCCCCCCCCCCCCAGGTTGGCCAAAATTACTAATTTACCCCCCCCCCCCTCAGAAATTTCAGTGACGCACTTGGCGTCATGACCCTCCACCTCGTGGGCACCTCTGCCATAAATTGTCGTCGTTGTAATGCTTTTGATGGTAAGCTTTCTGTGATATCTCTGATTGCATTTTAACATGTAAATTTCGAGAAGCGCGGAGACCCATTTTTGTAGGCCATTTCGTCGACGGTACTTTCTTTTCGTACTTATTGTGTCGTCCTTGGTTCTGACCGATCACTCAAATTGTCCCAACTCGTGGACTTACGCCCCATTGTCTTTTCCGTGGAAGGATGCCCCATTGTATTTTCCATGGAAGCCGTCGAACCTGCATTTTCAGTTGTGTAGGACACGGGAACGTTGTGCCACTCGCCAAATTTTCGGAGGAAATTGATTTCGTCTCATCTACATAAATACACATTGAATTCCATGGCGGAGGGTTCATCGAACCGCTTTTAGGATGTTTCTCTACAGTTACATTCTCTAATAACTCGCGGAAAGCCGCCCGCAGTGGGTGAGCGGTCTGCGGCGCGCCACTCACAGACTGCACGGCCGCTACGGTAGGGGTTCGAATCCCCCCTTGGGCATGGATGTTTGTGCCGTCTTTAGTATAAGGCAGTTCATAAGTAGTTTGTAAGTTTAGGGACTGATGACCCCGCAGTTAAGTCCCTTAAGCTTAACATTTGAACTCGCGGAAAAAATAACACCTAAATCTTTGCGTTTTTGACCTGATTTCTGTTATTTTAATTTGATGATCATGTCTTCCTATGTAGGTGGGTGCTAACAAAATATGCTCGCATTCTGAAGAGAAAGTTGGTGACAGAAATTTTGCGAATAGATCTCGTCGCAACGAATAACGCCTTTATTTTAATTATTTCCACCCCAACTCGTGCATCATTTCCGTGGCAGTCTCTCCCCTATATCGCCATAAAAAAAACACGAGCTGCCCTTCTCTGTACTTTTATCTAAATCCTCTGTCAGTCCCACTTGGTGGGGATCCCACAAAGCGCAACAGTACTCCAAAATAGGACGCACAAGTGTGGCAGAACTGTTACATCTTCTCTGCCAACGAACTTTGGTTCGCTTTCCCTACAATAAATTGTTTGTAATTGTTGCTGCTAGGTATTTAGTTGAATTCACGGGCTGTAGTTTCTACTGGTTTATCGTGTAAATGAAGTTTAACGGATTCCTTTTAGTGCTCATATGGATGACTTCACACTTTTCACTATTAAGGGTGAATTGCCATTTTTTGCACCATGCTGATATCTTATCTAATTTTTTTTGCAGTTGCTTTTGACTTTACTAACCGATAAATGATAGCATCATCCGCGAAGAGTCTAAGAGAGCTACTCAGATTGTCTCCTAAATCGTTTATAAAAATAAGGAACAGTAGGGGATCTATAACACTTCTCTGGGGAACGCCAGATATCACTTCTGTTCTATTCGATGACTTTCCATCACTTACAGCGTACTGTGTTCTTCCTGACAGGAAATCACGAATCGAATTGCACAACGGTGGCAATATTCCATAAGCACGCAGTTTGATTAGAAGACAATTGTTAGGTACAGTGTCGAAAGTTTTCCGGAAATCTTGAAATACGCTATCGATCTGAGGTCCCTTATCGATAGCGCTCTTCACATCATGTGAGTAAAGAGCTAGCCCTGTTTCACGAGAACAATACTCTCTGAATCCGTGTTGACTATGGGTCAATTGGTCGTTCTCCGCTGACTTGTTTACATCTCTTCTTGAATTCCGATATCAATCTTACCTGGCATCTTTCAGACTTTGCGGCAGAATATGGAAGATTCCATCTTTTTGAAACCTTCATCTCAACAATGTCAGTGACCATGTTGATTTTTTCGTTAAATATTTTACAATTATGAAAATTTCCTACTTCGTGATAAAAAATGCTTCAGTATTTGCCAGAGAAAATAGAGTAATGACATTAACAGGAGTAGTTATGTTGACCAATTTATTATAAACAATATTTAAGACGCAAACGTTACGAAAAACTGCAGAGAGAGTGCGCATCATCAGCTAAGAATTACAACCAAAGTCGTAGCCAGTTGCAGCTAATTTATAATGTTTTGTAGAAATGACTAAGCAACTATTTACATTCGGTTTAAAAGCCGGGGACGTCAAGAGTTTTGACTTATTGGTTTTCTTAACAGGACTTCTCAGAACGTAACGAAGAAGATATTGATTTACTATTTCATACACAATCATTGTTAATTTCGATCAAGAAGTTTAATCTGTACTTACATTCAACTACTAATAGTCCCTAGAAAATTTGTTTCGAATTTTGACTAGTTTTTCGGGATTTCAGACCACGTGCGCTGCGACCTCTTCCATTTGCGACATGCCGCATTTGAGTAATTTTCCATTAATTTAATCTTACTCTGACTGCGAGAACTTACGTGTATGTATCCGTGTTAATAATGGAACTTTCTTTTCTTTCGTACTATTTTTCTGATTTCTATGTATTTCACTTCGAGAGAAAGGTTTAAGACTGGCTCGTCCCATATGGAGTGGGGAGGGAGATGTCGAGTGTTCAAAAATACGGCTTTGAAGGAATTAATGGGATCCACAACTACTTGGTTATGCGAGCCTTCATTTTCTGCTATATTTCTTGATGAAAAATAAGACAAAACTAAAAAAAGAACGCGATATACGCCTAAAATCAATTCTATCACTCCAGATATACAAAGTGTCATTAATACCAGGACTGAACACTACCACAATTAATATCATAGTTTCTTAGCACATTATCTGTTTGAAAGAAATGTTTTTGTTGGATAAAATATTGTTTCTGTTTTCTATAAATGTTCCCTTCACTAGCTGCGAAAGTGTTACTCAGAAAGCATTTGTATATGATAACAACTTCAGTTTCATATTATATACGAGTATAATATTTTTAGAACTATTAGTTCTGTACGATCAGAGTATATTGACCCAGAACGATTAACCTAACTGTTACAATCACTCAAAATCAGTTCTTCAAATAACTGTTTTCCTTTTTATTTTATTTATTTATTATTATTTTTTTATAATTTTAATATTTTTAGTTATATTTTTTTATTTTATTTATTTTTTTATTTTTTGCTATTGTTTCCAGTTATAAACGTACACTTAGAACAATAATTGAAAAACTTTAATGAACGTAATAGGAGCTGAAGATTAGGGTGTTGAGCCTGTGTCAGAAATATGTATCACTGCCTTAAGCAAAGACAGGGAAGATTGAAAGACAGATGCGGCAATACGAGAGCTGATGATCACACGTTGATGAAACTGTTGAATTGTCACTTTTGAATGCTATCAATTTTTTCACCCTGAAGCAGCTCCAACATTAAAGACATCATTGCAATCGGAAAAGTCACCACAATGCTACTAAAATAGCAGTTATTGTGATCACTTCTTCGATTATAATTATGTCATTAAGAGACATATCATGCTGAAGACCCATAGAAAAGAAACAGAATTAAGGGTTCCCTTGTAACACCAACTTTTTAGCTTATCATTAAAAATTTAGTTTTATCAATAACATTTATATAATATCGAATCTGTGAAAGGCAAAGCAGTCAACAAAACATTCACCACAGTTCTTTATTAGGCATGGTCCTGTCTGGAGGTGGCATGGTGTTGCTTTCCTCTGATCTTTCACCTTTGTTTTATAGTGGGGACCTACAGTTTTAACGTGGATTCCGAACCACGTCGCTACTCGACATTTTTCACATCGGAAACATTGCCAGAAGTAACAGAAGAGAAAAATGACAAATAAAAATCCAAGGACTTAGCGAAGAATGAACCCTCGACCTTTAGATTCATTCCCTGTACCACTGTGCTAATGAGGCACAAATCGAATTTGTACGTCGTCTCATTGCTACCGTACGTGGTCAAACATTTCCAAACTAGGAATCGCGTCGTTCTGTAACACAACCTCTCTACAGTATGGAACAAACCTTCTGTCAAGATTGATTGGTGATACATGTGTTCCATGAATATAAACGTGAGACTACTGCTAGCACCAATTTATAGAAGAGTTAACATCTTCTTCAAGTACTGCATTAGATAGCATTCATACTTCTGTTTTATTTTTGTCACTTGACATCCGTGAGTACCAAATCATTTACGATGACATCCATAGTATTTTACTTATCCGAAGAGGGCTCGAATTGTGCTGAGTTATCAAATACAAATGAAATAAATTTCTGTGCGACGTTGACTGTGAGGTATTAAGCCTTTAAATAAAATATGAAAGATCTTTGTCTCTTTATTTACAATGTCAACGTCAAAATGTACTTGTACCAATTTAGTCAATTTAAATCCTCCCCATGTCTACGGAAACTGATATGCCTCTGGGGAATTTCATAATGATCTGTAAAAGAGTGTCGACGTTAACTGCATGGTAATCTCCGCCATGCACCTAACGGAGTATAAAACATTCCCCAAATTGTGCCAACTGTCGTGGTGATCGCACATACAGTGTCTAAGTATGTTGTAAGACATCGTCCGCCATGGATTGTACGAAATCTCATGTAGACAGCGCTGTTCCTCTCGATTTGAAAGCCAAGTGCAAAAAAATATCGGGATGAAACTCGATATTGGTTTCAAAGTCTGTTAAAAGTTACCCTCCGCCATATACCGTACGACAGACAGTGATCATGCATTTATTTTGCAAGTCAAGAGTGAATAATTTCGTCAATAGCGGTATAAATCTTTAGACTGGTGAAAAGTTCCCTTCGTCAGACACAGTACGAAATGTTGTGTGGACAGTGAACTTCCTCTTGTTTTAAGGTCAAATGTGTTACATTTAATTTAAGATTAGAATAAAACTATATTTGGTATGAATTACAAACAGTCACCATAAAATGAAATAAAAGTGGACAGTACAAATCGTTGGGAGCTGGTTGAAAGGTTCACAGGTAAGCTAGCGGATTCTCGGACATCCCGTATTTACTGTAGACTTGCAGTAAGTCTTGGGTGGTCCTCTAGAGTGCTTCCGAAGGGCCGCTTATCAAATTCTGAAGTAGCTGTTTCCTGGCGCTAAGTCCTCACGTGCAGCAGAAGGGGTAACTAGCTAAAGGCGTGCCTAGCTTCCAAGTGGCTATATGCGATATGACATGTCTCTGTTCACATAGATATCAACAAGAATCCCACCTGTTTGGTTTCCTTTGGAGCGAGAGAAACCTGGTGTCATCTGAACAGAATTTCTATTCATCAATCGCTGATGTGTCATGTTCGTCACATATTCGTCACATTGTTTCACTTTTATGACACTGTTTTATGGTTAAATTGTTGGACGTAGTGGGTACGCCTGTTATTGAGGAAAGTGTTGCATTTTTCTCTCTGGGAAAGTGCGGTCTCATTCTTGTCCCTAACTCTTGATTTTCGGCAGAAGATGGTCAGTAAAATGGGAGAACATGCCTGAACAGTTGAGCAGTTTCGCCTTTGACTGCTCCTCGAGTTTGTTGCCAAGAGCCAACGCCTTTCTAGTCTGAGAACAGAGACAGCCGTTACGCTATTGTCGTCTCAGAAAATAAGCGAAACCTTAATTTTTAATTTTTATTTTTGCACGAACATTAGAGGAGAGGCCGCCATGGTGCCACGCAACTATTGTGAGAAAGTTGGTAGCATTCACTGCAATTGGTTAGACCCAATTGGCCCATCTAGGGCCAGAACGCAGAACTCTTTACTTGCTTGTTTAAACAAATGATATTTTCCTCTTACTGTTCTCGTCGCAAAAGAGACTGCCCAATTTTTCGGGAGGCTGCTCCAAGTCAGTACCAAACTATTATTTGTTTACAAGAATTGTGTTCATCAAGAAAGGGAAGTTTCTGCTGCGTTCCCCTTTTTTTGCGAAATTGGCAATGTTCTTCTTCGTCAAATTAACAACAGCAATAAGTGGTCCCTTCCATGTAAATCTTTTTAAAGGGTGGGAGTTAAGGTTGAAAAAGGAAATTTTAAGTATTGATTGTAACATTCTGATTTTAGGGAAACTGCACTATCGCGATCCACGTTCTGAGCAGCTCACAATTTACTTGTTCTGCCTCGCAACTGGTGTCGCCTATTTTATAATAATTTGTGCAGGCGTTTTGTATTGCTAACTCTTGAATTTGCAATCGTCGTTATCTGGTGTCTGCAACCTGTGTCAACATAATGTGTGTGTCGCACTCAACTTTTTCTCCGAAAATATATGTGGAACTACAGTAGATATTGAAAAACGAAATTCACGGTCATGGACGTACGGCAGGGACTTATGAAATTAAGCACTATGACACAGTCTAAAACGTAAAAATATTATTTATTTAGTACTATGAAACAGTTTAAAACGTAAACAAATATTATTTTCGACACAATGTTTTGAATGGATGTCCTATATTATTTCTTATCTAACCAATAGCAAGAAAAATCAGAAAAAGAATAGCGTTGGTTGCATCGCAATTAGTCAAATACATCTGAATAAAAAGCAAAGCCAAATTGACGTTTGCAATTCTTGGCTTTGCATTTTCTCTAGATGTATTTTACTAATTGCGATGCAACCAACGCTATTCTTTTTCTGACTTTTCTTGCTATTGGTTGGATAAGAAATAATATGGGGTATCCATTCAAAACACAAGTTTGTGACCAAAATAAATTTGGTTAACGTTTCAGACTGTTTCATAGTACTTACTTCCATCAGGTGCTGCCGTATGTTGGGCTGCTATTTTCAGGCCTTCAAAAGGCAGTGAAAACATAAAAATCTTTACAAATAAGATTCAATTAAAATCGGGAGCCTTAAATCACACTTTCTTACTTCACCCAAAAGATCCCATTGATCATCAAAATATCGCTCAAATGGCGATTATCACATTTATTTTAAAATGAATCCGCAAAATTATGTTGTTAATAGCCGAAAAGGAGGTACGTTGTCTGTACAGGCCTTCTGCTTCAATGTAATAAAGTTCATTGTTTATTACGTTATTTCTTCGTTACTGACGCACAACTTAAGAGTGGACGCCTCTCTCGAAACGTTACTCTACATGAAAATATTTGAAATTCATAAAGGTGCACTTCAAATTTAAATTGTTTTAGCCCCCTCGGCTTTGGTTGGTTAGTGCGCTATATCCCTTCTATGAGTGCACATCCTTCAAGTGTACTAGTAAATTACCTAGGTTTATCCTCAATTTATTTCCCCTTGTAAGTCTTCAAAACAGCGAAAACATGCCAGTGAAATAACGTAGGGGGGAGGGGGGAGGCTGTTATATTGAATGAATGAATACGAATTTTGTCCGATGCTGCGATTCGGAACGCTAATTATTATAATTCTGTACTTGAAAACGTCGTGTTCAAAGGCGAACTCATATCTTGATCCGCATTTTATACTCAGAATCGATTTTGAGTAATGACTGTATTTTTGCTGAGTTTAGAACAGGAGTACCTTTACATCTCGTTAAATAAATATTTCTTGATTAGAAATGTTCATATTGTAGATAAAATGGTCACTACCGTTTCACCTATAATGAATTGAAATCAAAATTAAATGATTCCCATCACTCGCAATAATTCCTGTGACTGGAAATGTAACAGCACAGTTAAAGAAAAAATGCAAATTATAGAACGTGCTGGCTTACCAATCTGACTTCTTCATTGATAATGACACGAACTAAAAATTTACTTCCACTAACTAACTACGTCGAATAGTTTCTTACAAGTTTATTGATAAAAATTCCTAGTTTATTTACTCCAAGCTTCTGCATTTACTTTTTTATGTGGTTGGAGGTGCTTTCTTCAGTATGTCTGGAAGGGAGTTAACTATCATTCTCACTTTGAAAGCTCTCTTGAGG
Source organism: Locusta migratoria (assembly GCA_026315105.1). NCBI lineage: Eukaryota > Metazoa > Arthropoda > Insecta > Orthoptera > Acrididae > Locusta > Locusta migratoria. The sequence continues at coordinate 274,933,075 of CM048747.1, forward strand.
GTAGTCTTAAAGAATTTCAGGGCACTCTGTAATTTGGGGCCCCTTTACTTTTTATCTAGAATATATATTTTTTTACACCAGCTGCAGTTGTTATTATCATAATCGGGTGACAAGTATTGAACTGTATGAAACAGTACGTAAATTAGTTACAAACGAAGCGTGCACACACTTTAAAAACGTGTTCAAATGTTTGTAAATCTAAGGCACTTAACTACGTTGGTCATCAGTCCCTAGGCTTACAAACTACTTAAACTAAATTAAAATAACTTATGCTAAGGACTACACAAACACTCATGCTCCAAGGAGGACTCGAACCTCCGACAGCGAACGGCCGCACCCAACGCAACAAGGCGCCTTAGTGCGCGTGGCTATTCTGCCGTGGCGCACCCACTTTATTCAATATGTAAACGTCACTACAGATATTAGGATTTAGGTTGTGATACGGTGCATATGACTGTCTTCCGTGCCGATGTTGTGGCGTAGACAAAAGCGAAATTCTGCATGATGCGCTAAAAAGTCGGAACATCGATTCTGTCGATGACATCCTGAATGGCTGTTTTCAGATCAGCGATGGTTTTGGAGTACTCATTGTCTATAATAAATCCACACAAAACAGAGTCTCATGCGCGCAGATCTAGAGATAATGGTGGTAAATCGAGGGCCTTTCCAGTAGCGTATGTATCTCCCAGAGACAGAACAAAGTAGAACATTTATTTATTTATTTATTTGTTTTTTCTGTTCCATAGGACCCACTTGAGGAGTAAGACTCCAAGGTCATGGAACAAGTCAATACATTGTTACACAAGAAAGGTAATAGAAAAATTTTAAGTAGTCCTTTGCACACGACAATCTTAAGACAAAGTGAAAAGAATCAATAAAGAAAAAATGAATTAGCTTAATTGTTTAACTTTTCTAGGAGTTCCTCGACAGAATAAAAGGAGTGAGCCACGAGGTAACTCTTCAATTTATATTTGAAAGCATGTGGATTAGTGCTAAGATTCTTTAGTTCTTGTGGCAGCTTATTGAAAATGGATGCCGCAGAATACTGCACCCCTTTCTGCACAAGTTTTAAGGTGGTGTGGTGCAAATGTAGATTAGACATCTGTCTAGTATTCACCGAGTGAAAGCTACTAACTCGTGGGAATAAGCTGATATTATTAACAACAAACGACATTAAAGAAAAAACGTATTGTGACGCCAGAGTCAAAATTCCCAGACTACTGAAAAGGGGTCGACATGACGTTCGCGAACTTACACCAGATATTGCTCGAACCGCCCGTTTTTGAGCCAGAGATATCCATTTTGCATCATAATGTCAGATTTCGTCAAATTATGTGTTAGAAATTGTAAAAACTGAGTTTTACTGTGATTTAACATCAACTTGTTTTCTATTAGCCATGAACTTATCTCTTGAACTGAATTATTTGATACTGTGTCAATATTACGAGCAACATCGTTCACTACCAAGCTGGTATCATCAGCAACCAAAAATATTTTACAATCACCTGTTATACTCGAAGGCATATCATTTATATAAATAAGAAACAGCAATGGTCCCAAAACAGACCCCTGGGGCACCCCATACTTAATTGTGCCCCATTGGGATTGCACGTCATAGCCATTTTCTACACTGCGGAGAATTACCTTCTGTTGTCTATTATTAAAGTAAGAGGTGAACCAATTGTGGGCTACTCCCCGTATTCCATAATGTTCCAACTTATGCAACAATATTTTGTGATCAACACAATCAAACGCTTTTGTTAAATCAAAGAAGACGCCTAATGTCCGTAGCCTCTTATTTAACCCATCAAGTGCCTCACAGAGAAACGAAAATATAGCGTTTTCAGTCGTTAAACCACTTCTAAAACCAAACTGTACGTTTGACAAGAAATTATGTGAACTGAAATGATCAATTAATCTTGAATATACAGCCTTTTCAATAACTTTGGAAAAAAACCGATGGCATAGAAATAGGTCTATAGTTGTCTACATTATCCCTTTCTCGTTTTTTATAAAGCGGTTTCACTACTGAGTACTTTAATCTGTTAGGAAACTGTCCATTCTGAAAGGAAAAATTACAAATATGGCTTAGTACTGGGCTAACATATGGAGAACAGTACTTTAGAATTCTGCTAGATACCCCATCATATCCACAAGAGTCCTTAGTCTTTAGTGATTTAATTATTGACTCAATCTCACCTATGGAAGTATCATGAGGATCATTTCAGGTAACAGCCTCGGAAACGCATTTTCTAAAAACGTTATATGATTACCTGTAGAAACTAGAGTTTTGTTTAGTTCCTCTACTATATTCAGAAAGTGATTATTGAATATTGCACATATATCTAACTTGTCAGTAACAGAAACATTCCTACTACGCACTGACGTCATATCTTCTACCTGCTGCTCCTGACCAGACACTTTCTTCACGACTGACCAGATAGTTTTAATTTTAAACATTCATAGAATATATGACATCAACTGCGATGTTAATTGGGCAGTTTTAATTTTATCCCGAGAGTTTGCTATTCTTTTTGCGTACCACATACTTTTTGCATTCTTAATGACATTTTTCAGAACCTTACAGTACTGTTTGTAATGAGCTACTGCATCTTCATTCTGACTCCTTCTAACATTTTGATACAACTCCCGCTTAGTTCTACATGATACTCTTATCCCCTTTGTCAGCCACCCTGGTTGTCTGTTACTGAAAGTACCCTGTTTTGAGCGTTCTAGCGGAAAGCAACTTTCAAACAGCATAATAAATGTGTTCAGAAAAGCATTATATTTATCATCTACATTATCAGCACTATAAACATCCTGCCATTCTTGTTCCTTAATTAGGCTTAAAAAGGTCTCAATTGCAACTGGATTAACTTTTCTGAGTAGTTGATATTTATGTTTAACATTTGTTTGAGAACAAATACTTTTTAGAATTAAAAGTTGGGCATCGTGGTCTGATAGGCCATTTACTATTCTGCTGATAGAGTGCCCCTCTAATAATGAAGAATGAACAAAAATATTGTCAATGGTAGAACTGCTATTTCCTTGCACTCTCGTTGGAAAAAATACTGTTTGCATCATGTTATGGGAATTAAATAGATCTAACAGCTGACTTTTCCTTGAGCTATCACCTACACAATTAATGTTGAAATCTCCACACACAATTAAATTTTTATACTTCCTATACAGTGAACCCAGAACCAATTCCAGCTTGGGCAGAAACATTTTAAAATCTGAGTCAGGGGATCTATAAATAACAACTATTACTAGTTTACTTCCATTAACATTAACAACTCCTGCACAACATTCAAACATCTGTTCTGTGCAGTGTTTAGAAAAATCTATTGACTCCGATGAAAAATCGTTTTTTACATGCATGGCCACTCCCCCACACTGCAAGGAACTCCCAGAGTAGAAGGCAGCTAACCTGTATCCTGGCAAAGGAAGTCTCTTAATTGTCACACCACTTAAAAAGTGCTCTGAAATTCCAATAATGTCAGAATCAGTATCAATAAGCATTTCATTAACTTTATCTCTGATACCCTGTATATTTTGATGAAAAACAGTAAATCCCTTATTACTAATATTCTTAGACTTTGTCAAAGGTGGTTCATTTCTTAGAGGGACTTCCTTTAAGCAGGAATATCTATCAGCTGTCTTCAGTCTAAAAAAGGTGCAGCCCTAACACCAACTACTACAGGAATTTTTCCATGAGTGAAACCCCCAACCCCTACTACACTGTCACCTATGAGCTTTGCCAATCTCAACATCAAACACTGTCCTGCTTTGTGACAAGTCGGTGCATCGTGAGTTACTGAAGAGAGACAGACTGGCATTCCAGTGGATCGAATGGCATAGATCAGGTATCAGACAGTCACAGTTATTTATGTAGTTTTTCCTTTTCTTGGTGACGCAAAAACGTTTGCAAGCGAGGCTCTCATTGCACGCCAATGTAATCTGTTAATCACACCGTTAGTTTATTCAAGCTTTAAGATTCATAACTGTAATAAAATTAAATGATGAGCTGATTCGAATATTGTCAATCGAATTTCACGAAAGCGATCAGTCCGTTGCGAGGACGGAACTTAAATCAGGTGGTACGAGCGAGTAGCTTAATTTATTACGCAAATAATGAAGTAAATTTTATGAAAGGACAAATTGTATTTGTAGACTGATTGCGTGGGGCCCTCACCCATTAAACGTATTGTGCTACTTTTCGAAGAATATATCGAAAATAGTGATAATCACTAATAAAAATTTCCACCTATCAATTTTTCTTTAGTGAGCGAGGTGGTGCACAGGTTGGCACAGTGAACTCGCTTTCTGAAAGACGGTTCAAAACAGCAGCCGACCATCCAGATTCCTTTCAAAGACACGGCAGATTTCCTTCTCTATCTTTAGCAAACAAATAAAAGTAAAAAAATAAAAATACGAACTTTTGATCCGTGTCCAACACTACATTTTTCTTATTGAGTATAGTATTTTATGGGATTTCAACTATGGTCATACTTTGGGAGCACAGAAATCTATTTCTACATCTACGCTCGGCCTCGCACATCGTAGCATACCGCCTCAATGCGCTCGGCCACTCCGCCGCGGCCTACATCTACATGTACATGGGATACTCTGCAAATCACATTTAAGTGCCTGGCAGAGGGTTCATCGAACCACAATTATACTATTTATCTCCCATTCCATTCTCGAATAGCGCGCGGGAAGAAAGAACACCTGAATCTCTCTGTTCGAGCTCTGATTTCTCGTATTTTATTCTGATGATCATTTCTACCTATGTAAGTGGGAGTCAACAATATATTTTCGCATTCGGAGGAGAATGTTGGCGATTGGAGTTTCGCAAGTAGCCCACGCCGCAGCGATAAGCGCCGTTGTTGTAATGATTCCCATCCCAGATCCTGTATCATTTCCGTAACGCTGTCTCCCCTGTATCGTGACAATACGAAACGAGCTGCCCTTCTTTGGGCTCTTTCGATGTCCTCCGTCAAACCCACCTGATAAGGATCCCACACTGGGCTGCAATACTCCAAAAATGGACGGACAAGCGCAGTGTATGCAGTTTCTTTAGTAGTTCTGTTGCATCTTTTAAGGGTTCTGCCAATAAAACGCAGTCTCTGGTTTGCCTTTCCCACGATATTATCTACGTGTTCTTTCCAGTTTAGATCTGAAGTAATAGTAATTCCTAGGTATTTTGTGGAGTTTACGGCCTTCACATTTGATTGATTTATGTTGTAAACAAAGTTTAACGGATTTCTTTTCGTACTCATGTGGACGACTTCACACTTCTCATTATTCAGAGTCAATTGCCAATTTTTACACCATACTGATATCTTATTCAGATCGTTCTGTAGTTGGTTTTGATCTTCAGATGATTTTACTAGACGGTAAATGACGGCGTCATCTGCAAACAACCTAAGAGAGCTATTTAGCCTACGTGGTCACTGGTGCTATAACAATCCATTGGCGTACAATCATTATTCCTTCCACACAAAAGACTTTTCTCCATTGAGAACAGCATACTCTGTTCCATTCTCTAGAATCTCTGCAATTCAGTCACACACTTTTTTTTACTACGCTTGTATTTTGTCCATTGGGCGACTTCCGAAAGTCATGGAACACGGCATCCACCTGGGAACTTGCCTCTACAGCTTTCTGAGTCTCACGGACGAATAGACCTTCGATCGTTGCTTGCGGAATCCATTTTAATTACTACAGAGGAGATTTCCCGTTATGCTCGAGCATAAAACATATTCTATAACTCTGTTACACTAGATTACCCATGTTCAAGACCGGAATGACAGCTGGTGTATTTTTTTTTATTTTTTATTTATTTATTTATTTATTTATTTATTTATTTATTTATTTTTTTTCATTCCTAATCATTAGAATTCCTTCACTCCTCTAGTGATGTCCGGTACGTTGGAGACAGAAAGGGGACAGGTCCTTGGCATAATCTGCACAGAATCGAACTGACACCGTTTTAGGTCCAGTAGCCTTTCGTCTGTTTAGCACACGGGAGGATGTTCGTCGAAACGTAAACAGAAGTGGCAAGGCGGGGACGTGGCCCTGTTTCGAGTCACTCCAATACTAATAAATGAAGCACGACAAACACTGGCGGCGACATGTCTATTCTTCCTGCACGCACCGCCCGCTTGCAGTTACGAGTGGTGCTTTGGAGATATCCAGGAGGATCGTTGCTGGTTTCATTGAGGATCAAATGCGGGGTTTCACATTTAGCCGGATAATGAAGCTTAACTACAAATAATAGCTGCCACTACACTGCCTTGGTAAATTACTCATCTAGCTACGAGATAATATCAGTTATTAGCAGACATAAGATTGGAGTCACAGTTACAAAAATTTTACATTATGAATGACGAGTTTCACGCTCTTGGAATTTCAACAGATTACGTACAAAAGGTGTGGTGAAACATCGTCAGTCATTGGTGTCATGAACCAAAATGCAAAATTATTAGGAATTTATCTGTTCGTCAATATTAATTCGCGGTGCCATTGACTGATGATGGTTCATCACATCGCTTTTATGCAGGGTGATTCTTTTTTCACCGCGTAAAAACTCTACGGATTGATCTCAGATACGGAATCAAGAAGGTCCAATTATCTTATGTCTAGAAATGAATCGTTTCCATACTGGAGACCATTAGTTCTATAATAATTTGTTACAGAAACTGTGGTCTCATACGATCTGTGTGGTGCAGTCACAGCTACAATATGTACTGCAAATGGTTTCCGTGCCTCAAAGCAAGCGTATTCATACTGACTTTGACACTCGAGCACTGAACGGGTTCTGCACACAAGATACTTTTGAGGTGGCCCCATAAACATAAATCTCAGAGGCTGAGATTCGATGAACGAACAGCTCATGCAACTGGACACCCTTGTCCGACTTATCGACCAGGAACTGAAACTGGCGTTCTTCGTTGTCGTCGTCCGGGGACGAGCGACGTGGTGCTGCCTGCGCACAGAAGACACACAGAGCTCGTATCTGAACGAGCGAACCGCACGTTGGGCAGGCTTTCCCAAAGTGTGGGGCAGTATCAAGCATGCCAGACATTCTCAACTTGCGTCTGAACGATCACAAATAAGATAGAGAACGCCACAGACTATTTGTTGGAAAAAAAAAAAACCTCTGGAAACGTCTTATATGTGGTTAAAGAATTTCCGTATTCTGGAAATTTGCATTTTAAACTCAACGGAGCACGAAAGATCCGTCAAAACGAATTGTTCTTTATATGATTTTTTTTTGTAATTACGTGTCAGTAACCGACATATCTACGAGTAGTATATCTAAAATAAATGGTGTCCCATTTACCTTGACCACCCCAAATTTCTCTGGAACAACGCCAGCTATTGTAAAACGACTTTCACGGTATCAATATAAGGCAGGGGCTCATGAATGTAAATATTTAGAAAAGTTCCAAAACAAAAGCATTTTTTAATACAAACTTACGTTTTTTAAATGGACACCCTATATTATCTCATCACTAATGTATAGCATGACAGACCACACAAACAACGTCGTTGATTGCCTCGCAATACGCCAATTACATCCCGAGATATTACGAACCGACGTTAACACTTTAAATTCGCGAAACGCGCGGATAGCACACGTCCTGAGGCTCAGGCGAGAACCACATGCTGCTCAGGACGTGTGATAATCGTGCGTTTCGCGTATTTCAAGCGTCAACTTCGCTTCGCAATATCTCGGTACGTAATTGGCGTATTGCTATGCAATCAATATCCTGTATTTTACACGTTCTAAATTGTCTACTACTGAATAGTAAAAGCGATCGAGGAACAAAGACCTGTAAGTTTTACTAAAAAGCGAGACTGTTGCAATACTGTTTGTCTTATGTGAATGCTTTCTCCCATAAATATAACATGGTGTTAGGAAAAAAGGAGATGGACAGAGAGAGAAGGAATAGGAGAAGTACTAACTCAAGTCCTGAATAAATAAATGAATACCCGGGCAACGCCAGGTTTTCAGCTAATAACACTATACGTAGACAGTCGGGGTTGCGGTACTAACAAAAAGAGATCCAGTCGCCCTTTTAATTATCCATGCCACGTGCATAATTAGCCATGACGACCCCGCGTAAGACAAAATGAAGCGATCATTCGCCTTTGTTATTGTGTTATCTGCTTAGATGGCTGCCATGCGTACGACACAGGTTCCAGTTCCGGTACAGCCAATATGAACAATAAAGCTTATAGGACTGGATATGATACTTAGGTACAGTAGGCTGCTACTTTCAATTCGCTTTTAATCATCATCCGACTTCCCTCATTTCTTTTCTTGCAAATTTTCTCGAATCCCCTACGCAACGCAGAGACCCAAACCAACGTGGTACATATCGATTGGTTGCCGAATGACTGAGCGTATTTTTTATTCGAATATAATAAATTTCCTTGATATAAAAAAGCTATTGTCCCTAAACCAGCACGAATTTATAAAGCATCACCCCTGCGAAACTCGGCTTGTTCTTTTCTCACATGGTATCGTATTTCAGAGCCCAGGACATCAGCTGGAATGCCCCATGGAAATTTCAGAAGCCAGCTTTAGTTCTCTATGTTCATAAAAGACCTGATGGACAGGGAGAGTAACGCTATGCGGCTGTTTGGTAACGATGGTGTGGTGTACGGGAAGGTTTCGCCCACTGGTGTCGTAGTTACTGTAGAAGGATACATGATGACTAACTGTAAGATACAACTGTATTGAAATGCAGGAGAATCTGCATCGAATTGACGCATGGTGCAGGGAATGGCAATTGAATCTCGATGTAGACAAGTGTAATGTGCTGCGAATACATAGAAAGAAAGATCCTGTATCATTTAGCTACACTATAGCAGGTCAGCAACTGGAATCAGGTAATTCCATAATTATCTTGGAGTAGGCATTAAAGCCACGGTGGAGTAGCCGAGTGGTCTAAGGCGCCTCGCTGCAGAGCGCGCGGTTGCTCGCCGTCGGTTCGAGTCCTCCCTGGGGCATGTGTGTATGTGTTGTCGTTAGGTTAGTTCACCTTAGTTTAAGTAGTTTGTGAGCTACGGACTGATGACCACGCAGTTTGGTCCGATAAATTTGCAAACATTTGAACATTTTAGTAGGCATTGGGAGTGATTTAAAATGGAACGACCATATAAAATCAATCGTCGGTAAAGCAGATGCCAGACTTAGATTCATTGGAAGAGTACTAAAGAAATTCAGTCCGAAAACAAAGGAAGTAGGTTACAGTACAGTTGATCGCCCACAGCTTGAATACTGCTCACCGGTGTGGGATCCGTACCAGGTGGGGTTGATGCAATAGTGTCCGATCTCTTGGGAGGGAACGGAGCCCTGGCAGCGTGGGGCGGCTGTGGCGTACGGAGGGAGTGGTTGCGCCTGCATGTGCGGCGGCGGGTGTGTGCACTTGTCATTAAGGCTGCGCGCTTTTTGTGCCGGCCGCTCCAGCCGCGGCTGACTCACAGCTACAAGTGTCCGCTGACGCGACCTTCTGCCGGGACACCGAGGACGCGCCAGTCGTCTGCTGCAGCCAGCAGGTGGCAGCGGAGACACAGGTGCAACAGCGACACCTGTCAGCGCGGGGAGGGTGCACATATACCTGCCTCACACGCGCCACAGCTGACGACACAGTCTTGTTTCTAAGCGGCTGCTCCGATGTGTGGGGACACTCTTCTATCTCATACCTCCTCCAGAATAAAGAATTATCAATGTCACTGTTTAGAGCTAAACAGTGTAAAGTGAAATTCACGCGGTCTGTCTTTGCCAGGAATAGAAAAATGTCTCTCACAAAATTTCGTCCTGCGGATATATCCGGCAGTAAATTGACGTCGAAGACTGAGATTGGTGTGTGTTCTAATCGTGAGCGGTGAGCGTGTTTCGGATTTACACTATTACATTAACAAACTTCTAGGGAAATATACATTGATTACTTCGCGATTTGCGATAATTTCCTACTTTAGCTGTCCTCTTCAGTTGGTTTATCATTTTGTAACATATGGAAATTTTGCCGGACCGGGACTAGAACCCGTGTCTTCCGCTTTTCGTGAGCGGTCGCCTTAACCACTCGGCCACCCGGACACGCTCCCAAACTTCCATATGTTACACATGTATACTTCCCTTAGTGCTGGCACTAAATGATAGACCAACTGAAGAGGACGGCTAAAGTCGGAAATTATCGCAAGTTGCGAAGTAATCAATGTAGATTTATTAACATTTATAGCTGCGGGCCATCGGCAACGTCTGTTCTTTAAGAACAGTCGTATCATTGTAAACTTCTAGAGGTTGTAGAAGGCGTCTTGAGGAACAAAATGAGCGTATAATCCCATGCCCGGTAACATCATCCAGCGTCGAAGTTGCTGGAGGGTGCATTAGCGGCAGGCGAAGGTGCCTTTAAATTGGACCCTCCGCAGCGACGTTGAATCGCGTTTTCGGGCTTGCGTTTCCATGCTCATTCTCGTCCTCAAGACGCCTTCTACATCTCCTAGGAGTTTGTCAGTGTAATTGAGTAATTCTGAAAGACACTGTCGTATGGAACAATCACCTGTCTTCGACGTCAATTTACTGCCGGAAATATAAAGGGCTGAAATATTTTGAAAGACATTTTTTTATTGCTGCCATGTGAGGAATCGCGCTGTGAAACCCGAGTGCGCGAATTTTGCTTCACCCTGTAAACTCGCGACACTTAGCAGGTCTCTTGTACGATATCTGACGTACACTGTCCGCCTCGATACCTGAGTGGTCAGCACGGCTGCATGCCATCCGGTGGATCCTGATTCGATTCTTGGTAGTGCAAACGGTTTTCTTTTGGGGCGGGGTTGTTCCATGTGAAGAAACCCGGCAGCAAGAATGGTAAGCTGGCTTCATGCCCCTCCATATCGTATCCAATGGTGGAATTAAAATAGGATGACATAGTAATCGCAGTATCTAATTTGCCTATCTAGAAATTTATTAGATTTGCTAATATACACGATTTGCTCAGAAGTAGCCGATCAATTGTACTGACGGTTAAAAAATTGAATACCTCCAAAGACGACGCCGATTTTGATTCGATAACGGGAGATACATCCTGGGGAACAGTAGATGTACTGGTAATTGTTTCAACTCGTACGCCAAAAGACAGCGTAGTGACGTAGCTTACAGACAGCCATCTGTGTGCAACCTTTAATAGGGGAAGTTAACAGCCACGTGGCTGTCTGATATAATAAACATGTGAAGCAAATAGGCACTGGAGCACGGTATGGCAAACGTGTTTCCTACAGCCAACTAAGCGAGTTTCAAATTGTTTGAGTCTGAGTTTGGATGGTCCTTTCATAGAAATGTCACGCAAGTTGGATGTGCTGCGTCAGTTCTGCAACGATGATGGTTGTACTGGCGACGAAAACAATTATCACACACGTAGACGAGTTTGTGGACATCCACGCAACACAGACGTCCGCTATGATCGACGTATTGTAATGGCAGCAGTGGTAGGTCGTTCAGCTGTGAACCCAGAAGTGTCAGCACCAACTGTTACCAGTCAGCTGCTGGCAGTGGGACTATTGGCACACACATCTATAACCTGTCTTCCACTAACGCCATAGCATCGACGTGTACGGCTCCAATGGTGCTGTCAGACAATAGCTTGTAAGGAAATGGCGGGCAATGGTCTTCAGCGATGTGAGCAGATTCAGCTTGCACGCAAGTGATGGTTGTTTGCGGGTTAGAAGTTAGACTTGAGCGCACTCTTGTAGAGTGCATTCGTCGAAGGCAGACTAGTTCCATCCCAGGTATTATGGTCTGGGGTGCGATAAGCTACAACACTTGTTTGACTTTGTGAAGAAATGCTGCCCAACGGTCGGTACCTGCAGAACGAGGTAACATCTGTTCTTTTGCCATTCTTGTAACAGGAAACTGATATGTTGCTCAGCGTGAAGCTAAACCTGCTCTGCAAGAGAGCACGATCTTCGACACGTGTGCGATATGATGTGAAGCCAACTGACATGTGCGACTCGTAAACACACAATTCTTGCAGAACTACGTGAACAGTTTGACAAGGCGTTCTGTTTTGTATCCCAAGACAGTATTCGCCATCTTTATGATCGAATGGATGCCAAATTAGCGCCGGCGTCTTCATATCTGCCTGTGTAAGCTACACTACTCACTAATATGGGTGTTTCAGCATGGATCGACACCTGACACTTCTACATCTACGTATTTACTGTGCAGATCTCATTGAAGTGACTGTTCCATTATTTAACAGCGCTCGGGATACAGGAACACTTACATCTTTACATTTTTAATCTGAATTCTCTTATTTTATTATGATGATCATGTCTCCTTATGTAGATCGGAGCTAACAAAATATGTTCGCATCAGGAGAGTTGCTGACAGTAATTTCGTTAGTAGACCTTGCTACAACGAATAAGGCATTTCTTTTAATGATTTTCACCCCAAATCGTACATTATTTTCGTGATACTCTGAAAGTAGCCTGTTATTAAAATAAGCAAGATCTCGGGCAGTTGATATCTGCAAAAAAGTTAAAACGCTCTCTGCTGCTGTAAATTCCTTTATGAGTGGCCACAGTACATGCGCATTGGAAATTTATCTAACTACTCATTCCGTAAGGGAGCAGCCAACGTTTTAACAAAAAAAAAATGTTCAAATGTTTGTAAATCTATCGGACCAAACTGCGTGGTCATCAGTCCGTAGCTTACAAACTACTTAAACCTAGGTAAATTAACCTAAGGACAACACACACACCCATGCCCCAGGGAGGACCCGAACCTCCACGGAGAGCAACCGCGCGCTTTAGACCGCTCGGCTACTCCACTGCAGCCGTTTTAAGAAACACAAAATCAGTGTTAAAAATAAATGAATAGATAATTAAACATGGTTTGGGGAGCATGAAATCATAAAGCAGAGGTTTGTTTTTAAAATCATAATCTAGTCAGAAAAATGAACATGCAACTAAATGTGGGGAGACCAAATTAAGCACACACCTTGTACAAAAGTGGATCAAATCATATAATTACTGTCCATAGTAAAATTGTTTCTGCCCTGTGTGAATATGTAGGTAACGTCGGAGGAAATTTATAAACACACAATGGGTAGCTGAAAACACATTCATTCATTCACAGACATTTACATAAATACTGAAGGCCACACGTGTATACTAACTTAAGCAAAACCGGACACAAAATCATCATCAGAATGAAAATGCATATAATAAATTTACTCTGAATTACACGAGTTCTGTAAATTAGGAAACACTTCGCCTCCCATAGCGAAAGAATTACTTCCCCTCAGCATGATTTGGCTGAGTACTTACTTCCACAGTCGTCAGAGCCAGAATGAAGAGTGAAGCTATAAGGCCACGGAAAAACCTTCCATCCCCGTACACCGGATATAGAGCGCGCTGAAGGAGATGCAGAGTGCGTTCAGGGCCTCCTGTCTACCAACCCTTGCCACCTGGAGAAGAATATCCCCTCTATATCCGCTCTCAGAGAGGTTTCCTGTCACCTCTTTCATCCAAGATTAGGTTGTTATGACACTAAAGAACACGGCCACCTCGCCATCTTGCCAAGTAAGCTTGTCTCTGATCGCCCAGGAGACGCTAGTGCAGACGACAAACGAAGCCATGCGTTCTTAACTACAGCAAAACGAGGCCTCAAGTGGGAGGCGGCGACTGTAAGCCATTGCGTGGCAGTCAGTCAGTATTAAGAGCAACCTTCCACATTCACATGAACATACAAGTTCAAGCACACGGGTGGAAACAAATACAAACAAGGGCCATTGATCTATAAATAAGAATAAAATAATTAATACAAATAGATAACATTAATGGTGCAGAAGCACTTCAGGTTAGAGAACAAATCAAAATGGAACACGACCACACATTCAGTGGACATGTTTCTTCTCTCTCGTCAGTATCGTTATAATATAAATCCAGATACCCTTCCCTCTTTTTTTCTGTGTTTCCACAGTACTGCTTGAGCTATTGATCTTTAAATGTAATCATTTCATGTACTCCATATGTACGAATTAAACAACAGATCTTGAGTGAATTGGAAAACTCTATGAGCATGTACTAATTTTTATTTCTGGCAGAGTATTAGTGTACATAAATAGTAGGAAAACCACAAATACCTTTTGACCAATTCTATCTCCAGATGCACCGTATTAATGGGTGATCGTGCCCACACGTACGGATAACATCGCGGTTCCCACATCCCGTGATACACCTTATGGAGGTGACAGTAGAACTTTTGTGATGGTCACCACGTTGGTGTGGGCGTAGAGGGGCCCCATCCTTTTATTACAAATATTTACGATGAGACTTGAAGCCTACTGGAGACACTTCAGTGAGATATCTGAATGTGTATAGAGAAATGGCAACCCATATCACTCAAGGAGAAGCGGAACCAGCGTTTAACATCCCGTCGACAAGGTGGTAGAAGGAGCACAAGCTCCGATTGGTTTTTCTTAAGGTCGGCGAAGGAAGTCGGCCATGATTTTTCAAAGGAACCATCCAAACATTTGCCTAGAATGGCTTAGGGAAACTACGAAAAATATAAAACTAGTTTGTCGAAGGCGGTTTTGGGTCTAAATTCTCCCGAATGCCAGTCCAGTGTGTTAACCACAATGTAATCTCGCTCGGTCCCTCTTAAGAGTCCAAAACAATGTACAAAGGGGATGTGTAACTCTGGTGTCTGAGCATAGAACTACAGCGTTCCTGCATATTAAGTTGTTTTCCATACGTTTTCGCATTGTCCGCCATGTTTAAATTTAGCATGTGAATTTCCAACATTTATTACGTGACAAAGAATTACTTGCTTAACTCTTGATTTGAAATTTATGACAATATGCGATGTAATAATCTAACATGGAATCGAAAGGTATTTTATATTCATTTTCTTGTAATACTTCATAGCCGATATATTTGAAAAGTTCAACATCCAGGTAGTATAGTGATTAATGGCCCAAATCCAGAGAATGTAGAGACGCTGGGGTATCGTAGGAAGTCAGTCGACCTCTGCCCACAGAGATTAAGGTTTTCCGTTATTTTCTCCCCATGCAAGAGCTTGTGAACATTATCTAATGATCATGCCGTCGATTAAACGTTAACCACTAATCCTCCTTCCTGTAAACGAGGGCGACGTCGTAACTCATCCCAAGGGGTCCACTGGGTTGACCACGTTACTCGGACAACGTTTACCCATTTCATGACTGACTGACTCCACGAATTATTGCCTCACAGATGCTGCTTTATGATATGGTGCGTTGTCATGCTGAAACAGTAATCGTCTAAGACCTCGCACGTTAATGCATGAAGTATACGATGCTGAAAATTGTCTTTATATGATTCCGCATCCATTGGTTTCTTAAGCGCAATAATGGGACGATACGCTAATCATAGAGAAACGCCTATACAGCTTAACACCACTTTCTGCATCTTCAGTGTTGGGTATATGATGCCAAATAACGTTTACCGCACATTCGCGAAACCAAACATTCCTTCACAGTGTATAGCGAGATCCATCATTATATATCAAACGTTTCCTGTACAGCGCCGACACTCTTTAGTTAGTACTCTTTAGATATGTGGAGCTCTCGACCATTACGTCCCATACCTTTTAACTCTCTAAGCGCCGCCTTTGAGCTACCTCTATAATGCAGGTAGCACTTTGTAAATCATGAGTGATGCTGCCCACTGATGCCATGCGATTTTGTTTACTAGCATGTTCAAATATTTGTAAACCCATAGCATCAAACCACTATGGTCATACGTCCCTAGACTTACAAACTGCTTAACGTACACTGAGAGCAACACGTACACCCATGCCCGAGGGAGGACTCGAACCTCTGGCGGAAACTAGGTTTTGTATCTCCTTCTGCAATGCACAGCGCTGTCTCTCAGGAAGCGGATATTCCTTCGCGTCTCCATTTCAGAATCACATTGTCAACAATCGACTGGGGTAGCCGTGGAATGGTTTCCTACTCCACCGATTATTTAACTTTCAAAGTCATTGATCCTCCCACACTGGTCCCTTTTGCTCTTCCTGCTTCTCTAGTGATAACTGCAAAATCTCCGCCTTCTTTAATACTGGTGGGTCTTGCTCTAGTCGCAACTAGTAATCAGTTCTATGTAACATAAGAATATCCGACCACTTGGGATGGTGTGTTGTTTCCTGGTCTCGCCCACCATTCCGTGCTGGTTGCTAGTTCCTGTAGTAACTCGTGGTCGGGGTGTATTCTCCATCCTGGCCGGCCTTTGCTTAATCCTATGCTGAAATTAAGATCGGTGTTTTCAAACAGATGCTTCACATGAAGTCTTTCATGGCGGAGTGCTGGGATAAAATACCAAGCTTCCAATGACTGCCAGGGACTAAGTCTGACTGTCATGAAACTATCGAGGCTTACAATTTTATGCCCTATATCAAAATAGCTAGTTACATGATCACAATGTAACGGCGATGGTGAATGCTGAAGTGGCACCTTCGGAGCTGGTCTTTTGAACGATTGTTTTGGGACTACATAGACAGTGATCCTCTGTGATTGATGTCGTTGCTCTCCCCGAGCGGAAAGAAGGGTTCGCAAGCGGGTCTCCGTGCGTTCGCATAGGAACAAACTTGGACTTTGTTGGTTCTCTAAGAGAGCGTTTAAATTTAGCTATTGTTCAGATACAGTGTAGCCGGAGGGAGCATAGCTTAGCGTGCAACCATGAGATACTTGCAGTAGTTGCTCAACGAACGAGGTGGAAGAAATCGAATAGCGTTTATCCAGGGAAGGTTTTCACAACCAGATGTCATAGTTGCTGATGAATCTTCCAGGTTGTATGGCCACGATCTATGAAACATCCCTGCTCCTGACGTTTCGTCCGAAATTGCATTGGACATTTGCAGAGGTGTTTCTGGCAAGGCTGAGTCTTGTCGACTGACTAGTCGGTTGTTGGAGAGAGGCATAAATTCTGTCTGAAATGGGCTTGGTCAAGTTTGCACGTTATTGGCAGATATAATCTTTGTCAAAGATAAACCTGAACTCCCCGTTGCCACTAATCAAGGATAAAAGAATATCAACCGGTTCCTAAGAGAACAGCCATTATGTAACTAATTTTATCTATAACGATGAACTATTATACACGGCTATATAGAGAAGCAGGTGACACATATAGGTCTAGAGATAACTTTAACAGGATGGAATAAGTCATCAAACTTTCTGATACATGGCCTGTGACTGTCTGGAGATAGTAGAAATAGTTTTAACCCAAATTAGTGGCAATGGATAGTTAAGTTTTACTTTGACAATGATTACCTCTGCTTATTATGGGAAAACTTAGACACTATTTATGCCGATCGGTAAGACCTGTGAAAATGTCCATCCACTTCTGGACGAAACGTCATGAACAGAAATGTTTCATGAACCACGGTGGTACAACTCGGAAGATTCTTTAGCATATTCTTTTTCCTCTATCAAGAGTTTAAAGCGTGGTGTATTTCGTGTGTCCTTCTCTTTTTTTTCATTTTAGTTTTCCCGTTTTGTTCACTGTGGACACTATCGATGGGAGACTCTAAATACCAGTCTGGGAAGCTGTTGTGATTCGTTTAGATTCTCGTTCTGCAAATCAGGAGTTGGATTGCTAGAGAGAAAATGGCATAACTGTAGACTGGGATACCACCCGTTTGCTTTGACCCATGACGTCATCAAGATGTCGGAAAACCAGTATATAAATACTTCTGTATTGTAGATACAAATAATCTGTAGTTAATATAGATAACAGAATGTATCATCGATCACAGGTCTGAGACCAAAAATTCGCACCTTCGGCGCCCACACACGGAAAAAAAAAAAAAAAAAAAAAAAAAAAAAAAAAAAAAAAAAAAAAAAACTCTCTGTTAACCTACATCTAACCATCAGAGAGAAGCTACAGATCACTTTTTAAACACAAAATATTAATCTGTTTTGTTTGTAAACAAACTATCGTCTTTAACTCTGCCACATATAATTACTCATGCCTTCTACAAACACGCACGCACCTCAAAACTACCGCGCTGCGATGACGTCAAGGGTCAAAGCTGACGGGCGGTATCCCCGTCTACAGGTGAGCCGAGAAATTTACTGGTATACAGGTAGTAAAAATATTAACGTTGTCTTGCAGGTCAAAGCGATGGTGGCGACCCGTATTCATATTCTGCGTAGTTTCCGGTTCATACCAAGACTATTCTTCGTGCTACGCTATGGAAGCTCGAAGGCTGGATGCTCAGTATCATATTTAACTCTGCCTGGATTGGTGCCACGCGTATTCATTTCGCTGTAGAGTGACACATAAGTAGTAGATCATGTGTTATCGACTTATTGTCTTGCAGTTGTGAACTTCTGACAAGACTCACTTGCAACGTGTAGCAAATTGATAGTATTGAAATGACATGGTGCTTGTCACTTATACGTTACAGGCTGAATTTTGGAAATAGTTACTAGTAGGATCACACTAGGACAACAAATTCCCTAACCACCTCAATACTCAGCTGTCGAAGTGCAAGACGGCTATCACCGTAAGCATCTGGACAATGTACTGTGAAGCGGGAGGTAATTCCACGTGAAGCATATATTCTAGGTACTGATAACGCAGCGTTCAGAGAGACCAAAAGCCGCCTGCAGAGAAAACGACAAGTGGTTGCTGCAGAAGACGCCAGGTTCGTCACCCCATGCACAGGTCGTCATCTGGCGTGACACTTGCATTTCCCAAAGAATCCAGACAAATAACGTGAAACTGAAAGAACAGACACAGACATACAAGGGTTTGAATAAGACACTCCTGGCCATTAAAATTGCTACACCACGAAGACGACGTGCTACAGACGCGAAATTTAACCGACAGGAAGAAGATGCTGTGATATGCAAGTGAGAAGCTTTTCAGAGCATTCACACAAGGTGGCGACACCTACAATGTGCTGACATGAGGACAGTTTCCAACTAATTTCTCATACACAAAAAGCAGTTAACCGGCGTTGCCTGGTTAAACGTAGTTGTAATGCCTCGGTAAGGAGGAGAACTACGTACCATTACGTTTCCGATTTTGATAAAGATCGGATTGTAGCCTATCGCGATTGCGGTTTATGGTATCGCGAAATTGCTGCTCGAGTTGGTCGCGATCCAATGACTGTTAGCAGAAAGTGGAATCGGTGGGTTCATGAGGGCAATACGGAAAGCCGTGCTGGATCCCAACGGCCTCTTATCACTAGCAGTCGAGATGACAGGCATCTTATCCGCATGGCTGTAACGGATCGTGCAGCCACGTCTTGATCCCTGACTCAACAGATGAGGACGTTCTCAACACAACAACCATCTGCACGAACAGTTCGACGACGTTTGCAGCAGCAGGGACTATCAGCTCAGAAACCATGGCTACGGTTTCCCTTGACGCTGCATCACGGACATGAGCGCCTGCGATGGTGTACGCAACGACGAACGGCAAAAGGTCATTTTTTCGTATGAATCCAGGTTCTGTTTACAGCATGATGATGGTTGCATTCGTATTTGGCGACATCGCGGTGAACGCACATTGGAAGCGTGTATTCGTTATCACCATACTGGCGTATCAAATGTTCAAATGTTTGTACAGCTTATGGAACTGAACTACGGGGTCATCAGTTTCTAAACTTACAAACTACTTATGAACTAGCCTATATCAAAGACGGCACAAACATCCATGCCCGAGGGGGGATTTGAAACCCCGACGGGGAACAGCCTTGTGCATTGTAGCTTAGCACCTCGATGTGCTCCGCCGTTCCGACGCTGCTACTGGCGTAACACCCGGCGTGATGGTATGGGGTGCCATTGGTTATGCGTCTCGGTCACCTCTTGTTCGCATCGACGGCACTTTGAACGGTGGCCGTTACATTTCAGATGTGTTACGACCCGTGGCTCTACCCTTCATTCGATCCCTGCGAAACCCTACATTTCAGAAGGATAATGCACGACCGTGTGTTGCAGATCCTGTACGGGCCTTTCTGGATACGAAAAATGTTCGACTGCTGCCCTGGTCAGCACATTCTCTAGATCTATCACCAATCTAAAACGTCTGGTCAATGGTGGCCGAGCAACTGCCTTCATTAAGTGTTTTTAAGAATAGTTTTTCCATAAAACGACCGAAAACTTTTTTAAATCCACCATAATTTCCACTATAATCCGTTCACCGAAACGAGAGACGTATTGTAAACACACTGAGACGCGTGACCAGAGGTGGACAAAACAGGGACGCTCGCTCAGTTTCTCTGCATCCGTTTCAAGTGTAGGGTCGTTGTGTGTTTTGTTATATAGCAGTGCTATTACAAGACAAACACTTAAATTTCATATCTTTTAATACTTTATAAACAGTGATTTTCTCCGACAACTTCCCAAATCTGGATCTTGGCTTACCACAGCAAGCACTTTGTCATGTGTTGGAAATTTCTTACGATAAACTTTTCTTCGTATCGCATTTCAGCTTCTGTTGTATTTTTTTATTATTATTATTTTTCAAAGAGTGTTTGGCTTTCGATTTCTTCATAACAATATCAGTCATTGACTGTACTGGATACAACAGCTGCGTTTTATAGAAATTAGGAATCATGTGTTTCTCTAGAGAATTTTATTGCTTCTTCTTTGAACGCTTCTTGGGTGTACTCAAATTGAAGGAAGACATAATGAGGATAGTCTTACGTGATACCAATTAGAGAGGAAAAGACACACAAACGCTATGAAACCTGAATCTCATTGTAAACACTAATAATTACGTTGCTATTTAGCAACTGGTCGTTTAAGATGAATTTGACAGTCAACATCTAATATCACCGCTCTATCACAATAAACACAACGATCTGTGTCAGTGTGTTTACAGTAGGTCTCTCGTTCCGGTGAACGGGGTATAGCCACTAAATGGAAATTTCGCCCTGTACTCCGTTCACCGAAACGAGAGACGTACTGTAAACAAAGCAAGGCGCGTGACCACAGCGCTGCCGTCGAGAGGGGTGTACAAGGCAGGGGCGCGCAGGCAGCGTGGCCGTCTCCATTGCAGGTGTGAGCTCGTTAGTGCGTGCTGTACAGTGGCGATTTCAGGATGTCTTTAAGTTCATCTTTAAAGACGGTTGAAAGACTAGTTGAATCTTCGAGAATTGGTTTTAAGATGTTCATCCTCCGCTTGCAGTTATTGTTAACGATAACGAGCCGCCGGCCGCGGTGGCCGAGGGGACTGAGGCGCTCCAGTCACGGTCTGCACGGCCACTACGGTCGGGGGTTCGAATCCCCCCCTCGGGCATGGATATTTGTGCCGTCGTTAGGATTAGCTAGTTCATAAGAAGCATGTAAGTTTAGGGACTGATGACCCCGTAGTTAAGTCCCATAAGCTCTACAAACATTTGAACATTTTTGATAACGCGCCGTAACATTGTCGTAGAAAAGAAAAAGTTCCCAGTGCGAATTCCAATAAGCACAAAATACCAGAGTGGCTAAAATCTAAAAAAAAACTCGATTTTGAAGACGGTATGTTGAAAAAATAACTTTTAGATATATTTCAAAATTACAGAAGAGCGCACAACGAATGCGCGATAGACGAAATGGCGAAGAATGCAAGGAAAACTGTTCTTAGAATTCCTCCGTACCGCTGTGAATCAAACGCCATCGAGTAAGTGTGGGCCTGAATCAAATGCTATGTTGCAGCGAGAATGATCAGTAAAAACAGTGACTGCAGAAGTTTGGAAAAGTGCGTCCTCCGTATCGTATTTTTAGTTGAAAGTCAAATGTGGAAATTATAGACAGGAGCGGTTTGGTATAAACCTCAATGAAAATAGTTCAAGTTTGAAACCTTGTTTCGCCGTCGTTTACCATTATTATTATCATTATTACTGGTAATTTTATTAAAAATTGTGTATGAATGGAGCGTTTTGTTAGCAACCTGTATGAAAACAAATCTGTTTTGACAAAATGAAGTCAGTTTCATCGTACTTTTAACATTATTGTACCTGGCTTTGAATCTTCCATGTCGCGCTTTATTTCGTTGCAGTGTTGCCCAGGTTTCTCAGGGTCCACTATGACGTCAACTTGGCAGCCAGTCGACGCCACCAGCTGCAAAGCGTGCGCCAAGGATTTTGTACACCCCTTCGTCTCACGTGAACACCGAATGCTTCTCTCAGGAAACGATCGTAGACGCTCACGTGTTTACGTTTCGTCCCAGCTCTCGATGAACGGACTATAGACAGGTACTCAAAACCACCAGATTCAGTGGGGAAACCACTAACTTGACAACACTGGATGCAACAGGCTGAACTGCTCAAGTGAAACTTGCCAGGCTTCCAATAACCCCTAGATGGCGATCACAAGACGCTCCAGTGACAGTTGTCGGCGGCACCGTGCTTCATATGTACTCCTTGAGTTTCCGTCACGACAGTGTGAGCTGCTTTACCGAATGCATCAACAGGAGAGGCCGGCAAGCTGAACCCTTTCGCTACGGTGAACTTCTACAGAAGTCGGGAGCGAATGTGCTCCACAGCCGGTTGACTGCTGCAGCAGTCGAGTGCTGCCTGTGCCGCCCAGCCGGTGGACTGCTGTAACAGTTCCGCCTCGCGTCTTATATCGTAATGTAATGCTACTGAAATGTAACGTAAAGCAATTGTAAATAAATATTATTTAACACATCCCACCAGAGCTGAATCCAAAACTTGGATCTTTCAGAATTTACGAAAAAATTACGCGATTTATCTGAAAGAAGGAAGAAAACTGTTTCTATTGCAAATGAATTTTCCTTAATAAATATATAGTATAAAGTCCAATAATTGCGATAACACTGAGAGTGTGAAAGCAGGACAGAGTAGCGGCGTGGGGAGTGCGGAAAATGCGCCGTACAGCGGGCACGGACGGGCGCGACTGGCGCTCGTCCACAGCGCACGGCGCAACAATCACGGTGCCGGAGTGAAAGGGTTAAAGGAGAAATTGTACAACTCTGTATATTTGTCTTCGTGCTGCCTGCTTTTGCATATCCATTTCCTTGCTCGGCGGAGTGGCGGTGGGTGTGGTAGCGCCTCGTGTGGCAGCCGTCAGCTGGCCTAGAGCCGCGGCACGTGTCGGTGCGTTGGCGGCCGTGCCGCGCCGGCTGGTTGCGGCGGTCAGCATCAGCAGCAGCGGCGGCGGCTGGTCACTGTCTCGCCAATCTGCGCACTCCGCGCGGCCGCGATACGCTTGCATCACTGGCGCTGCCTGCTGCCTGCTGTGACTCACGCCGCCTATCGCACACGCGCAGACGTGGGAACCTCCACTCACACACCGCGCCCCGCCTTGCGCTGCGCTCTCACTGACACTGACGAACCGTCGTCACACGCCGTTGCCCGAGGTTGACTGAAAACATCGACCGACGGAGTTCAAATGTTTGCAAAGCTTAAGGGACTTAACAGTGGGGTCATCAATCCCTAAGGTTACAAACTACTTATGAACTACCTTATACTAAAGATGACCCAAACATCCATGCCCGAGGAGGGGGGAGGGTTCGATCCCCCGACAGTAGCGGTCGTGCGGACTGTTTGTTTGTTAGTTTGTTAAGCTTATGGGACTTAACTACGGGGTCATTAGTCCCTAAACTTACAAACTACTTATCAACTAGCTTATCCTAAGGACGGCACAAATATCCATGCCCGAGGGGGGATTCGAACCCCCGACCGTAGTGGCCGTGCAGACCGTGACTGGAGCGCCTCAGTCCCCTCGGCCACCGCGGCCGGCGGTCGTGCGGACTGTAAATGGCACGCCGCAGACCGCTCGGCCACTGCGGCCGGCCGACCGAGGGAGTGGTGACACTTTATTTAAAATGGAAAGAACACATAGATAATGTCGTGGGAAAAGCGAACCAGAGACTGCGTTTCATTGGCAGAACCCTCAAAAGATGCAACAGAACTACTAAAGGAACTGCCTACACTACGCTTGTCCGTCCTTTTTTGGAGTATTGCTGCCCAGTGTGGAATCCTTATCAGGTGGGATTGATGAAGGACATCGAAAGAGTCCAAAGAAGTGCAGCTCGTTTTGTACTGTCACGATACAGGGGAGACAGAGTTACGGAAATGATACAGGATCTGGAATGGGAATCATTACAACAACGGCGGTTATCGCTGCGGCGTGGGCTACTTGCGAAACTCAAATCGCCAACATTCTCCTCCGAATGCAAAAATATATTCTTGACTCCCACTTTCATGGGTAGAAATGAGAGAAATCAGAGCTAAAACGGAGAGATCCAGGTCTTCTTTCTTCCCTAGTGCTATTCGAGAATGAAATTGGAGATAAATAGTATAAAGGGGGTTCGATGAACCCTCTGCCAGGCAGTTAAATGTGATTTGCAGAGTATCCCATGAAGATGTAGATGTATCGGATATAGTTCCGCACTTGGTGCGGTTGACGAGGACGTTACGTTACGTTTTTAGTTACGAATATATTCTGTGTGTAAAATAGATTAGATTTCAAATTTCTGGGGTGCAATGGATACCACGACACTTTTGGCTTGGAAATGTGTCCTTCAGTGATGCGGCTTTTACTATTTATAAAGACATCGATTACATACGAATGAGCTGCATCTGCCTCGAATAAAGAATGTGACGAAAACTGTGTACACTTTTTTCAGCTGTTGCTACAAGCAGAAAAGCATTACGAATGTATCAGGTAACGGGAAAGAGAGAAATTTCTATTATTTCATAAAATCCATTTTGAACCATCAGATGTTCATGAAATCCTTACAAATTTATCATCATAGATAAAAAGGTATTAAGAAATATTAGTCAAATGCATTAGATAAAAAAACTGGCTGATAACAGCAGGAGTAAATTTAAATAAAACTGTCATATTGCATTATTCTATCAGTCGAACACACATAAAAGACGAGAATGGACACACCATTCTCGTCTTTTAAGTTTGTTTGACTGATAGCGTGATCCAATATGATAAGTCCGTTCTCAAATGTTCAAGTGTTTGTAAATCTATCGGACCAAACTGAGTGTCATCAGTCCCTAGCTTACAATTTACTTAATCTAAGGTAAACTACCGTAAGGACGACACACACACCCATGCCCCAGGGAGAGCGAGCTTCCACGCGCTCCGCAACGAGGCGCCTTAGACCGCTCGGCTCCTCGACCGCGGCAATTCCGTTCTCGTCTTTTATATTTGACTGATAGGAAAATCCAATATGACAGTTTTATTGAAATTGACTCCTGCTGTTGTCACCCAGATTTATTTTATCTAATGCCTTTGACTAATCTGTTTTAATAGCTTCTTATCTATGAAGACGGTGTACGTCCGAAATTAGTCTAATGGCATCCCATACCATCACGCCGGGAGATACGCCAGTATGGCGATGACGAATACACGCTTCTAATGTGCGTTCACCGCGATGTCGCCAAACACGAATGAGACCATCATGATGCAGTAAACACAACCTGGATTCATCAGAAAAAAATGACGTTTTGCCATTCGTCCATCCAGGTTCGTCGTTGCATACACCATCGCAGGCGCTCCTGTCTGTGATGCTGCGTCGAGGTTAACCGCAGCCATGGTCTCCGAGCTAATAGTCTATGCTGCTGCAAAAGACGTCGAAGTGTTGTCTTGCAAATGTATCCATCTGTAGACTTAGGGATCGAGACGTGGCGGCACGATCCGTTACAGTCATGCGGATACGATGCCTGTTATCTCGACTGCTAGTGATAGGAGGCCGTTGGGATCCAGCACAGCGTTCCGTATTGCCCTTCTGAACCAGCCGATTCCATATTCTGCTAACAGTCATTGGATCGCGACCAATACGAGCAGCAATGCCGCGATACGATAAACCGCAATCGCGATGGGCTACAATCCGACCTTTATCAAAGTCGGAAACGTGATAGTACGCATTTCTCCTCCTTACACGAGACATCACAATAACATTTCAGCAGGCAACGCCGGTCAACTGCTGTTTGTGTACGAGAAATCGGTTGGAAACTTTCTTCATGTCAGCACGTTGTTGGTGTCGCCAGCGGCGCCATCCTTGTGTGAATGCTCTGAAAAGGGTATCATTTGCATACCACAGCAACTTCTTTCTGTCGGTTAAATGTCGCGTCTGTAGCACGTCATCTTCGTGGTGTAGCAATTTTAATAGTCAGGAATTTAGATCGCAACCCCAGCGTGAATATTGTGAGGCACATAGAAGTTTGGCCGTAGCTGTGGAGCCAGTGCGCGGCCTGCCTGGCTGGGCCCGCCGGTGGCCGGCCAGCCGTGGCCTGAGCAGGCAGCAGGCGGCAGGGCCACTTGAGAGGCTCTCACGGCAACGGCCGCCTCTAGAGGCGCGCCCAGTCTGGCCGGCCACAAATCTCCGCCACTCCAGCGCAGCGCTCAGCGCCGAGCGGCCAGTGTCGCGAATCCAGCAGCCGAGCTGGACACGCTTTTTGCGGTCGCTCTCTTCACGCGAGGGCGCGCACAAGTGGTCTACTAACGACACGGGGCCACGCCGCAGCAAATGGCCAAGGGTGAGAGCGCAACTCTGTACGCTGTAGCTGCCGTTATTGCTGTCGTAGTCTTCAGTCCCATCACTGGCCTAACCCTCGTAGTACCTACTTCGTTCTTACGACGGCTAAGACACCAGCAACCGTTAACAATGCTAGTAACACAGGTAGTATGCGACCCACCTTAGAGTTTCAAGGTGGTGGGTCAATCTGTGTTTGTTAATGAAAAACAAAATCCAAAATATTTTTCTTAACACGAATGACAAGAGTGGGTAGGGGACCGAAAGGATGGAGGTTGCACGAGGGTTGGAACTTAAATCTTCGTAACAATACTGTGGAGACACTATGCAGTGGAATCTACTATTGACGCTGCTAACACACGTTGTTGACATACCTACTTTACCTCCGAGCAAATGAACTCGCTTGTCCCACGTCACTTGCGTGCGCACAATCCAGGAAAATACTGTCACTTGTGTTTGTTTATGTTTGTAAATCTATCGGACGAAACTGCGTGGTCATCAGTCCGTAGCTTACAAACTACTTAAACTAAGGTGAACTAACCTAAGGACAAAAGGACAAACACATACCCACCCATGCCCCAGGGAGGACTCGAACCTCCACGGCGAGAAACCGCGCTCTCCGCAGCGAGACGCTTTAGACAGCTCGGCTACTCCATCGCGGCAGTCACTTGTGACTGAGCGGTCTAACGTAACGGTGTCACTATGTTTTCGAAACAGGAACGACGAGGTTGGATCAAGACTGAATGTGCCAGAGGTCGTACAGCACGACAGTGTCATCAAGGACTTCAAGAGGCGTGCGGGGTATCGGTATTGCCGCACAGAACAGTGGCCCGTTGGGTAAAAGCCTTCAACGAAGGTCGGGAAACTGCGGCAGACATGCATCTGGCAGGTCGTCCTAGCGTCTCTGAAGAAGAAGTGCATATTGATGCAGCGTCTCTGAAAAAGAAGTGCATATTGATGCTGCGTTAGTGGACAGTGATCGATGGCAGACGATTCGAGAGCTCGCACACGAAACTGGATTAGTGCATACGACTGTGCTTTGCATCCTGAAGGAACGCCTGAGTATGCGAAGGATTGCATCACAATGGGTTCTGCATGAATTGAGCTAAATACAGAAATGTATGCGTTACGACGCTGTTCAGACGCACTTGGAGCGCTTTGAGTGCGAAGGAGAAGCCTTCTTACACTGGGTGAGACATGGGCCATATCGTACGAGCCAAAACTGAAACGCCAATCCAACGAGCCTCAGTATGGTGGAAGTTATGGTAATTCTCGTGTACGACTGTGATCCTAACGCATTACGTTCCTCCTCGGCTGACCGTCAATGCACAGTATTATTGTTCTTTTTTAGAGCATCACCTGCGACCAGCTTTGCGAAAGAAGCGGCAACACTTTCTGGGCATCACACCCATAATCTTGCACGACAATGCGCGGGCGCTGACAGCGCAAGATGTGGCTGCTCTGTTCGGTCGATGGGACTGGGAAGTACTGCACTATCCACCATACTTCCTGGACTCAAGTCCTTGTGACTTTGATTCCGAATATGAAGGAACCACTTTCTGGCAATCGCTTCAGAATTAGTCCAGAGATTCGAGAGGCAGTAGACCGCTTCATTCGCACCATCAACAGAACAGGCTCTGGTAACGGTATACTATGCCTTCCACATCGCTAGTAACGGGACTACCTACTTTTAAGGACAGTAACAGGTGCAAACATGTAACGCTTTTGTATCGGTTGTGAATAAATAGTTGCCTCTATTTATGTTTCAACCCTCGTAAGTATGATGTAAAGTCTGAAAATAACTTTTACCCCACTAGTAGCAATACCAGCACACTCTCAGTAACTTTTGCTGTCAGTAGGGGAGGCCGGGAGGGCGCCTTCCGACCACCACAAGAAATTTCAAATATAATTTTTGTGAAATCCTGTTGACCAACAATATACTCTTCTAAGAAACACTACTACGGTCCACAACCTAAAAATATTGATACTAGCGAACCCGACAAGGTTTCGCAATTACTCAATGTGCATAAGGGAACTCGACGTACGTCCTACACTCTCTTGCTTCATCTCTCTGTCCATCACTTCCCCCATTCTTCCTCTGTTTCTCTTCAGGCATCAGGCAGGAATTTCTTACGAGACCCACGTTTGTCGAAGTATTTCCCTGGCACTTTTATTTTCTTTCCTTTTGGGGAAGTCTCTCACTTTGTATTCTTTCCAGGTGCTGGTTCCATTTCCGTCTGTACTCTAGAATTTTATCACTTATGCCAAAGATTTTCAAGCTTTAACTCCGCTCAGGAATTTCATTTCTTGTGCCTGAATGCGTCTTGGTAATCGCCCAGGTCTCACTTCCACAGAGCAATGAGGTAACTGCAACGCCTTTGTGGAATGTAAACTGACTGTCTTTCCTGGTTTTCTTTTTTGGGTTTCTGTTAATTGTTCCACATACCCGGCTGAATTTACTAAGCTTATTTTCGATATCTTTGCTCTAGCCATATGTCACCTCACTTCAGAGGTAACTGAATGGTTTAGCCGCAGCGGAGCGGCCGAGCGCATTGAGGCACTATGTTACGATGCGCGATGCCGTTCCCCGTCGGGGGGTTCGAATCCCCCCTCGGGCATGGATGTTTGTGCCGTCTTTAGTATAAGGTAGTTCATAAGTAGTTTGTAAGTTTAGGGACTGATGACCCCGTAGTTAAGTCCCTTAAGCTTGACAAACATTTGAACATTTGAAATGGTTTACTTCCTCTAAAATTTTCTGATATATCACTATTTTGGTTCTAATGCGGTCTTTCCGCGTGAAGGCCATGTCTTAGTTCTTGCTTTTGAGATATTCATGTCAAATTTTGTACATATTTGTTTTAGTAAGTAGATTCCTTTCTGAAGATCATTTTCCGTATCTACTAACATCACTGCATCATCATCATATAGTAAATTATTTAAAGAGTGCTCATGTCTAGGTAGACACCTTTCTGAAATATATATATAATTTCAGTAATGGATATGTTGAACAAATTTGGAAAAATGCAGCAGCCTTTTATGACCCCTTTTTTAGTTGGTATCTCATTAGTTGATTTTCTATTCAGGTGTATAATTATATTTGTGTTTGATATAAACATTTTGTCGCATCTATTAGATGCTTCCGTTATCCGCGATTCATCATTATCTCTAAAAGTTTACATCTATTGACGTGGTGCAAAATTTTGTCGAAATCGGTTGAATGCCATGCCAGTGCGTACACTACGAATCTAATCTGAACTTTCGATGCCTATACAAAATTAATAATTTTTATTTTGTTTTTGTTTTTCGGCTGTTTGTTTGGGTTTTTCCGTATTGCTTCTTTGTAATCCGCCCCTGTGTGGAGGCGAACAGAAAAAACTGAAATCGGTCAAGCCGTTTCTGAGTTTTAATGAGACTAACGCACAGCAAATGATTGTTATACAGGGTGATTTACCTAAACCTTGCATCGGAAATATTATGAAAATTGAAAGTGCTGTTGATATCCGGTTTCGGTTTACACAGGATCGAATAGTAGTCAGAGGCTCGTACTGTTAGCCAATAAACAGATTTTAATAATACATAGAAAGTGTTTTTTAACGTGCATTTTTTTTAAACTGTAACCCTGTCGGTTGACATTAACCAAATGAAAGCAGCGTAAACTGAAATATCAGTGGAGTTTGTTGCACGACTTTCAGTGCTAGTCGTTTACGAGATGTAAAAAGTTTCCACAGCAACACTTTACCTGTGTTAGTACACACCAATGAACAACACGAGTGCTTACACTAGTGGTGCGTGTTCTGCCAATAAATAGATAACCGATCGTCAGAGATTGCATTCAAAATGATCGGCAGCGGAAATACACGTTACCAATCTGATGTGGAAAGACTGCCGCACACTCTTAGCATGTCCGCGGAGATGTCTGAGAAGGTTGCAGTCATACGTCGTTGCATATCTACGGTACAGTCGTATGCCTCTGAAGAGAAAAATTTTCAGCTTTTCACATATCCCGGGAAGGCTGATCAACGTACAGATCCTCTGCGTCCAATCCAACAATTTACTGAGGATTTGTGAAGTCATGATGTGCTAATCCGTGCACTATGGGCTGGACGTTCCTCCTAGTCTGCAATGGGAACGTCTTGTAGTAACCGTGGCAGATGGTCTGTTAGAAGACTGCGATACTTGTGCGCATTCGGTACACAGTCTATGAAAAATGAGTCTATGAGCTGATATGTAATAAATGTTTGTCAAGCTTAAGGGACTTAACTGCGTGATCATCAGTTCCTAAACTTACAAACTACTTATGAACTACCTTATACTAAAGACGACACAAACATCCATGCCCGAGGGGGGATATGAATCCCCCACGGGGAACGGCCTTGCGCATCGGAGCATAACGCCTCAATCCGCTCGGCCACTCCGCCGCGGCTCTATGAACTGATGATTAACTGTTCCACATCGTACATTTACGCTCTATTGACGCTGACGTTACACCTAAGGAAGCGAGTGAAGATTAGCTGCAGAACAAACATATCTGATTCTGCAGTTTACCTGCCCTTGATTGGTAAACAAGTTTCGTGATGTATCTGGAGTAGGCCTATCCTGTTTTAATGTCAATTTACAGAAGGTATCACGATTCTCAGTTTCTGATAATCGTGTCCATTCAGTTCTTGATGGAGAGAGATGTGATACGGATGAAACCGATGTCGATGGGGAACGCGTAGGACACCTACCTAACTCATGTCACATCCTCGTGAGATTGCGCGGGGGCTAACGCGAAGATCAACTGCAACAGCAGCCCAAACATTAATTTCCCCCCGTCTGTAGTCACTTGTTTCCTTTCGTTACGCTGTCAGGGTGTTACAGTACCACATTCACGTAACTTGTTGAAGAAGTTGGCAAATAATTAGCGAGATGGGTGACGACTATTTGGATACGTTTACGCATGAACTGTTCAAGCACGAACAGCGTTCTTCCTATACTCTCCATACACCATGACTATGTCTGCCTTTTCTGCACTGGTAAATCCCTTTGTCAGCTCACAACCTATTGCTTGGACTGTCACACTCTAAATAAGTAAAAAAGGTAAAGCAGTCAACAAACCGAAGATTGGTTTGAACACCACACTGCTTTACTAGGCATGGTCCTGTTTAGAGGTGGTATGCCGTTGCCTTACTGACTTACCCAACGAGTTAATAGGGACCTACAGTTTAACGTCGATTCTGAACCACGGTGCTACGCGACATGTTTCACATAACCGCCATTGCCAGAGATGAAAGAAGTGATAAGTGACACATAAAACTCATAGTACTTAGCGGAGAACGAACCCGGGACCTTTCGATTCCTAGTCTGGCACTCTACCACTGTGCTACCGAGCCACACTTCTAACAAGTCTGAATGTGAAATTATTAACAAGATTGTTAATAATTTTTGATATATGGTATTAGTGTCGTAATGAGAAATTAACATCTGCGAATGATGCTAGTAAACATTTCTTTGAGGAGCCTCTTGGGAAAATTAGGATAGTCTTTACAGGCTAATTGAAGTAAATACCAAGTCTCAATGCCCTCAAGAAACATACAAGCGTGATGTACAGTTCTGCAACAAAGACCACTGACACTCTCGGTGTATGTTTGCACAAAAAATACACTTTCTGCGCATTGTTAAAATCAACTTTTTTTTTTTTTTTTTTTTTTTTTTTTTTTTTTTTTTTTTTTTTTTTTTTTTTTTTTTTTTTTTTTTTGGCTAACAACAAACTGTCCTGTAAAAGTCTCACATCAATAGTGCTTCCCATTTCCGTAATATTTGCGGTGCAAGTTTTGGGTGAACCGCCCATTACATATACATGACATTCACAGAGGTCACATTTACTACTGTACTATTGGAACTTAATTTTTTTGTTACTTTTCATTGCAAATATTTAAATATTTATGGAATCGCATACAGTACTTCATTACAAATAATAATATTCTTTTGAAAAATTTTGTGGTACAACGCATCTGACTACATTACGGTATTTTCAAAAGGTGGTCATAAAGTCCCCCACTCTCCTTAGTATTGCGAAGGTTCGTACTTTTCGTCTTGCTAGTCTTTTCTGTGTAACTCTCTTTAGCTATTCATAAATACTGCTCCACATCTCACTGACCTTGTGTCAGACATAGAAATTTTTTTGCCGCTACTGTTGTAGGCGTTTGCTCTCCTCCTCACGTAGCCGCTAATAGCTAGCCACGTTGAGGTGATGCCTGGAGTAGTATTTAATGAATAGCTGTTTGCAGGAACAGCAAACATTTAAGAGCACACGCAGTTCAGTCTTACATGTATATGTGCTTATGTGTTTACATACAGTTTACTTCTACTGTAGGCAAAAGTTTAATACTTATGTTCAAATTCAGAAATTTTCTAATGTCACAATGCTGGAAAGTTTAGTTATAACTCAATTAATCAGATACATTTAATCGCAGTTCAGTATCTGTCACATAATCAGTCTGTCTCTATACCACACTTCCCGAAGAATGCATCTAGAATCGAAGGATGCTTTGTACCTCTCGCCCATTTAGGGGTTATTTTGTCATTCACTTAGAAATATCCCTCAAAAGTATAATTTAGAGAATGAGTCAGAGTCATACTAGGGCATGATCCGTTGGTTGTGGTGTGAATTTTTCTGTTCAATAGCTGGATTTACCCTAAGAAGAGATAGAGGTCGGTCTGTTGCGTTTTTCATGCCTCTGCACAATTTTTCGTGTTTTTCGCGGATGATGCTGTCGTTTATCGGTTAGTGAAGTCAACAGAGGACCAAAAGCAACTGCAAAGCGATTTAGACAAAATTTCTGCATGGTGCGAAAATTGGAAATTGACACTAAATAAAGAAAAGTGTGAAGTAATACACATGACCACTAAAAGAAATCAGCTGAACTTCAATTACGCGATAAATCAGTCAAACCTTAAGGTCGTAAATTCTACCCAGTACCTAGGAGTTACAATTACGAACAACTTTTGACTGGAGAGAACACATAGAAAATATTGTGGGGAAGGCGAATCAAAGGTTACGTTTCATTGGCAGAACGCTTCGAAGATGCAACAGCTCCACCAAAGAGACTGCCTACATCACACTTGTGCGTCCTCTCCTGGAAAACTGTTGCCCCTTGTGGGACCATCACCAGGTGGGACTCATGGAAGACATTTAGAAGGTTCAGAGAAGGGCAGCTCGTTTTGTTCTATCACGTTACGGGAGGGAAAGCGTAACGGAAATGTTGCACGAATTGGGGTGGAAATCATTAAAAGAAAGACGTTATTCATTGCGGCGTGATCTGTTTGCGAAGTTTCAATCACCGACTTTTAGTTCTGAATGTGAAAATATTTTGCTAGCACCCACCCACTTAGGGAGACATGACCATCCCAATAAAACAAGAGAAATCAGATCGAAAAAGGAACGATTTAGGTGTTCTTTCTTCCTGCGCTCTATTAGAGAACGGAACGGTAGAGAAAAGTTATGAATGTGGTTAATGAACCCTCTGCCAGGCACTTGAATGTGATTTGCAGAGTATCTATGGAGATGTAGATGTACATGTAGATGTTGGTTGCTAATATAAGCAGTCTGGGACCCTTTACTCTCCGGTGGTGTGGATTGATGACTCTTGCGAGTTGCCTGATGGCGTCGTAAGACACCTTATACTGATTCTGCACTGTTCTCGATGTGCGCTGATGCATCTGTAGCGACGATATGACTACCTAAAATACAATACGGTATCTATTCTACAAGGTTAAGCTAAATTGGTATGGATGGTCAATAATACTGTAGGTTGTTGTTACTATCGATATATTCTGTAAGGTGGGTGTGGTGTATACAATATATGCCATTGAATAACGAAGACAACATTCTCTCTTTCCATTGTGTGTTTTTTCGGGTTCTAAGAGGTATGTTGTGTGGTCGTTAACGTCTGCATCGCCTTCTATCTGGAAAACGCAGTCGATTATTGTTCGATTCTGCATTTAATATATTTAATATAGCCCTAACGCTATTTTATCAGCTCTGTTTCATCCTCTATACCCTGATCTAACACTCAAAGGATCGACTGGCAAGATACATCAAATTCTTTCATGTTGTACTTATCTGTATGGTGTCTAAATATCTGATCTACCAACGCGATTTCCTCTTAAACATAAAGACATTGTTAGTTGGAGGAGTCGTACAACCTCGTGATGGGTTTCGATTTAAATAGTTCTCCATCTACAATATGACACAAAAGCATAATTCGCCGAACATTCTGCAGTCTTAATAGAAAAGCAATCGAAGGTTGTGATGTGTGTTTCTTTGATCTGTGCGCCTATTTACCTTAAAAAGGGATAAAGTGGGTCTGTTGTGTTTTTTAAGTTGTAGCTCTGTACATTTTTGGCTATGTAGGATGTGACATATAAACAACCCAGATGGAGCGCTGATCTAAACTTAACCTTTTGAGCGTATAAATTATACATACAAACGTTACTCGTTGTTTGGAGGAGAACAAATGACGAATGGCACTGGCTCCGCTGTGTAAGAAGATTGGCGTAAGACGTATTTTATCAGTATTAAGCTGTATTTTAGTATCTGCCTGTAGATGGCTAAGCATTTAGTGTGTGCTGGCTACTTGGACCGCAAGGGATTGGCCTGTGGTTAGCAGTTCGAGCTTGTCGTTCAATTGGTCTTAAGATTTAGCACTAGTAGTGTAGCATGTATCGGGATTTTTAGGGGCATAGGGTTATTAGGTTGTACAAATGGATGTGGTTAGGGTCGGAAGAGTTGAACAATACCGTTCTGGTTTTGATTTTAAATAGTTCTTCGTATAGAATGAGTAATATTGGTATATCTTACTAGGTGTGGTTCGTTTTGTACTAAAAGGGTTAGATGTGCGTGTGATGTGTATTAATACTATGGTTTTGATACGAAACTCATCGATCTGTGGGTCATTTTGCCCTAAAAAGGGTTACAGTTGGATCTAATGTGTTGTAAGCTGTTGTAGCACACTATCTTTTCTGTGATGTAGAACTCGAGTTAGACGGATTCTAGATTTGTTCCCTCTGTGGAAGGAGCCATTTACTCTTCCACGGTGTATACAGCCCAACCTTATGAGGTGTTTGCTGTAGATCATAAGATCTGTAGGGGGATTAAGCGTGTAGAGGAGCACTCCAAAGCCGGCCGCGGTGGCCGAGCGTACTGCGGCGC
The DNA here is from genome assembly GCA_026315105.1 of Locusta migratoria. Taxonomy (NCBI): domain Eukaryota; kingdom Metazoa; phylum Arthropoda; class Insecta; order Orthoptera; family Acrididae; genus Locusta; species Locusta migratoria. Next base: position 274,968,779 of record CM048747.1, read on the forward strand.
GTCAGTCACAGTCTGCACGGCCACTACGGTCGGGGGTTCGAATCCCCCCTCGGGCATGGATATTTCTGCCGTCCTTACTAGTAGCTAGTTCATAAGTAGTTTGTAAGTTTAGGGACTGATGACCCCGTAGTTAAGTCCCATAAGCTCTACAAACATTTGAACATTTTTTGAGCACTCCAACGTAGGTGTGATTACCTAAAATAAGTAGTAGTCTGCATCTGCAACAGCTATTTGTTGTTAAGACTTATAGCTTTTCGTGACGAAAGTTTTGGTTTTACAGGTCTATTGATCTAGGATAAAATATCGGAAGACAGGTTACGTGTCAGAAGAGAAGTGTTTCGATTGATCGAGTATCTGTTAGTTGGTCAGTTATCGATGTATTTCTGTACTGTTATGGTCTACAGCTAAGCAAGCATTCGTTTAAATCGATGTTGTGCGATACGTTGGTTCATAGACTGGAGTTTGACTTTACCTCGCAATTTAGTGCTCATCCAACAAAATGTATGTGTGTGTGGGGGGGGGGGGTATAAAATATGTTATCGCTAACTATATTTTCATCATTCAAGTTATAACGGCTGTTGTAGTCAACTCCTATAGTAAATACCTCGTTTGTGTCAACAGCGAGGAACTGATCCATAGAAGTGTTACAATATTTGTCAGTAATAGTATGCGAATGTCTCTTTATGACCTGTAGAGACGGCCTTTACTGTGTTGATGGCACATTAGAAGGGATGATATAACTGTGGCAATTCGTTCGTTTTTTGTAGATTCTTATGGCTGCTAATTGAAGCAATGTAAGATTCGTTCTTTGTAAAATTAGCACTCATGTATTTATAATCTGGTGTAATCTGGTGCAGACAATATAACAAGGCGTGTGCGAAATACCGTTTTGATCTGTTTAGTCGTACGGTTCGTCGCAACCTAGAGGTGTTCTACATTTATGGACTGCACATTGATACTTGGTAGTATGGTTATCTGTTAGGGCTGTACTGTATTTATCTGGTCTTTTAGTGGTGTTTACGAATGGACGCCTCTCGGTAGGTTAGCGGAGACGCTTGCAGTGGTAAATAATTGTTCTTCGGTCAAGAAGCATCGATTTCAATAAACCCTATGGTAGGCGATTTAAAGCTGTGTAGTTACCTTCGTTGGGAGGCGCGTTTAATCGTTTGTTTAGTATCTAAAGGATTACTCTCGGCATTCCATAAAATTTTTGGGGTGTTGTATTAGTTCGAAATGGTGTAGACTATTTTGCGTTGTTGATTGTAAGGATTGGGTAAGTCAGTTCGAAGGTCGGAGGAAGGCAACGGCATACCACCTCCAAACAGGACCATGCCTAGTAAAGCACTGTGGTGTTCAAACCAATCTTCGGATTGTTGACTGCTTTACCTAAAAGAGCTTGGTGTTGATCTGGTTCATTCCTTGTTAGCTGTTCTATGTGCGTCAGTCATTTTTCGTTATAATTGGATGTGTTGCAAATGTTTATCGAGAGTATTGATTTGTTAGAAGCAGGGATACGATAACTATTTGTGCTCGAGTGATTGTTAAACGTACACAAGGTATGCGGTCTAGTGAATTATAGAAAATGTTTCAGAAATACTATCTGATAGGGTAAGCAATGCAAAAAGATGCATGATCAATCGGTTAGATGTTCGAGAGGGAGCCACTAACGACGCAGAGATACCTAGATTGTGGCTTGCTTATTAGTTTAGATGTTTAGTAGGAAAGAGCTCCACGGCATAATATCCGTGCACACTAAGGCACCCAGCAGTGATGCGCGCGGCCGTTCCTCGTTGGGGGTTCGAGTCCTCTCTCGGGCATGGGTGTTTGTGTGTTGTCCTTAATGCAAGTTAGTGTAAGTAGTTTGCAAGTGTAGGGAGTAATGACCACCATAGTTAAGTCCCTTAGATTTACAAACATTTGAACATTTAAAAAGATCCGTTTGTTGTAGGTTAGTGTTGTAGTTATGTCGTTGGATTGGCGACGGTTGTTGTTATATAGAGTGTCGCAGGCTAATTGGGATAGACTTTAAGTAAGAAGTCTTTAAATACTCTAAAATATGCGATGCAGTGTCCGTTTCAAGTTGTGGATGATGTTGTGTTGCGACAAAGCTCTAAAAAAGTCGATTTAGGATTATGTTCTTGTAGTTTTATAAAAACTTTCTGCTGTGTACGTTACGAAGTATATCTGTTTGATCGTGTGTTAGTGATGCCGGATGTTTGCGATGGTCACTTATTGCTGATCTTTTAACTTATACATGCGTAGTAAATTCGACAAGTTCGTCATTGCAAGCCACGGAGACAAGGCGGAGTTACCATGTCTCGTACCTAACGGTGGCACTGTGAGAGCACCCACAATACTTGAGAAACTCGGTAAGGAAACGCTGGAGAACATTCAGCAAATCATGTGGCTGTATCTTAAAAGGGCAAACCGATGTTAAAACAGATGTTATAATGGAGAAGATCCCATCTATACTACAACAGCTTCATGTGACATTTATCTCCTGGATTTGGGCATCCCACACGATTTCGCAGGGATTTTTTTTTAACAAACTGGACATGTGTGAGTACGTAGTATCCACCCATGCCTTGCGCTTGGGAAAAAGCTGTATAGGAACAAAAACGTGATGGAGCAGCTGGAATCGATTGACGTTGAATTGCCGAGTAAAACATATATAATACATTTACTCGTTGAATCACGAATTCTGGCGTCAATAAAATTACCGGTATTCAACTTATCGATTTTATAACATAACTGGCGTTTCGGGCTGGAGGCTACAATATACACTTACAGGTAGATCGGAAACGGCCGTAGCCAATATTTACAAAGTGCAGTCCTGTACTGTGTGTCACTCCTCTGACCAATAAGGTGTTTGTGGCCTTAAGGGTTATTTGATTGGTATATTTTGTTTGCATGGTAATGTGTAGAAACACGATGATCGATGTATGCGGGCGTTGGGGTGCGATATAAGCGTTTACGATTATTACGTCGCATGTACGCAGCTGTACTGTAACCATAAAAAGTGTAGACACATCATGTTCGATGACTGTTTACCTGACGCTCTTTTCGCACTGCGTGCTGTCGTTTTAGAGACCTAAGGTGCACTACTTTAATCTTTAAGTTGTTGGTTTAAACGCTTTTGTTTGTGCAATACTATTCCGAGAAAGGATGATAGCTCAGATGATCTTATTGATGAATCTTTTGACCTGTAGAGGATCTACTAAATTTCGTTGTGTTTAAGCGTTGTCTGCTATTATTATTAGGATGGATCATCTTTCCATCGCCTGTACTTTGACATGGGACGTAGGAATATATGATGTTCTTTGGTGTTTTGCGGTGATGGCTATAAATTTTTCTTTTAACTAAAATGTGTTGCCGAGTGTAGGTTAGCATTCTAGGCATCTTCGTTTGTGGTAGCCAGCGTCATGATCCGAGTTCGATTTAGTGGAATGAATAAAGTAAACACAGGAATGGAGCTTGGAGTAGCAATTTTTGTCCACATTTTGGGTAATGGGTGGGTCTTCCTTGCTCTACAGAACTGGAAATCTTTTATATGTGTGTTGCATTGGGCAGGTAAAGTACTACATCGGTTCCGTGGTTGCTGGTTGCTGTATTGGCGAGTGTCATTTCGAAGAAGGATGTTAGGTCAATGCTTTCGAGAAAAAAGTTTTAGTGTAGATGGTCCGAAATCGGTAAACTGCTGATCTTAAATTATTTCACACATTTTTGTTGTTGTGACTCTTCGCCGAAATACCGTTGTACAATAGGATTTAAGAACAGTTTTAAACGTCTTCTGGGGTCCTCGATTATCGGTATTTGACCTGTGTCAGACAAATGTTGTAAAGAATCCTTTGCAGTGTTTAATATTGTAACAGGGTATGGTTGTTAAAGAGAGATTCGTTTTGCTAGGTTTAGATGGGTATATGCAAGAAGATGTGTACTGCTTTATCAAGGAAGTAAGAGGTAAAATTAAACTACCCGAATTGTTGGAATTATCAGAGGGCGAAGAACTGGGTATTAAAACCATTACAGGAAGACATGGAGTTCGAAAACTTACCTGTCGAAATAACCCGATGGGAGACAGCGTCACCTCGATCGACGGAAACTGTTGGAACAATTCTATAAGGATTTTGTGCATTGTAACAGGGCATGGAAAAGAGAGAGAGTATTAAATTTCGGAACTTGATACTTTTAAGAGCAGTCACAAAGTGCGGTTGGTATGATTTGTACGAGCAAGCTGGTTGTCGTTAATCTGCCTATACAATGGAGTATGTATGTGAAAGCATGTTTGCTTTCAGGAGGGGAGGTCGACAGTGGCCGCTGTTGTCAGGCACTCGGCTGGACCCAGCTCCATCATAGCGTGTTTAAATGAATATTTCTTAAATGTAATGAGCGCTATCCCCGTCAAAGGGGTGTCTGCAGAGGTCTTGCGTAGAAGGTTTTGTTGTCTCCTAGATCATTTGGATATGTAACTCAGATGTTTTTTTGAAAGAGAATGATATTTTGTGTAAATATTTAGCACATGTTTATAGAATTGTTTTACGTAGCTTGCCGAGAGAACGCTGTGTGTTCGCGATCGCATTGGGAACATGCTACTTTATTATTAGGCGTTTTTTCCGTGACGTCTATCGAGAGAAATTGTTAAGTTTTTAAATGTACAACACCCACATGTAGCATTTCCCGAATTTAATTATGCCGTGTCTATATTTGTCTGAAACATTGTGAGTTGTACTTAAGGTTTGATGTATTGAACTGTATGTACCGATTCCGAATGTTCTACTGTTTACGAAACTTTTAGGTACATGTTTGATGTTAATCCAGATAATTGTACTGTCCGAATTACGGAATAATTGGATCTTTTTCCCCCAATGTTGGTGTACTACAACCTGTAGGTTGATAAATAATAACTTTTGTAAAAATTACTTTGGGGGGCGCACGGGTGGCAATCTTTAGGACTGTCGTCGTTGTTACCCACTGTTCGTCTAAAATTGTGAGCAATATGTTTGTGAATATTACAGCGCCATCTATCACAAAGCGAAAAAGTGTTCCAAATAAAACAATCATATTTATTTACTTACTAGACGAATATGTGATAAAAATGGGGGTATCTATTTAAAAAAATGCAGTTGATAGACGTTTGACCAATGGCAGCGCCATCTAGTGGGCCAGCAACAGCACCATTCGTGCTAGAAGAGTTTTGTTCTATTTAGTTTTTTCGTTTGATGTTTATTTCGTTAGATATTTGGCCCGGTCACTATCAATGGACCACCCTGTAGAGCCTTCGTCTGTAACTTTCGATCCAATAATTTTCCGAATGATATTTCTTTTCTGTGAGAAGATGTTCTTAAGGTCGGTTTTTGACCATACATGCAGTGTCTCACTGGCGTATAGCACTTCCGGTTTGATTACATTATTATAGTGACGAATTTCGGTGAAAGTGGAAAGTAATTTCTTATTGTAGATATCCTGTGTTTTATATAAAGCTCTTTTCATTTTCAATAGTCTAGAATTCTGCGCGTCCATTTTTTTCCTCATGATTCGATCAGTTCACCTAGGTATTTAAAGTGTGCAACCCTGTTGATCTACATGTAAATGTACGTAAATATTCTGCAAGCCACATTGAAGAGCATGTCACAGGGTTCATCGAACCGCTGTTTGATGTTTCTCTACGGTTCCATTCTCTAATAGCTCGCGGGAAAAAGGAACGCCTAAATCTTTCCGTTTTCGATGTAATTTCTGTTATTTTATTTTCATGATCATGTCTTCCTGTGTAGTTGGGTGCTAAAAACAATATGTTCGCATTGGAAAGAGAAAGTTGGTGAAAGAAATTTCGCAAATAGATCTAGTCGCAACAAACAACGCCTTTCTTTTGATGATTTCCACCCCAACTGGTACATCAATTCCGTGACACTCTCTCCCCTATATCGCGAGAGTACAAAACTAGCTACCCTTCTCTGAACTTTCTGCAAATCGTCTGTCAGTCCCACTTGGTGTGGATCCCACAAATCGCATGAAAACTCCAAAACAGGACGCGTAAGTTTGGTGTAGGCAGTTTCTTGAGTAGAACTGTTGCAGTTTCACAGTGTTCTGCCGATGAAACGTAGCCTTTGGTTCGCTTTCCCTACAATATTTTCTATGTGTCGTTTTCAATTTAAGTTGTTTGTAATTGTTACTACTAGGTATGTAGTTGAATTTACGGCCTGTAGTTTTGATTGATGTATCGAGTAAATGAAGTTTAACGGGCTTCTTTTAGTGGTGGTATGGATGACTTCATATTTCTGATGCAGATATCTTATCTAAATCATTTTGCAGTTGCTTCTGATCTTGTGCTGATATTACTAACCTATAAGTGACAGCATCATCCGCGGACAACCTAAGAGAGCTACTCATTGTCTCCTAAATGTTCAAATGTTTGTTAAGCTTAAGGGACTTAACTGCGGGGTCATTAGTCCGTAAACTTAGAAACTACTTATGAACTACCTTACACTAAAGACGTCACAAAGTACCATGCTCGAGGGAGGATTTGAACCCCCGACCGTAGCGGATGTGCAAACTGCGACTGGCGCGACGCAGACCGCTCGGCCACTGCGGCCGGCTGTCTCCTAAATCATTTATAAAAATAAGGTACAGTAGGGGCCCTATAACACTTCTCTGACCGCAGTGGAGTGGCCGCGCGGTCTAAGGCGCTTCGCCGCGAACCGCGCGGTTACTCGTCGTCGGAGGTTCGAGTCCTCCCTTAGGCATGGGTGTGTGTGTGTGTGTGTGTGTGTGTGTGTGTGTATGTGTGTGTGTGTGTCGACCTTACGTTAGTTTACGTAGGTTTGAGTAGTTTGTAAGCTACGGACTGATGACCACGCATTTTGGTGCGATAGATTTACAAACATTTGAACATTTGAACACCTACCTGGGGAAAACCAGATGTCACTTCAGTTCTACTCGATGACTTCCCGTCAGTTTCAAAGTTGATCTTACCATGATTCGTGTTTAAATCTGCTATGTATAGTTTGGTGCAGAAGAAGTCAGTTTTTAAAAGAGATCTGTAGCCGTACTTTAACGTATTTAAATCCACAATTAAATTCGCACGAAACACTCGGTGGCCAGGTGGTCTCCGCGCTTACTTTTGGGTGGGGTGCGCCTGTGACGTGGTGTGCGGGAATTAGCAGTGGTGGTCGCCTCGGGCAGCGCTCTGCCAGTGAGAGGCGAGAGTGGGCAGAGCTGTAGCAGCGGCAGCATTGCGTTAATCGCGTGGCGACGGCGGCTGGCGGCGCTATCCGCTCTGCGATTACAGGAGGGCCCTGCTGGCCCGGCTGGCCTGCGCCATTAACTTGTCCCGCGCTGACTTACGGCCGCGGCTGCAGTTCGTCCGTCACGCCAAAGGATTAGCGCCGTCTCTGCCAGGGCGACGCACCGCCACCAGCTGGCGAAACGAGTGGCCCAATCTGGTCAGTAGATGCACTCCACTTGGCGGGGATGGAGTACCTGCGCCACGCTGCAGGTGAGCTGCAAGGCACGCGGGTTATTCACCGACTTCAGAGGTTCAAAATGTTCAAATGTTTGTAAATCTTTCGGACCAAACTGCGTGGTCATCAGTCCATAGCTTACAAACTACTTAAACCTAGGTAAACTAACCTAAGGACAAATACACAGACACACCCATGTCCCAGGGAGGACTCGAACCTCCGACGGCGAGCAACCGCACGCTCCGCAGCGAGGCGCCTTAGACTTCAGTGGTACTCTACCATCGAATTCGCACTGTGCTTACAAGGGAAACTCAAGATCGCGACCCCCCTCAAATTCTGTGGTAAGATGACCATCAAAAACAGTGTAAGGCGGCAGGAAATTTCACCACTTTACATGCTACATTTACATATTAATAATTAATAACGGCCGCGGTGGAGTAGCCGAGCGGTCTAAAGCGTATGGCTGCGGAGTGCGCGGTTGCTCGCCGTGGAGGTTCGAGTCCTCCCTGGGGCATGGGTGTGTGTGTTGTCCTTAGGTTAGTTTACCTAGGTTTAAGTAGTTTGTAAGCTACGGACTGATGACCACGCAGTTTGGTCCGATAGTTTTACAAACAACAACAATTAATAACGTCCATTGATTTATAACGTAATTGCTGGTATCACTTTGATTCCGGATAATCTGAAAGCAAAAATATGTAGTGTGGGAATATTAATGTTGTCTAGGTCACTGAGAAAACTGAGGCAACATTTAAGTACTTTACTTGGTTGGAAACAGAAATACAGCCACGTCGGTGAGGGAGGCTGGCAAGCGACGAGGGGAGTTGTAATGGTATCTCGAGGGCGTGGCGTGTTGACCAGCCTGTGCGAGGTCACAGGTTACTGGCTGGCCGATACCGCTTCGCGCCAAAACTCATGGTTGACGCTACGATTGGGAGCTGATTTCAACCGCCAAACGGTCGAAACGTTCTAGAATTTTCTAGAAGCCTCTAGAAGCTTCTTTTTCGAGGGAAAGATCTTTGGAAGGAATTAAAAGTGGGTGTGAGAGATCTGAAGCTATTACTGTGACTGGCCCTTGAGGGGAATACTAAAAGTGGTTTGGGTTAAAAACGTTGATTTTTTTATTTTTATTTTTTATTTTTATTTTTATTTTATTTTATGGAAAATTGTTGTTTGGAATTTTCTGTATAATTTTATGTATGTTTTGTTAACTTTCGATGTCTGTAAGTATTTTTAAATGATTTTAAATGGTTTACTGCACAAGTAATTTCTATGGGTTCCAAGAGCACTTGGTCAGTTACAAGATATTTTGGGAATTATTTGCTCTAGAAGGCGGTGATTTATGATGAGTTATAGTAAACATTCTGCTGCACATCCAGATTTTCTGAAGAAATGTCTCACAGGTACAACTCAAAATGTAAATGAGTCTTTCAACAATGTTGTATGGACCAGGATAACCATGAACGTATTTGTGTGCATGAAAACACTAAAGATTGGGGTCAATTGATGCTGATGGAAATGCAGGAAGAATAAAGGTTCTGAAGCAACTTGGAGATCGTAAGTCTGGCCATAATATGGAAGCAAACCTACAAGAACTGGACAGACAGCGAGTTTCTAAGGCGGAAATTATGGTCAGAAATACAACGGAAGTTGCACGATCCCTCAGAAGGAGAGAGAGACTGAATTGGCTCAACCTCAAGAAGATAAAGATTACAAAGCTGGAGAGTTTTAGGCTGTGTCTTCATTCAACAGTGAGGTTTCCTTTCTTAAACCTTAAAGTGCGGTTTCTGAACTTCTATATTTGGCCGATATTTCCCATTATTTCAGAAATTACTTAACCTAAACGTCTGAAATTTTTACTTCTTATTGACAGTGGTGTTATGTTTATGTCGATCTACAATGGTAGACATAACCCTCTTAGTTTGATAAAAATATTTTATTTGAAAATTTCATAATTTTTATTAGACCTTCATTAAAAGATTTGTATCTTGACTCCTGTCAAAATTAGATTCTTGTTTGTAGATCAGTGAATGTGTAAGATATGACTCTTCAAGTTGGTAAAGTTTTGTTTTGTTACCTTGGATAGTTACTGAGAAAACGGGATATAAATATGTTAAATTTCACATTGTCAGGATAGGACATTGATACCCCCGCTTAAGAAAACAGTCTAGACAGAGTTGTGGCTTGCTAAGAAGTAAGTCGTTGATTCGGCTAGCTGCACTCGTAGTGCGAGGCCGCAGTTGGGCAGTTGCTGGCAAAGCGTCCAGTGACTTAGCTCACAATTAGTTGCAAGTGCAGACTGCATTGTTTGAAGTATTCATAATTGTTTCTCTGTAAGCAGAGGCACACAATTATTACTTCAGTGCATTGTATCAGCATTTCGAAGCACTTATTTACAAGCTTACAATTGAGCTTCTCGTCTGTTTCTGGCAGTGAGGCAACCAGTTTGCGAGAACCTCTTGTTCGACTTTGATACTTGAGTGACTACAACTTAAGAGATTTTTTTTAACGAAGTAGTTCGTTCACTGTTTAGACATTGTCATACAGCTTCAGCTTCACGTTGAGCCAACCCATTCACGATGGGCTACTCACCGCTCCGAAAGTCAGACACAGAGGGAAAGAGAAGTTAATTAATTCTTGGAAGAATTCCGCTTCTTTTTTTTCAGAAAGGTTCTGCAAATCTCTTTTTGTTTCTAAAAGATTCATACGGTTCTAAGAAATTTTAACTATACTGTTCCACAAAACAAATTTTCTTAATTACTATAACGACAGTGAAACCTGCGGATTCGGCGGTAATATCATTATTTTTCCTTTATTTTCTTTGATGCGTTGAACTTTTGCTACCTCAACTAAGATTGTTATGGTATAGCCTAACCAAAGAAAGAATAGTACACGTCGTTTCTCGCCCGATGAAGGCAGATGTCACTGGGGCATACTGTTTATCGTTTTAACGCCTCCGCCAACAGACAGCGTAGTGGCTTAGTTGCGAGACCGCTATCTGTCTGTACCCTTTTACGAGGGAACGTTTACAGCCCAAACGATCAACGTGCGAAGCAGACAGGAGCTGTATCAGGGACATATACTCGTGCTGTTTGACAGAGTCGCGTCAATTAAATATCTATGCGTAACGCCGCTCAGCGATAGGAAATGGAACGAGCATATAAGGAGAGTCGAAGGGAAGGTGAATGGTCGACTTCACTTTATTGGGGAGAATTTTGGGATGGTGTGATACGTCTGTAAAGGAGTTTGCAAGGAAAACGCTTGTACGACCGCTTCTTGAGTATAGCTCAAGTGTTTGGGATCCCCACCAGATCGGTTTCAGGGAGGATATAGAGGCAGTTCAAAGGCGGGCGGCGAGGTTTGTAACTGGTAGATTCGATCAGTGCGCGAGTGTTACCGAAATGCTTCGGGAACTCAACTGGGAGTCGTTGGAGGGGGAGGCGACGTTCTTTGGAGAAGCACTGTTGAAGAAATTTAGAGGGCCGGAATTTCAGCCGGCTGCAGAACGATTCTAGTGCCGCCAACCTACATTTCTCATAAAGACCACATAGATAAAATGAGAGAGATTAGAGCTCGTACAGATGCATACAAGTATTCGTTTTTCCCTCGTTCTATATGTGAGTGGGAGAGGAAAACAAGTAACTAGTATCGCTACTAAGTACCCTCCGCCAAGCACCTTTGAGTGGAATGCGAAGTAGATGTAGTTGAAGTTGCTTCCTACATGCAACTGAGCGAGTTCGAAACGGGTCAAATTGTGGTATTCCGAGAGGAGCGATGGTTCTTTTGGAGACTTGCCACTCAACTTTGAGGTGCTAAGTTAGTTATGCAACGATGCTGGTTGCAATGGTGACATGGGTATTGTCTTATCTGTAAATGAGGTTCTGGTCGTTAACGCAGCACAGACGCCACCAAGATCGTTGATAGTGTCAGGTTGTAAAGCGAGCACAGCACAGATAGGACGGTTTGTGAGCCCAGCAGTGTCCACACGAACTCAAATGTACAAACGTTTGTAAACCTATTGGACGAAGCTGCTATGGTCTCTAGTCTGTAGACTTACAAAATACTTAAGCTAACTTCGAATGACGACAACACACACACACACGCACACACACACACACACACACACACACACACACACACACACACACACCACTGTCCGTAGGAGGACTCGAACCTCGGGCAGAAACGGCCGCCCAGTCAGTAGCATGATGCCTTAGACCATGCGCCAACATCACGAACTGTAGCCAACCAGTTACCAACAGTGGTGCCATGGGCACACGCACGTCTAGCCCGTCTCCCACTCATGCCTCAGCATTGCTGGGCACAGCTCGATCGCTGCTGTCAGAGGAACACTTGAAATGGCGGACCGTGGTGTTGTGTTCAGCGATGGGCGTACGACATAGACCTCGCGAGAGCTGTGTCGTAGAGTGCATTCGTCCAAGACAAACTGGCCCCATACCAGGCCTTATACTCTCCTGGCCATTAAAATTGTTACACCACGAAGTTGACGTGCTGCAGACGCAAAATTTAACCGCCAGGAAGAAGATGCTGTGATATGTAAATGATTAGATTTCAGAGCATTCACACAAGGTTGGCACCGGTGGCGACACCTACAACGTGCTAACATGAGGAAAGTTTCCAACCGATTTGTCAAACACAAACAGCAGTTGACCGGCGTTGCCTGATGAAACGTTGTTGTGATGCTCGTGTAAGGAGGAGAAATGCGTACCATCACGTTCCCGACTTTGATAAAGGTCGGATTGTAGCCTATCGCGATTGCGGTTTATCGTATCGCGATATTGCTGCCCGCGTTGGTCGCGATCCAATGACTGTTAGCAGCATATGTAATCGGGGGGGGGGGGGGGGGGGGTTCAGGATGGCAATACGGAACGACGTAATGGATCCCAACGGCCTCGTATCACTGACATTCGAGATGACAGGCATTTTATTCCCATGGCTGCAACGCATCGTGCAGCCACGTCTCGAACCCTGAGTCAACAGAAGGGGACGTTTGCACGACGATGTTTGCAGCAGCATGGACTACCAGCGGTTACCCTGGACGCTTCATCACAACAGGAGCGCCTGCGATGGTGTACGCAACGACGAACCTGGGTGCAGGAATGACAAAAGTCATTTTTTCCGGACGAATCCAGGTTCTGCTTATAGCATCATGATAGTCGCATCCGTGTTTAGTGACATCGCGTTGAACGCTCATTGGAAGCGTATATTCGTCATCGCCATACTGCCGTATCACCTGGCGTGATGGTATGGGGTACCATTGCTTACACGTCTCGGTCACCTCTTGTTCGCATCGACGGCACTTTGAACAGTGACCGTTACATTTCAGATGTGTTACGACTCGTGGCTCTACCCTTCATTCGATCCCTGCGAAATCCTACATTTCAGTAGGATAATGCACGAGCGCATGTTGCAGGTCTTGTAATCGCTTTTCTGGATACGGAAAATGTTCGACTGCTGCCCTGACCAGCAAATTCTCCAGATCTCTCACCAGTTGAAAACTTCTGGTCAATGGTGCCCGAGCAACTGGCTCGTCACAATACGCCAGTCAACAGTCTTGCTGAACTGTGGTATCACGTTGAAACTGCATGGGCATCGGTACCTGTACACGCCATACGACCTCTGTTTGACACAATACCCAGGCGTACCAAGGCCGTTATTACGACCAGAGGTGGTTGTTCTGGGTACTGATGTCTCAGGATCTATACACCCAAATTGCGTGAAAATGTAATCACATGTCAGTTCTAGTACAATATATTTGTGCAATGAATACCTGTTTATCATCTGCATTTCTTCTTGGTGTAGCAATTTTAATGGCCAGTAGTGTAGTTTCTGTTACGATAAGCTGCAAATCTCTTTCAGCTTGTGGATGTAACGCTAACCATGGCTCGGTACACGCAGGATGTTGAAAGGCCAGTTCTTTTGCCATTCTTGCAACATGAAGTTGGTGAGTTGTTTCAACTAGGCAATGCAGTTTGGCAGCAGCCGTCCTATTCGAGTATCTTTGCTTACAACAAGTCATCTCCTTGTTATGTGGTGTTGTTCAAACTTGAAATAATGCTTTCCCACACACTACGCGCGTGAATCAAAGTACTGTACAAGATGTGTAGCAACTTCCCTGGCCAGTACGATTGCCAGCCTTGTCTCCAAATGCGGATGTGTGTGTTATTTGACGGGAGGACATCTGACACAAATGTTGCAGAACTGAGCCGGCCTAGATTAATGTACCAGGATTCGTCATCTATATGATCGAATCGATGCCAAAGTCAGTCCGTGATGGCTGCACGACGTACTAATGCGGGATTTTCAGCACGGATCGACACCTGTGCCCTCAGTACTGCTTGAGATATTGATCTACAAATGTACGTTTATCTGTACAGCATAGCGTTGTTACAGTAATAAATGTTGAGTGAATGGGAAAACTCTAAGAGGGTATATTACACTGCTCAAAAGAAAAGGAATATCATAGACAATATACGTATGGTAACGTGTTTTATTCAGATAGTGGTTACAATTGTAATTTGTGTGTGATACAGTATAATATTTTGCTGTCTCAACTCTTTACTTGAGATTTAAAAGGCGATTACTAACAGCGAGACAGCATGAGGCTAACATAATAGTGAAAAAGACATTCTCGTTGCCCTCTAGTATGGTGGGTGATCATCTCGACCGGCCAGTACAGTTGCACAGCTGCGTGGCACGGACAGTATGAGGTTATGAATCAGCTCTTGACTGATATTTGGCCATTCTTACACGAGTGCAATTTGAAGTTCGGCAGCCGTTGTGGGAGGTGTTGGTCTGGCTGCATTGCGTCTGCCAAGTCAACCCAGACATGCTCAATTGGGTTTAAGTATGTGGTATCGTCCACTAGAAGGAACCCATCTCCTATGCTACCAGTGTAGGGACACCAAACGTCGAAGGATCTCCTCTCTGTACCTATATGAGCAGCCAAAGCGCCATTCTGCATGACCTAGAGACCCGTCAATACTGATTCCCACCTTCTCTATTCGTCCACCACCATGATATGGTGATGTTTCTGGCACATAAACAGGAGGGAATGACGATTGAACGGCTACACACAAAATATGGACAGATCTATGAACAGAACCCGGCACCATTTGTTAAGACAGTTAAGTTTCCAATCCTGATGTCCCCCGGCAATTTTTTACGGGTTAAACGGTGACGTGGTTTTAATGGGACGCACACCATACGACTTCGAGCTTAGAGGACACATCCCAGAAGGCGATTTCGCATTGTTTGTGTTGATTTTGCGCGTCCTGTTGCTGTCTGGATGGTGTGTTGCAACTGTGTTGCATTCAGCTTCTTTTCTTGTCGGGTTGTTAACTGGAGATAAAGGTCATCTCTTGGTGATGTCAGGCATGGACGACCTCGCCTTGCCCTCATTTAACAGTTGCTGTTGTCTGAAATCGATTCCATATCCTGGGAATTACGCTTTGGGACACTAATAGCTGCAGCCAGTCTGTTTTTGTCTAGCTTCGAACCTTCATAACAGTCTCCATGCCATTGCTTCGGTTGTGTCGTATTGCACTACCTGCTCACTACAGTATCTGGGCCGGCCGCGGTGGCCGAGGTGACTGAGGCGCTCCAGTCACGGTCAGAACGGCCACTACGGTCGGGGGTTCGAATCCCCCCTCGGGCATGGATATTTGTGCCGTCCTAGTTCATAAGTAGTTTGTAAGTTTAGGGACTGATGACCCCGTAGTTAAGTCCCATAAGCTTACCAAACATTTGAACAGTATCTGGACTCAACTGACTGTGTAATGCTTTTGGCAGAGTTAACACAGGTCAACTGACAATGGTGTCAATGGTGGCGGAGCAACTGGCTCGTCACAATACTCCACTCATTACTCTTGATGAACTGTGGTATCGTGTTGAAGCTGCACGGGCATATGTACCTGTACACGCCATCCAAGCTCTGATGGACTCAATGCCCAGGCGTATCAAGGCCGTTATTACGGCCAGAGGTGGTTGTTCTGGGTACTGATTTCTCAGGATCTATACACCCAAATTGCGTGAAAATGTAATCACATGTCAGTTCTAGTACAATATATTTGTGCAATGAATATCCGTTTATTACCTGCATTTCTTCTTGGTGTAGTAATTGTAATGGCCAATAGTGTAGTTTGAAAGTTTAGGGACTGATGACCTCGCAGTTAAGTCCCATAAGGTTAACAAACATTTGAACATTTTGCTGGGCGAGACTTTAGGGATGAGGCCGGCTCGCGCAGTCGTCAGGTGCGGTGTGGCGGAGGCGGCCACGAGCGGGGAGCGGGCGCGAGCGTGAGTGGCACTCAGCTTTATTTCTGGCGGCCGTGACACGCCGCAACGACAGCCACTTGCCGCGGTATATTCGGACTTCCTGACGCCGCCCGCACCCGCTTTGGAATAAATCAGCCGGAATGACGCCCACGCATTACGCGATATTCTCGGCCCGTCTCCACCAGCGCTGCTCGTTTTATGTTTTTCACTCGTGGGCACTGCTATCAGAGATCGTCTACTAGCGGGATATGGTCTCTGCTATACGACGGCAACGACAAGATCCAGTAGTAGAGGCGTACAAGATACCAGAAAAAAGAAGCCACCGTTTCAATATTACATTAGATTAATACTTGTTCCATAGATCATATATATATGACATCTCGTAATGATATGGAACGTGTCAGTTTACTAAATGGTGTCTATACATGACAATATTTCAAGGATTTTTTTTATTTTCATTTATTATTATTATTTTAAGTTTTATCTAAAAATTCATCTAAACTGTAGAAGGAATTGCCATACAGAAACTCCATTAATTTCTTTATAAATACTAGTTGGCTATCTGTCAGTCTTTTGATGGTACTTGGTAAGTGACCGAAGACTTTTGTGGCAGCATAAGTCACTCCTTTCTATGCCAAAGTTAGATTTAACCTCGAATACTGAATATCACCCTTTCTCCTAGTGTTGTAGCTATTCACACTGCTGTTACTTTTGTTCAAACAAAATGTTCAAATGTTTGTAAAGTCTATGGGACTTAACTACGGGGTCATCAGTCCCTAAACTTACAAACTACTTATGAACTACTTACAAACTAGGACGGCACAAATATCCATGCCCGAGGGGGGATTCGAACCCCCGATCGTAGTGGCCGTGCAGACCGTGACTGGAGCGCCTTAGTCCCCTCGGCCACCGCGGCCGGCTGTTACTTTTGAATTTGGTCGAATTGTTAATAACAAATTTCATGAGCCAATATATATGAAGCTACAGTGAAGATCCATAGATCCTTAAATAAATGTCTGCAGGATGATCTTGCGTGGGCTCTAGCAATTGTTCTGATTACACGCTTTTGTACAATGAATACCTTTTTACTCAATGTTGAATTGCCTCAGAATATGGTCCCATATGAAAGCAGGGAATGAAAATAGGGATAGTAAGCCAATTTACTGAGATGTATATCACGAAATTTTGCAATGGCCCTGGTGCCATAAGTAGCTGAACTCAAACATTTCAGCAGATCTTCAGTGTGTTTCTTCTAATTCAAACCCTCGTCAATGCGAAGACCTAAAATTTTTTGAATATGCTAGCTTAGCTACAGATTTCTGTTCAGAGTCATAATTTATTAGTGCTGTCATATCATTTACTGTATGAAACTGTATATAGTGGGTTCTATCAAAGTTCAATGAGAGTAAATTCGTTGAGAACCACTTAATAATTTTTCGAAAGACATCATTTAAAATTTCATCAGTTAATTCCTGTTTGTCAGTCTTGATAGCTATACTTGTATCGTCAGCGAAAAAGAACTAGCTTAGCATCTTCGTGAATGTAGAATACTAAGTCATTAATATATATTAAGAACAGAAAAGTATCCAAGACCGAAACTTGTGGGACCCCATTTTTGATAACTCTCCAGTAGAGGAATTGTTTCTTCTATATCATGTGAACTGCTTATTTCAACTTTCTGCCTTCTTCCGGTTAAATATGATTTAAACCATTTGTGCACTGTCTCACTCATACCACAATACTTAAGCTTATCTAGAAGAATACCATGATTTACACAATCTAAAGTCTTTAAGAGATCACAAACAATCCCAACTGGTGATGTCCGGTTATTCAAAGCATTTAATATTTCATCAGTGATATGACAATGATGATGGCAGTTTATGAGAATGGGAACGCAGAATAGAAACTATAATGTCCTCTGGATGATTCAATATTGTTATATATTAGAATAAAATATTTAATCCGACCTCATAACTAAATGAGATGCGTGTTATTTATTTTTAAACAATAAGCAAAAGCGTTAAGAAATTTATGTTCTATGTCTAATATGATCTCCATGAGCATAAATGTTTTATGAAAAAAGCCATAGACCGAAGATAACATAGACTGCGCATGTCCCACAGACATACATTAAGTAGACTGGCAATGTCCTATGCAGTATCATTGGTATCATTGAAGCAGTCGCCGCCATATTAGTACCATAAAGGGCTTGTAAACAGCTGCTACGTTAAAGATATAACAGTCTTAAGCAATAGGACGAAAGTGGTAAAAGTGCACCACCTTTAAAGTGTTGACGTCCACATATTGAATGTAATGGGTGCGTGTGCAGTGTAGTGTCGTGTTTGTGTTGAAGGCAGAGGGTGGAAACCGGTGCCGGCACACAGCCAGCTCCTCTCGAGAAGTACCGAGGGGACCACTGAGCTTAAAGTCTCCATCCGACGGACGAACCACCCTCAACAGTGTCCCATACCCTCACTCCATGAGACACTGCGGAGAGGGTTGGAATTTAATCCAGGACATTGTTACAGAAACTGATGATCAGGGACTCTGCACCACCACCTCTTCTGTCCCCTCTGCCGTGAAGCAAAGGGAAAATTTCAACAGTGCATGCCGTACCCGGGAGGTTACCCATATTTTACCTATATTTTAAAGAGTTTGCAGTTTTTAATGGAACTGCACACAGGTTTTCCGAGAGTTAATGGATATGACGTAGGTGTGACAGATACCAGCCTGTAAGGTTTATGGTGTATTGGACTCAATATGTTCAGTTTCAAAAATATATTCAGGTACTTTTAGAAAAGTTTACTTTGACTAAGAGGCTTTGTGCGCCGAGAAGTGTCAACATGGTCTGTTGTCAACAGGGTAACAGCAGTGTGAACACCTGTAGCCAATGTTGCTCTCCCCCCACACCATCGACGTGCGCGTGTCGAGTGATACAGAATTCGCCAAAAGTATCACCCAATCACTAATGGATGCCTGAATCAGCGCCCGCATTGTTGCACATGGAGGCGACACCACATGCTAATATGAGTGTTTCAGCATGGATCGACACCTGATACTACTGTACCGCTCGAGCAATCGATCCGTAAATGTACTCATTTCTTCTACAGTATATTCACAATATCGACAATAATTCTGGAAAACTCTAACAAGGAGACCACATGTGTATCGGATTTCAGAATTTATGCTATGTGAAGTTTATAACTTAAATAACTATCAGCCAAAGCCATTCGACCCAACTCTCAAAAATTCTCGAGAAAATCGACTTTGAAGTTTTGCAAAGTACACTTAAGTACCAATAATTACAACAGTTGAAGCGTCTGTCGGCGTCAAGGAGGTTAGAATAAAGTTGTTGGGTATTTAAAGGGGACTAAACTACTGGGTTATCAGTGTCTTAGAATAAAGGGAGGTGGCATTATCTATGCCGAGCAGATACGTCAGTTGAAGCCTATCCGCCATCTTGGTCAGTTTTGGAAAGCTATTTATCTGTTAAAACTATGCGTTAAGTCGACCCTCTTACTATAAATGTATTGAACTGAAAGTCACTGCAAAGTATGTACTTTTAAACAATATATTTTCTTGAATAAGTAGTAATAAATACACTACATAACATATTTAAAAACTTACTGATTTCTACTCTTTTAACACGTTGTACATCACGGCAAAACCGTCTGAAGTTTTATCCCTGTTTTAAGTGACATTAAACATTAGCTCCACAACACGAACACTTCTCCAAGACTGACCAATATGGCGGAGGCAGGCTTCACTTTTTCAGCGTAAAGGCGTCTCCCTATATTCTAACCTCCTTGGTCGGCGTAGCTCAGGTGGATGCCTGGCGCCGTGGCTCAACGCGTCCGGTCAGAGGACCGAACGCACTCGGTTACAAAAAAAGCTGAGCCGACAACGCATCGAACACTAACTAACAACAAGGATGAGCGACCGCGAGAAACAGAACTACCCACAGAGCAAAAAAACAAAAACAAAATGTGATGGCGTTCCGGCCTCACAGCCACAGAATCGGTGGTTCGAATCCCAAAGAGACAGATTTTTTTTTTTTTTTTTTTTTTTTTTAAGTTTTCAAATTTAGTTATATAAAACGTTTTGGAATCTCTAATTTTATTATGTGTATGTAGACGCGCTGAAAATCTTGTCGTCACGTAAGCCGAATGGTTGAGTAGTTTAGCTGCTTACAAACCCATTAGTAGCTATGGATATGATTTTCCAAAAACAGAGCCGTAGCTCTTCACAAACTGAACAATGAAACAGTACCGTCGTCAAGTAATAGGGAACCAATACAGTAAAAAAACGTAACATGTTTAATTGATTGAAACCTTCATTACTAACAACCTTCTATAAAATATATAAGGTAACGAATAAACAAAATTACGAGCAACTTTTCGTAAAAATTGCCATTATATATTAAAATTGTGTAGGTATTCGAACACAACGATAAACAAAAAATTTGAAAATCCATTACGATAGGATTCGAACCACCGACCCTACAAGCGTAACGTCAGAACGCTACCACTTGAGCTTCACCGAAAGATCTAGGAATTCATTTAATGATGGGTACTTACGATCACTTGCAAAACTTCAACGTAGATTTTCTCGAGAATTTTCGAGAGTTGCGTCGAATGGCTTTGGCTGATTCGTATTTGAGTTCTGAAGTTCATGTACCGTAAATAACAAAACATTCTAAAATTCCATGCCCATGTAGTCTCGTCGTAAGATAGCGTAGTAATTTTTATTTCCGGCCATGTAGGTGTTACACGTTATTTTTCAGTTAAGCAAAGGCGAAGGACTGCCGATAAACGGTGTAGAGAAGGCGGTGGAGGAAGAGCAGTGTGGTCGCCGCAGCTGGAGTAGCCTCGCGGCAGCCAGGGCGCGTGGTCCGGTATGAGCGCTGCATGTGTCGCCTGCCATTACGTGCTGCGCATTGCTGGCCGCCAGACGGCGCCGCAAAAAGGCTGGCGGAGGCGGCGGCGGCGGCGGCGGAGCGTGGACGGCCGGCGAGGCGTCTGTCTCCAGCCGCATAGGAGGAGCGGCGGTTGACGCATCATCAGCTGCAAGACAGCCGACGCCTCTGATAGGCACTTCTGTTTCCAAATTCCGTAATGGGCCATTCCACGTCAAGAGGCCCAGCTTAGACGGATCCCCGAGATCGATCATCTCTACAGTATGTAGTACCTGAAGGGGCCCGACATGAACGTATGAAAAGTTTCAGGCTCACCTGTAACGTGGTTCACGTACTAGAGCCATTTTTGTAAAGACTACTTTTACCGACACCGAAAAGTCGCCAAGAAATCTTCAAGTTTAGTATTCCATGTTCCTAATTTAAAAGAGCAAGACGTTTGCTTCTTGGTACAGTGGTACAGCATTTTGTACTCTTCACACAAATCATGCAGATAGAGTTCAGAAAAAAATGCATTTGGCATAATCTCAGTTCAAAGTGGGCAACAAATTATGAGCGAGAAATTTGCCCCATAGTTTAACTAGGTATAAGTAGTGCAGAAGCTGCGCTACAGTCCTGGTCTTTTGACAAACTATTGTCTGTCTGGATGTTTACTGTTATCACCAATTTAGTCCTGACGACCTTTTTCAATGGAGAATTTTTTAAAATTTTATACTCGTGGTGGTTAAGCGAGATGCTAGATGGAGGAAACAATTTTATCTATTTATTTGCTTATTATTATTATTTTCATTCTTTGGGTCGCATTACTGTGACTATAGTATTTGTTGGCACGGGCACATCATCGGAAAGAAGGCGATATCGACATTGACCTATACCCGTCAGAAGCGACGTGGAAGAAATAGAAGTGACAGGCATCAAACATGAAGATGGATAAATTATGGCGGAAAGTGTTGCGCAGTGTCCGTTTTTAATGTTCCTCCAGTTATAGTTTATTGGTAATTCGATGACGCTCTCACAATCAGATTATATTTTTTCTGCTTTGCCTATGTCTCCCATTACTTCACCGTCTGTCAAAGAATAGGACCGTAATCGTACTCAATAAATGGTCGAAGGACTGTTTTGTAAGCGGCCTATTTCCTGCGTAAGCTACATGTCCTTATGTCCCAGGAACGATTTCGTCGCAACGTGTTCCAGAAGCCAAGTAGCTTCTCTTTATCAATCGTAACAGGCTACGCATTATCACAATAGGTGAACAGTTTTCAGTTTTCAGTCTTTTTTCTAGCGTAATTACAGATTTTACTTCGACCAACAGTTTCTAGAGCCTGTAATTATCTAATATTATTTATTAACTTTATCCATGTAAGCAGTGAAACTCACCACCTGGTCTGACTGCCATGCGAAGGCTCCTGCTTCAACTTGCGGTTCTATTTAGGAGGTTTACTTGTTGGGAGGACTGGAATGGAGTCCATTTAGCTTCGTGATGGCGACTGAGAAAGTACTTGAATGTGATGTAGGGGCGCAAGGACTCGAAAGCCGACGACGGCCGGAAGAGGGGAAAGCTATCTCAGCGCCCCTCCATACCGTAACCCAGTGACGTCATATGGCAGACGATGACCGCGGCGGCCGGACAGGATCACGCCATCCTCTGTCCATGCTCCCCATACTTTTACTATTAACCTTGAGCACAAATTTAAATAAATTACTATCTTCGTAAAAATTTCCTATACATCAGAAATGAAAAATTATTTTATTTACCGGGTGATCAGAAAGTCAGTATAAATTTGAAAACTTAATAAATCACGGAATAATGTAGATAGAGAGGTAAAAATTGACACACATGCTTGGAATGACATGGGGTTTTATTTGAAAAAAAAAAACGAATTTCAAAAAAATTGCCGCAAATGGCGCGTGAGTCTGGTTTTGTAACTGCTACCGTGACGGGCGAGGGGTACGCCGATATGTTACAGAATCGCATCATTCCCATCCTGGCTGATAAACACCTGCTGGAACGTACGATTTTTATGCAGGATGGCGCTCCACCCCATATTGCTAGATGCGTGGAAGATCTCTTGCGCGCGATGTTAGGTGAGGATCGTGTGCTCATCCGCCACTTTCGTCATGCTTGACCTCCCAGGTCCCCAGACCTCAGTCCGTGCGATTATTGGCTTTGGGGCTACCTGAAGTCGCAAGTGCATCGTGATCGACCGACATCTCTAGGGATGCTGAAAGACAACATCCGACGCCAATGCATCACCGTAACTCCGGACATGCTTTACAGTGCTGTTCACAACATTATTCCTCGACTGCAGATATTATTGAGGAATGATGGTGAACATAATGACATTTTTGAACCTTTTTTTGTTTGTTCTAATAAAACTCCATGTCATTCCAAGCATGTGTGTCAATTTTTACCTCTCTACCTACATTATTCCGTGATTTATTAAGTTTTCGAATTTATACTGACTTCTTGATCACCCGGTACATGTATATTAACTTTATTATAAATTACTCAAATGTACAAAAGTTTGTAAATCTGTGGGACTTAACTACTGTGGTTATCAGTCGCTAGGCTGACAAACTACTTAAACAAAACTACGCACAACACACACACACACACATACACACATGCCGGATGGAGGACTCGAACGTCCTACGGGGAGCGACTGTGCGCCATAGAGCGCTAGGCCATTCCACCGTGGATATAAGATAAAACGTTTCTATGATATGGGGAAGTATCATAAAGAAGGAGAAAGTCAACAGTCGATCTTGTAGACGTTCGCAGGTGTCGTGCGTTTATATATACCTTATGTGCTAGTTCTGTTAGGTCTGCTTGTGTGAAACTCCAAGCTGCAATTCTCTCTCTTCGCAAGCTGCGGCGTTCGATTCTTGGTTTCCACTACACCGTGTAGACGATCAAAGCACTAGAATCATTTCAGCGGGCGTGCTGGCAATAAAGGTAACAATACTTGCCGGACAATAGTAAAAAGAAGGGCAGTGGAGCAGAAAGGCAACATCAAGTTTTGTGTTGAGTTAAGAAAATGTGCTAGTGAAACGATTGATACAATGACTGGTATTCACGATAGTGACTGTTTAGATCGTTCATGTGTTTTTAGTTGGTATGCTGTATTTCGTGACAGCAGGCAGGAAGAACAATGGCGAGCATTAAGGACCTGATCTGAGCATCAAAGCCACATTCAAGGAGCACGGATGAAAAAGCGCAAAAAAATTGCCGAAATCATTAGACCACGATTCGTCCAGGTGCTGACAAATATCCTTGCTGAGTTTCGAATAACATCAGAAGCAGGTACAACTCTGGGGTCTTTTATAAAAGTGCTTGTAAATAAAGAATACAGCACGTGTAAATTTGTACGCGTATTAATTATAAATGAGCTGCAGAACACAAATGCTAGATAAAGTGGTAAAACTTTTACTTCCATATTTCCTTAATCCGACCGCTCCGACCCCAGGTTCCCTATCTCAGGTTGTTCAGTGCAGCATCTCTATGTCCTTTTAAATTTTTGCACGCTCTTGCCGAAAGACCCTTTATAAAACTTTTCATAGATATAGGGACGAAGAGATGGCGAGACAGAGGATTAGATGGACGGAGAGAGGAGAAATTGGCCAGGCGGGGGGGGGGGGGTTGGGTTAGATCGACATAGGGGGAGGCAGAGATACGGGAAAGAAAGATATTGACAGATGAACTGAGAGAGGGGGAGTAGCAAGTGAATACAGAAGAGAGGGAGGAGAAGAAGGTTTAAGGGAAAACTCGAATAAATTCAAATTGTAGGAAATGTTACCGTGAATTACACACACCATAGTTTATACAAGGAGAAGAGGAGAAATTGAGAGAGACAAATAAAGGGAGGACGAGAAAGTAGTACAGTAGTCCGAATAGGGAGGAGGAGATAGGTGGTGACAGGGGTGTGTAGAGGAGATGGTAGGACAGAGGGGAAGGGAAGAGGGGGGAAGGAGATTGTGAACAGACAGAAGAAAGGAGGAAACAGACAGAGAGAGGCGGGAAAAGGCTATGGATTAAAAGAAGATTGGAACAATGTACACAGACAATGCCGGGTTTCGGCTGTTGTTTGATAAATCATTATCGGGGCCAGGGGCGTATATAAGAAAGGGGAGAGGATCAGTGGCCCTCGACCACTCCCGAAATAATGAAAATAAAGAAAACATATAAGTACTGAATCTGAGTATTTGAATTACTTTCATGAAAGAGATGTGAAGGCTTCGCCGTGGTAAACAGTCATGCTTTCTGTATTGCGTGGGGTGTTAGTGGTGTGAAATTTACGCTAGTTTTTTTAAGTAGCAATATTTTGTATGATTTAATGTCAACAATAATGAAACTTGATATCAGTAAAGTAAAAAGGGCCTCAGCGCAAATTATCCTCTGAATATGAGTATTAAAGTTGATACAAAATACCATTTAGTGTCTAATTAAAATTAGTTAACTTATATTTACATTAATTTTGCCCTGCCTCCAAAACATATATGCTGTATTCGCCACTGAGCAGATTTGTTTGTGGGAGGGGGGTAGGGCTCAGACAATAAAAATGTAAATTATAAATTATTATACACATTGTTACTTGTAAAGCATACTACAACACAATTTCGTGGCGGGGGGGGATATTTATCTCTTTCACCCCCCCCCCCCCCCTTGGTTTTGTCCCTGAACAGAGACCTTGTTACTGTATATACCCAGAACGTTGTTGTATTGGTGTTCACTCCGCAGACTGGTTTGATGCGGCTCTCCATGTAATCGTGTCTTGTGCAAGGCTCTTCATCTGAGAATACGAACGGCAACCTACAGCTCGTTTAGTGTTATCGCGATATAGGGGAGAGAGTGTCACGGAAATGATGCACGAGTTTGAAAATTATTAAAAGAAAGGCGTTATTTGTTGCAGCGAGATTTATTTGCTAACTTCCTTTCACCAACTTTCTCTTGTTAGCATCCACCTACAGAGGTAGACATGAGCATCGTAATAAAATAAGAGACATCAGATCGAAAAAATAAAGATTTTGTTGTTCCTTTTTCCCGCGAACTATTAGAGAGTGGAACTACAGAAAAATATCATAAAAGTGGTTCGATGAACCCTCTGGCAAGCACTTGAATATGCTTTGCAGATTATCCATGTAGATTTAGGAACAATTTCTTCATGACTGGCTCTCCTAATGATATCAGCAGTTCAGATGGAACATCATCTACTCCAGGGACCTTGTTTCGACTCAAATCTCTGTGCTCTGCCAAATTTTTCTCACAGTATCGTATCTCATATCACATCTTCCTCTACTTCCTCTTCCATTTCTATAATACTGCCTTCAAGTTTATCACCTTTGTATAGGCTCTCTACATATTCTTTCCACCTTTCAGCTTTTCCTTCTTTGTTGAATATTGGTTTTCCATCTGCGTTCTTGGTATTCATTCAGCTGGTTTTATTGTCTCCAAATGTCTCTTTGTTTCCCCAAGTTATATATTCTTCTACGGCCTTGCATTTGTGTTTTAGCCACTCCTAATTAGCCAGACTGCACTTCCTGTATGTCTTACAGTTTAAAACCTGGTTTCTAAAACCTATGGCTTGCCATTATAAAGTCAATCTGGTACCTTCCAGTGTCTCCTTGTCTCTTCACGTATACAGCCTACTTTCATGTTGATTAAACCAAGCGTTTGTGATGATTAAGTTGTGCTCTGCACAAAATTGTACCAGATGATCTCTTTCATTCCTTTTCCTCAGTTCATATTCACCTACTACATTTTCTGCTCTTCCTTTGCTACTACCGTGTACCAGTTCCCCATAACAATGAAGTTTCCCTCACCCTTAACTGAGAAATTTCTTTTGTCTCCTTAAACATTTCTTCGATCTCCTCATCATCGGCAGAGCTAGTTGGCATGTAAACGTGAAAACGTGTAGTACTATAGTACTACATGTGTCTACTATGTGTCTATCTTAGCTACGATAATGCGTTCACTATACTGTTCATAGTAAGTTACCCACATTTCTACTTTCTTATTCATTATCAGACCTGCGTTACCACAAACTGATTTTTTATATATAACCCTGTACTCACCTGAACAGAAATGTTGTTCATTCTGCAACCGAACTTCACTAATCTTCACCATACCTAACTTTAAACCATCCATTTCTCTTTTCAAATTTTCTAACTCACCTACATGATTAAGGAATAGAATTCCACGCTCTGATCCATAGAATGCGTGTTTTGTTTCTCTGGATGACGACATCCTCCTGAGTAGTTCCCGCCCGGAGATCAGATTGGGGGACTATTTAGCTTCCGGATAATATTACCACATAAAACGCCATCATCATGCATTCAAACAGTAGAGCTGCATGTCCTCACGAAAAGTAACGACTGTAGTTGCCCCTTACTTTTAACCGTTGGCAGTAACTGCATGGCAAAGCCATGTTATGTGATGTTACCAGGCCAGCTCAGTCAATCATCCAGCCTGTTGCCCCTGTAACTACTGAAAAGGCTGCTGCCCCTCTTCAGGAACCACACGTTAGTCTGGCCTCTCCACAGATACCCCTCCGCTGTGGTTGCACCAACGGTACACAGAATGAGTCTACAGCTATTACAAATGAGAATGTACTCCTGCTGTAAGCACATTGCTTCCGGATGAACAGTGTTTGGTAAACACCACTGTGGGTGCAGATTACGGCTGGAGGAGCAGCTGACAGGGCGATACTGGAGTAGGGAAGTGCGTACTCGCCGGGGAGCGCCCAAACAAACAGGGCAGGGACCGCAGCCGCCGGCTTGGGCTAGGTCGCGGAAACAATTTAGCCGCCGCAAGTGAGGCAAACAGGTAAACAGTTTACAGCGGCTGCGGCCGCAGCGGCCCGCGGAAGCGGAAGAGTGCGGCCGGGCACAGCCTTGTCCTTGCTGCGGGAGCCACAGCCAACACTCCGTGCCCTGCTGTGTGTTGAGTATCCATAGACGGAGAAACAATCTTATCCATATCTGCTCTAGAAATGGTTCGCTACAATTTGAGCAGTGAAGCCTGATGGTAACAGCAACGCGTGATATTCATCTGAATAGGAAGTGTGACTCAAAGACATTGTCACGGCATTCTACATAAATCTATATCTATAAATGTGAACGTCTGTTCGGTGTATGTTTATCACGTCTGAACCACAAGACATACAGAGCTAAAAACTTGTACAGTTACTAATGTCTACCCGGGGAAGGTTTTGGCACGGTTTTATGGCAATCGGAGAGCTATTTATCTATATATATTAATGTGAATGTCTGTTCGGTGTACGCTTATCACGTCCGAACGTCAATACGCAGAGACTTAAATATCTGTACAGTTACTAATTTATACCTGAGGAAGGTTTTAGGCACGGTTTTACAGCGATCTGATAGATATTTAGCAATTTGAAGAATATAACGCGAAATGCGAAACAATAATTACTCTTTGAAAATTATATTTACTATTTGAGGGTTGATAATGATAAAAGGGTGGAGTATGTTGGGATGGAAAGTTATCGGTGTATATAAAATTCTACGTGTGTGTGTGTGTTAATATTTCGCTCTGCAGCTAAAACTACAGAACGCAAACAAAGGTCTAACTATAATTGTTGTCCGAAGTCTCCCGTTGCACACCATAGCAGTTCCATGCTGGTAGCTATAAGGGGGTGGAAGATATGGTGGTTGAAAATCGTCAAATTATAAAAAAAATTCGGACTGAAGGCCAGCGATGACGTATGCGACTCCATAGCAAGGAGGTTAAATACAGCGAAACGTGATGCCACAGACCATATCTTTGGTCTATGCGTGCTACATTGTCTGTAAGGATAAGCTTACGAATAAGGAAATATAAGAATAAATAAATAAAGCAGTAAAAAAGAAATATCTTTTAATACATCTCTTTAAAAAAATCGATTTGACGTTTCGCGCATTACATCAAGTTATCGATCTATAATATTATTATAATCATTATTGTTGAATTTCGTGATTGGATTCTTCGAAACGAGTGCATTTTTCCGTGTGATTTCTTATATATTCTCTGATATATGTAACATATTTTTATAAAAAACGAGATGGACAGAGAGAGAGAGAGAGAGTGGATAGGAAAAGTACTAACTCAAGGCACCAATAAGTAAATAAATACCCGGGCAACGCCGGGTTTTTAGCTAGTATGCTATAAAAATATGTCTGATTTTCCACCATCAGAGAACTGGAGAGGGATGAAAACTACGTACTGAAATCCTTTGTACGAGCCGTGATGGACAGAATAATGGTGGGACAGATGACTGATTCTACAAAAAGGGTGGGAGTTCTCCAATAGATGGTAGAACTGTAATGCCCCACTGAGACAAACGTACCAGTGTGCAATTGTGAGCCGGATCGGTGAGCAGTCATCACGCCATGTGCATGTCGGCCTGAAGAATACGTATCCTCAGTAGTGGATTGGCCCTGATTGACCAATTAACCGGCGTGCTAGATCACTGGGCATAACCCCAGTGGACCTTTGTTTGTGGTGCTCGTTAAATGAGGATGTGTACCCTACGAAGTTGGATACAAGTGAAGAACTCGTATTATCGATTCTATTGACCACATCACAGCCCTCCGAGATGAAGTTCAATGTGCATCACACCGTCCAGCGCAATGAGAAGCTCACTGAGGTCGGCCTAGGATGCATTAGTCACCTGTCGCACCATTATTCTGTCCACCAAATGCCTACACAACATTTCCGTTGATAACATTCATACTTCATAACCATTGATGGATGTGTGAAGTCTTCAACACACTCCAGAACCGTAACAATCGAAAATCGGACGCAGGTACATTGGAGTTTTTACGTTTATTTTAACAGTCTTCCCACTCCATTTTATTGTTGTAGTACAGCAACTGTTTGAATTCGAAATTTTTCAATACAAGACTGCCTCGGTTGCAAAAATCTGTTTTTATTGAGGTATGACACTTTTCGCACGGTTAGGGCATCTTCAGATATCACCTCTGATGTTCCTGTTGCATAGAGTAGGTGTTCAACTTACCTACATGACATGCGTCGGTATTAGTACTGGTTACTGATCTACCGGTACCGACGCATTCATGTAGGTAAGTTGAAGACCAACTCTATGCTACAGGGACATCAGGAAAGAAATCTGAAGATTAGTAAGTTGATGGACCGTCACTGGCTTTAAGGGAAGACCGAGGGCAAGTTGGCTCAAAAATTCGATTTTTAGATTTTTAGCATATTCAAAATGCCTGATCTTTCCTGCGTGATACAGTTTGTTTTATACAAATACAATTTTTTCGTGAGTTATGATGGTTTTCCTGACGCTCTACATTTAGAGGACGGTGACAGCAAGGTTTATAACCGAGTATATGAAGAACAACGCTATGGTCCTAATGTTACAATTTCTAAATTTCACTGCATTGGGCATGTCCAGAAGAGAATGGGGTCAAGATTGAGAAGATTATTAAAAGAAGATTCAAAAATAATATTGGAAGATGACAAAAAGATAGGTGGTAAAAGTCACCTGACAAATGTTGAAATAGATTACAGAATTATTATGGGTTGACCATAAGGAGAAATGTACGGAATTTAGAAAACATGAAAACAGCTGTATGGGCTATGTTTTTCCATAAGCTTTCCACATATGAAAATTTAGCGCATTTTCTTTGCCCGAATGATCCTGACACTTGGTGCAAATACAGAAGAAATGCCAGAAAAAAATTAACCCTACAGAGTAAAAAGTTAAACACGCGGAATTCTACTGCCAGGCACTTAAATGTGATTTAAAGCCCCTACAATAAGGTTAAATGGCATAGGAAAAAAAAAAAAAACACTCACTGGCGAGTTTGACGATCCTTTTAGGTCTTCCCATAGGTTTATGATTCATGCAAACATCACAGACAAAAATTAAAAAAATAATATAACATTCAATAATAATAATAACCTACTATATAATATCTTTATATATTTAATTTTATATTATTATTTCATTTATTTTTTTGTCAAAATTATTCGCAGAATTGGGTCGAAAAACAGACCAGTGGGATTTTGATTTTTATAATTTCTTTTCCGTTTCGGCCTGTTTGGAAGACCTTTCCAAAGAAATTCATGTACGCAAAATTCGTTTATTTTGGGGACGCGTTTGGAAATAGCGAAACCAGTCCCAATAATCGTGATACCTGATTATTAATTACGATTCACGCATTCTAATAAAAATATTATTTCCTTATAAAAAGGAATTTTGCTGTTTGTATTCATCCCTAGATGAAATATCAGAATCAAACTATCCTTCAAAGCTCCATTAAATGATTCATAGCAAAACAATGAGATTGTAGACCTATACGAAGAATTACATCTTTATACGTGTTTACCAACTTTCAGTGTCATAACAGTGAAAAATATTTTCAAACACAAGTTACATGATGTTATATTCTGAACAACTTATACTTGAAATTTTTTTTCAGTTCGACGCAAAAGTGGCGAGATAGGGCAGACTGCTTTTCTCTAGCGGCTTGCGGTTATGCAGGGAAGTTCTGGTCGCTGGCGGCCAATAAAACGTCTGTGAAATTTTGTGCCGTTCGGTTGAACGGCTCGACCTAAAAGCTGGGAATAACCTACAGGCAGACACAGACAAAACATAAGAGAGCAAATTTGTAGAGAATTTTCTCCCATACAAGTCCGTTTATTCAGTTTTCGCCTTAGACGGTTAAGGCATTATTTGCAATTAAATTTTTAGCTGTCAAAAGTCCCTCGCAAACAGCCTACTTTCAGTGCTACAAAAAAGAGTAAAGTATTCCCCTGAACTTCAGCCACTCCTGAGTAGAGTAAAATGTTTTACTTTCCTTACTGATACAGGACATTCACTATCTAATACACTGCACTATCTTAATCTTTGTTGCGATAATCATCTTAATTATTGTCATTATATTTACTATAGTTCCATCATGATTTGTATTTGGAGTTGTCCGATATAGTAAGTTTTCAGGGAATGCATCTAATACGGTCCCGTAGAATTACTTGTCTGTAATGATATCAACACGTTGTCACATGATTAAAGTACACTCTAACAATGACAGTGTGTTTGGCAACAAGCGGTCATCAAGTTGTTTTCTGCAGGAGTGAGTCTGGTGGTAGATAGATGGATGTAATTATAAATTTATACCTCTCTTTGATAATGAGTCATGAGGCGTCAATTAATAACTTTGCGGATTTCTGTCTACCAATTATTCTTCATCATTTCATAGCCTTTATCCCGAACATAATCTGACTCAAAGAAAAACTTTCTCAGCTGTACATTTCGAGCTTTAGCCAGATTTCCGTTACGTTAACGCCACCATTATTTTGTTTCTCGGCGACTACAACTATGACACTTCGTTTCAAATCATTCGACCGTTGATCACTGGAGTGGTCTAATCTACCAGGGTATTTCTTTTATTTAGACGTGTAATGTTGGAAATCTGTGGGACTTAATTTCTGTGGTTAGCATTCCAAGTAAACTAACGTACACTAACCTAAGCACAAAACACACACACACACACACATGCTAGAGGGAGGACTCGAACTCCCGACAGCGAGCAACCGTGCGCTCCGCAACAATGCGTCTTAGACCGTTCGGCCCGTACACCCCCCCAAAGCGGGCTGACGGTTCTTTCATGAGTACGTGCGTGGCGAGCACGGGGCCCCGAGCTCATGCAGTCTCCCTTCCTTCTTTCCTCACTGGACCGCGTTTCCTTTCCCCTCCCCTCCTTTCCTATCCTCACTCCTTCCCCTCCCCACCGTGGGACTGGAAACCTTAGCAGTTTAGTCCCCCTATCCCAACCAAACAACCCAATCCCCCCTCGCCCCAACCCAACCGTTCGGCCACTCCACCGCGGCATTAAGACTTGAGCTGGGATTTTCTATCTCCCTTCTCCCCAATGCGAGTTCACTGCGTTAGCCATTGCCCTAAATCAATCCATGTTGGAAACGTGTATAACTTTATGAAAGGAATAATCCTATAAACTGTCTGAAATAATTTCGATGAACTTTGGAAAACACAAATGAAGACAGATCGTCGAGGATTTGAAATCATAGTCTTACGAATGAGAAGTCAGTGAGTTAGTAGCACTAGTACGTCTCTGTCATATACCAATAATTTACTAACAAGATTAATGGTATGACAACGATTCATTTAGGTAACGAAAGAGAACGAAGTTAAATGACAAAAAAACCTCTCTTATTTGGATCTTTACGAATTTGAATATTACCTGATACCTTTTGCACCAATGAAGTTAAAAAAGCTACACTAATTAAAACAAATAATTAAAATAAGAACATTTAAAACAAACATAAGCCGGCCGCGGTGGCTGAGGAGACTGAGGTGCTTCAGTCACGGTCTGCACAGCTACTACGGTTGGGGGTTCGAATCCCCCCTCGGGCATGGATATTTCTGCCGTCCTAGTTCGTAAGTAGTTCATAAGTAGTTTGTAAGTTTAGGGACTGATGACCCCGTAGTTAAGTCCCATAAGCTTTACAAACATTTGATTTTGATTTGAACAAACATAAATAAACTATGAAATAGCAATACATTTAGAATATGGACCGCCCTGAGTATTTTCTGAAATTTTAAATCACACACACACGAAGAGAGAGAGATCACTTCAACCACAATGACTCAGATAATCTCCTTAACAATTAATTACTTATTACATGCTATAAAGTATATGGATGTCGGTCTATGCCAAAATATGAACTGCCAAAATGTGTAGGAACAGACAAGAGTGACTGCCAGACACTTCATGTCGCAACTGGCAAAAGGCATATCCGTCGACTACCCACACACACACCGCTCTTACATAACACAGTTGTCAAAACCGATAGATGAGTAGAACAACAGCTGACGGAGGTTTCTCCTGTCAAGCAGCCAGAAAACAGCAAGGGTTCGCTTCTGAACAGGCAGACTCGCCGCCACTAAACGTTGAGCAATATCCTATTTCTTAGAAGCAACAGCCTTGTTGGCTATTGGGTTAAATTACGTAGTAACTTTGAAAGCTGGTTTTCATGTGGTATGAGGTCTACTATAAAATTTGTCTCCAGTTTTTTATTTCATTTGTTGTATTTAATTTTTGTTTGGTTCTTATACATCACTGCAAATCAAAGGCGTACTACGTACAAGTTGTTATTTACTTTTTTTTCTATTAGCGGTTTCACAATCGTGTTCTTAAGTAATCACCTACGAAGACATCCATATTTGATTTACAACGGACTTGTGGTTGCTTAAGTTGAAATTGTACTCGGTCTGTGTTAGCTACCGTGAATGAATTATTTCACGGCAGTAACCATCGCAGCTCTGCACATTCTTCTGTTCTGGGCGGCTGAGCTGCCATTCATTTTAGAATATCTAATGTTAATGGAACTTTCATCTTTGCCCGTCAAATGAAAGAAAATACATTTCTGAAGTATGATCCTAAGATACCATGAATATCACGTCATTGTCGGCACTTAACCAAAATTACAATAAGGTAAGGAAATCTTTACATCCATTTTTTTTTTTTTTTTTTTGGTATCTCTTGGCATATTTTTAAAATATTTGGTGACTAGAAAATACCTAAAGTTGTATTATACTGGTTAAACCAATGTGTGGAGTACAGAAGAATGTTATTCGAAGTGGTTTTTGTCTTCTTTTGATGCTCCATTAATGTATGATGTGTAACAAGTACGAATGAAGAATATTTGCAAGTACGAATGAACATTTTGCACTACACGTGCCACAGACTCTGTTATTATTATTCGCGAAGAGAAACGTGGAGGTTGTAGAGTAATTATAGTAGTCTCTCACATACTACTTCGTTTCTAGGCTTATATACTTCATCACAATTGATTTAAATCGTTCATTGTTCTCCCAGCGATTGATTTTATGTGGATATCGCATTTTATCTCAGAAACCTTCCTCCTAAAAATAACTAGCCGCCATAAAAACCGATTAAGAAATTTGCTGAAAATCTATTGGGTTTACTTTCCTGTTTCCACACAGTGTATTACGTTTGTTTGTATTCGAAGTAACCTGCCGTTCAATGTACGAAGTATTTATGCTGTCTATATAGTTTTGAACTTCTTTTGAGTTATTGGAGGATGAAAGAAATGTAACATCAATATATAATTTGAGTATGATACCGACGCTGCCTAGGAGAACGAAATAATATCTGTCATGCTTTTGTGGAGCAATTCTAACAATTTCTCATATAAAAAGATAATATATTGGCTTCTGTAAGTAAAAACGTTTTCTAGCGGTATCTACGCGGTAGACAGCATCGTCATACTTTGATGTCATTCGACGGTCTGGTACGGTTCGAACACCGATTGGAGATCTGGAGCTACGGAATATCTCTGTTCGTCTATATCTATTATTTCCGAAGTATTTACTGCGTATAGCATAAGCTGAGTATTACAAGAAAATTTTATTAAGGACTGCAGCACTCATCGGTGTTACTGAAAATCATTCTAAAATTTAACCCTGTTTGTGGAGCATGCAATGTATGTTATATAATTCATGAAAATGTATTCTCTAGCACCACACTTCCGATTAATCATTACTTAGTTACGCAACAAAAAGATTTACAGAAATTCTGTTATTCAAAACCAACTACACGTGACTAAATATCTATATTCGCTATATTTATATGTATAAAAACTAATCACTACACACTACATGAAATTACTGCATAACAGTTTATATGTGATGTTTTTATTTTCGTGAGATGCCACAATGTTTTAGGACCTTCGCTGTCAAAGAAGCACACATAAGTTAATAAAGAGTCAGACTTCTTATAATTTTTACTGAGGAAAACAGAAAATATAACGTAGTTTCGAAATACTGAGTGACCTGTGTGAAACCTCAAATGTATTGATTATAACATACGAAATTTTACTGGCGTACAACAATAAAGTATCAACCATGGTACTGATCCAGAACTTCGATCTTACTCTTCCCAGAAACTTTTACGTGAGATACCTCTTCCTGACAAACTAAAGAACATGATTTGCTTATGCAGGTTTTATCACGTAGCGTGGACATGCCAAATATTCCTCAAATGTTTTACGATTTAGAGGCAAGGCTCTCGAAAAAACATGTGGGTTGACTGTTTTGTACTGTTGGTGTTTGTTAACGTTTATTATTTACCAAGACACGCAGGAAACACTTTCTTGACGGGTGTACTTTTGTGAAGGTAATTTGATAGATCTTAAGAAGAGTGCAGTGATATTGTGCATTCAGTGCTTCTCCGTTAATCATTTCGCGAAAATAGCCTGGGTAAGGTGCCAGACGAGAGGCGGGGATTGGCAGTGCATCGCAGGTTTCACACCATTACGCTGTGTTTACAGGGCACGGCTGCGCCGGCGAAAGAGCTCTGCGCTGGAACCCTGTACAGGGGTCTCATTTTTTGGGACGATTCCAACTGAAAATGCGGAAATGGTATATAGCGCCGAAATATCTTTTAAAGCGCACTAATAAAAACAGTAAATTGTTTCTTTGTGGTTAACGATATTCGTTTCAATATTTAGTGAAACAAAAGATGTAATTACTACGTGAAAAAGATTTGTAATGATTTGCTGAAAAAAGTGTTCAGGTATTCTAGTAATTTAAATACAGGGATGATGAAAAGAATGTTAGTTTAAGACTTAGTAATGTATTAATGTTATAAGTTTGACATCGTGTTGGCTACAGTGTTAAGTTGTAAGAGATGGTATTAACAGTCGGCATTAGTGTATCAAAGTGTTCTGGGACAAAAAGGCATTAGTATTATAGTTGAGAAATTAAGAGTATGGCGCAAGTACGCCTGACTTTCGAATAGCGAGAAAGAAGTTTGAGAAGTTTGGGAATATCAGTGACCCACCAACACGCTTAAGCATTTCTCGCCTTCGCGGAAAGTTTGATTCTGATGAAGCAATAAATGATATCCATAAGGGACGATCAGGCTGACCATGCACATCAACAAGCGAAGCGTCTTCTATTGCACTGTAAGGTTCATTCACACGATCACCAAAAATAGCCTCAGGTACTTGAAGAGACTTGAGTAGTGCTGGCGTAAGTCGTATTTTTCACAGAGTAAAATTGACAGTTTAGATACTACAACTGATACACACACTGAACTGGGACGACTCTGACAAAAGATCTCATATTTGTGAAGGGTACCTCTTGTGGGTTGAAAATATTGAAAATTTTATTTCTCAAGTGGTGTGGACTGATGAGCCACAGTTTCAACAAAATAGTACGGTAAACATAAAATTAATGTGTGTGCCGGTCCCCACGAAAGCCGCGTGTTGACGTTGAGCAAATGGTTAGTGATCCGGGACTTCACGTTTAGTGTGGACTATCATCAAGAGTGCTGATTGAACCTTTCTTTTTCGAGGGTACAAATGAAGGACCGAGATACTTAGAGATTCTTCAAACATCAATTTTCATGTGCATTAGGGCTTTCTTTGGTGGCTATCCTTTCTTCAGCCAACGAGAGGACGCTACAGCACACTATCATACATACGTGCGTGCCTGTCTGGATAGGGTCATTGGACTGTACGAAGACATCCGACTGCGTGCCCACAACGTTCATCTGATTTAACCACACTAGAATTTGAATTGTGGCGTTACCTCAAGAACGGTATATACAGCAGAATATCGCGCACACTGGAGGAACTGCACCATGAAATTGAGACGGCTAGTCACGCAATTCCTGTATCTACTCTGAAATGTTGGAGGCGAGTGGATTACAGTTTGAACACTTATCGTATCTTTTTCGTTATACACATAGTAATACTTATTATAATATATACGTCTTTCCTTATCAAACTGCCTATGCATATTTTTGATCATCCCGGTACAATAAGACTTGCTTTGCATGCCTACAGAGGTTATTGCTGGAGTGGCTTATCTTTTGAAAGGAGTCGTAAAGGAAGAACTGAAGTATAAATATATTCTGTACTATCAGAGCGTCACTGGTATTACAGACGATCATAGAGCATCATACAAATGAGTTTAATGATAACGACTTCTAGAAACCCTACTGCCTTATGCTATCTCCTCTGTGGAGATATGGAGAAGAGGAGAACACCAGTCACATAAGGCCAATTCGAAAACTAACTTTTGTTTTTTAGAAAACATTTTATTGTGGGGACTTGCAATAAACAGTACATCCTTTCAGCTATTTCGCAACATAATTTCTATACACATTCAAATATTACTTCTAACTCTTCACAAGCTTCGAAATAACTTCTGCATAAAACCGTGCAGACTCCAAGTCAACCACGCACTGACTCTCCCCTTGAGGATATCATCAGAAATGGTAAACCGGCGATTATATCTGACCATTTCGTCCACTTTTGTAACAATTTCTTAATTCCAACAGGTGGTCCGTCATATCAACACCTTCAATCATAAGGTACCCCTATACTTCAGGAATATAAGGGGGAATTTCTGCGGATGTCATCTGCTTTACCTACGGAAATCGTATTACTAAACGTGTCTCACACTTGGAGAAGTCATTGTGCACGCATTTTAAACAGCTGTATTGATAAGTGACATAATACTCCACCACAGTAATACTGTCGGGAGCGTATTGAACCCAGCTACACAATAGAAGAGAACTGACGTGACGTAAGAAATCGGAAATTACTTTTGGAATCGCCTTGATATCTTTTTCAGTTACACACATCGGTGTGATCCCAATAATCCTCTGTGGTGAGGTATACAAAAATTCCTCTGCCAAATGTAACAAGGAATATTAGGGTTAACGTCCCGTCGACAACATGGTCATTAGAGAAGGAGCTCACGCTTGGACTTTTGGATAAAGATGGGGAAGGAAATCGGCCGTGCCCTTTCTAAGGAATCATCTCTGAATTTGCCTGGTGTGACTTAAGTAAATCACGGGAAATCTAAATCTGAATGGCCGGAAGTGGATTTGAACCAGCGTCCTACCAAATGCGAGTCCAATGTGTTACTACTGCGCAACCTCATTCCGTAGGCATTTACGAGGGTACTACAGTTACTTACTTGTCATCAAGCCATACCAAGTAATTATGATTTAATAACAGATACGTAACACTACTTTTCAATAAACTCATCAAGTCTCTGTAACAACGGTTCCTACGGTCTATCAGTCCTTCACTCCTCGGCGATAAAACTTGTTTCTTGATCACACAGCCGTCAGAGAACCAGTGTGTGATCGTCCTCATCGCTGGAGATGTTATTTAAGTTTTCTGAAAAGACGTAAATGGCATAGTGCACTTCCTCGCCGATCAGGATCACTCATGTTCATGCTGCCTAGGTGAACTGTTAGCATCACTTCATTGCGGATGTATGTATTTGGTTCGTAGACCAGGAAACTTTCAAGGTGAATGTATGTGCAGTTTAGAGGCTTCACCGACAAGAACTGTGCTGTTATACGTAGCCTAAATGAACACTTCAGTAAGTTTGCCGATGCCGGGCCACTTCTAACCCACAATGCAATTACATGCAATCCAGGAAGAAATGTCGTTGCAATGAACATCTCTACCAGTATTCCTGCTCAGAATAATAAATCAGGAATGGTGTTAAAAACTGAGAACATCAAAGCCGGATATTCTTACTACAGCGCTCAACTGTATACAGAAGTGGGCAATTATGGATGAAAGATTAAGACGCGTGTAAACATTACCACGATTAATGGACTGCCAAGTGAAGAAAAGACGCTGATGAATGAGATGCTGAAAGCTTCGTCGACAACTGTTCCACCCTACCACGTAGTGGATACTCGATGACTAGAAAGTCAGTTTCCCGTACAAATACTATGAGAACTCTCGATGTTATATCTAATGCTCATCTGTAGAGAAACGAATGCATTAATAAGGTTTTATGATATAAACAGTGATAAGAACAATATATCTAAGGAAAGATATTTGTTATTTCTGAAATGGAATATATACAGTAGAGATAAAACGTATTTCATACTTAGTAAAGTCAGGTACGAACGCGCACTTTTGCCATTGGTCATGAATGCAGAAATAACTATATGAGTTTGTATGCTGTCCCTGTAACGTGAAATGTGGAGCAGGAGAGCTGTAAAGTACATTCAAGTGAAAAGAGATAGGCGGAAAGAAGTAAGTAAACTGTATACTGTTTCGAAAGTAATTACTATAGCTGTTACGCGATACATTTATCCCACTGTATAATGTTTATATGTCGCGGCGGATTAGCCGCACATACTGGAGCTCCATGTTGCGGCGCGCGCGGCCGTTCGCCGTCGGGGGCTCGAATCTCCCCTCGGGCATGGATGTTTGTGTCGTCTTTGGTATAAGCTATTTCATAAGTAGTTTGTAAGTTTAGAGACTGAAGATCCCGTAGGTAAGTCCCTTAAGCTTTACAAACATTTGAAGATTATTTTGAATGTTTATATTTTTAATTATATTATTAATAGCTCTCATAAATCTACTTTTAACAAGATGTCGTTAATGAGGATACTTTGTTTACCACATCCTCCACCGGCCGCAGTAGCCGAGTCGTCTGCGGCGTGCCAGTCACAGTCTGCACGGCAGCTGCGGTCGGGGGTTCGAATCCCCCCTCGGGCATGGCTGTTTGTGTCGTCTGTAGTTTTTCTACCGTTGTCACTTCTCGATAGGCCTATATTACAGTGTCACCCGCAAAAACCTAAATTGAAATTTCCTTTGTTAACCACGGGTCATTCATTTACAGGTTGACACTTACTGAAATATACGAAACAAAACGTAAATTAGTTACACACTACGGTGAGAACGTAATTTAATCAAAATATTGTAAACGTCACTACATATATTCGTATTTAGGTTCTGCCTGCCTTCCGTGGCGATGATGTGGCACATACGAAATTCTGCATCACCCGCTGAAGTGTCGGGACATTGATGCTGTCAATGACCATCAGAATGGCTGTTTTCATCTGTGCAATGTATTTGAGGTTATTATTGTACAGTTTGTATTTAATATTGCCCCACTAGAA
Source organism: Locusta migratoria (assembly GCA_026315105.1). Taxonomy (NCBI): domain Eukaryota; kingdom Metazoa; phylum Arthropoda; class Insecta; order Orthoptera; family Acrididae; genus Locusta; species Locusta migratoria. Next base: position 275,009,402 of record CM048747.1, read on the forward strand.
GGCATTGCATGTGTTCAGATTCGGAGATTATGGAGGACAATCGAGGAAAATGCCAGTGGCTTTTGGTAGCCCGAGGCAGAATGTGGTCCGCAAAATGGTCCTATAGAACATCTTCTGCTTTGATGGCGTCAGGCTCTGTCTTGTATGAACCACATATTGTCGAAATATGTGTAACTTTGGATAGTGGGGATTAAATCACCTTCCAAACGCCTTCACGTACCGTTCTATAGTCACCGTGCCATCAAGGAATATCGGACACCACTCGTTGAGGTTCAAGAGACTTGCCGACCGCAAAAGGCTGATTTTCCGTCCCCCGAATGCGCCAATTTTTTGACGGAGGCATCCAAATAACACTGGGCTTCGTCGCTAAAGCAAACCATATTCACATGCGCATGAGCATATTAATTCCCACCCGACTCGCGGCCACACGTGAAGTTGGGACGTCCTAAAGCAAACAGTTTAGAAGTTATTTCATGTAGATCAATAATTATCACTCTAAGTTATATGGCGTCTGCTCTTTTGGACTTAACTTTCAGAAATGCCGATCAAGGGCAATGATTCTTTCTTCAGTGCAGAGGCACTCCTAGGCCCTTAGTCTTGCGGGAATTAGTTTACAATAACTACGATTTTGAGTTCTAGTAGGCAGGGTAAAGCTGAGTTGAGTAATTCCATGCAGGTGTGGTGATCGCTCTGTCCCCAGTGGTGTAGAGGTCAGCGCACCGCACCTACCTAGAAAGTAGAGACCCGAGTTCGAGTTCCGGCTGGGTACACATTTTCAACTTTACTCATTCGCGGTTAATATCATACATTCCGTGAATATAAATTATCACTTTGTATACAGGGTGAGTCACCAAACATTACCACAGGAATTTTTTCGTAAACAACAACAAATACTGAATAACTAATTCCACAGACCGAGAGTGAGAAGTAGGGTTGGTGTAATTGGTTAATACAATGTGCTGTCGCACAAGTCCAAAGTGCGCGCCACCTACTTTCGCCGCACGCCGCCATGCACGCACGGCGCGGCGTTCTTACGACGTCAGCCACGAGCGCCCTCTGCTACAACTCCGCTCGTGGCCACCACTGAACGACATAGTTCACTTGGGACTGAGATAGGAACCAGTTAAGACCTTCGGAATCAGATAGGCACCAGTGAAGACTTGGCTATCGGATAGGCACTAGGCAGACCTCTAACTCAACTATGTATCAGCATTCTTCAGTACTGAGCTATGTAAAAGTTAAGTATTGTATAAATTCTGTGCAATATATATCTCGCTCTAATTTACTCTATTGTTTCTAGTTTCTGCTGTCCCGCTGGCTGCTCCCCTCCGTACCTGCACACGCGTGCTACCTTTATTCCTGTGTCGGTCATCCTACTCGGCCACCGACACCTCCGACGGAAACGAGACACAAAAGCGGCGACGAGGCTGGGACACAAAATACAAAACATTAAAAATGCACGAGAGTGTTATTTTTTAATATAACCCCATGGTTTTTTAATGGAAACCTGTTATTATTTCTAGCACAACTGAAAAATAACTTAATCAGTGCCATTTGTTACATTGTTAAATGTTAATTACATCCAGAGTTATTGTAATCTAAAGTTGACGCTTGAAACCCTAGACGTTCAGTAGTTTGTTGCAACAAACAAGATCCATGGTCAGCGATGAGCATCTCTAGGGGCATGTTTACGAAGACTACGTGTTGTTGTTGTTGTTGTTGTGGTCTTCAGTCCGGAGACTGGTTTGATGCAGCTCTCCACAATACCCTATCCTGAGCAAGCCTCTTCATCTCCACATAAGAACGGCAACCTACATCTGTCTGAATCTGCTTACTGTATCCATCTCTTGGTCTTCCTCTGCGATTTTTACCCCACATACTTCCCTCTAATGCTAAATTCACAATTCCTTGATGTCTAAGAATGTGTCCCACCAATCTATCCCTTCTTTTAGTCAAGGTATGCCAGAAATTTCTTTTCTCCCCAATTCTGTTCAGCACCTCCTCATTAGTTACGCGATCCACCCACCTAATCTTCAGCATTCTTCTGTAGCACCATATTTCAAAAGCCTCGATCCTCTTCCTGTCCGCACTGTTTATCGTCCATGTCTCACTCCCATACAAGGCAACACTCCATACAAATGCCCTCAGAAAGAACTTCCTTAGGCTTAAATCAATATTTGATGTTAAAAAATTTCTCTTTTTCAAAAACGCTTTTCTACCCATTGCCATTCTGCATTTTATATCCTCTGTACTGCGACCATCATTTGTTATTTTACTGCCCAAGTAACAAAACTCATCTACCTCCTTTATTGCTTCGTTTCCCAATCTAATTCCTTCAGCATCACCTGATTTTCTTAGACTGCACTCCATTACCCTAGTTTTGCTCTTGTTAATGTTCATCTTATATGCACCTTTCAGCACACTGTCCATTCCGTTCAATTGCTCTTCCAGGTCCTTTGCTGTACCTGACAGAATTACTATGTCGTCGGCAAAACGCAAAGTTTTTAATTCTTCACCCTGAACTTTAATTCCTTCACCAAATTTCTCCTTGCTTTCCTTTATAGCTTGTTCAATGTACAAATTGAATAACATTGGAGAAAGGCTACAACCCTGTCTCACTCCCTTCCCAACCACTGCATCCCTTTCATGCCCTTCAACTCTGACAACCGCTGTCTGGTTTTTGTACAAGTTGTAAATAACCTTACGTTCACTATATTTTACTCCTGCTTGCTTCAGAACTTGAAAGAGTTTATTCCAATCAACATTGTCAAAAGCCTTCTTCAAATCTACAAAAGCTAGAAATGTAGGTTTGCCTTTCCTTAATCTATCTTCTAGGATAAGCCGTAAAGTTAGTATTGCCTCCCGAGTTCCTACATTTCTCCTGAACCCAAACTGATCTTCCCCGAGGTCGGCTTCTACCCGTTTTTCCATCCTTCTGTATATAATTCGTGTTAATATTTTGTAACCATGACTTATTAAACTGATGGTTCTGTACTTTTCACACCTGTCTGCACCTGCTTTCTTTGGAATGGGGATTATAACATTTTTCTTAAAGTCTGAGGGTACTTCGCCTGTCTCATACATCTTACACACCAGGTGAAACAGGTTTGTCATGGCTGGTTCTCCCAGAGACTTCAGTAGCTCTGAGGGTATATCATCTACTCCAGGGGCCTTGTTTCGACTTAGGTCTTTCAGGGCTCTGTCAAATTCTTCTCTCAGTACAGTATCTCCTATTTCATCTTCATCTACATCCTCTTCCCTTCCTACAATATTGTCTCGAAGTTCCTTTCCTTTGTAGAGCCCCTCTATATACTCTCTCCACCTTTCAGCTTTCCCTTCTTTGCTAAGAACTGGTTTTCCATCCGTGTCCTTGATATTCATAGAGCTGTTTTTCTTATCTCCAAATGTTTCTTTTATTTTCCTGTAGGCTGTATCTATTTTTCCCCTATTTATACATTCTTCTACATCCTTGCATTTGCCTTCTAGCCACTCCTGCTTAGCCATTTTGCACTTCCTGTCAATCTCATTTCTTAGTCGTCTGTACTCCATTTTGCCTGTTTCATTTACTGCATTTTTATATTTTCTCCTTTCATCGATTAAATTTAGTATCTCCTGTGATATCCAAGGATTTTTTGTAGGTCTTGCCTTCCTACCTATTTTGTCCTCTGCTACTTTCACTATTTCATCTCTCAATTTTACCCATTCCTCCTCTACTGTTTTATTTTCCCTTGTTTCTGTCAATTGTTGCCTAAAGCTCCCTCTGAAATTCTTAAGAACCTCAGGTTCCTTCAATTTATCCAAGTCCCATCTCCTTATTTTCCTACCTTTTTGTAGTTTCTTCAGTTTCAGCCTACAGTTCATAACCAACAAGTTATGGTCAGAGTCTATATCTGCCCCTGGGTATGTCTTACACTGTAAAACCTGGTTCCGAAATCTATGTCTTACCATTATAAAATCTATCTGGTATCTCCCGGTGTCTCCTGGTCTCTTCCACGTATACAACCTTCTTTTGTGATTCTTGAACCAGGTGTTTGTTATAACTAAATTATGTTCCGTGCAAAATTCTACCAGGCGGCTTCCTCTTTCATTCCTTTTGCCCAGACCATATTTACCTACTATCCTCCCTTCCCTTCCTTGTCCTACTACCGAATTCCAGTCTCCCATAACAATTAAGTTTTCCTCTCCCTTAATTGTCTGAATAATTTCCTTTAGCTCCTCATATATTTCTTCGATTTCCTCATCATCGGTAGAGCTAGTTGGCATATAAACCTGTACTACTGTTGTCGGTGTGGGCTTTGTATCTATCTTGACAATGATAATGCGATCACTGTGCTGCTCATAGTAGTTTACCCGCATTCCTATTTTCTTATTCATTATCAATCCTACTCCTGTGATACCCCCAATTGATTTTGTATTTATAATCCTGTACTCACCTGACCAGAAATCCTGTTCATCCTGCCACCGAACTTCACTAATCCCCACTATATCTAACTTCAACCTATGCATTTCCCTTTTTAAATTTTCTAATTTTCCTACTCTATTAAGGGATCTAACATTCCACGCTCCGACCCGTAGAATGCCAGTATTGTCTTTCCTGATGATCACATCCTCCTGGGTAGTCCCCGCCCGGAGATCCGAATGGGGGACTATTTTACCTCCGGAATATTTTACCCAAGAGGATGCCATCATCATATGTTCATACAGTAGAGCTGCATGTCCTCGGGAAAGGTAACGGCTGTAGTTTCCCCTTGCTTTCAGCCGTTCGCAGTAGCTGTGTGGCAAAGCCACATTAGCTGATGTTACAAGGCCAGCTCAGTCAATCATCCAGACTGTTGCCCCTGTAACTACTGAAAAGGCTGCTGCCCCTCTTCAGGAACCACACGTTTGTCTGGCCTATCCACAGATACCCCTCCGCTGTGGTTGCACCTACGGTACGGCTATCTGTATCGTTGAGGCACGCAAGCCACCCCACCTCGGCAATGTCTGTGGTTCATGGGAGTGGACGAAGACTACAATATTTACGAATTTGGCTGTTATGCAGCGTTTTGGTTTGTTCTAGTTGTCTCAGTGTCATCATGTAGCGCCTGATGTTATAGTTATCCTGAATAACTCTTTGTACTCAGAATAACTATAGTACACTGTGTTATCAGATGTCTGTGATAGTGTATTGTACAGTATAAGTAAGAAGTACGCACAGTAGTAAAGTGAGAAGCTAAATGATTTTAAGCAGGTTGGGAGTAGGCCTACAATAGTGTGTACAGTGTTGTAAGAACTGTGAAAATCGTTTATTCTAACACTGAAAAGGCAGAGATCATACTCATATATGCCGAGTGTAGAAAAATTTTTGCGGAATCCTGGAGATTGTAGAGAGAAAGTTACCCAGACAGAGATTATCCAATGCACAACACATTTTAAAATATCTACAAGCAGTTTTATGCAACAGGTATGGTCGTAGCACGCAAACGGGTCCGTAACGAACCCATCACAGACGCAGGTGCAGTTGGTACTGGTGTGTTAGCTGCTGTTGCCGTGGACCCACTCATGAGTTCGCGTGACATTGCTAGAGGCAGTGCAACGAGTCAAAGTAATGCGCATACTTCATATACACGAATAATTGCTCAGGAGTTACTCAAGCATCAAATAAAGGTTACAATAGCTCTGGAAGAAATTAACATTTTGCAATGTAACAAACGTAATTTATTAAGTCTTTTCTTCTATTTTGAGTTGTGCTAAAAATTAAAAAAATGTTTCCATAAAAAATATAGGCTTGAGTAAAAATAATGCTTCCGTACAGTTTTAATGGTTTGTATTTACCAAGTACACCAGCCCCACTCCTCACTTTCGAACTGTGAAATTAGTGTTCTTCAGTATTTGTTGTTGTTTACGAAATATTTCCAGCGATTATGTTAGGTGAGACACCCTGTACTGTGAATAGCAACAGTCTCATAACACTCACTGGTGGGCACGCCAGGAGTCACTTTCACTTTTGAAGATAATGGCATATTCTTTTAATTAGAAAGTCTTAAATCCAGTCACACAGTTGGTCTTGGTATTCCCTACGAACTCCCTTTGTTGATCAAGCGACAGAGCGAAACCGCATCGAACGCCTTGTGGAAGTCAAGAAACGCGTCCTCTACCAAGAAGTTTGTATCTAGTAGCTTTTGAGTCTCGTTGATGGATAGCTCGAGCTGGGTTTGACTTGATAGTTGCTTTCGAGTCCCATGATGATTCCTCCAGAGGAGATTTCCGATCTCTATAAATTTCATAACACTCGAACATTGGGCACCTGGATACAGGACATGCGCATTATTGTTCCTTCGCGTCGACACGAGACGACAACGTAGGTCAATCCGTATGCTTTCAGCATGGTGGCTGTGCAGCTTCGAATTGTTCTAATTGTTCAAAAAATTGTTTTGTTTTTCCGGGGATACTGAAAGCCGTAAAGTATTAATGATAAACTGTCACATCGATAAATAGTCACCAATAAGGAATTCAAAACTATGGAGGTGGGTTAAGACATTTGTAATTACGCAAGATTTCAATACATTGTAAACGGCAGGTGTCAACGCTTGTTTCTTTAACGAAGAGTCCGTCGCAGCAACGTTTTGTTACCGACATTTAATTATACATATATTGCCAATAACAAACAGTTTCAAAAAATAGACTAAATTACTTTTAAAGGTGCATACTGTTTTTACTAGTTATAATGGCTCATATGGCTGTGTTTGAAACTACATGTTAGAATGCACGATCTTCTGTGAGCCTTCGTCATAGCTATGTTGTAGTTTACTGCCAAAGTGTCTTACCTCCAAACTGAACCCTACTTATTCGCCTATTGGAGGTAATCGGTGTTAATGGCCCAATTTGGTTCTTTGTGTTATATGGGGTAACAGATTTTATTTAAAAGAACATCTATGTTGTTTGATATTAACTTATTAAAAAAACCAGCCACTTTGGAAAAAAAAGAACGAATGGTTGGAAACGATTAAATTTGATAGCAATACCAACCATTTCCAGTGATCCATTCTTTTCATATTCATAAATCTTTTATGGCAAACAAGTTTATCATGGTAATGCATTTTCAAAGCTTGTAAATTAAAAAAGCACTTTATGTGAATTTTGAAAAATATTGCGTAAAAAAAGCACGGGCCTAGCATTGTATTCTGATCAAATTTATCACATTACATTCAAAAGCGTAGAACTACCGCGAAGCTATGGAAGTGCATCTGGCATCCCATAAAACTGCGTTGTCCAATACGGAAAAATTGCTCCAATACACATCCAGGAGGAAATGTTTATTTACTTCCTGATTCATGTGTGTAAGATGTACGATACAGGTGAAATTCCCTCTGACTTTAAGAAAAATGTCATAATCCCCATTCCAAAGAAAGCAGGCGCAGACAGGTGTGAAAATTACAGAACCATCAGTTTAATACGTCATTGTTACAAAATACGAACACGAATTATTTACAGATGGATGGAAAACTTGGTAGAAGCCGACGTCGGGGAAGATCAGTTTGGATTGAGGAGAAGTGTAGGAACACGATTGGCAACACTCACTTTACGGCTTATCTTAGAAAATAGATTAAGGAAAGGTAAACCTTCATTTCTAGCTTTTGTAGATTTGTAGAAAGCTTTTCACAGTGTCGATTGGAATACGCTTTTCTTATTCTGAAGGTAGGAGGGGTAAAAAATAGAAAGCGAATAGTTATATTCCACTTACAGAAAAACCAGACAGCAATTATAATAATAATTATTAGAGTCGAAGGGGTTGAAAGGGACGCATTGGTTGGGAAGAGAGTAAGACAGGGTTGTAGCCTTTCTATAATGTTATTCAATTTGTACATTGAGCAAGCTACAAAGGAAAGCAAGGAGAAATTTGGAGAGGGAATTAAAGTTCAGGGTGAAGAAATAAAAACATTGCGTTTTGCCGATGACATTGTAATACTGTCAGAGACAGCAAAAGACCTAGAAGAAAGTTGAACGAAATGGACAGTTTGTTGAACGGTGTGTGTAATATGAACATTAACAAGAGCAAAACAAGGGTAATGTAGTGCAGTCCAAGAAAATCAGGCGATGCTGAAGGAATTAGATTAGGTAACAAAATAATAACGCTGTTAGGTGAGTAGTTCATAATAAATGATGGTCGAAGTACAGATGATATAAATGCAGAATGGTAATGAGAAGAAAACGTTTTTGGAAAAGAGATATTTGGGAATAGCAAATATTAAGTTAAGCATAAGGAAGTCCTTTCTGGAGGCATTTGTGTGGAGTGTTGCCTAGTATGGGGGTGAAACTTGGACGATAAACAGTGCAGACAGAAGAATGCAGGAGATTAGGTGGGTCGATCGTGTAACTAATGAGGAGGTACTGAATAGCATTGGGAAGAAAAGGAATTTCTGGCACACCTTGACTAAAAGAAGGGAACGATTGGTAGGACACATTCTTAGACATCAAGAAATCGTGAATTTAGCGTTGGAGGGAAGTGTGTGGGGTAAAAATCAGAGGGAGACTAAGAGCTGAATACAGTAATCAGATTCAAATGGATGTGGGTTGCCGTTGTTATGAGGAGATGAAGAGACTTGCTCAGGAAAGAGTAGAGTGGAGAGCTGCATCAAACCAGTCTCCGGACTAAAGACCACAACAACAACAACAACACAGCAACAACATAATGTATTAGAAGTTAAGCAAGCGATATTTCAAAGCAATAACGCCAAAGAACTCCGCCTGTGAGAAGCTCACGCTGTCACTGCTTGGAACGAAAATGGCGGCCGAAGCTGCTGCTGCAGCAGAAGTTGATGCGCATGCCCTACTCGAACATAAAACGTATTCCAAAATTCTACAAATCACCGGAAGCGAGTCCGTTCTGCCACATCACTCAGTTACACATTGTGCAGTCACACTATTTATGTGCAGCTAAAAGGTTCTCTGAAGTAAAGATAAGAATTCGACGGTGGCGGCGGTCAGGAAGTGGTCAGGCTTCTCAGCCGAGACGATTGTGCGCTGCTCAGAGTTACCAGTATGTGGACTTTGTGAGCGCACTGTATCACATTTCTTTTCAAACTACGTCGTCGAGGAAGTGGAAGCGCACAAGTTAGTGGGTGTTGTGGAATTACCGTTTACATTTTGGAGAGACGTGCTCGGGAGTACGGCTGGAGAGCTGGAGGACTAAAAAGAGGTGGTCGTTGTCGTGTTGTTGTGAGAGCGCCATCGGCCCAGCAATCTCCGGTGCGGAGAGCGGGGGCGGGGCGGCGGTGGAGAGGCCCTGAGAGCGGAGCGGCTCTCTTTACGGCTGTGCCAAGGGATTGATCGACCGTTACGCGCCCGGCACGGCCCGGCCCTATCTTCCGGCCCAGCAGATGGCACTGCGGCCAGAAAAACAGCCGCTACGGCCCGGCGACGGGCAACCGCGATCCGAGTGAGCTGCTGCTCCACCTGATGGTAGGGGATACGGACACTCACAGCGAAGCCTCACCCTCTGGCTGCCCTGAATGCCACATATTTATGAAAAGATAACACCTTGTTCCTCGTTTATCAAACAAGTGATTACGTCTTATTTTACTTTTCTTTGTTACACACCCGGGCTGATTTTGCTAACTATGGGGAAGGATATTTTGAAGAATTGCTCATTGTAGGTGAGACGTCCAATGATGTGTCAGATTTTCGGGTAGAATGGGATAGGAACGACGATGGAAACATGATCTCATTTGAGGAAGTGGAGATAATGGTCAGTAGATTACAGTGCAATAAAGCTGCTGGAGTGGATGAAATTAAGCCGGAACTCGTCAAATACAGAGGAATATCAGGTCTCAAACGGTTACACAGGATAACTGAGAAGGTGTGGGAATCGGCACAGGTTCCGTCTGACTGGACGAAAGCGGTAATCACGTCAATTTTCAAACATGGAAACAGGAAAGATTGTAACAATTATCGAGGTATCTCTTTAATTAGCGTAGTAGGCAAATATTCTCAGGTATTGTTGAAAGGAGAGTGCGAGTATTAATTGAGGACAAGTTAGATGAAAATCAGTCTGGGTTAAGGCCTCTTAGAGGCTGCCAGGACCAGATCTTTAGCTTACGGCAAGTAATGGAAAAGTGCTATGAGCGGAACAGAGAAGTGTATTTATGTTTTGTAGATCTAGAAAAAGCTTATGACCGTGTTCCTAGGAGGAAGCTACTGTCAGTTCTACAAGATTATGGTATAGAAAGCAAACTTCTGCAAGCAATTAAAGGGCTTTACGTAGACTGTCAGGCAGCAGTCAGAGTAGATGGTAAATTAAGCTCATGGTTCAGGGTAGTTTCAGGGGTAAGACAAGGGTGTAACCTGTCACCACTGTTGTTCATACTATTCATGGATCATGTGCTGAAAACAGTAGACTGGCAAGGCGGGATTAAAATAGGACAAAACAAAATAAGCAGTCTCGCATATGCGGATGACTTAGTTGTAATGGCCGATTCGATTTAAAGCTTGCAAACCAATATTTCAGAGCTCGATCGGAGATGCAAAGATTATGACATGAAGATCAACATCTCCAAAACGAAAGTAATGTCTGTGGGAAAGAGATTTAAACAGATTGGGTGCCAAATAGGAGGAATAGAGTTAGAACAGGTGGACAGTTTCAAGTACCTGGGATGTATTTTCTCACAGGATGGTAACATAGTGAAAGAACTGGAATCGAAGTGTAGCAAAGCTAATGCAGTGAGTGCTCAGCTAAGATCTACTTTCTTCTGCAAGAAGGAAGTAAGTACCAAGACTAAGTTAGCGGTGCACCGCTCTATCTTTCGACCAACTTTGTTGTATGGGAGTGAAAGTTGAGTGGATACAGGTTACCTTATTCATAAGGTAGAGGTTACAGATATGAAAGTAACAAGAATGATTGCAGGTACTAATAGATGGGAACGATGGCAGGAGGGTGTCCATAATGAGGAAATCAAAGAAAAACTGGGAATGAACACCATAGATGAAGCAGTTAGAGCGAACAGACTGAGATGGTGGGGTCATGTTACACGCATGGGAGAAGCAAGGTTACCTAAGAGACTCATGAGCTCGGCATCGGAGGGTAAGAGGAGTCGAGGTAGACCAAGAAGAAAGTATGTAGATTCGGTGCAGAATGATTTTGAAGTGAAAGGCATAACATCAGACGAGGCATCAATGTTAGCATTGAATAGGGGATCATGGAGGAATTTCATTAGAGGTACTATGCTCCAGACTGAACGCTGAAAAGCATAATCAGTCTCTAATGATGATGATGATGATGATGATGGGGAAGGAAAGCAGGGCGCGGTGGTCGAGCCGTCCGCGGCGCGTCAGTCACGGTCTGCACGGCCACTACGGTCGTGGGTTCGAATCCCCCCTCGGGCATGGATATTTGTGCCGTCCTTAGTATTAGCTAGGTCATAAGTAGTTTGTAAGTTTAGGGACTGATGACACCGTACTTAAGTCTCATAAGCTCTACAAACATTTGAACATTTTTGAGGAAGGAAATCACTCGAGTGGTAATCACGGAAGGCCTAAGTCAGGACGGAGGGAGGCGTGTTTGAACCACCGACCTTCGGAATTCGAGTAGAGTGTGATAACCACTGCACCCCCTCTCTCAGTATTCTTATAGAGCCGGCCGCGGTGGCCGAGGGGACTGAGGCGCTCCAGTCACGGTCTGCACGGCCACTACGGTCGGGGGTTCGAATCCCCCCTCGGGCATGGATATTTGTGCCGTCCTAGTTCGTAAGTAGTTCATAAGTAGTTTGTAAGTTTAGGGACTGATGACCCCGTAGTTAAGTCCCATAAGCTTAACAAACATTTCAACATTTGAACATTCTTATAGAACGAATTTATTTATTTATACGTGTCCAGAACATGACATATTAAATATAACATATCATGCATAGCATGCATCTTCATCTCCTCAGAAGAACGGCAACCTACATCCGTTTGAATCTGCTTACTGTATTCAACTCTTGGTCTCCTTCTCGTGATTTTTACTCCAAACATTTCCCTTCAATGCTAAATTCACGATTACTTTATGTCTAAGAATGTGTCCTACCAATCGATCCCTTCATTTAGTCAAGGTATGCCAGAAATTCCTTTTCTTCCCAATGCTATTCAGTATGATAATACATAATACATAGCATATCATACATATATATTTACAAGTATTCCGCTGCAGAGACTGACTTATCATTGGCGATAATCAGATCGTCCATGAAACCAGGTTGCGACAGTTTCCTGCAGTTGAGTAGGTGCTGATGGGCTTGAGGTCCATCACACTCACATAGTTCGTCGCCTGAGATGTATCACCATTTCTTCATGTTCTCCTTGCACCGAGATAATCCAGTTCTCAGTCTGTTGAGTCCCTTCCATGTCGTGTATGGGAGATGATGACCTGTAGCAAGTTCTTCCTTGTTGTTGTCCTAATATTACTCTGATGACGAACTACGCCAGGTTTGTACCCTACAGTCTGCAGGTGACATTCAAATGTTCAAATGTTTGTAAATCTATGGGACTTAACTACTTGGTTATTAGTTCCTATGTTTAGGAACTACTTAAACTAAGTTAAACTAACCCAAGGACAACACACACACACATGCCCGAGGAGACTCGAACCCCCGACGGCGAACGGCCGCGCGTACCACAGCACGGCGCCCCAATGCGCACAGCCAAAAAACTGCGGCAATATTTAGGTATTTCCTAGGATTATACTGCTTCACGTATGTTGTCTACACAATATTGCATTGCCCACAGAGTTGGAAATTAGCCACCGAATTTCTAGCAGTTTCTGCGTGACAAAGAATCGCTTGCTTGGTTTTTGTTTTGACTGCATTTTAATATGTGATGTACTAGACATGTACGGGAGCATAATCTGGACGTATTTCATTTTCGCTTTTCGTTAACCTATCGTTGCAAGCATTTTTTAATCTGGCAAAAAACGGGTTATGAATATCTGTGACTGCCACGCTCAAACACGGCTGCAGCATACTATTGCTAGAACACGAAAAGAAAATACGTTTTGGTTCAGCTCCCATGCGAGCCTATTACGACGCATATTGATATGACGTACAAAACAAAAAGCTAGCAAACAACTTTTTGCCACGTGCAGACTGATGGAAATTGATTTTCCAAATTAAAATAAGATGGGCAACATAAAAACATGTGCAAAACACAAGAGTGTGCGGACACGATGCAGTTCTATGCTCAGAGACCAGAGTTATACATACATCTTATTCGCTCTCGTAATTTAAAGGTAAAGCAGTCAACAATCCGAAGATTGGTTTGAACACCACAGTGCTTTACTAGGCACGGTCCTGTTTGGAGGTGGTATGCCGTTGCCTTCCTCCGACCTTCGAACTGACTTACCCAGCCAGTTATAGGGGGACCTACAGTTTAACGTGGGTTCCGAACCACGATGCTACTCGGTATTTTTCACATAAACATTACTGCCAGAGGTGAAAGAAGTGGAAAGTGACAGATAAAAATCCTAGGACCTAGCGGGGATCGAACCCGCGACCTTTGGATTTGTAGTCTGGCACTCTACCACTGTGCAACCGAGGCGCACTACCTCGTAATTTAAAATTTCAATAAAATTCGACATCTTATACAATACCGGCCATTAAAATTCCTACGCCAAGAAGAAATGCAGATGATAAACGGGTATGCATTGGACAAATATACTAGAACTGACATGTGATTACATTTTCACGCAATTTGAGTGCATAGATCCTGTGAAATCAGTACCTAGAACAACCACCTCTGTCCGTAATAACGGCCTTGATACGCCTGGGCATTGAGTCAAACAGAGCTTGGATGGCGTGTACAAGTACAGATGCCCATGCAGCTTCAACATGATACCACACTTCATCAAAAGTAGTGACTGGCGCATTGTGACGAGCCAGTTACTCGGCCACCATTGACCAGACGTTTTCAGTTGGCGAGAGATCTGGAGAATGTGCTCGCCAGGGCAGCAGTCGAACATTTTCCGTATCCAGAAAGGCCCGTACAGGACCTGCAACATGCGGTCATGTATTATCCTGCTGAAATGTAGGCTTTCGCAGGGATCGAATGTAGGGTAGAGCCACGGGTCGTAACACATCTGAAATGTAACGGCCACGGTTCAAAGTACCGTCGATGCAAACAAGAGGTGACCGAGACGTGTAACCAATGGCACCCCATACCATCACGCCGGATGATGCCAGTATGGCGATGACGAATACACGCTTCCAATGTGCGTTCACCGCTATGTGCTAAACACGGATGCGACCATCATGATTCTGTAAACAGTACCCGAAGTCATCCGAAAAAAATGACATTTGCCATTCGTGCACCCAGGTTCTTCGTTGCGTACACCATCGAGGGCGCTCCTGTCTGTGATGCAGCGTCAAGGGTAACCGCAGTCATGGTGTCCGAGCTGATAGTCCATGCTGCTGCAGACCTCGTCGAACTGTTCGTGCAGATAGTTGTTGTCTTGCAAACGTTCCCATCTCTTGACTCAGGGATCAAGACGTGGCTTCACGATCCGTTACAGCCATGCGTATAAGATGCCTGTCATCTCGACTGCTAGTGACAAGAGGCCATTTGGATCCAGCACGGCGTTCCGTATTGCCCTCCTGAATCCAGCGATTCCATATTCTGCTAACAGTCATTGGATCGCAACCAACGCGAGCAGCAATGTCGCGATACGAGAAACCGCAATCGCGATAGGCTACAATCCGACCTTTATCAGAGTCGGAAACGTGATGGTACGCATTTCTCCTCCTTATTCGAAGCATCACAACAACGTTTCACTAGGCAACACCGGTGAACTGCTGTTAGTGTATGAGATATCGGTTGGAAACTTTCCTCATGTCAGCACGTTGTAGGTGTCGCCAGCGGCGCCTACCTCACGTGAATGCTCTGAAAAGCTAATCATTTGCATATCACAGCATTTTCCTCCTGTCGGTTAAATTTCGCGTCTGTAGCACGTCATCTTCATAGTGTAGAAATTTTAATGTGCAGGAGTTTATATTGCAAGATGATTGACATCCAACAGATGTATTATTTACATCAGAATGGCAGGTTTTGTGTCTTTTCTTTTTTTTTTTCAGTAAAAAACATGTATCATCCATTAACACCCGGAATTATGTAACCTTCCCTGCAGTTTAGTGAAGTCACGTTATCCCAACCCCTCAACCCATTTTCTTCTTCAGAATCTTAGTAGTTATTTCTTCAGAAAATGTTTGTTAAATTTGTAATAAATGAAGACTTTTCTACTATAAAATTGATTAATAATGTTAAAAAGACAACAACTCTTTATCTAAACACCGAACACCTGAATGGAGATCCCGACCATAGGCCGTGTAATCCTCAGCCAGAAGGCATCGACGGATCGTTAAGCGTGGGTTTGCGGTCAGGACGTCCTCTCATGGCCGTGACTGGAGCAGCCACTTTTCTGTCAATTGTCTCTTTTTTACATCGAGCGCCGAGTGCTCTCCGCTTGCCAACAGTGTATGGCAGAGCCGAAGCGCAATTTATCCAAGCACTAACCAAGTCCGACAGTCTCCCGCTTTTGTGATCTGGCTGGAACTGGTACGTTATCACTTAAAAGCAGTAGGGGGCACAGATGATACTAACGTCAGAAAATAAATCAGATATTTCATTTTTTATTATTAGTCCAGTTTCTTAAACAGATTACCAGTTTATCCCTCCTCACATTTTTATTAAAAGTGACAGAGATGTTTTCTGTAGTTAGCTTTCCAGTAGTAACTACAGTAGGAAGCAGTTTGGTGTTGCGCAAATTTATGCAGTAAGTGAAAGCGAGACAGGATCCGTTTTTGTTGTCATGGTTACAGTTCAGTATGATTTACAGATTTCAGGGTAGGACAATTCATACAGTGCTCAGTACAGGTTAACAACTGTTTGTACTGAGTCAGCTTGCATTAATAAATATTGTGTTCGTTATATTCAGTTAAAGATTGTTGGTTCAGTCAGAAACAAGTTTGTAGGGCCAGAATTATTAACACAGTGATTTTTAGTATCAGTAATTCTCAGACAGTTAACTTTGTTACGAAATTTTCATACAGAAACAAGTAGCAGTTTGTGTTTCATTATAATAAACAATATACAGTCAGATATGTTTTGCAATACCTTGACATTCACATAGAATACAGTTAAAACAAAATTCGCAGTCAGATTAACATAACGTTGTGCTAAGGCATTCAGATAGAACAAGTTCAAATACATTCAGTTACATTTCATTCAAGTAGCGTCAGTCAGTTACATTTCTTAGATCATATGATAAAACACAAGCTTTCGCAGCAGACGTAAATTTTGTAAGAGAGAAGGACAAGCAACAAACTTTCAAGCTCAGTCTGTAATGACCACGACGTCGACGGGACGTTAAACCCTAATCTTCTTCCTTTATCTTTGCGTGTGGTAATGAATGCCATTGCCGACATATTTTTCTTTCTGTTGCAGCTGCTGCGGAAAGAAGACGATTGGCCTCAAGGGAATACGAAGAAAAAGAAACGATTACATCGCCTACGCGTGTATAGTGGTCAGAGGGGGCGGGGAGGGCACTTGGATGTTTCACGGCCGTTTCTGCATAACCACAGAGGAGCACACATCCAACTGACCAGCAGCTGTGGCATAAACAGCCCACAGAAGCAACAAGAACTCTTGGAAACGGATTTAGATTCGTGAATGTTCCCTTTACAATGTACAGAACAGTATGACCCGAGAGCGAGAATAATTGCACTATATTTTCTCTAAATGTATAATAATATTTAAAAATGTACTTCATTGTTTCCTAAAATGGTGAAAGTGACACATAGCACCTAAAAATTTTGACACAAAGGACCATTCTAATAGGGGATGGTTTTCATGCATGTTACATAACCTACCGCTACACTTCAGGGCCGAACGACGAGGACGTGTTTCATTAGGTCAAAATACGAAAGTAGGATAAAAATTTTAGGCTTTAAAAACTATTTTTTTGTAAACAGAAGTTAGTATGTGGTAGAGTCCCACATGGGTCAGTGCACTTTGCCAACATGTTTCCAGTCGGTATGATCTTACTCATGAAGTAAAATTCTGAAATTCTCCAGAACGCCCACAAGATCTGCAGTGGAGCGTCAGCTCCGTGTCTAATGACCACGCTGTCGACGGGGCGTTAAATCTGAAGCTTCCTTCCTTCTTCCGTAGTTCAACCGTTTTCACTCATCCTTGTCCCTCCATTTATACTTCGATTTTTGGAGGCTACTTCCAAATAGTAACTAAACAGGTATCGCCCTAATTTGAAATCATATCTCTCAATTATGATAAACATTTCCATTCCATAATGTTCCACCGTCAAACATTCTTAATTATTTACCTATTTTAATCAATTATTTTATAAAAAGCACACTTACTTCCGCCAAGATTTTTACAATCTTCTCCTATTTTCAATAAAATAACGAGTTACTTGTGAAAATGTAATTTAAGAAAAAGAAAATTCTCAAACGATTATAATTTGCATCACCAAAGTGGATCGTCACCTGCATTGTGCACTTAAAAATTAACAATTTTTAAGTTTGCAATGCAAATGACGATCCACTTTGGTCATGCACATTTTAATCGTTTGACAATGTTCTTTTTCTTAAATTACATTTTCACAAGTATCTCTTTATTTTATTGAAAATAGGATAACATTGTATTTTTTTCTGATGATGATGACATAGCTCATTGAAAGTGGCAAAAAACCAGCAAATTAAATAAATTAGCGATCTTAGCTGAAGTAAGTGTGTTTTTTATAAATTTTCGATCGCTCTCCATAAGCGTAATATGCCACTTAACTATTTTATAAAACTTCGTTCCTGGTATTATTGATTTACCTGTCATACATTCCACTACCTCTTGATCGAACACACTTGATCGAACACACTACAGACATACGCAGAAATGGTTCGTTTGGAACGGCATGGCCGATTTCCTTACCCATCTTTATGAAAACGGATGTTCAAATGTTTGTAAATCTACTGAACTTAACTGCTGTGGTTATCAATCTCTAGGTTTACACACTACTTAAACTAACCTAAGGACAACAAACCTATGCCTGAGAGAGGACTCGAAACTCGGCGGGGAGCAACCGCACGCTCGACAGCAAGAGCGCTCGGCTATTCCACCGCGGATTTGAAAAGCAGAAATTATTTTGTTAACGATAAAGATTATCAATTTGCATCATCAATTTTCGATGAGATTCGAATCGATTCATCTCTGTTTAGAAAGAAACGGCGCGATATATCTTAGACTCTCATATGTATAAGCAATTAAACTCTCATATGCTCCTCCGTCAGCAGATCGATATAACGAAGCTATGCTACTGGCATTGTGAGAGGCCTGTTGTCCGTTTAACGATACGCATGTGCTGTGCAGATGTGATATAAACGCAACCCATCACACTGACAGAAGAGAGAGAGAGAGAGAGAGAGAGAGAGAGAGAGAGAGAGAGAGATGAGGGGGAGGTGGGTGGAAGGAGTGTGGCAGGGGCGAAGGAGGAGGAGGGGATTGCGAGGGCTCGTTTAACTAGTCATAGCACTTCAACTGCGACTCACCGTAAGAAAATAGTTGTAGTAAACTATGTTACCTAAGACCTCTCGGTTCAGAGGTTTACATGTGAGTGAGTGAGTATCTGCTGACATATTGTTTGAACTAGCGACCGCAACAGCCCAAGTTAATGGCGACTCTCGCTTCCATTGGGCCTTGAGATGACCGAAGACGTCACCCAAAACGTAATTTGATGAAGGAGGGAATAGCTTTTAGTTGACTGGACAGATTCAAGTCTCGTGGGCTGTCAGGAATTTCCTGAGCGCTTTGCGGCTTTTCTAGTCCACTCGGTATACAATTGCTGGTCGATTGGGTACAGTTTTAAGGTAATATGTACTTCTACATCGACGTAAGGAATCTACAAGCAACACTACGGTGCGTAGCGGAGGGTACCTCGTACACTACTAGTAATTCCTAAATACAGCGAGGGAGAAGCGACTGCTTGTAAGCCTTATGTAAGTTGGTAACTAGTTCTGCAGTCAGCATCACATAACTGCCCTCTGAATTTCTTCAGTAGTTTATCTCGGAAAGACCGTCGCCTTCTCTCCAGGAATTGCCATTTCAGTTCTTAAGCCATCTCTGTAGCACTCGCTTAATCTCTCAAACCTAACAGCCCGCCTCTGAATTCTTCTGTGCCGTCATGTAAACTGAACTGATGGGGGGATCCCAAACATATGAATAGTACTCAAGGATCGGTCGCACTAGTATTCAGTACGCGGTCTACTTTACAGACGAATACATCTTCACAGTCTTATTAAATGACGCCGACCATCCACAACTAAGTACTTTCCTTACATGCTCGATCCAATAAATATCGCTCTGCAACGTCACTTACTCCTGGATATTTAATCGACGTTTCTGTGTTAAGTAGTATACTGTATAGTGTGGTATTGGTAGTGAAAAGTGTGGTATTGTTTTTCCTAGTCATCTTCATCACTTCCCATATTTCAACATTTATAGGTATCCGCGATTCCTCATACCAACTAGAATAATGTCGTCTAAGACATCTTGTATCCTACTGCAGTCACTCAACGAAGACACCTTGCAACACCACAACATCGTCAGCAGGAAGTCGTAGATTGTCATTCACTCTGTCCGTCAGATCATTTATGTAGGTAGAAAATAATACATGTCCTGTCACACTTCCCTGGAACACTCCTGACGATGCCTGTGTTTAAGATGAAGAGACGCCGTCAAGATAAGCGTGCTGGGTCCTATTACTTAAGAAGTTTTCGAGCCACTCCCAAATCTGAGAAACTATTCCAAATGCTCGTACCTTCATTAGTAGTTCGCAAGTGTCAACGTGTCAAACGCCTTTCGAAAATCGAGAAATAAGCACTCTTCAGCCATGGTTCGCTAGTTGTCACGTGAGAAACTGGGAAGCTTTCAAACGCCATGCTGACGCATGGAAATTTATCATATTCTAAATGGGAAAGTGTTCAAGAATTCCGCAGAAAACTTACTTTAATGATACTGGTGTGTAATTTCGAGGCCCTTCTTTTACCAATATTCTCGTGACGTCTATTACTTTGGCATATAAGCACCATTTTAATTAAGGCCATAAACTACAGAATGAAAGTGTGTCAGTCTAGTTATTTTCGTAAGCGGTGTTCCTGATGGAATCTAAATCAATACCAAACACATAATAAAAATATATAAGAAAGGCAAAGAAAAAGACGGCAAGAGGATCTAGCGATATTTCTGACGATATCCCACCATCTTGAAATCCAGAAGGTGTTAATTTTGTTTCTATAATCAGTGGCAGTTCTCTTCACTGGACACCTTTCCTAAAGTATCAAGAATGTTGTTTATTAAAACACAGAGATAACGGCACCAACGAGGAACAGGTTTCCACGCTCTCTGCGGATCCCTTCTGCTATTATCTTCTACGCAAGTGTGAACTGTGCTTTCTTTTAGCTGTTGGAGAAAGTTATTTGGTCGAATAATTTACGGGCTTACGCAGTTGCAGTTTTATACAGACTCTGACAGAGATATCTGAGCTGGAGACAGTTTGTGCAGCCTTCCTCGGACTGTTCTCTCTCTCTCTCTCTCTCTCTCTCTCTCTCTCTCTCTCTCTCTCTCTCTTCCTTGCATTGCTCACGGTTGAAGCTATTGCGAAACCAGTCGGACGAGAATTTTCTAAGGAAGGTCATTAGAAGCTGAATCATACTTTCCATTTGCTTTACTACCAATTCCTGTAGGTCAGTGTACGTTTCTTCCGATATTTGGTGGTTGTAACTAATTACACAGAGTGACTGCAAATAATGTAGTAAAGCGGTATCAAATCTTTACTTTTACACCGCGTCACCTTATTTTTTCTATGCTGAGGATCATGAGAATCAGCTGCCAGTTTATGCAGCAAGTGTTGAGGACGTCACATAAAATGACGTGATCTTGTTGAGGACGTCACATAAAATGACGTGATCTTAGTGAATACTGACATATATTCCCAGACCTCTCTCACTCTAGAGAGAGAGAGAGAGAGAGAGAGAGAGAGAGAGAGATGGGTCCTTAGAGTTACATATTACTTAATCTAACTTATACTAATTATAACAGTCCCCCATAACCGACGGAGGACTTGAACCTCCGATGGGAGAGGTCGCGCAACGCGTGACTGACGCCTCAGACCGCGCGGCCATTCCCGTCGGCGTCATGGTCATTACAGATTGAGCTCACACTCGGATTCTTTAGATAAGCAAGGGGAAGGAAATCGTCCGTGCCCTATGAAAGGAACCTGTAGTATAGCATATTGTGACCCAACCGCAACGAGGGACTACTACACCATTATCGGTCGGGCTACGGGAACATCGACAGTTGTCACTATTACCTCATAGATACCCATGAGTGACCGCACACATATCGTATGAGGTGCGTGATAACTGACTGGCCGAATTGTAAGTAGTCGATGCATACGACCGTAAGACAGTCTTTGAATGATGTTCATCCGTTGTGTGCATCGAGTCGGCAGAGCAACGATCCATCAGATGGCGTTCTACGATTCAGGACAAAATGACACACTTAGCGGGACAGTGTCTCTAGACTCACTAAGGTATGGACACTTATAAATGCTTTCCAACGGCAATGGAACTTTGAAGTATTAACGCCCGACTTCAAGAATTTATCAGTTATCATTGTACGTCAACAACACCAAAGGCGATCGGATAAAGATATTTATAGATTTGAAGAGTATGAAGGCCCGTTTACACTGGCCACATAAAAGCGCCACATCATGCGGAATTACGTCTTATACGAGAGTGGTGCCGTGCTTTCGTTTTCACTCACTCCAGTAAGAATTCTCGTAGCACGGCTGACAATATGGCGTCAGCTGAGATTTTTCGAACAAACACTGGTTTTATCCTATAGTTTATTGTATGAATTGCGATAAAGATGAAAAGAAAGCTTAAATGTTGTATTTAGGAATGGGTTTTGCATAGAAACAACACTGAGACATAGAAAACAAGCATAAACCAAGTAGCACTTGTAAACAAAAATCCATTCTTGAACAAATTACGAATAAGAAAAAATTCCAATTAAGATGAGCGAATCGAACGTAAAAGGTCCGATATGAACACTAGCGATGCGGTATTTGCTGAAGTGTAATTTTGATAATTTATTCCTGACAACAACGTCATCTCTTCAAGCTTGATATCTTGTCAATGTAGCTGGCATTACGTGCTGGATGCTATTTGCAATGTCTTGGAGGCTTATTTGAAAGCTAACATACCAATACTTGACAACACTTGACACTCAGATACGAAGAAGTTTTAATCTACAGTGAATCTTGAAGTTATGCTCCGTACAACTGCAATGAATGTAACTGTAATATAGTTAATTTCATAAATGGACAGAAATACTGAAGTAGTAATTATACAATAGACCTTAATACTTCCTTTCTAAAACACATTTGCCAAGAACCACATATCTGAAAGCTTTTGTATTCGATGGGAAATTAAAATCCGCATTGTTCGTAATGCGTAGACATAAGTACTTGGAAACACCAAATACAGATATAGCGTCGGAATCCTTTAAATAAAGTTGGGGGTTGTTTGTTTTCATTCTGTGGAAAGTGGTGTCACAAAGTTTGTGACAAGGAGAAGAGTGACGGCAGTTTGGTTGCGCCACAAAACTGGACTGACACACTTTCATTCTGTAGTATATGGCCTTAATTAAAATGGTGCTTATATGCCAAAGTAATAGATGTCACGAGAATATTGGTAAAAGAAGGGCCTCGAAATTACACACCAGTATCATTAAAGTAAGTTTTCTGCGGAATTCTTGAACACTTTCCCATTTAGAATATGATAAATTTCCATGCGTCAGCATGGCGTTTGAAAGCTTCCCAGTTTCTCACGTGACAACTAGCGAACCATGGCTGAAGAGTGCTTATTTCTCGATTTTCGAAAGGCGTTTGACACGTTGACACTTGCGAACTACTAATGAAGGTACGAGCATTTGTCGCCAGTGTCATCCTGCATCAACGAGAAATATGCATCCATAATTACTCTTTGAAAAACCTGTTGCTCTTTCACATTTCAAGTTTACCATATTTTACAAAATGCTATTACTGGTTGGTATGTTCTACATAGTATGATTCTTCACAATGAATACCATTTTTATAGATTCCTGAGTGCATTTAATTCAAATTTACATACTAATATCGCAGTCTAACTTATAAGTGAAAGTTGATATCTGGAAATTGAAACCACAATAATTCCCCAAGCCCCTACTACGCCATAGCGGAGAAGCGAGACAACTATCCCCGAATTGAAGCGGCTGATCGCCGCCATTTGCAGGGAAGAATCCCAGTACTGGGGTTGTGATTTGAAGTGTATTAGACGCAACAAGAGTAAAATAAATCACAAAATAAAAGCATATTTGTTTTAAAAAATTACTGATTAATGCAGTCTGTTTAAAAAGTATTCACAAAAATAAAAAAAGTATCACAAAATAAAAGCATATTTGTTTTAAAAAATTACTGATTATTGCAGTCTGTTTAAAAAGCATTCTTAAATGAATGAAATTTCCTAATTTTCGAAATAACGTCTGCATAGAGACACGAAATTTTCAGAATGTAAGGCTCTTTTCTGATAAGATGGAGTGACTATTCATCGAGGTATTTGCATAAGACAATTCCTTGAAACTTGTAAAGTAACAGAGAGTGCGATTATTTTTTTATTTCACGTAATTTTCTGACAGGTCCAATTTACTTTTCGCCGACTACTCTTTACGTTTTGCACGATTACTTTTGCATAGCATAGTTTTGTCTACATTCCTTTCCATATTCTATAGAATTTTTCTTTCAACTTACTCGAATTTGGTTATGAATAATTGTAATAAGTCATAAAATTTTAAATACGCATTTCATTCGCACATTACTTTTTAACAGAGATAGTACTTCTCAAAGTGGTTGAGTATGCAACATTCGATTAAGTAATGACCATTTACGAAGTACAATCACCACCTGTTAAGTGTCTAAAAACAATTATTCGACCTACTTCCGCATCATACTTACATATGATAAATACCTCTTATACGCCTAGTTATTCATTCAGCTAAAATTAGTATTTTAATAATTTATATGCAAATTAAATATAAGTACCTGACATGCACCAAAGTACTTTTCTCAGTTTTAGAGAATCATTTGTAAGAGGAAACCTAAACAAAAACAATTCTCCTTGAAAATACTATATGGTATACAAGTAATGACTGACATGTGAAACGTAACACTGTTTCCGTCTTCGTCTTTACTCCCACTCTCACTATAACAGTTAAAAGCAGCAAACGAACGGACCGTGTTTACGCGCAGTTTCCCTACAAATGCCACCTTCTAGCACTTTCAATGAGGGGACGCGACACTAGCCCCAGCGAGCGGTCTAGTTTTTTTTAGTAAGACTATGTAACTCGCTTATCGTTTGTGTCATGTCATTCCTCAGTAAGTGCAGTGCTGCCAAATGGAGTGTTAGCGCCGTTTCATTAATTGCTAGTGTTATAGAATGTGCACTGTGTCGCTACAATCTACGATTCGTTCTTTCTCCAGTAGGGGTGCTACTGATGTTCCAAGTGTCAGATGTAAACTTTCAAAATTTTCAAATGTCTGTAAATTATCGGACCAAAGTGCGTGGTCATCAGTCCGTAGCTTACAAACTACTTAAACCTAGTTAAACTAACCTAAGGACAAACACACACACACCCATGCCCCAGGGAGGACTCGAACCTCCACGGCGAGCAATCGCGCGCTCCGCAGCGAGAAGCCTTAGACCGCTCGGCTACTCCACCGCGGCACGTAAACTTTTACATACACTTTAGACTTGGGCATTTTTATGGAACTATGTATTAAACACGCTGTAGACTGTTTAAACGTGGTATTCATTGTGTTGAATCATATTACGTAGATGTGACCTTGTTTGGAGGTGTTAGCCCGTTATAGAGGGATTTACAGTTTTACGTGGATTCCGAACCAGGATGCTGCTCGATATTTATTACATCAACAATATTTCCAGAGCTCATAGAAGTGAAAAGTGACTATAAAAAGTCCTTGGAATTTGCAGGGATCGAACCAATGACCTTTAGTTCGTTAGTCTGGCACTCCACCTGCGTCCCCTTATCAAGTAACACTCCCACTAAAGAACCATCGTGGCATTTGTCTGGAGTGATGTAACCCCTTAATGCACAAATTAATTTTTACGTGACACAGAAAATCAAAAATCATATTTTGTTACCAGTAAACATATACTAGAAATTATATACTGTCAAATATGCGATGCTGTTTACTGAACTGGAGTAGTTAGGTACGTCGCGTATTTGCGATAACGGGCATTTGAGAAAGTGAACACAATACTTCATTTAGTACAACATTTTAATGGTACAGTGTGTGACATTAGATTAGTAGAAATTGAACTTCTATAACTAAAAATCGAAATTACGTTGTTGCTTTCAATTTGACTATACATATTACATGTAACCTTATTCACGAAATTCGCGGAAACAGTTTTTTCTCTTGTTAAAACAGAGATTTACCTTACATTTGCTACAAATAATCGCTGACTGCTTTCTACGGTTTTTTTTTTTTTTTTTTTTTTTTTTTTTTTTTTTTTTTTTTTTTTACATCTTTGCCTTGTTCCTGTATCTTGAGGCCAATGACCTACTGCATCAGTGCGTTTAGTCCTATCTGGAAAAGATGTTGCTGGACTCTGATGCTTCTTACGCTGCAGTTCAGTCTGTATACTGGTTGAAGGCGTACCTCTCTTTTTCTTTGTTACATCTTTTCCCTATTTGCAGAGTGCTTCTACTATTCTAGAATAGAATTCCAGCAGGTAATTTTGTTCATTATGGGGAATTTTGAGGCTCTCACAGTACCGCCGTATAACAACCAGCAATTGACAATTCAAATATCCATAATTTGCAACTGAAGAAGTCTGGTAGTGTACATCGAAAGAACTATCCATTCTTACTTTGTTACGTAACGCCACAGATACTAAAGAATATATAAATAATTTTCAGAACCAAAATTACCTCTTTATTCTGCCATAATTCTCCAAAACAAGACGGTAACTTCTTATGTGTGTCTCGTGAACAAATGCGTGAACATCTGACCATTGTAGCAGCCCCTGCACCACCCAGGGAGGTGGCAGCACGTGTCAGAAACAATATCAGCTTCTTGTAGATTCGCCACGTATCAGAAATGGCGCTCAAAAACACTTATCCTTCCATTTATAAGCATCACAACGGTATGATGGGAATTCGCGACATTGGGCATTAAGGGTTAAGGATATCACGGAAGACCCAAATCTGGGTGACTGAAGATCGCACAGTGTGTAGCCGAAGGCAGGTGATATCGCCGGGGTCGGAAGTAGCAGGGTGAGACGGGATATATTCGCGGAATGGGGCCAGAAATGCGGCCTGCCGTGGGCGGCCACGTCGTCGCGTAGCCCAATATGGCGGCGCAACTCGACACCGCGGCGCGACACTCGCGTAGGGCCCGACCAAGGAGCTTAAACCCAGGGCAGGCGGCGCTACTATGCAAAGCTTAGCTGTCGACTGAAGCCAGTCCGCCATCTTGCGAAGTCAAGGAAATTTGTTTTTAGATTCAAGCATTGCGTGCTTCTTGCCCTGTTAACTTTCAGACCTCTAAATTACTGTCATTTCTGACTATACAGGGTGTTACAAAAAGGTACGGCCAAACTTTCAGGAAACATTCCTCACACACAAAGAAAGAAAATGTGTTATGTGGACATGTGACCGGAAACGCATAATTTCCATGTTAGAGCTCATTTTAGTATTTACGGATGAGGCTTCATTCCAACGTGATGAAATTGTAAATTTTCACAATCATCATGTGTGGGGTGACGAGAATCCGCACGCAACTGTGCAATCACGTCATCAACACAGGTTTTCTGTGAACGTTTGGGCAGGAATTGTTGGTGATGTCTTGACTGGGCCTCATGTTCTTCCACCTACGCTCACTGGTGCACGTTATCATAATTTCATTCGGGATGCTGCTAGAACATGTTCCTTTACAAGTACGCTACAACATGTGGTTCATGCACGATGGAGCTCATGCACATTTCAGTCGACGTGTTCGTACGCTTCTCAACAACAGATTTGGTGACCGATGGATTGGTAGAGGCGGACCAATTCCATGGCCTCCACGCTCTCCTGACCTCAACCCTCTCGACTTTCATTTATAGGGGCATTTGAATGCTCTTGTCTACGCAACCCCGGTACCAAATGTAGACTCTTCGTGCTCGTATTGTGGCATCAGCGCATCAGGAATTTCATGCGACGGAGGGTGGATGCATGTATCCTCGCTAACGGAGGACATTTGGAACATTTCCTGTAACAAAGTGTTTGAAGTCACGCTGGTACGTTCTGTTGCTGTGTGTTTCTGTTTCATGATTAATGTGATTTGAAGAGAAGTAATAAAATGAGCTCTAACGTGGAAATTAAGCGTTTCCGGACACATGTTCACATAACATATTTTCTTTCTTTGTTGTGAGAAATGTTTCCTGAAAGTTTGGCCGTACCTTTTTCTAACACCCTTTATATTCGATATAGTATACTTTCGTTGTTGTTGCGGTCTTCAGTCCACAGACTGGTTTGCTGCAGTTCTCCACACTACCCTGTACTGTGCAAGCCTCTTCATGAATATTCGTCCCTCGGTCTCCCTCTACGATTTTTACCGCCACACGCTTCCTTCTAATGTCAACCTGACGATTCCTTGATGTCTCAGAATGTGTCCCACTAACCTATTCCCTTCTCTTAGTCAGAAACTCCTTTTCTCCCCAATTCTGTTGAGAACTTCCTCATTAGTTATGTGTTCTACCCATCTAATTTTCATCATTCGTCTATAGCACCACATTTCGAAAGCTTCTATCATATTCTTGCCTGAACTCCTTATTCGATAGGTATGGCTTACATATTCGGATAATAGCCAAATAATTTACAGGAACTGAAATTGTCGATGTTATACTTCATAGGAAATGCAGAGCAAAATTTTCCCAATAATGTCAGAACCAAGCTGTCTCATTTAAGCTCAGTACCGAAGAGACGTTTTTTTTTATGTTGAATACATACGAAAAATTCTTTCTACAGGTTCTACGTCATAAATATTCAAAATATTCACACTAAAATTCTGTACCACCAGGTCTTTGAAATTTCAAGGGAACCTATATCTCGCAGAAACGAAAATTATAGAACACTGAAACAAATAGGAAGTATTAATTTTGTAACAAATTTTTTCTGTGTAAAATAACAGATGAGTTTCATGTTATGCTTGCACGTTAACAGGTAATGCAGGTAACTTTCTTTTTAGGTAAACTACCATTTTCAACTGAGGCCCTTGTCGACACAAATGTTATTGGCCCCGCAATATGGCGACAATGGCTTGACTTCCGTGGAGTTAAGGGCATCTCCCGCTATTCTAACCTCCTTGGGTCCAACTGACTGCGCTCGAGACGTGCCTAACGCCACGCGTGCCGCTGATTCCGCCCGTCTTGTTGCTGCTGCCTCATTAGAAGCATTCTTCATATTAAGTACAAAACATGTACTCTAAACTGTGAATATGAGTCAGCACCAGCTGTATGAAAATTTGGGCCTGGCCGTGATGCGAATATGCCGCGCGGGAATGGCCTCGCATCTGAGGCGCCATGTCCGGATTGCACA
This sequence comes from Locusta migratoria, assembly GCA_026315105.1. Lineage (NCBI taxonomy): Eukaryota > Metazoa > Arthropoda > Insecta > Orthoptera > Acrididae > Locusta > Locusta migratoria. The sequence goes on from CM048747.1 coordinate 275,038,112, forward strand.
CCGAGCGAGGTGGCGCAGTGGTAACACACTGGACTCGCATTCGGGAGGATGGTGGTTCAAATCCACCTCCGGCCATCCAGATTTAGGTTTTCCGTGATTTCCCTAAATCACTCCAGGCATATGCTGGGATTGTTCCTTTCAAAGGGCACGGCCGATTTCCTCCCCCATCCTTCCCAAAAATCCGAGCGTAAGCTCCGTCTCTAATGACCACGCTGTCGACGGGACGTAAAACCCTAAGCTTCCTTCCTTCCGGATTGCACGTCCGCTCCTGCTGGAAGTTCATGTCCTTCCGCGGGCATTGGGTTGTGTATTGTCCCCAGAATAAGTTAGTTTAAGCACAGTCTAACACATACACAGTCGCGACACTCACTGCTGTGAAAGTTGTTACCAACTGACAGTTGCAACGACACTAGTGCTCCTAGCGGTGGGGAAGGAGCCGTAAGAGAAATATTTCTTTGTAATTACTTTTCTACGTAATTAACCAAATAGTTTCTGAAATTTTCGCGTTCCAAAAATTAGTAAATTATCCAGAGATATAAATAATCGTGAAATGAATGTAAAATCAGCTGAATTTCCCTGATTCAGTGATATAATCAACAACGCTTTCATGAAGAAATACTTACGAATATGTATATATTTTGTAGCCTGAAAGTGAGATAATATAAACTAACGAGAAACATTAATTCCATGTTGTGGTTTGTTCCTATATGACATGAACTTTCTTTGACGTGTAAAAATTCTACATGGAGTCTAATGGTTCGTACGTTTTTACACTTCACTCGTCATTGTTATAAACCCATACACTTTCGAATTAATTACTTTTGATTATGGAACGAATGTCTTGAAGATTTTCGCCGTTTGTGGTTCAGATGTAGTGAAACTGGTTTCTGGTTTGTCGGGAAACTATTTTTGCCTTCGATGTTTTATTGTCACGTTTGTGAGGATTTCCCTTCAGCTACAGCTGTAGTGTATGATCTGGTACGTTTAATAATGTAGATAATACATTCTATGTAAGTTTCTAATATATAAAATTTACTGATTTGGATGGAATTGTAGTGAACAAATCCTGACGTTACTGATTAGAAAACCGACGTCTTTCTCTAGATGGTTGCGTTTTCTGTTTGTTTATTAGCAATTTTTCTCTTAATAGAAACTGAAATTCATGATTAAAAAGTCGTAGATTTCAAATTAACTTTCAGTAAACTGCCCTCCAATGTATCCTTTCATACACCCCACTGGTTCTTAGGAAACCACATAAACACAAATGTGGCGTTATTTCCTGGTTATTACCTACTTTTATGGCACTACTAGCTTACCCGTTGGAAAACCTATGTTACTGTCAATTTAAACGACACTATTCACACTCATCCGATGTCGTATTTGCAAATGTACCTCGCCAACCGCTTGGAGCGCTGCTGTCATGGCGTATAGCAAAAATCAGTGGAAGTGTCGTGACTGTATATGTTATTAGACTGTGGTTTAAATTAGTTTGTACGTTAAGTCTAGAAACCGACGACCTTAGTAGTTTGCTCTCTTAGTCGCACAATCTTTGAACTTTAGAATCTAAACCAAATTCCGTTATTCGCGAGTGGACACGTTAGCCATTACATAGCCCGACGACGCCTCACGGTCCGACACAAACTCCCACAGGCCACACCCTGGCTACAGCCCATCAGTACTCGCAGAAGGACAGGCGTTTGTTGAAACTGTCGCAAGCCTCTCTGTGACTCATTTTACCCTTTGTGTGGCAGTGTTGCTCGCCGGGTTTTGGAACATATCCTGTATTCAAATATTATGGATTATCTCGAACAGAATGCTCTATTCACCCAAAGTGAACACGGATTTAGAAAATATCGTTCATGCGAAACACAACTATCTCTTTACTCACACGAAGTGATGAGTGCTATCGACAAGGGATATCAAATTCATTCCGTATTTCTATATTTTCAAAAAATGTTCAAATGTTTGTAAATCTATCGGACCAAACTGCGTGGTCATCAGTCCGTAGCTTACAAACTACTTAAACCTGGTTAAACTAACCTAAGGACAACACACACACCCATGCCCCAGGGAGCTATATTTCCAGAAGACGTTTGACACCGTACCTCATAAACGGCTTTTAATCAAATTGCGTGGTTATGCAATATCGCCCCAGATTTGTTACTGGATAGGGGATTTTCTGTCAGAGAGGACACAGTTTGTAGTAATAGATGGGAAGGCATCTATTAAAACAGTGGTGATATCCGGCGTTACACCGGGTAGTGGTATTGGCCCTTTGCTGTTCCTTATCTACATAAACTATTTGGGAGAAAATCTGAGCAGCTCTCTTTTAGGTTGTTTGCAGATGACGCCGTCATTTATCGTCTAGTAAAGTCACCTGAAGATCAAAACCAACTGCAGAACGATCTAAATAAGATATCAATATCAGTATGGTGTAAAAATTGGCAGTTGACGCTAAATAATGAGAAGTGTGAAGTCGTCCACATGAGTACGAAAAGAAATCCGTTAAACTTTGTTTACAAGATAAATCAATCGAATGTGAAGGCCGTAAACTCCACTAAATACCTAGGAATTACTATTACATCAGACTTTAACAGGAAAGAACACGTAGATAATGTCGTAGGAAACGCGAAACAGAGACTGCGTTTTATTGGCCGAACGCTTAAAAGATGCAAGAGAATTACTAAAGAGATAGCATACACTACGCTTGTTTGGAGTATTACCGCCCAATGGGATCCTTCTCAGGTGGGTTTGACGGAGGACATCGAAAGAGTCCAAAGAAGGACAGCTTTTTTTGTATTCTCACGATACAGAGGAGACAGCGTTAAGGAAATGATACAGGATCTGGGATGGGGGAATAATTACAACAACGGCATTCATCGCTGCGGCGTGGGCTACTTACGAAACTCCAATCGCCAACATTCTCCTCAGAATGCGAGAATATATTGTTGACTCCCACCTACATCAGAACAAAATACGAGAAATCAGAGCTCGAAGGGAGAGATTCAGATGTTCTTTCTTCCCGCGCGCTATTCGAGAATGGAATGGTAGATGAATAGGATAAAGGTGGATCGATGAACCCTCTGTCAGGACTTAAATGTGATTTGCAGAGTGTCCCATGTAGATGTAGAAAACTGCGCACGGTTTTCTGCTCGGTGGACGATCGGGTCTGCGACCAACATTTAAGTTCTCACATACAGCGAGGTTCCACTGTCTTTTGCGAAAAGTTTCGCAACAACCTCAATATTTAGCATCCATTGTAAGTATACGTTACCGATTTCCTAGTTTCATTCCATTTTTCTGGCGCATTTTTGTTCTTATACAAGGAAAACAGTTTCTAAAAAGTAAGAAATAGCCTTGCAGGTGATTTTGATGCAAATGGATGGATGTGTACTGGGAAGAGGAGGTCTGGCAGACAACTGTAGAATGGGGAACGTATCCAGAAGAAGAATTAAACAGCTTCTCCTGTGTCAGTGAATGACGTAAGCTATGACAGTTTTGGTCACTTGCTAGATTATGCGCCAAAAGGAAAATGGAGAGCCGCGGTGGAGTGGCAGAGCGTTCTAAGGCGCCTCGCTGAGGTGGGCGCGGTTATTTGCCATCGGAGGTTAGAGTCATCCCTCTGGCATGAGTGTTTGTGTTGGCCTTAGCATATGTCATTATAAGTTAGTTTATGTAGATTGTAATCTTAGGAACTGATGACCAGCGTAGCTAAGTCCCTTAGATTTACAAACATTTGAACTTTTTGAAAATTTTGAGTTCGTATTCATCAGTCGGGGCCTATATACTATACTATAAAACGTGGAATTGTTCTTGGCTTTGTGCTGTTGGTGTCCTCCTGGTGTAGGTATCTCATGTAGCCGATAATCAAATACTAGGCTGTAAACTTTATTAATTTTAACGTCGTTGATTACAATTGACATTATTCATCCAGATCACCATGAAGAGAAATTCAGTCACAGTTCAATTCGGACTCTACGGTTTACAGCTGGAAATGAAAGATCTGATTTTCGTTGCCACCAAACGTCTGCAACGACAACGAGGAGGTGATATTACAGGTCACCCAGTTGCTCTCAGCGTACTAATCGCGACTGCGCAAAATACCATAATAATCTTGCAAATTGTATCAACTTAAAAAAGACAAGTAATGTTGACATCATCTCTATATGAGACCGAGAAACCCTCTGAACCCTTCTACGACAAACATAAGTAGCAAAGAGATAATTTCCTTTGAAATTCCTTAGGCCACAGAAGACACCCATGGAAGCAGTCACTTATTCACTCAGTGTAGTAGTTTTTCAATATCAGTCATCTATAAAAATCACTCTACTCCGAGGTAAAGACAGCAATTTCGTGCAGTGTCATCTCTTATGGAGAAGCACCGCGCAGACAGTATGCGGCCCTTAAACAGGATACGAGATAACGCGCCGCCGCCACGCAGTTTTCTAACAAGGTGACGTAAGAACGCCAGTGGCCGCATTTTACTGTGTGCTTTCGTTGCCCGCGCGAAATTCCCATGTCGAATGAAGAATTACTCCTCTTCCTCTTAAACGGACCACATCTGACTTCTGGGAAACAGTACAGGCGAAGATCTCTTTGATGAACGAAGTGCAAGTACCGGCCTCTGCAAACTATAGGAGTTCGTGGGGATGACGGCTCACACGAATTCGGCCACTCCTACCTGCTTCTAAAATTTGAAATGGTTACAAAACAACATTTAAAACAGGCTTTGAATGAAAGAGATATAAATGAAAACAAAATGTATATGAAAATAAAGTTTTATTTAACATCATCCGTACCAAAATATTGAAAACAAATGGATGTATCTTATATGCTCATGTTAAACTTGCGGTTCATTTGTAAGATATGCACTTCACAAAATGTACTTTACCAAGTTCACTACTATTTAGTATTTCTAAAGCAGAGTGGAAAATGAAAAAAAGAACACCATGAATTCGTCTTCCCAGCAGAGGGAAATTTTATTTATCCATTCTTGGGGATGTATGCGACACACAGACAGATCTATACACACGTGAGTACAGTCACAATGTCGACGTTAGTACCGTGTATTCCCTCCTTTTACAGTATAGCAAGCTGCAATTCTACTGTGCAAATGATCGTAGAGGTTCCGAATGTGGTTATGCGGAATGGCCTGCCATGCAGTTTCCACCTGGTGCCTCAGTTGGGTCACATTTCATGCCGGTCATACAGACTGCGCAAGATGACTTTTCATCCGGTCCCAAACATCCTCAATAGGGGAAAAATCTGGGGAGCGTACTGGCCAGAGTAGTTCAAATAGAACTTTGAAGAGCACGTTGTCCAATTCGAAAAGCTTATGACATTGTTGATACTGTAATAATAGATGATGTAAATGACATGTTCATACAAATAATTTTATATATAAATTCTGTGGCAACTGTCGTTCCTTAATGATAATGAAGTGCCTTGTTTCTTTTAATGTTAACGTTCTTGCGTTCTACGCACTACTTATGGGATAAGAGTGCTAATACTGTATTTCATGAAACGTATATATTCCCTAGTCAGTGTATGAACCTAATCTATCAGTAAGAAATTTATTACTTTCAATATTACTGTTTGTCCGCAGTTTATGTGCATGTATTTCAAGAGACAATGTTTACAATTCGTTGATCCATATTTGATGTCATGTTCACTAAATGGAACAAATGTACTTTAAAGAAAAACGCTCGTACAATTAAGAAGTCGAAACATTGCAGGATTTAGTTAATAATGGTACTCGAGGTACGTATGTTTCCGCCACACTATCACGCTTTTATTCACAGCACTACAGCGAGCACCTGTCTGACTGTTCTCTGTTTCTGTTTAGCATTAATACAGAAGTTACCCGCCAATACTGCATTTGTTGCCTTTAGTTTACAGCTAATCGTACTAAGAACGACGTGTGTTTGGTACCTCATCAGTGTACCATTACGTTGAAATAACAACACGTGAATTATAAGGAGAACATCATTAGAATAAGAAAAGGAAGATGCTGTCTCTGCAGAAGAGAATTTGCAGTTGCACCGAACAAACCTCGGAATATTTGATAGGAGAGGTCGGCTTTGTCATTTTGACCTCGATTCCTTGGTTCGTTGCAGTAGCCTCTGGGCGCTCAGTCGATATACACCATCGAAGATTGAAACTGGACACGTATACGTCATAATGACGTAACGGAGTAGAATGGTTGCTGTGAACCTATTCTCTCCCGAGTTTGCAACCTCCAACCTGCCCCCACCGATCCTTCGGAGACTCAGCGGCGACAGCTACCAGCACCTGGAGCATGTCGCATTCGGCGACATTCACCGCCGCCGTCCATGGCAGCAATAACCAGTGATTGTAACAAAGCCCCAATAAACAAGTCTTTATAACCATCTTTGATCCTCCTTCAACAGAGAATCTCACCCACAAATCACTCAACTCGTATCTGTTATACTGACAGCGAAGAACCTATGGTGTTACACCAAGTAAGCTTGCTGAAGAGTGTAAACAAATAGTAACAACAATTTCTCTCTAGTAGTCCTAACATTACTATTCTCACAGCATGCTAAAATATACAAAATAGTCATGAATTTTCAAGAGTTTGCCTACAAATATAACTGTATTTGTATTCTCGGTGACTTGCCAAAGAAAAGCAGTGGTAAGTGTTTTACCTACTGGAAGCCATCGTACATCAGAAATGTATGAGCGACAGCAATATAGCTTCAGTTATTACGTCGAAAAAGGATTACGCAAATTTTTGTATACTTGCAAGTACAAGTCTCCAGTGACAATATCCTCTATTGTAGCACACATTTTAAACACCTGAATTTACGAGAGAAATAGTCAAATAAAACCTCGCCGGAGCAAGGTGGTTAAAGTTACATCAAGGTACACTAACAGTTAACCGACTAGTGAGGATAAAGGTACAAACAGTTGAATTCCTTGAGGTATCCAGATCGTTAGCAAACCATTTATATTCTCGACTGCATTAACCAAGCATGTCATATCGCAAGTTTCTTTTGAGACTTTCGATACATAAGCCGGTTGATTTTAGGCAGAAGTGTAACGATGATTCCTCAATATCGGTTGTACAAAAGCGGAAAAGTTTCCTAGTACTCGTTTGAAAGACTATAAAATTGTACAAATTTAAAAGCAATTATTTCGAGAACTAATACAAAAATTTGTCCATTTGAGTGTTTTTGTAAAACCTCAAATGATGGACCTATGCATGTGATGGCGTATAAAGCTGCAATAACTATCACTACACACGTTCCTTGCTTTAGTATTAGATAGTTGGATCATGATAAATGGACCATATTTATTGGAGGACCCTAACGAACACTTCGCACCGTTAATAGAATGACAAAAAAGTTGCGGAAAAACTGGAGGTCAAGTTGAATGTTCACGCATAGCTTTCTTAAGAATCAATCAATGCAAGTGTTTGAAAGCGCAAATGAAAGGGCTTGATCCGCTGAGTGTTGTTAAGCCAAAAAGAATCAGCGTACCTTAATTAAAACCGAAGATAGCGTAAAACGAACAAATTAAAATATTCAATGCAAGGACAGAAGGATACCACGTTTGAATAAAAATAAAGGATGGAGGGACTTAAGTTAATTCTGATACTTGATGACAAATCTGCGAATGACTACCTTTCGTTTAAAGCAGAAACGAAGGAAATCGGTCGAATAGAACAGCCTGACTTTAGTTTACAGCAAGGACATTCCCATAAGAAATATACCGAAGGAAATCGCGTTTGAGTATAAATAAAGGAAGCCGAGAGTTATGTAAATGCTGATACTTGATGACAAATCTGTGGATGAATACCTTTCGTTTAAAACAAAAATGAAGGAAATCGGCCGCGTAGTTTGGTCTGGCTGACTGACTTTCCTTTTCGTAGATTCTTTTAATAAATAAAAAGAAGATCAGCAGGCTACGTGGCAGAGTAGTCGCGTATTATTGTCTGCGAGTAGTGGGCTTCAAAATTCCGTCCCATCACGGTGCTTAAAATTCCTATGGCGATGAGGGATTCAGTAATAACACCGCCAATTTATTTTCTTACGTTTGTCGAGATGAACGAGTACACTTTTTTCGATTTTCCACGTGCTCGATGTAAAAGAAAACTCTAAGATACCTCCTCAGCAAAAATTTAGGAAACAAATTTTGCTCTTCATATAAAACGTATATTTAATTACTATACAATGTTATTCAAAAAACTAACGGCTCAAAATTAGCTAAAAGTTCTGTTTTAATGTCTTATTACTAACATCTTACTTACTAACTGTATCGTTCTTATCATAGAATCATGCACTGCCTCTCCACCATGAGAGTAGTACTTCTTTCCCTCATCAGTGCAGTCACTGTTCCGGAATTTACACAAAAGATTTGAGAATTCTATTGACAGAGGTAAATACGCCTTGCAAAGCAGGAGATGTGCTATGTTAATTGTTTGCACGACTACTTCCCTTTATTAGCAAGTGTTAAAATCTCTGCTGATTTATACAAGGTGTTCGGATGGTTCCCGTCACAAACTTCGAGGGCATGTAAAGGAGAGTGAACACAAAATATTTTGATAAGGTTCCTGTGATACGAAATATCATCCAGTGCCGTTAGGAGCACGCTTTATGTCTGACAAATGCAAGATATCTCTTCTGCTACAAGCTCTTTGCCTACCATATACTGTGAAGAGGTAGTACAGAAGAAAACAAGACAAAAATTTCAGTAAATATGTACTCTAAAATGCATTCATTTAAAAACAGTTTAATGCTAATTTCATTAGACAATTTGATGTTGTTTTGGCTTGTAGGACCTTGTTCCAAAATATGTAAAGAAAAGAGCTTTCAGTAAAAGACATTTGTGTCATGGTGTGTAACGTAAGAAAGAGCCCATAGCGTCACTGTATAACGTTCTGAACTTGGATTCCTTAGCAACAGATCATGCACTCACTGTTCTCTACATATCATCGAAGATTGAACAATATGAAATTAAAGGACGCATTTTACTATCATTCATTACATTGACAAAGATAGTAGGAATTGTAGGAGAATTGAATAGAGTAATGGAAATAATATAAGCTTCAATTAATGTTGAAGAGATACAAAACTGAAATAAAGAGTCTTGCAAAAATAAAAATAAAAATTAAAAAAAAAACGGGTTCGTGACCTTTAAAAATAAATACAGGCGTCAGGCAAGGCGATGGTTTATCCCCCACTCCTTTTCAACTGATTTAGTAAGAAGTTGGAACGAAAAACTGAAAGAATCCTAAATATTGCCACTTGTGCTGGGGAAAAAGGACAACGGTATTGCAATAAATTGTCTAGCATATGCAAATGACTTTGTCACACTTTCATGAAGCCTTACAGATGCAGCAATGCAAGTCAATCACCTTGAAAAGACAACCAACTTGTCAGGCTTGAGACTCTCTGCCGAGAAAACAAATTTTTCTACGAATATAAAAACTTCCTCGAAATTTTTAGTAGCAGATGTTGGTCAAATAGAAAAGGTAAAGAAATTAAGATATTTTGTTGAGACTGTTCAAGAAAATGGCTTAAAAAATCTGCTATAGAGGAGAGGATACAAAAAATGGAAAGGGCTTCTGGTATAACTAAGAATACTTACAACAAAAAGTACTTATCAACAAAATTTAAAATAAATCACTATAACCAGTAGTGAAACCAGACTGCCTGTATGCCAGGGAATGTCTAGCACTGAACTATAAGGCTGGTAAATTAGAAATGTTAGAAGGAGGAATTATAAGGATAATATGAGTCCCTCTAAGAATGACATTTGGAAATTAAGAAGCAACAATGAAATTTACCAGAACATAGACAACATATCAGAGGCAATAAGAAAAAGGAGATTGCTATTTCCTAGACACTTTTACAGAATTGATGCAATAGACTAATAAACGAATTTTCAAGTACCTTTGGGAAAAGAACTCAATTACCACCTGGTTTCAAGAAGTCAAGAAAGACCAACAAGGAACATCGTTCGTGAAGGAGAATTAATAGAAAGAAAGACTTACAAATGGAAGGATTACTAAGGAGAAAGGAAAAGTAAATGGGCAGTAAGTGGACTAAGACAGGAAAACGAAGCACAGTTAAATAATCAAAGAATATTGTAAGAAAAGGAAAAAACAACTAAGAAGGAAGAAATGAAATTGTAACATGGTCGTAACGCAAGAAGAAGATTCGCTTTTCTCTACAAAAATAGTTGAGGTATAAAAATGCAGAAAGTGAGCTAATCCAAACAGATACTCGTTGAAAGACATAAAAGCTTGGTCTAAAATTGCAAAGTATTACATCACGACACTGAATACTGAACTACCATCATTGTTTTAAGTAACAAGGGGTTCTGTTCTGAAACTACGAGATACACAGTCGATGGCATCTTTCATCCCAGAGGATTAGCTTTCATTTCACGTTGCTTTCACACCAACAAAAGGTGCAGATTCCGATGAAAATTGTTAAGGAATTAAGTATTAGACAAATACTTTTATAACCCATACTCTTCACATGTTTTGACGATCATCCTTTTTATAACACCAGTATATGGTTTTGATGATGAAGATATGTGATGAAAAATATTAGGAGATATCTTTTTGCGTATTACATTTTCTTGTTATTACTAATTTGTTTTCTAAACTAAAAAACTAGAGAGCAAAATAACATTTTATACGTCTTTAGCACAGAGAATGAGCACAATGTCACAGAAGACGGCGTACGTGCTTTAGCGGCGCGTGGCAACTAGGCTATACTAAGAGGCGACTGCTTACGTAAATGCCTCATTAGAGGGCCACACTGGCCTCCACTGGCAGCAATGGCAGAGCCCGCGAGCAATGGCGGACCAGTCTCTCTTCTGTCCATCTAGCGTACATCTACGGGGTGTACCAAGACGATTTGGCTTTCTCAAACTAGTGTAACCTGTCAGAACCGTTCTATCATTTCTTTTACCTCCTAATTTACCTATTTCTTACACAAAATTTATATAACTTATTTTTTTCTACGTATGTTTACACTTTTAAAATATCTATTACTTTGTCAATTCACTTGTACTTCTATCTGAGGAGTTCTTTAAGGTTGGATTGCATAAAAGGTGCTATCCCAGTTTTTCTTGGGTTCAGTAAAGGTTATTGAAGTACTCATTAAAACACACGTAGGGTAAGGTTGGGCCAAACGGACAGAACGTAAGCAAATGTGGTGTATTAACCTCGCTGAAGTTGGCAACACCGCTCTTGTGACTCAGATTGTTGCAGTGTAGTGTATAGGAGTGATTGTGATAAGTATTGTTTGAAATAACCTCTTCAGAACGTCCTTCTGGTTTGTAAACTAACGCAGGTAAGCAACATATGACTTTTTTCATAATATTGTTCGGGAAATAAGGGTTGTTGGTATTTCAATGAATTTACGGAGGTTCTATCCTGGCCCGGTGGCTGGCTGCTGCTTCCCTCCACGTGCCAGTATGGCAATATACCTTGGTGGTGCCATCCGTTGTATTTTTACGGCTCTAATTCAAATATTGCTCAGTTGGGGGCAGACGGACGCTTGTTCGTGGGGGCAAACGGACACATTAGTTTTTTCTTAATAAAACAATTATGGAGGTGTAGCAAATATCTTTAACTGACTAATAATTTAATTTTTAGTGAATCTCAATAGTTGTGACTGAATACTGTTCTTATTTACATAATGGTCCGTAATTGTAAAAGGAACACAGATAGAACGCCGCAGCCAACAGTGTACATCTATTGTGTTTGCCCCCACACAGTCCTCACAGGCTACAGCCCCTTGACGTCTCTTTTTTTGTTTCACTAAAAACATTTTATAATAAAGCCTGCAGGTTGTACGTCAGAAGAAATCTAGGGAAAGCAATTGATGAAGTGGCATTTGGAGCTGTTTTTGCTGAAGCATGGAACCGTGCAGCTACAGTCGGGAACGCTGTAAATGTCTTCAGTGCTTGTAGGATTCATCCCTTCAACCCCAATCGCTTGCCTGAGCACGGGTTTGCTCCCACAACTGTGCATTAAGACCCCACTAATAATTCAGTAGGAAATCCTGAGAATCAAACAGCAGATGTGCAGATGACAACTGTACCAGGAAACAGGCCCAATCGAGTGGCGGAACTGCAACCACAGCCAACAACAAGGGTCACCAAACATGCTGCAAATGAGGTATACCATCGGCTTCAGGATCTGCCAAAAACAAACATCCATTCTGACAGATCCTAGTTTTATTTCTGATCTAAAAGAGAAAAAGGCCAGGGCGGCAAACAAGAAGGCAGCGAACAATACCAAATGCGATAACCGTAAGAATGATAGGTGCAATGTGTGTAAAAAACTATACAAACACGGTGGGTGTAGTGTCTAGTCTGTTCCTTCTCATTTCATGTTGTGTGTGTTCCAAATGGAGTGTACGTTTGCCCCTATAGTTGGGGGCAAACGGACATTAGCGCACGATCCATTTGTGTCAATTATCCTGGGCTGAAAATAAAATTTAAAAATTAATTAAATATGTATTACTTTCACATAAGGTATAAGCTTCTTAGTGATATAAAATAAACTTCTGGAATTAGATTTTTTAATAGTTATTTTAAAAAAATCTACTTAGTGTATCCGTTTGCCCCATCCTTATCCTATTACTGTTCTTCCTAACTGGAATAATAATTACTCATTTAGAACAAGTTCAAGAGTAGATGAAATGCTGCAAGGATACCAAAATGTCAAAATAATACTAAAGGGAACAAAGTTTTCCTTCATTAAGTATACACGCGAATCTAGGAGATTAAATACGGTATATAAATATTGCAAGAATCCGGTCGCTACAACCGGTGTCGCAACAGTGACAAGCTTTGCAGTAGTCCGTTTGAGATCCATTCAAATCCAAAACTATGATTTGTCTACCTCTGTGTTTCAAACGCTGAAATTTATAGCAATTTTAATTAGTTTTACATTTTTGTTCCAGTTTTAAGTAGGACTACTTTCAATGTCACTAGTCACTTTTCTTTTTAAGCTTCTCATATTTCAACTCACAGAAATTAACATAAACAGTAGGTTCCGTAAGTTCTGTGAATTCAGTACAAAATAGTTTAAAAATTTTGTCGTCGTATTAATCAGAGGCTCTGGAACTCGTTGCTAAGCTTCAACTGAAATGATATGCAGAATCACCGTCTCATTCCAAATTAAATGTCCACTACAGTTTTCTAGAGCTAAACCAGAAAAATACTTTGGTATTAGAGGACTGGTGTCCATGTAGAAACTGTCGCATTAGGCCACTAATGTGGACCGGAAAACAACGAAAAATCATTAATAAGCATTGTTGCATTTTAACGCATAGCTTACTATTTGTGGGACAAACAAGTGTGTCAAACATAGTCTACGTTATGGGCTGATAATAGCATATCTAGGGCGCATTCCTTGGCTGCTGAATACGTTATTCCCGGCGTTTTCTGCATTCTTTTAAATAAACGCACGAGATGGTTCCCCATTTCCAGTTCGGTAACTAATCACACAAACAGTTAAAACACCAGAATGAAAAATGCTCCTGTCACAACACAAGGCAACGATAATATGTCCTGGCCAGAGTTAAAGACGTTCATAGAGAAGAACTAGCTTATCGACTTATCTGACAGCTTCAAAAACATTTAATAAAAAAAAGATCTCGACAAATTTGCGCTTATAAATACTAACAATACTGACTTTAGCATAATATAGCACTTGTAACAATGTCATCTGCCACGTCATTTGGAATATGACATTACACGCCACTGAAGTTTAGGATACTTGCATCCCCCTCAGGGATACTTGCTATTACGGATGTACCACCCTCCCTAGCATATTGCACTGGGGAGTCGCCGTTAACTCGTAACGAACCGCGAATATATAAAGTCTTTTTCTACATTTTAAAAAATGTTCTTGAAACTGTGAGATAAGTGGAAAACCTACTTGTCCTCTGAATGTTTTGATCCTGCCCAGGACATATTCACCTTTTGTTGTGCTGTGATAGGAGCATTTTTCATTCTAGTTCCCAAATTTCGTTCTACCATAGATTTATTAGCTTATTGAAGAGGAGAGGCCTTGAAAAAATTAAAAATGCCCTCTTTAAGTTTGCTTTTTGTACTTATTTACTTAAAACCACACTGTAGTTAACATATAAATAACGGAACTATGAGTAACTGACAACTTATCAGGTTTTAATACAATCATTGCCTGGACCTCCAAGTCTCAAGCCGGACTAAACCATGATATCTCGATTACTTATAGTTAATATCATGATCATCGTCATCATAGTTTGATTATGCCCCTATGTTATCTGGAATATAGTCCTCCTTACAAAATTCGTCGATGACCCCCTTCTCAGTGCTAACATTAATATCTATTTTGATGTTAAACCTGTTATTTGAAGATCATTCTTGAATCCAAGTACTTTCTCTTTGGATTAACTCGATTCCTCTTACCCTATACTGCTGAACCCATGAATCTCTTAGGCAACCTTGCTTCTCCCATGCGTGTAACATAGACCCAAAATCTAAGCCTTTTCATCTATGGTGTTCAGTCCCGGTTTTACTTTGATTTTCTCATTTTAGGTGGTCAAGGTACCTGTAGTCATGAATCTTGGGAAAGGAACGTGTGGCCTAGTAAATGGTCCTGACAGTCAGGATACAAGTTAGGAATAAGATTAGGCATTTCGAAAATGTTCAAATGTTTGTTTAGTCTATGGGACTTAACTACGGGGTCATCAGTCCCTAAACTTACAAACTACTTATGAACTACTTACGAACTAGGACGGCACAAATATCCATGCCCGAGGGGGGATTCGATCCCCCGACCGTAGTGACCGTGCAGACCGTGACTGAGGCGCCTCAATCCCCGCGGCCACCGCGGCCGGCATTAGGCATTTCGGACACATTCTGAGTCATGGCCACCTTTGTGTTCAGAGAGCAAAGACTACCAAATGCAACCGTTAGGAGTTAAACCTAATAGGACCCAGGGTAAATAAGGATCGCTACCTGCCTCCAAGATGCCTTGATCGGCTGCTTGTAACAATCGGATAATTATTATACGATAAAAATAGTTATGACTTTATCCATTTATCTACCTTACCGCTAAGTTTTTACCAGTTCGTACATTTTTAAAGTGTAGAAATAACGTGGTTGAAAAATATATTTGATGCCTGTAAAATAAGGTCATAACTGTGTACATAAAATAGTGTCATTAACTGAGCATTAACTTTGACCAAATTGACGTCTTTTGCAAATATAATTGATAGATTCACATGATTTTCCTGAGCTCCATCTCTAGTTCGTCCTTCTAATTTCGTTTGTACGCCCCTATACTACAACATAGCTACAGTAATACGTGTTGTAATTGCCATAAATGGGTTCTGTTTCAAATTAAAGTAAGAAGTATTCAGCCCATAATCGTAGTAGAAAAACGAACCGAACACAAAGGCACTCAATAACTCGATTCTGCACTCGACTTTGTCAAACACATTTGTTACAGCGCTACCACACTGTGATGATTAAAAACAAAACAACAAAATTATTCGATTAACCATGAGTAATGTGTATCTACTTGCCTACCATCTTGGGATGCGAAATGATGAGACAAAGTAATAAAGTAATAGCCAAATCGATGACGGTTACACTGTCAGTATGTATGGATTTTATGAACGCCGTTTTCTCGTTATTTCAAACTACACTCAAAATAATTAACATAACAAAACTTTGTTCATTGTTGTTTGACAGATTACACAATTAAACTTCTCCAAGAACCATCTGAGTACGGATTATAAAAGAAATTCCGTGTTGATGTACGATTCGCGTTCGTGATTAAAAGTAGTGAATCGTCAGCTGTACAGTAGTCGTCAAGGATCAAGAGGTTATTAAAAATGCGGCAAAGGTAGGAGTTAATTAGTCCGGCCTGTAGAAGATCCATTATTTTAGGTACCAGGAGTAGTACAAACAGCTAAACACTATGGATCATAGCAACGGATACTTCTCTTTATTACCAGGCTGTTGCAGTTCAGTGACCAATGGCGAATATCTTTAAGATCAGATTCGTAAGGAAACAATACGATCACAATAATGCACTCAAAATTTTCTTGTCTCTGTGTATCAAACAAATGCTGAAATATCTTGCAAGGACATGTGTAAACCAAAGTGCATGTCTTTCGAGTATCTCTTCAGCCAGAAGCAGAGACTAATGTTGCGAAGCACAATGCTGTCACATGGAACAAAGATTGTGTCATCTACAAGACATGCTCTATGTAAATTGTAGTCCCTTATAGCTGGAATAATCTCCTAAACCTCTTAATTATGACTTCGTACGGTGGTTTTCAAACCAATTTTCGACTGATGACCGCTTTACTTTACTGCATGGCTGTCCTTACTTATTCTACTCTGAATCAGATGTATACATCACCGCCATAGTCGCACCCGTACAGGCAGCAGCAAAATAAGAGTATCACCATTTTAACATCGTATGCAAATGTCATGGACAGCCGTGGCAGAACAGCCGTGCGCACTAAGGCGCCCTGCTGCGGTGCGGGCGGCTGTTCGCCGTCGAGGTTTCGAGTCCTCCCTCGGGTGTGTGTGTTTGTGTTGTCATTAGTATAAGTTACTTTAAGTTAGTGTAAGTAGCTTGTAAACCTAGGGATGATGACCAACGTAGTTAAGTCCCTTAGATTTACAAATATTAGAACATTTTGTTATGGACAGAATTTGTGGTAAAGGACTCTATCTAACATCAGGTAAAAACAGAAAATACAGTATTTCCAGAATGTAACCGACTTAAAACTTTATGTAGTGCCAAGAGTGTTAGATTCAATACCAGTATGCATAATTTGCACACTTGCTGATGACATGATACTGGAAATATGCCCATGAATTATTCTGAAGTGTAAAACAGAACACTGTAGTATAGTACCATTTTCTATTTTCAGGAATTTTTACCTCCGTGTTTGTTAAGGAATACGTTAATATTTCAGTGTCCTTTGTCTGCACTACAAGAGAAACGTGACTGTTGTTTGTTATTTGCTCTGATTGGATAAATGGTTCGATATTTTCGTAAGAAACAGTAGAGACTGTTTTTTACTCTAGAGACACATTTCTCGAGTGAATATTTACGTTTTTTCGGAAATCACAGATCATTATAACGAACGCTGTGTTTAGATTTTCGGCTGAGATGGCGAGTGTCCAGAAAGCTGAAACAGTTTTGTTTCCAGATGAAACTAGTAGCGTATATTTTTTAAATTTAATTTCTATTTATTTATTCATCTTTTTATCGCAAAGTGTATTTACTATCGCTGATCCTCAATCGTAACATTCAACGGATGCTTGGTTGTCGTGAGTTGATGACATATGTTTTCGCGATGCACTCTATTTATTAGCATTAGTATGCGTTGCGAAGACGTGCTCGTATCGTTTAAAACGCAGCACGCTAGCTTACGAGACCAGGAGCTGAGGCAGATAACAGGTCGATTACGCGCGTCGGATTAACGATTGTTGATCTGGTGCACCAGCTAGCTTTTAAGTAGATTTTCAGATTGGTTAAGGCTAATTTCTGTGTTCATCCTCACTCTATGTCTCAGAAAATAAGATACAGACAAAGAATTTACACGATTGACAGACAGATAAAATGTTCAAATGTTTGTTAAGCTTATGGGACTTAACTACGGGGTCATCAGCCCCTAAACTTACAAACTACTTATGTACTACTTACGAACTAGGACGGCACAAATATCCATGCCCGAGGGGGGATTCGAACCCCCGACCGTAGTGGCCGTGCAGACCGTGACTGGAGCGCCTCAGTCCCCTCGGCCACCGCGGCCGGCAGACAGATGAGTCACACGATATCTGTCCCTTGCGGTAACTGATGATTGTGGCGTTAGGAAGCGCATTCGGTTTAAATAGTTGAATAAAATAATTCGACAATTTTTTTTTTATTTATTTATTTTTTTTTTTTTTTTTTTTTTTTTTTTTTTTTTTTTTTTTTTTTTTGAAAAACGGAAATTGAATACTGATGTTGTATGTTCGATGTATTTGTTTGATCGATAAACTACCTTCTAGGAGCATCTTTTGTTTAGTCTACAATTTAATGCCAAATAAAGACAGTCAAAGAGAAACAGACTGATTCCCTTCTCAAATTGAGTTCAATGAAGCCGTTCAATTCTCTCTTCAGTTACAATATATTGCAGAGTTTTCATAACTGAAAATTTCTTTAAATTGTACATGAATTATTTCGTTGGACTCTTTCTTCGAATTATTGGCAGCTATATCATTACTTAAAAGGGGGAATCTGTTTTGCAAACAAGAAAGAGTGCACAAATATAAGTCCATTGTGAAAATGTACTGAATGTAACTTCGTCACACGCATTACTTACGTTTTGAAATGTGTGAAAAAGATGATGAATATACGGTTAAGAGCAATTATACTATTCAAGCATTAGATGTTTTAGAAAAATGCTGCTCAATCTACAAAACACTTCAACTTTACATTTAAGCACTTCGACGGCAAAACCTTAAATTACAACGAGAGAGAATGTTAGTTGTAATTATGTTTTTCGAGTACATAGAGCTGTAATCGTATATTTGGATTAGAATATCAGTTTGTCTCACAATTCATGCTCCCACCGTTATTCAGAACAGTGAACATGGCAATTAGTACCTCTGGCAACAGCAAGTGCTGGATTTGCTTCGTATCGATGTTACAAACCAGTAAATTTTGTAGATGGCCTGATATTGAAGGCATATGCACTGTTCCAAAAAATCATTTCGTTAAATATTACTTTCATTGGTTTCTTAAACCGCCACATTTCACAAATCGACCATCAGCATACGGAAAACACAGTGGGAGTAAGTTTCAACATTAATTAAATTTATTAACAAGCCACTTTGATCATTTCTCTTCGCGACAGTAAACGTAATAATTTTCACATTACCTTTCCTCTAAAAATGGAAAGACAAGGGATAAACAATTTACAGCAGAGAGATGGAATACACTCAATACCGGTTAAGCAAATTTAAATCTTTATTTAATTATATTTGAGGTAGTTTTCAGGGACCTTTAATCTGTCATTAGACTACTTTCGGAGAGGGTTATTTTATCTATAACTCAGAAACACACCGTATACTAGTACAGTAATTCTGAAAGCCTGAGATCAGAGACAGGCGTGGGCAGTTTACACTTAATGTACTCGTAAATAAGTGGTCAGTCTGATGTGTGAGGAGGTATCAAGTCTCGAGATGAGCACAGAAGCTTCTAGGGTTGAAGATAAAGTTACTACATAGAGTGACATTACAATACAAAATAAATAGAAGATAACTGTAAAGTGCGACTGGAATCAGTGATGGCGGTGGTAGCAGAAGCAGAATTATCAGTAGTAGTAGAGTATTTAGGAATAAAAAATGAAAAACAACTGAGAACTGGTTCAGACGATTAACAAGATTTAAAATCGTCAATTATCGTATTGCAGAACTTCGTGAAAAGAACTTTGTACACCTTTTACCAAGCACTACCAAAAATATGTATAGATGAATGTTTCTGTACGTTTCTTCTTAAAGATCAGTGCATTAGATCCGTCACTGGATATTTTTCGTCGCGCAAGATATCAAACTCTAGTAGCAAATAATGGTGTGAATATGAAGTAGGGGCTTACAATTTAGATACCAAAAGCGTGCACAATTAGAAGAGTCGAACAGCATAGCACTGCCCCCAATTTCGTCTCGTGTAGTGACTACAATCAGAGAAACTAGTCTTGTAAATGACGTACGTTTAAAGAAAATAAATGGAAGACTGTTTGTATTGCAGTTTGCGCGTTTCCCCTCTTTTTAATTTTGTAACGTCTTCATTGTCGATTTTTAATTTGTTTCTATATTAATAATGAGAATGTAAATCCGTCGTGACTGTCAATGTGTTTGTACACAATGATACACGAATTTTTACAGGTTTTCACAGATAACTTACGCTTAGTTTTGGCCTACATATAAACATTATTTCATAAAAGTCGGATCAAGAAAACAAAGGGTATTGTAATGAAACGTTTTAGGAGATTCCTGACGTTAGTACTTAGGATTTTTGCCGTGGTCAAGACTAGTGAGACTTGAATGACTTCAGAGTACCAACGATTTGATTCTGGATTACGAAGTTTAAGTAATCCATATCTTTGTTCTTAGCTGACAAAATTGCTCGCTCACTCAACAATTTGTAATTTTTGTGATAAGCAATGATATTTGTGAACAGTTTGGAGATGCGCTTTCTTCTGGTGGTACTAAATTACAAAAATTCGCAGTAAATGAAATCAATCCACTCGATTCGTCAACAGGTACACGGCCATTGCCGATAGTCATTAATTGTTTGGAGAAGTCTTGAGCGGATGCATCGTTCAGCAATGTAGCTCTCATGTTTGCTGCCAGCTCAATTTACTTTACATAAGCGCCATCAGCAGGAGTCGATCTTGGAATCACTGGCAGTGTTTGGCGAAAATCGCCAGATAATAAAACCATTGCACCTGCAGAACACATCGAGACGTTGCTAACGTCTTTCAATGTTCATTCAAGTGCTTTCGATGCGCGTTTGTGCGCCATTTTGCATTCGTCCCAGACGTTGATTTTAGATGCCACGAAAACTTTAGCCATTGCCGGGTTTTTGACATTGTGACATGTCGGTTTTCAGTAGTTTGAAGGTTTAACGGTAATTCTAACGCCGCCTCTCTCTCTTCTTGTATTTGGGAAGAACGAAGTCGGGCTATACAAACACGGCGCTCTTCTCGCGCGATTTCTCGTTCTTCTTCAGTGGATTGATTTGAAATGTTCCGAAGCGTAATTGCATTGCGGCTATGCTGGGAAAGATTAGGTCTCCCTCTACACGGCTTTGTTAGTAATAACACTCGCACAATACACACAACGATAACGTGTATACGCTTCTTACAAAACAAATCGCACGAAAAATGAAACAAATACAAATAAAATGCTGTAAAGTCCTACGTTATCATCTAGGCAAAGCTCATGATACCTAAACGCTGGGTAACAAACACATGCTGGAATATTAGCAAATTGAACTTTAAAATGTTTAGTGTGTATGTATTGGCGCAAATTGAAAACATTTCAAACAGTACCTCATTCATCCTTCTACGATTAGTTTATGTCGAAAAAAGTGTATACTGACTTGGGAAATAATATGAATGAATAATTTTTTTTATACTTTTTTCTGTGAATTTTACCGATGTGTTACTAGTTATTCTGCTATTCATTAAATTCGGTCGAGCTCTTCCTCAGTTATAAATGGTGAAACAAACCCGACTTCCTTTTATTTATTTACGTATTGGCTAGAAAAAAAAACGGATTTACTGACAAAGTGAACACATAAAGATTCTTTTTACACTGTTCAAACCGAAATACAAATAGAAATGCAATTACCCTACCATTCAGCTGCACCAGACGAATCGCATGTCCAAGAACACAGAAGCAAGCGAAGAACAGCGGGAAACATAGAAATGGCGAAATCTGAGACTTTCCTTCTTTCCACGCACCATTAGTCAATGGGACTTAAAAGGGAGAATATGAGAGGTAACCTCAGCCACACCAGGGTACTGTAGTTGTGAACATAGATGCGGACACGTCGCAGAATACGAATAATCTTGTACTTTCTGTTAGCAATTCCGATCTCCGCGTACCCCCTGCACCCCGTAAAGCGGCTTCGTATCAGATCTAGCGTAGCAGTACTTGTCTGTCTGGAGAGTTATCAAAGCTACACGTGGTGACAGCGCAGGAGATAAGACACTTGAAGACGCTTGGAATGGGATCCACTCCTGACTGTTAGGCACATTGCACAACTCCTGTGAACGGGACTTGCCTAACGACCACTGGAGTATAGTTTGGACGGCTATTATAACAGCTGCTAAGAGGTGAAAAGCGGCAAAGCCTTCCCAGAATCAACCTTTCTCACTAAATCACGCGTTTCACTGAACGCTTTTCCAACTGAGAAATCAAATTCTCGATTTGTCCGAGAACACTCATGTTACAAGTAAAGACAACGTCGCCGATACAATATGATATCTATCTACGACACTCCGTCGTATTATTAGTGTCATGAATTACAACGAAAATAGAAAAAAGAGGTAAATGCTTGTGTGGTTACTAACCAATTATGTTGGGTATTCGTCCAACCATATATTTTTATTTGGCGCCCATTTACAGTATAATACCGAGACAGATAGGTAATTGTTTGGTTCTACGCCCAGAAAACAGTGCATTTAAAACATTCGCTCGAGGAAACTGCTGTGTTGTGCTTGTCCATTTGCAGAACAGTACGCGATTCAGCATCTTACTAGCAATAATATACAACCTGCTGTGAGAGACCAGTCAAAACAAACTATGTAGACGAGAGAAAACAGGAAGTGTAGTTAAATTGACCCACGTTGCAGGAAGCATCAGAAACTGTAGTCGATATCAGGGTGAGGCACTTAAAACTGTTTTTCGGAAAAATACAAAACGAATTAAAGAATTTAATAAATATTGCAATAGAAGTCGTACAACTCGAAGAGAGAAACCCATTAATAAAAAGATCGCCCTCCCTGCTCCACCCTGGAGTCGGGAGACCGGGAGGGGAATGACTCTGAAATCTTAAATAACAACCCCTATTTCTTATTGCAGATTTGGATTCTCCATGAAAAAATACGTAATTATTGAATGAAACATTTTTTCGTTTCATGATAGATGGCGTTGTAATCGTCAAAAATGAAAATGAGTTGAAAATTGTTGAAAAATGAAACTGAGTCGATAATTGTTGAAAAACTATATTATTTCAACAGATACATATCAGATTAGGAAAATCAAAATACAGTTTGTGACACCTCCCACAACGGATGCAGAGAGAGAGGACATAATTTCATCGTACTTCGAGGTACATAAACTATTTCTTCGAGATATTACCCTTTTTCAACAACTATAGACATATTTTTATTTTTACCGATTGAGCGCCATCTATTATGAAACGGAAAAAAGGTTGATACGAAAGTAACATTTTTTTCTGTAGAATCGAAGTCTGCAATAAAAAATTGGGAGTTCTAATTTGAGATTTGAAAGTCATCTTTTCTCCGGCTCACAGGGTCGATGTGGGGATCTAGCTTTTTGTTAATGGTTGTCCCTCTTCGAGGTGATCAACTTTTACTACATCTTTTTTTAATCCGATTTGTATTTTTCCAAATATTCTGAAAAACAGTTTTTTAAGTGTCTCACTGTATAATAAGTACATGCGAAAAATTTTTACAGAAAGTAATAGTTCAGAAAAATAAATTCAAGTATTTGAAGTATGTGTTTAGGTATTTTTTCACCTTTTTGTTGCTTCACTGTCCTATGGCTTAATTACTTCATTAGAAGTCGTAGCTGCAGACGGAAATCGCTGTACTGACTTGAAACGATTCTGGATATTAAGAAATTAGTCGTTATGTTTCTTTAAAACGTTCCTTATATTGTTTCTAATGTTCCTTTTCTAACTTTGTAGACACTTGTATGGAATTCGGAGTCAGTCAATATAACATATAGAAAATGGAGAATTGCTCACGGGATCCTTGTCTGATTATAGAACAGAAACGAAATTAAATTTGTTCGTCGATATGTATTATTCTTTACCAACGATAAGACAATCCAGTGATATATATTTAGCTTCAGTGGTGCGTTTTATATCTCAAATACACATATCAAAGACAAATTCAAATTTCTTTCCTTACTATTAGATTTCTTATACTCCTGCCCTGTGACAGAATAAGTCGTAGAAATTAAGCGTTACGTGTATTCTCTCTACGCTTTACATCTACTCTTTTGATGATTACTTTATAACATGAAGTTCTGAAAAATGTCACGCCTTTCTACATATTAAGTTTAATGAGATTATCCAATCCCGTATAGTAGGCGTCGCAGTACTATCTAATACAAAGTCGAACATTCCCGAGAAGTCTGGGTTTACACAAACAATGCTGTTAGCAGTATCAGACGGGAGAGTCACATTCGCATTTCGCTTAAGCCACTATCTGATAGCCGTGGTGGAATGGCCAAACGCTGTAAGGCGCCTCGCTGCGGAGAGCGTGGTTGCTCCCCGTCGGAGGTTCGAGTCCTCCTTCGGGCATGGGCGCGTGTGTGTGTGTGTGTTGTCTTTAGGTTAGTTTATGTAGTTTGTGCACCTAGTGAGTGATAACCTCAGTAATTAAGTCACATAGATTTACAGACATTTGAACTCTATCTGACTACAGGGAATTGTCCTGGAATGAATTACAGAAATTCAAACGAGACACGATAAATCGTACCACAGCATACCGAGGCATTTGTTTTCAATCTATTTCATTGTTGCATCATCACGGTGTTCCTGAAGGAGGGAAATATGCAGTGTGTACAGGAAAGAAAGAGAATAATAAGAAGGAAAGCAAAGGAATGGAAACACACATACAATCTTCCTTTTCTATTCGAGCTGTGTCTGAACGTATAAATTTGGAAAATACAGGGGATTCGGACATTGGATTAAAATTCAGGGTGAAATCAAATGACCGATACGATTTTCTGAAGATCTGCTATCTTCAGTTGAAATGATGGTTCAGCTTAGTAGAGAATATGGATTGACCATTATTCAAAGAAAGACAAAACTTATAAAGTGTTACAGAAATGACTTTAGCGACACCGCCAGCATCCAAAAGCGAAAATTGGGGGCTGCGTAGTAGACAGAGTGGAGTAACTCTGCTATCTTGGAAGGAACATAGCGTATGATGGGCGAAGCAAAGACGAAAAAATATGTAAATTACACGGGAAGAGAGACAGAGAGCATTCTACGAAAA
Organism: Locusta migratoria; assembly: GCA_026315105.1. NCBI lineage: Eukaryota > Metazoa > Arthropoda > Insecta > Orthoptera > Acrididae > Locusta > Locusta migratoria. The sequence continues at coordinate 275,062,921 of CM048747.1, forward strand.
AAAAGCCCTCTGAAAACGTACTTCCAGCAGAGGGAGTTTGTGGAAGCAAATCATTTGCTGTGTTAAGCCAGTAAAGGAGACAGTTGAATTCTACAGAAAGATTAAAGTTAAATGAACTGGTAAGAAATGAAGAGATTCTACGCAGAAGTGGCAAAGATAGGAATTGGGCTATTCCATATTAAATCGAACGAAAAATGAGGAAATTGACCCCGTATTTAAAAAAAAATTATTATATTCAACATGTGCTAATTAATGGAAAAGAAAACAACTGTCATGAATTTGTCCCTTACATGATTACAATTTTCGAGTTAAAATTCCGTGAAGTTAGCGTTACTTTCCGACCGTGATAGTTTGTGTGCTGTGTAACTGAAGAACCTCATATCGGATTTCAGTGAATTACGGTTAATTTTGAAGCTGAATATGTAAAGTTGATGTAGAAACATAACAATAACATGACAACAATTAATTCATTGTTGTAAAACCAATTTTCATTTATTAAAATAAATGCATTTTTCATAAGGATTAAACTGACATAGACTTGAACTCCTCTTTATTACGCGTTGATTTCCGTTTTAAGTACTATGGAGTCCCTTATCTTCAACGTGGAAGAAAATAATTGAGTAATAAATACGTGAACTCGCGCTGCGCTTACAAGTGACACTGCGGCCGACTCCCGTCCACCACTCAAACAGGGGAAGACGTCTCACATATGGATGCAGTCAAAAGGGGTCTTAAGGACCGACCAGTTGCATACAACACAGCGTTGCACAGTCGGCGTAATATAATGTAACGCCACCGGCAAATTTGGCGCATTTTCTAGATACATTTTTGGCTCTCTATTCAAGACACTATAAAACTGTTTACTAACACTATTTTAAATGAAATGCTGACCAATATGTCATATATTTTATTCCAGTTAAAAATGCATTTTATCAATGATGAGAAGTACTTGATGTTTAAATTCTAAAAATACCGCATAAATACCATGTCAATCTATACAATAGTGTTTTCACGTTGTAATTTATTTGAAAATGTTACTTTGAAAAGTTTCTGAGCTATGCGTGCCATATTCGCGTCGTTTCACGAAATTACGTTACTTTCGCTCCTAAAAAAACAACCGGAAGTGTCTGGGTATCACATCTGTCTGTTTGTCAAAGATATGAACGTCTACTTTCTATGGCAGAAAAATGAAAGCCTACAAAAACTGCAAGGTTTCGTGCTGTCCGAATTGAAATGGAATGGGCCATATCTGGAACGCGTTATGTACAGGGAAATTTGGGATAACAGCCCCAGAGGAAAACAATAGAGACCTAACGGGGGAGGGACAGATATTGCAAAATATTAAGCACATTGGGTCTTGGTGCTGCTCTGAAATGAGGTGTCAGCGCGAGAGAGAATGGACGGTCAGAAGACTGATGACACACGCAGGAAAGTAGGCTCTCACTGAACAATTTTGTTAACGCTCTGAGAACTGGAGAAGTGTTTGTTACCTCTAACAGGAGACTACATCGATTCGGCACCCAATGTACGCGATTTATATACCATACTTTAGTATGCTCATCTCTCCAAGATCACAAGCAACCTATAAAAATATGAAGCAGAATGAAAAATGCTCATTTCACAGCAGAGCAAAAGAGAAATGTGAACTGGCCTCAGTCGAAGGTGCGAAAGGTGAGAATTAGCGTCTCGGCTTATCTAGCTGCGCCAAATAAATATAAATTGAAAAAAACAACTTGACAGATTTCAGTATATGTAAAGTAATATGATTCATAATTCGAATCAAATCGGCAACTCCTATATCGTGCAAGACGGCGCTACATGCCACAGATGTGGGGAAGATGGTTGGTCGACTTCGATTTATTCAGAGAATTTTGGGAAGATTTTGGTTCATCCGTAGTAGAGACTGCATATAAAGCGACAGCATCTTGAGTAGTGCCCAAGTGTTTGGTTTATAGGAAGAGGTAGAAGCGCTGATATGAAACACTCAGCTGCAGAGTGAAAATATCATTCTGGAAACATCCCTTAGGCTGTGGCTAAGTCATGCCTTCACCATATCCTTTCTTCCAGGAGTGCTCCTTTTACAAATTTCGCAGGAGAACTTCTATGAAGCTTGAAAAGACGAGCTATTAGCGAAAGTAAGGCTGTGAGGACGGACCATGAAGCGTGCCGGTATAGCTCAGTCCGTAGAGCGCTTGCCCGCGAAAGGCAAAGGTCCCAGATTCGAGTCCCGGTTCCGGCCCACAGTTTTAATCCACCAGGAAAGTTTCACGGAGAATTGTTGTAGATGTAAACGTAGAGTAGGCACCAAACTGTAATCTAAAAGTTATACACTTGACCTGATAATTGTTTGTTTGTTTATCTATACGACCAAACTGCGTGGTCATCAGTCCGTAGCTTACAAAGTACTTAAACTAAGGTAAAATAAGCTAAGCACAACATACACACACACACACACACACACACACCCATGCCCTAGGGACGACTCGAACCTCCGACGGCGAGCAACCGCGCGCTTCGCAGCGAGGCGCCTTAGACCGCTCGGCTACTCCACCGCGGCACCTGATAATTGTGGACAACGTGTTTTGAGACCGCCAAGAGTGGTTATAAGCTCTTGAGATGTGATGGTGATTTCGGAATTATAAACTGTTCTTTGTTAATGGCTGAAAGATCCAATTAAGTGCCCTTGCATCCTTCTTCACACAGCTCCATGTGGATGCACAGTATAGGGGACAGATATCTCCGCTTGGAGAGCTAGTTTAGTGATTCCAGCAAACCCAGTTGCGAAATGAAATATTGCGCTAAGTGGAGTACCGTGTTTAATGCGTCAATGATTCAGCATCGTTGTTTACTCTAACAAGAATTATGTACCTCCATTAAGGAGTACATTCTGCTGTGGCTAGGACATTACCATCGGCTAAATGAAGTTAGCAGTGTTCCTAATCTAACATTTAACGTTTCTCCAAGCAAAAACAAATCTATAAATGGTTCTAGAACTATAAATAATAGTAAAAACACAGTTGAGAAACTTATTGCGAAAAGTTTTAGAGCTGAAATGCATATAAGGAACATTTGACAATTGTGAAGCAATTCTAACAGCTGGAGATAAAGTCAAGTCATTAAGGTAAAATGGCACATCACTTCAAGAAGAATATTAAACAGTACAGTTATTTATGTTGTACTATTAAGTACGAAGAAATTAATGTTAAAAGTCAGAATTTAGGCACTGAGAGGACACGTTCGTTTATTTTGACGAATTCTCAGATAAGCCTCCAGAAAATGTTAAAATTCTTACTTACATAAACTCAAGATCCTAAGAACAGTAACAGTGTAACGTAGGAATTAAGTAAGTAATGTTAACTGTACACACATAATTAACTCCAGGTTGATTCAGCGTTTAAAATTAGGCCCATCATAGAGAAAATCTCTGCGAAAGCATTTCTGCTGGAGTATTACTGGGATGACTCTTCTAGCTGATTTTCGGAAAACTGAAATTATAAATTATACATTTCAATTAACCCATTAGTGCTATAGAATTAAGAAGACGCCAGCTGAGAATAAACGCAACAACAAATTATACGCAACTTTACAAATTCAAAGTACAACATTACTGATTTACGTTTTTGTGTTTAAGGAAATATATTTCAGAAGTGTTTTATTCGGTAAAGTCTCGGATGGATCTGCTGAGTTATGCTGAAAGATTAGAGAGTAGTTAAAATTTCACGCAGCTATTTAAAAAAAAGGACACCATGGGCTTAATTTTGGTTTGCAACTTTTGGATCGCAGACGACAAAGGTGACAGAAGAAAAAATGTCAGTTAAAATTATTTTTCCCACGAGATACGTTATTACATGATACTATAATGTGTGTTGCTATATAATCATAACGCTAAGTAATGGTTCTCGAATTATGGAGTCTGTCTGCTGTCTTCTTCATACAACATATCTGCTTTATTTCACATTATGAACTATTCCTGTAACTCAAGTTCTTCCATTAAGAACGTTCACAGAAGTAGAATACCAAAAACAACTGAAAATATCCCCCGTGTTCATTTAGCTTGCAACAGCATACGATGTAGTTTGGAGCCAGAGCATGATAATGAAACTCATGAAAGTGATCACCTGCCAATCTGTTAATTATCCGGTCAAAGACAGACTCACAGGTACCTGACGTCATATGTTCTGTCATTCAGCCTTTATGTATCTGACATGTCTGAAACCATCTCACGGAACATTAGCTATTCCGACCATCTGCTACTGGTAATAAATTATGGAGATGCAGAGGCCTCTGACGACATCTTGGCGAAGGATCTAAAAATTATGAGGAAATTTAAAATTGGAACCTAGTGATATAAAGGCAGAGATCTCCTCCACATTCAGCAACAAGCTGATCATTGGAGAACTCAATATTTACTTTCAGAACAAACTACAATGCAGCAATCGGGATCCAAAATACGTCACCCTTGATATTCAGCTTCCATAATTATCTGCCATACACAGCTTCCATTCTTAGAACTGGCAACATCTTGCTAGATCTTGACAGCATTTCACGAAGGCAGCGAAATATTGTACACCGTTTTGGCTCAACATCAATCACGTTTACGTTTGTTACGTGTTGATTAAATTATTAAATGCAGTTGTTTAATCACGCATACTCATGCACAAAATATTGATAAAGGGAAATATTATGCTAGCGGATTCGACTCATTTTTAGCAGGTCGCTTGTGTACAACATAAAAGATCTTTGCCAACAACCTCTAGTTTTGAGAAAACAGCCCTTAAAGTTCAGGATGCGATACGAAGGGGACAATCCACAACTACTTGTTTCATTATATGAGGAAAGTCGGTCGCAAAATGGGCTGTCAATCCAGCCCTATTGATCGGGAATGGAGGCAGTTCTTCCCTCGCCACATGTAATGCGGTTATTTATGCTCCACGTATATCTAGGCAGACTAAACCCATTGAGTTTCACTGTTGGATCCTGAACTTTCAGGATGCCCTGTGTGGTGGAAATTATCCATTGATTCCGCCAGTAGTCTTTGAGATTGAAATTGTTGCATAGCAATTCGAAGCCGTCTGGGTAGGGCGCAGAGAGCACGACCGCGTGCATGCAGCAATGATCAGCTTTAAGTGCCGATAATAAATCATATTATCGTACTTATGTTCATTTTTCGGAAGTTAATTTTAATGTACTTCCGAAAAATGAACATTTTTAAACGTAAAACAAATCAGCATTTCACCAAATCTTCGGCAGGAACGATATTTTTACGCGAATATGACATTCAGTCGATTATCCTAATATTGTGAGTATATCTTCCTTCAATTTTTGTACGACAAATGTCATCCCCGTAGTTGTTCTAAAGACAGTGAAGAAGTGTAAACAGACTAAGTGAAAGAGCTTCTAAAACAAACGAGATTAATATTCATTTCCTATTAATGAAAATAGTTTGAAAAATTTATTTGCCTACGTTGTTTATTACCCTACTAACTCATATTTTTCTACCAATTACGATAGGAGAAAACAAAGAAAAAAGGAACCACTTCAGAATGCATTCAGGAATCCAACATGAGTTCTCTGCTCCCCAACCAGATAATACGGTGGCTTATGTACTACGGAGTTTACCTTATAGGTAGATAAAAAGCAATCGGAACAGGTTCCTTTATCTATTTCTAGGAAATTAAAGCACAAAATTATTAAGTGCATTAGAATTTTGTTTATAGTCCGTACTTAGTACCTACGAATGAATTATAGAAGCCGATCGGCAATGGCCGAGCCGTTCTGGGCGCCATGCCAGAGACTGCGAAGCCGCTCCCGCCAGAGGTTCAAGTCCTCCGTCGGGCATGGGTATGTGTGTTGTTCTTAGGTTAATTTAAATAGTTTGATCGCCGCGAGGGAGCGGCCGCGTGGTCTAAGGCATGATGCTGCGGACGCTCCTGGAGGAGATTCAAGTTTCCCTCGGGCATGGGTGTGAGTGTGGTCCTAAGTGTAAGTTAGTTTAAGTAGTTTGTAAGTCTAGGGACTGATGACCATAGCGGTTTGGTCCAATAGGCTTACAAACATTTGAACATTTGACTGATGACCACAGTAGTTTAGTCCCACTGATTTAAAAACATTTGAACATTAGAGTTATAGAAAGTAACTTGTTAAATATAGGCGAGTTAGTTTTGAAATTTGAAGGCTGATTTGTTAACGCCTTCTGTTTAAAAATGTTCAAATGTTTGTTAAGCTTATGGGACTTAACAACGGAGTCATTAGTCCCTAAACTTACAAACTACTTATGAACTACCTTATACTAAAGACAGCACAAACATCCATGCCCGATGGGAGATTCGAACCCCCGACGGGTAACGGCCTCGCGCATCGCAGCATAGCGCCTCAATGCGCTCGGCCGCTCCGCCGCGGCGTCTTCTGTTTAAGCTTCATGATTTCGTAATTTACACAACTGAAAATCGCGTTATATTTTCTTATAATTTTTACTGACGAACATGAGGCTTAACAATTCACGCGGAAAACCACTATTGGGGATTAGGAGCCTTAGCGGACGTAGTATACAAAATTGAGAAAAGAGCTCAATTTCGAAACTTCATTTCCGCTGGCATGTCAATGCCTATATAAAGAGGAAAACTGTTTAGCAATGCAAAACGTTGTACAGTTCTCAAACCTAGTATGCGTAAGTGAAGTCCGAGTTATACGCAACGGACACAGAAAGATATGTACTGCCTAACACATGTCCTACTAGTACTATCACAGCTTTCTGCTCTTCACAGCAGACGAACTACCACAAGCACTGCAACGCAAGATCACTCTCTTGTTCGAAAGAACTTAAAGAGTTCCGTGTTCTTTGAACACCAGCATTGTCAGCAATCGCATGCAGCACGAAGTGTTGGGAAACATCATATGCTGTTCACTAGAGAAAATGATTACTGAAGATCGCCTAAAAAATTTATGGAAACCGTATTTAGTTCGAGAAGTGTTGCTTAAATCAGAATACTGCATGAAATCCCTTACCCACTCCAATTATTCTTTACATCTCTAGCTTTCCTCCTAGTTTATAATGATTACATTTGTTGATAGCATACCAGTAATATGGATAACTAAAAAAAATCATTTTCATTTAGTTTTTTGCACATATGTAGCAACAAGTGAATAAAGATTTAAGACTCTTCGTCCACCTTCAGTCAAGACAACAAGAGGGGGAAGACTCACAGTATGTTGTAATGACTTTAACGAAATGTATAACTAGATATAGTACTACAAAATAATAGTATGAAATGGCACGAGGATCTGATTTAATAGTAGAGAGGGTGAATGGGAGACCGATTACTTAGACCACATTGAATTCACACACGAATTGGTTAAGTTCGTAGCCAGGTTGATAACATCCCACTCAAAAGCAAAACAGGGATGAACAGGGATCTTTAGATAAAGGCACAGCTCCTCTTACTGAATCTTTTTGTATAAAATTAGATCAAAGGAAATACTATCTAAGACGTAGTAAATATCGCGCACGGATCATTGTAGTGAGATAAAAAAGATTGAGGTACGTATGGAAGCATAGAGATCGTCATTTTCCGCTCAGTAAGGGACTAGATTAAACTAGAGAATGTACCTAACTATCCTCCGTTAGACACCGTCCTATCTGACCTCTTGATCTCGACGACCACCTGGATGCTGAACTTCAGGATGTTTATATTTCGTTTCTTGCCCAATTATAACAAGGCTGCTATGAAGTATTACAACAAAACTAAAAGAAAATACCTTTCAATTTCGCTCTCGTATCAGCCTAGTACGTCGTATATTGACATAAATTTTAAATCAAGAGGTGAGCAAGCAATTCTTTGTCAAGTAATAAATTATGGAAATTTGTTTGCCAGATTAAATTATGGCGGGCAATGCGAAATCTTAGGCAAAACATATGGCACTTCGCAGTTCAGTGCTGAAACACTAGACTTATACATCGAGGATATACAGAGCTCAATGGTATAATCTGTGTAGTATACAGAGCGACACAGCTGCCTCTTGTTATGAAGTTTTATGCAACCTCGCTAGGCTCTGGGCATGGGACATGCTTGCATTAAGAATAGACTGGAAGTACATACTTCGTCAGTTCGGCGTTAAATGCATTCTGTACTTCGCTGTAACCACTTTTTAAGGAATATTAATTCAGTTAAGTGGTGGAATAACATAAATAGATAATAGAGAGCACTTATATTTTGCGCACGGACTGTACCTCTTGCAAGGTGTGCTCAGAATCGTTTGCAAGATGAACTTACTGGACATTGTCACTGCAGTTTTCTTCCCCATATTTCTGTTCCGTGTTTGTCAGGTCTGCTGAAAAATCTACCCTTATTAGAATCACAAATAATTTCATTCACACACAACTTGCATAAAAAGACGACATTTCACGTAGTTCAAGTGCGTCAAAAATCAGATAAACACAAAAAGTAAATGCAATTCTCGTCCCGAAATGGAATGTCCCACTCGACACGCAAGACCTCTCTGCAACACTCGGTTTGCTCTTACCAACTACGCTACACTTCAGTCAGCACTATTTGTACAGTAAATTGTGTAGTAAACACGAAATGTTCACTAAGATTTATTCGTAACACAAATACACTGTGTTTCTAACAGTGTAGCGTGACGCGCAGCGCGAGGGCGCTAAACTTCGTAGCTACTTTCCGCTGGATCACCGTGTTTATGGACATATAGATTAGACCCACCCACCAGAACCTTTCAACAATCTCTGATTAACGATCGTACTCTAAATGGACTGATCAGGTAAAGAAACACGCAGAAAAAGCAAAGATCAATGAGAACGACGTCTACGATTAATTCAGATACTTAGTGACACACATGAACACTTTATCCCCCCCCCCTGAGACCAATAGATTAGGTGAGCTTAGATTAATACTTCTTCCATAGATTAAAAATACATCATAATGATATGGAACGTGTCAGTTTAGTAAAAGATAATATTATATTACATACATTTAAAAAATTGTAACTACTTTATTCATTTATGTTCGTAAAAGTAAAAATTTCTATGTAAAAATTCATCTACTGATTAGAACTTGACATTCAATAATTTCTTTCTATTTGTTTTTAATGCTAGTTGGCTATCTGTCAAGCATCTGATGTTATTTGGTAAGTGACCAAAGACTTTTGAGGCAGCATAATTCACGCCCTTCCCTGTCAAAGCTAGATTTAACCTTGAGTAGTGTAAATCATCCTTTCTCCTAGAGTTGTAGCTATGGACACTGCTATTATAAGCTACTGTGAAGATCCCTAGATCCTAAAATAAGTGTCTGCAAGATGATCTTAGAAGGGTTCAAGAAATTATTCTCATTACATGCTTTTGAGCAATTAATATCTTTTCCCTCAATAATGAATTACCTCGAAATAGGATGGCATATGAAAGTAATAATCCTAATAGCATAAGCTGCTGATTTCAAACGTTATAGTACATCATCAATGTGTTGTTTCCAATTCAATTTCTCATCAATGCCCACACCTAAAAACTTTGAATATCCTACCTTAGGATACTTAAATATTGGCAACACTGGTATGGAGACACTATGCAGTGGGATCTAGTATTGTCGCTGATAGCATACGTTGCTGACATACATAACCTTACCTCCGAGCAAATGGACTCGCCCGTCCCTCGTCACCGGCGTGCGCACAATCGAGGAAACCACAGCCACTTGTGAGCGAGCGGTCTAACGTAACGGTGTCACTACGTATCCGAAATATGAACAAAGGAGTTATATCAAGATTGAATGTACCAGAGGTCGTACAACACAACAGTGTCATCAAGGTCTTCAAGAGGCATGCTGGGAATCGGCATTACCGAACGGAACAGTGGTACGTTGGGTAAAAGCCTTCAACGAAGATCGGCAAACTGTGGCAGACATGCATCGGGCAGGTCGTCTTAGCGTCTCTGAAGAAGCAGTGCTGCGTTTGATTCCGTAGATGAAGGAACCACTTCGTAGCATTCACTTCAGAACTGTTCCAGAGATTCGACAGACAGTAGACAGGCTCCATTCGCAGCATCAACATAACAGGCCCTGCTAACCGTATACTACGCTTTACACACCGCTGGCAACGGATTCCAAACAACACTGGAGACTACTTTAAAATAGAGTAACAGGCGCAAACATGTAAAACTTTTGTATTGGTTGTGAATAAGTTCCAACCCTCGTCGAAACTTTCGTTCACAGACTATATTTATTAACGGGGTTATGTCTTTACCGTATGGAACTGTATATACTGTGATTTGTATAAGCTTAATTAGAGTCCATTATCAACATGTCTGTCAGTAAATGGACTAAAGAAAGAAAACAGACCCATTCATTGCAAAATAAAAATGCAATGGCGAAAAAAAAATCTTAAAAGAGTGAAAACATTCTGGTCTTCGAGTGACCGAAACAAACCAAAACCGAAACTGTAGTGTACTCAGATAAATACCGCACCACTTGTCACTTACATAAACTTTTATGTCAGTATGACTTGGAAGGTAGGTAGGAAGCTTGGAGTTTGACGTCCCGTCGACAGCGTGGTCATTAGAGACAGAGCTTACGCTCGGAAGGTTTGGGTAAGGATGTGGAAGGAAATCGGCCGTGCCTTTCAAACGAACCATCCCGGTATTTGCCTGGAGTGATTTAGGGAAATCACGGAAAACCTAAATCTGGATGGTCGGAGGTGATTTGAACCACCATCCTTCCGAATGCGAGTCCAGTGTGTTACGGCTGCGCCACCTCGCTCGGTCAGTATGACTTGTTTCGGGGCGACATTTACCCATTCTCAAGTAGTATAAAATTCGTCTGTCATTAAACAATGTCATTAATAAACCTCACCTTGACGAAGCGTATAAGCTGCAGATAATTTATTAATGAAGTTGCCTAACGACAGGCAAATTTTGTGGTTCTTGAGAATGGCAGGATATTATCACGAAACATGTCGTACTGACATAAAATTTCAAATGTTTGTAATCCCTAGACTTGCAAACTACTAACTTATACTAAGAATAACACACAAACACGCACACACATCCATGCTCGAGGGAGGACTCGAACCTCAGATGCAAGGGGCCGCGCAATCTGTATCGTGGCTCTCCAGACCACAAGGACAGATAAAATTTTATGTAAGTAACAACTGGTACGTTATTTGCCTCAATACTTGGACAATCAGTTGTACAATGACGTCAAAAGAGTAAAGCTGTTGTGATATTATATATTCGTAGGCTGCCGCTATAAATACTCAGATTCGTATAGCACTGCTGACAATGGTATCCTCTCTCCGTCTTGGAAGCATATATCACTCCCAAATGCGCGATAGAAACTACTCAGCGTCGCAATGAAACGTTCGCCCTGAGTCCATATATATATATATATATATATATATACGATGTGAAGTATTTGCTCTGATGCCGAATTCTTATTTGTGACAGATGTACACGGCAGAAGAAAAAGTATATGTACAAATCTTTGTAGTTATTAGAGGTAATATAAGAGAAGACGCACTTTCATTGTCTAAAACAAATGTAATAGGCGTACAGATTCTCCGCTAGGGATTCTTTAAAGTTTTGACGATTGAGTTCTCTGACCTTCACAGTTATTTTGACTGCTTCGTTTGTGAAGTGTTGCCATTGCAATCTGAACTGCAACACAATTACGTATTACTGCTATGAAGAGTAAATTGACAAAGTTACTAGCAGTGTTAACGTCCCTGGATAAACAATTACGTTATGATTGTTTATCTTATGTTGCGTGTACATGGAAGTTCCTGTTGATATGTTAATGTTGTTGATGGCTATTTACACAATGCAACAACCGAGCAACAACGCATGTCTATGCAGAACAATTTCGATGGAAGATGTTACGAAGTGACGTGACACTAGGGCTTGATGGCCGTTTTCTTGAAACATGTTCCCTCCGGCCAGCCCGATGGTAGTCTGGTAGACCTCATAGTCTGCGAACTGTTCAGTTTGAGGAAGCTGTGTTACACCGAATTGAGGACAAAATCATCATCCGAGGAACTAAGTACGAAAAATAATAATAATAATAATAATAATAATAATAATCTGTAGAGCGCCTTCCACGAGACGGGCCTGCATCCTTTCAAGATTCAGAAGGAACATGTCCACCAAGCTGATGACTTCCACCGAACGGTGGAATTCTGCCAGTAAACTTTCGTAACTTGTGAATGTGTATTTCGCTTACTGACAAGGATGAATTCATAGGGAAGAGAAGACCAAAACTGAGACAACAAAAGTGCTTAGGAAACCAATGTGTTCCACTGTCAGCATAGATGTACCATAAACGTATGAGCCGGTATTGTCCACGAACGTCTAAGACTCAACGAATCAGACTCGGTGTAGGAAGTTATGGTATATTCTTCCGTGAAGTACTACCGTAAATCTTGAAGAATGCCAGGCCCACCATACTTTTCCTTTGAAGTCAGACAACATTTACACAATGTTTTCTCCAACTGTTTAGTTTTCCAGTTTCAGCAGCTGAGGAACTGTAAACGTTGAGGTAATGGAGCACCAGCAGCAATTCTCAATGAAAGCCATACTGCAGATCGGTGTACCAGCGGCATTTGTTTCGCGTTATATTTTTCCTCTCATTAATCTACGTATTTGTAAACATAGTAAAGCAGTAGCGTCAAGAAACCTTCATTGACTCCTATCAAGAATAATTAGTCAGTCGCACCTGTGAAAGGTTTAACTAGTAATCTTCCTTTTCATCTTCTCTAAAGTCTATAAGGTTCGACATACGTAGTTTTTTTTATTTATTTATTTATTTTTTACATCTTGTACACTTGTTAGTTTACACGCCCACACCCACACAAAAGAATTAAATCAAAAATATTGGTGAAACCTTTAACTACAAAAGTACAATATTATTAACTTTTTAAGTATGTGGCTTCTTCTTACTTCGCAAGACTTGCATATATTATAGTACATGTACAATATCCTTAGATGTTCAGAATTGTGAAACGAGTTATTAAAAAATCATGATTTGGAAAAGAACACCCTTTCTCTCTGGAAATCACTCTGTACTCCATACTAATTACCTAAACCTCTGCTCGGAAAAAAAGATAACGTAAGTAGCTAGGTGCTTATGTTTATTACTTATTCTGTAGTATACATAATGTTGGCTGGTTTAAAGCAGCAAACTAGTTATTAACATAAAGTTAAACGCTTCACAAAGCTGAGGAAACCAGATCCTGCCTGAAAAATGGTTGTCTGAACAGCGAAAGGCTATGTTGGTTGTTATAGTGCTGGAACTGCTGTATTTTTTCGCCATAAAAATACGCCCTGTATCTTTTCTACAGTTCGTGTGAATGACATGTAACACACAAAAATACAAATGATGAAATGAACGTATTTTAATAGACGATGTTTTGAAGGAAACACGTCTCATAAATGTACTTTCTGTTCTCGGTAGTTCTTGTTAGCTATTTAAAAGAGTGAGGATCAAATGTTCAGATTTTTGTAAATCTATGGTACTTCTTTGGTCATCATTCCCTACGCTTACAGACTATTCAAACTACGTTAAACTAACCTAAGGATAACACATGCACCCATGCCTAAGGGAGGGCTCGAACCTCCAACAACTAACAATCGTGCGCTCCGTGCCAAGGCGCCTTAGAAAGCTCGGCCACTCACCGCGGCAAAACAATGAGGAATCAGATCAATAGATACGACAGTAAATAAAGAGGTCGTTACTTGTGTTTTTGCTGCCTGTGTTTTATTTACAGCTCACGTTAAAGAACTGTATCAATACGATTTATATATTTTTATATTTGTTGTAGGTGCTACCTTGTTGACTGGACAGCTTGACGTTGTCAAAGACGGTTAGAGCTCTCGGAATTTATTCCAATATCACTCTTTAAAGCATTCCAGAAACAATAATCTGTAAGGAAACGGGGGATTGATACTGGGGACCATGGAATAATACCGCCACGTGTCCAACACCCAGAATGTGTGGTAGTACTCACGTAGCGTCACAGTGGAATGTAATCGATTGCCACTCCGTGGGAAGTCCATCTTCAAAGCACTTCCACAACTTATAGTGAAGGTATTGCAGAATAAAAAATGTATTTCAGACAGAAGTATATAGCTATCCATCAAATACAGAGAGTACACTGGGATGGCGTTTCCTCTTCATAATGTTTGATAAATTTCACAAAGTATATCTGATGGAACTTAAAATTATTGCTTGGAGGAGGGGTGCATTGGAAAGAAAGAATCATAGAAAGCAGCTACTTCAGTAGTGTGTGAGAAGGAAGGAATGTTCTCATTGGGACTACGAATCAGTGGCGTGCTGCATTGGTCGGTACTGGTTCCGTAATACTGTATGAGTATTACATGTGACCATGATGTCGCATTGTACATCCAAAGCAGAAAAATAATTGACATTGTTGACGATACAAATATTAGAAAGAAATGTGTCATTAAAATGTATTGATAGGTTTCCTATACCCTAAAACTCAACTAACAAATAAACAGTTTGAACGATTCATACAAAGCAGTCTGTAGCGTAAACGAGACGACAATATTAGTACAACATGGGGGGAGGGGGGCGAGCGGACGATATTTAGTATCTAACGCACTCCAGTTCACTAGAAGTAATTTTTTTAATTTTATTTTTTATTTATTTTTTATCAGGGAGTCACTAGCGACCACAAATAAGGTACGAAAAATTACTCCTTTTCAGTTTCACTATCAGTTTAAATAGTAATGGCTGATTTATAGTCTGTATCTTCAAATGTCCTATACTCATCCTTAGTATTAAGTGCCGGCCGCGATGGCCGAGGGGACTGAGGCGCTGCAGTCACGGTCTGCACGGCCACTACGGTCGGGTGTTCGAATCCCCCCTCGGGCATGGATATTTGTGCCGTCCTTAGGATTAGCTAGTTCATAAGTAGTTTGTAAGTTTAGAGACTGATGACCCCGTAGTTAAGTCCCACAAGCTATACAAACATTTGAACATTTTAGTATTAAGTGGGTTCATCATGTTCCAATTAACAAATAACTTTATCATAACTGTAGCCTGTACCAGCAGAAAATAAGATAAGGATATAAAGTGAAGCGACAATTCTAGGAACCTGAAACCCTGTGCGATGAGTAAGACGATAGTGGTGTTTACCTAGGGAAATAGTGATGGCCCCTTTGACAGAAACCATTAAAAATGACAACAATCTTTCTGGAATATGTCGAAATAATTGCACATTAACAATAAGAGGCAATAAACAGCTTAAAAGAAAATAGAGGTAACTTGTACCTTGGATATAGACCTTTAAAACTATATTATTGACGTCAATGTCCAAAGATTTGCTGAACATTAGCATATTAACTTTAATTACAGGCAACTCACTTATGATACCTGGCATTAACAGGCGGGACACGTTTCGGTAATCAAAGTAGCATAATTTGGATGAAAAAGACAGCTAATTATTTATAATATTGCACACGTTGAATAAATGTAACAGTAGCTTAGTCACTTATTATTGAGTTTCTTAGATGATTTCCTTGGTGCCTCGATAAATGTGTAACAAGTAAACTGGCTACAAATAATAAATTCACTCATAAATGAACTGAATGTTTCTAAATTTTCCACATCAAATCTTTCGACGTGGACAGGGCGCTAACACAAGTACAAGTCGAAGATGGACTGTTTTTGTACAGTAGTAACAAACACGTGAAACATTCGGTTATACTGTTCATGGATGCTTGTTGAATGAGCGAGGACGATTTATCGTGGTTCCCGCATTTACTTCATATTTAGTCAATTGAAATGTGCTTACAATGGTGTCAAGTTCTGTAGTACATGCGAAACATACAGTACAGGCCACTCTTCACAGTCTTCTTCCATGTGTAGCGATTTTTTTTAATTGGCGCAAACAATAAAAAATGTAATGGCTGAAAAAATGTAGAACTGGAGCATGTTCCACACCCAGGGGATCAAAGTTAAAGACGGCAGAGGAACGTAGACTGATTAGTTTGAAATACGATAATGAAGGAACCAACCAATCCCTCGTAGTAAAATCTTAATATTAAGGAAAATGTTGAAAGAGTCGACACTATTGCGATGGTTGCATTACAATGCCACACAAATGTTTGCCAATACTTCCCAAATACACTTGATATTTCTCGCATACTGAGACAAGTATAAACGTACCTACTAAGTAGTGATACTATTGTTTCACCTGAGGCTTCTTAAACCAACGACATCGCGTAACGACACAGAAAAATACCACCACGGATACGATTCACATATGCTACCGTTTATTGTTCCTGGTGGTAGCCTTGCCAGCGTCGATGCAGAAACAACCATACTGTAGTTTCCAACCACATAACGGAAACACACTCAAGAGCTCATACTGCCTGAGACATTCATTTCAAGCTATTGTATTGGTTGCTTATCTTCACATACTCACATTTGAATATAACATGTCTTTTTGAAACCCTTACCAATTATTTGTGAAATAATATGGAAAAAATCATTTTCTGAGTTAGTGACTACATAAGATTTTTTATTTATTTATTTAACTTTTACCACTTTTAGTCAAATAAAATGAAAAAAAAAATCATTTTCTGAGTTAGTGACTATTCTGATATCTAACTTCCACCTAGTGCAAATTAGTAGGTGCGTATTTAGACCAGAAGGACGAGTATGTAACAGGAAACTCAGGGAAACATATAACTGCACCGTAATGTAAGCAAGGTTGCAGCCAAGTAACAAGTCGAGCGAAAGTAATGAATAATAGTTTAAAATTATAAAGATGTGATACACGATATTAAAGTGCATGAATTATTATAAGCACGGACACACTCTTTGAAATTATGAAGGTAGCAAATAAAGTTTAGGGATAAGAAATAAAATCTTTGTTATTTGTTGATGACACTGAAGTTCTGTCAGAGACGGTCAAGAGCAATTACTGAACAGAATCGATATCTTATTCGAAAGACGTTGAAAAATAAATATAAACAAAAGAAAAGCTAGGGTATGGAATGCAGTCCAATTAAATCAGTCGTTGCTGAGGAAGTTAGTTCAGAAAATGTGACCCTAAAAGTAGTAGATGATTTCAAATCTATCTGTGAAGCAAAATAATTGATGGACGACTTGGAGACTATTTAAAAATGCAAACTGGCCACAGCAAGAATATATATGTTTGAAAAAAAAGGTTGACTTCTAACATAAAAGTAAATGTTAGGAAGTCTTTTCTGAAGGTCTTTTTGTGGACTGTAACTAGTACGGAAGAGAAGCATGGATGATAAGCAATTCAGCCAAGAAGAGACGAGAATCTTTCCAAATGTGATGCTATACGATAACGATGAAAATTACGTGTCTAATTCAGTAACTTATCGGAAGGTATAAACTCTAACTGTGAAAATAATATTTGAAGCACGAATGAAAGAAAGGATTGGTTGACAAGACGCATTATGAGGCACGAAATAAATTACGTAATGGAAGGAAGTTTGAGCGGAACCCAAGACAGTAAACAGTTTCAAGTGGATATGGGTTGCGGTAGTTACGTTGAGATGATGCGGCCTGCACAGGGTGGACTAGCTTGGAGAGCTACAACAAACAAGAGTTTGGCAACAACAATAACAACAAATAAATTTTGAAAACTTACGAAAAATCAATAGAAAATGTTCGACTTATACAGTGCCACTGTTGTGTTTATGCTTTCTCCACACCAAGTTAGCTGCGTAGTTCACAACACAAGCACGTTAAACTTAGATGACACAACCTTTATTCTAATGAATTCTAATGATTTTCAATGAACATGTACCCCAGAGTTACTACAGACTGGTTTGATGCAGCTCTCCACCCCACTCTATCCTGAGCACGCCTCTTCATATTCTCACAACAACGGCAATCCACCACATCCATTGGAATCTGTTTACTGCACTCGTCTCTTGGTCTCCCTCTACGATTTTTAGTCCACACACTTTCCATAAATGCTAAATTCACAAGTCCTTGCTGTCTAAGAATGTGTCCTACCCATCGATACCTTCTTTAATAGAAGGTATGCCAGAAATAGTTTTACTCCACAATTCTGTTCAGTACCTTCTCAATACTTAACCCCCTAATCTTCAGGAATTATCTGTAGCACCACATTTCAAAAGCTTCTATCCTCTTCCCTTCTAAACTATTTAGCTACCGCGGCAGAGTGACCAAATACATTGAGGCGCTATGCTTCGATGCACGAGGCGTTCACCATCGGGCGTTCTAATCCCCCTTCTCGGGCATGGATGTTTGTGTCATCTTTCGTATAACGGAGTTCACAAGTAGTTTGTAAGTTTAGGGACTGATTACCCCGCAGTTAAGTCCCTTAAGCTGTACAAACATTTGAACATTTGAACTATTTATCGTCCATATTACACTCCCGTACAAGGCTACACTCCAGTCAAATTCCCTCAGAAAACATTTCCTTACACTTGAATTAATATTCGATGTTAAGAAATATCTCTTTTTCAAAAACGCTTTTCTTCCCCTTGCCATTCAGCATTTTATTGAAATGTTTTCGAATGTTAGTTAAGCTTATGGAACTTAACTGCGGGGTCAAACTACTTATGAACTAACTTATACTAAATACAGCCCAAATATCCATGCCGAGGTAGGATTCGAATCCCCGACGGGGAAAGGCGTCGCGCATCGGAGCATAGCGTCTCAATGCGGTCGGCCGCTCCGCCGCGGCTCAGTATTTTATATCATCTGTACTATGATCATCATATATTATATTACATCGCAAGTAACAAAACTCATATACCACCTTTATTGCTTCGTTACGTCATCTAATTCCTTCAGCATCGCCTGAATTCTTAGACTGCGTTCCATTACCCTTGTTTGGCTCATGTTAATATTCATCTTATACGCCCCTTTCAAGACACTGCCCGCCGTTCCAGGATCCTTCTCCTTTGCTGTCTCTGGCGGAATTAAAATGTCAACAGCAAAACACCATGTTTTTTATTTCTTCGTCCTGAACTTTAATTCCTTCTCCAAATTTCTCCTTGCTTACTTTCACAGCTTGCTCAATGTACATGTTAACATTACTTATTATTACCTTGTGTCCCGTCCCGAATACTTAAGCACTGCTAATGACTATGTTGTAGTTGGCATCTACATCTGCAGTGTTATGGTTAACCTCACATTTTAAACAATGCATCCCCACGCCATTGAACCTATGTGGTGCACCGACGTTGACAATAAGTAGTCGCAGTCTACACCTGTAATACACTACACGATCGACGGTTGGGCCGCAGTGGATAGACCGGCTCGCTTTCGACCACCGAAGTTCGGCACCATCAGGCTTGGCTAGCACTTGGATTGGTCACCGTCCGGGTCTGCCGAGCGGGGTGCACTCAGCCCTTGAGAGGCCAATTGAGGAGCTACTAGAGTGAGAAGTAGCGGCTTCGGTCACGGAAACCAATACAACGGCCAGGAGAGTGGGGCGCCGACCGCAAGGCCCTCCACACGGCATCCACATGGCATCCATTGACGCCTTCGCGGGGAGGATGACAGCCGCGCGGAATGGTCGCGTGGTCTAATGCGTCATGCTATGGACTGAGCGGCAGTTCCCGCCGGAGGTTCGAATCCTCCTTCGGGAATCGGTGGATGGGAGAGTGTGTGTGTGGGGTTTTTTATTTTTTTATTTTATTTTTTTATTTTTTTTTTTTTTATTTTTTTTGTCCTTATTGTAATTTAGTTTAAGTAGTTTGAGTTTGTAAGTTAGGAAATAATGACCATAGAAGTTTCGTCCATTACTTTTACAAATATTTGTACAATTTGCAAGATGACTCGGCGGCCGGCCGGTGCCTGCTGGGCCTCTCAAGACCTATAAGAACCGAATTTAGTTTAGTTTTTTTTTCTAATAAATTACATATTTTGTTATTAACTGTCCTTTCCTTGTGTTTACCTGTTCGTCACACATTGAGAAGCAGCAGTTTAAAAGAAAAAAAAACGGATTCACATCTGACTGACAGTTTTAAACAAATTATACATATAATTTTTAATCTACTTGAGGAAGTTGAGATATAGTCATGTTGTCAAGTGACTCTCATAGAAGGATCTGTACCAAAAGATTGGAAAGTTGCACGGGTCACACCTATATTCAAAAAAGGCAGTAGGAGTAACCCACTAAACTACAGGCCCATTTTATTTACGTCAATTTGCAGCAGGGTTTTGGAACATATCCTGTATTCAAATATGATGAATTATCTCGAACAGAACGATCTATTGACCCAAGACGGATTTAGAAAATATAGTTTATGCGAAACACAACTAGCTCTTTATTCGCACGAAGTGATGGGTGCTATCAACAAGAGTTCGCAAATCTATACCGTATTTCTTGATTTCCAGAAGGCTTTTGACACCGTACCTCACAAACGGCTTTTAATCAAATTGCGTGGTTATAGAATATCACCCCAGATTTGTGATTGGATAGGGGATTTCCTGTCAGAGAGGACACAGTTTCTAGCAATCGATGGTAAGGCATCTATTAAAACGGAGGTGATATCCGGCGTTCCACGGGGTAGTGTTATTAGTCCTCTGCTGTTCCTTATCTACATAAACGATTTGGGAGAAAATCTGAGCAGCTCTCTTAGGTTGTTTGCAGATGACGCCGTCATTTACGGTCTAGTAAAGTCATCTGAAGATCAAAACCAACTGCAGAACGATCTGAATAAGATGTTACTATGGTGTAAAAATTGGCAATTGATTCTAAATAATGAGCAGTGTGAAGTCGTCCACATGAGTACGAAAAGAAATCTGTTACACTTAGTTTACAAGATGAATGAATCAAAAGTGAAGGTCGTAAACTCCACAAAATATTAGGAATTACTATTACTTCAGACTTAAATTGGAAAGAACACGTAGATAATGTCGTGGGAAAGGCGAACTAGAGACTGCGTTTTATTGGCAGAACCCTTGAAAGATGCAATACTACGCTTGTCCGTCCATTTTTGGAGTATTGCTGCCCAGTGTGGGATCCTTATCAGGTGAGTTTGACGGAGGACATCGAAAGAGTCCAAAGAAGGGCAGCTCGCTTCGTATTGTCACGGTACAGCGGAGACAGAGTTACGGAAATGATACAGGATCTGGGATGGGAATCATTACAACAACGGCGCTTATCGCTGCGGCGTGGGCTACTTAAGAAACTCCAATCGCTAATATTCTCCTCCGGACGGGAAAATACATTGTTGACTCCCACTTACATAGGTAGAACTGATCATCAGAATAAAATACGAGAAATCAGAGCTCGAACGGAGAGATTCAGGTGTTCTTTCTTCCCGCGCGCTATTCGAGAATGGAATGGGAGATAAATAGTATAACGGGGGTTCGATGAACCCTCTGCCAGGCACTTAAATGTGATTTGCAGAGTATCCCATGTAGATGTAGATGTAACCACTTGATACCATCTTATGTTCAATTTCAAATGTTTATAAATCTAAGGGACTTAACTACGGTGGTCATTAGGCCCAAAGTTTACAAACTACTTACGCTAACGTAAAGTAACTTATGCTAATGACGATACAAACACTCATGCCCGAGGGAGGACTCGAACCACCAACGGCGAACGGCCGCACGCACTGCAACTGGGCGCTTTAGTGCTTACGGCTCATCTAGCGCAGCCCATCATAGGTTCCTCAGTAAACTGTTACTATCTCAACATGTTGTCTAAATAGATAAAGAAGTTAGTTTGGAAACATTGTTTCCTTGTTTGGAACAAACAGCGAACTTATTATTTAATGATAAAAATAACAGTCCAGTTCGCAAAATTAATAAACTGTAAAAATAATTTTGCGAACTGGACTGTTATTTTTATCATTAGATAAAGAAGTATTCAGTTTTATGGTATGACTAGCATCAATACAATTTACAGTTGTGATTCTGAAATTATGGTTTGTACCCAAGGTCAAACAGAAACAATTATCCCTGTAACTGATTTACACATTCTACCGCGACACGATTCGATTGCTTACAGCCTTATTCTCAGGTGGACAAACTTGTTTGAGTATTTATACTTTTAGATGGAGGCATTCCTACGCCTTACATTTCACGACACTAGATATTATTATTAGTAAACTGTTATCATAATCCGGCACTAAACGTATACATAATAAAGGTAACAAATTTACAAGATGATGCAGGAAGAAGTGCAGGCCGTTGTATACACATATTTGTACACAATATGTAACATATAAACAACGTATAGAGATCATATAGAAACAGAAAACTGGTGTCTAGTAAAATAGCCTTACTCTTTTACTTTCAGAATCATAGATGTAATATATTTATATTCCAAAGTACTTATACGATGACTATAAAATGCGTTAATTTCGTTATTAAATTCGAAATAAATCTGAGTATATCACGCCCTACGCTGTGCTGCTTTCTGGAGCTGTAGGTCCCCTTTCCCCGGTTGGATAACTGGGGTAGGCTAGGGACACGCAAGTCGCCGAAGTGGCGTCCAATTGAAAGGCTTGCACCAGGCCAATGAGCCACACGAAATTATTATTATTAGTACTTCGGTTTGTTATCGTACCAGATAGTAATAATAGATGAAATATAGCAGATCCAGGGCGAGAAGGTCGTTGCATCACAAGTTTGCTTAACGAAGGCAGTCATCCATCTTCAGTAGTAGACGCCAAGAGATAGGCGTTGCACAGTATAGAGTAGTTTTCGAGGGCTTACAATCGTAATAGACACATAAATTGCTTCGTTCAATGTTTATTACACGGAAAGAATAAGAAGTTAAAAGCAAGGAGATTGAACTGACACACCGAGCTACGAATAACTCACTGGAACAGGGTAGGAAAGAAGTGCCAGTGTTAGACAAAATACTGTTTGCGAACTAATGTAATGTCAATAATATTTTGAGTAGTACCAGTACGGGCAAAAACCAAGAAAAATACACAATAATATCCGCTGTCCAATAAAGCAAGCGTTTTGATTTCCATTAAATATCAGCTCTGAAACGGATCCTTAAGAACTACGAGCACTTGTTTAGTGGATGGGACGTGTTCCACATTCAAGAAAATTCTTATGCACTCATAGCTCCTCAGAAATGCAGTTTGTTCCCCGTCGGAGGTTCGAATCCTTCCTCGGCATGGATGTTTGTGTTGTCTTTAGTATAAGTTACTCTATAAGTAGTTTGTAAGTTTAGGGACTGATGACCCCACAGTTAAGTCCCATAAGCCTAACAAACATTTGAAATGCAGTTTGGAGTCTATGTTTACTGCACAATTTTGTTTTGATGCATAATAACTCACAAAATATGCAATGAAGTGAGATGACATATAGGCAGGGTGTATCCGTAAGAGCGTACAAAAACTTGATAGGACATAGAGATTGCTCCACTGAACAATTTGAGGTAATTGCAACATTGACACAATGAACGTACTATCTGCACTGTACCTCTCAAATGTGCTGAAACTTTAAAGCAAGTCTGACATCGGCGAACAAGCTTCTTACACACACTAAGAATCATCTCTGTTGTGTTTCGCAGCAAATCACAACTAGTTACAATTACGGCAACGAATTCCATCTCCGTACCCACTGGGATCTCATAGACAAGTTACTTTATACATCCCCACAGAATGTAATCAAGGTGTCAGAACAGATGACCTCTCAGGCCATGGAATAGGACCCCCAGTTCTAATCTAGCGATCACGAAACGAGCACTGAGTCGGTTGCGGCAGCCACACTGAAGTAAGGCGGTGCACCTTCATGTTGATTCTACATGCTGTAAAGGACAGCGAAGGGTACGTTCTCTAACAACTCAGGTAGGACTCTTTGCAAGAACCTCAAGTACAGATAGCCGGTTTGACGGCCAGAAACAAGTTCTGCATCTTAGTCATAAGGATCCTCAACCTTGTTTCCTTGTAGGAAATAAAGAGTGTACATAAACAGCTCCGCACGGGTAAGCTTGTACGCATGTTATCTGTAAATAAGCTGATAAACAGTAATGGGAGACAAAGTAGTAGACAAGTTTCGTTCCATACCTCTTCAATCCTTTCCCTCCAACATTATGAATTTAGGTTTGAAAAAAATAAAATATGTTTTCAATATTTTTGGACGAACAATTATAATTTTTTTACGTAATGTTTTCATGCCCAACACACATTCGTATTGAGGTATATAATTACTTCGGACGTTATTTTGTTCGTTCTTAGTACTGTCAGATCAATAATCTTCACTACAGCACCAGAGATAAGAAGATTCACTGCTGAAATAAAATAACGCCATCCACACTCATACTCACTCACGCTCACAGCGACTTATAGACAGCGACGTAACACATCTTCCGAGTCGTAGTAGTTAAAGCTTTGAATTTGGTACATGCCCCACCAATCGACAAAATGTTCCTCAACAACAATTCGACTTTAATGATTGATACACATAACACTACGTAAAGCAGTTTTTAATAACGTATTGTCTAGTAACAAGACTGGGATTGAAAGATTAAAGCGGAAAAACACCAGGTTCCCTACCTCAATTCTTATGGCCAGTTGAATTCTTACGCTCTCTTTACGGAAACAGCCTGCATACGTTGGACGATGATGATTTCGTGTGGCATTTTTGACCGTTAGAAGCCAGCTGGGATTGTGTTCGGCCTGCGTGGTGTAAGTCTTTAGGTGTCGCCACATGGGCGACTTGCACGTCGATTATGATGAAATGATGATGAGGACGACACAACAGCCAGTCCCCGAGTGGAAAAAAATCTCCAACCCAACAGTGAATTGAACATCGTGCCCCCAGCGTGGCAACGTACCACGCTGTCCACTGGTCTACGGAGACGGAGCGGACATGTTAAACGAAAGAAGGAAGTATGGAAGATCAGGGTTTAACGCGATGTTGACAGTGTGCTCATTAGAGGCTTATCTAACGCTTGAGTTGTTTGGGTAAGAATGGGGAAGGATATCGGCCGTGCCGTTCCAAAGGAACTATGGCGGCAATGGCCTGGAGTGATCTATGAAAATCACAAAAAACCTAAATCTGTATGTTCGGATATGGATTTGAAACACAATCCTCCTGAATGCTCATCCAGTGTGGCACCTCGCTCGGTGCAGGAGACAAAATAAACAAGATAGCTTTGAGGGTGTAGGCAGTAGGGTAGAGACGCAGAGAAGAGCTTAAATCAACTGTTAGAAATCGAACTACCCTTGCGAAGCTCCGTGTCGATCTGAGACTGAGGATGAAAGTCTTAGAGGGCTTAGCGTTTGACATATGAAGGAAACAGTTTCAATTTTTATTTAGAACACTTCTTATAAAACCAGCCGTAAAATTTGAGGGAATTTTGTTTCACTGCCAGTTTCGATACTCCAGTAGTGTCATCTTGAGGCCAAATCAGTAACGTCCACCGTGTTATATATGTTATCAATGATGCAGTGTTTCACCGGAATTTTAAATCCCTGGTAATGGGTGCCCTTCGCACCCGTAACGTGTGAAGGCCGGCCTCATTGATAACATACATAACAAGATGGAGGTCAATGATTTGGCATGAAGGTGGCACTAGTGGGGTGTCAAAACCGGTAAAAAAATTAAATTCAATCAAACCTTATGACTATTGGTATTAAAACATATTGAGTCACGACTTTGACCAGCCACAATTCCACGCTCCAGGACAGTATGGAGGTAAATATAGTCCTGGAGGGCGTTACGCAATAAAGTGGAACTTCGACATATGGGAGAAAGATTTCAGTTTTGATTTTAAACATTTTATACCAACAACCGTATGTTTTGACGGAATTTTGTTTTAGTGCCGGTTTAGATACGCCAGTAGTGTCATCGACAGGACAGATCAATAACGTGAATCCTCTTGTTATGAACGAGGCCGTGTTTCACCAGAATTTTGAAGTTTTCGGTTATGTGTGCCCTTCGCACCTGTGATGTATAAAAGTCCGACCTCATTGATAACATACGTAACAAGATGAAGGTCAGTGATTTGGCCTGAAGATGGCACTACTGGGGTGTCGCGACCGATAACAAATAAAATTCATTCAAAACTTACAGCTGATGATATATATATATAAATTAATAACAAGTTTGACCAGCTGCAGTTCCACGTTCGAAGACAGTATGGAGACACATCTGTAGTCTTCGAGAGAGTTATGCAAGAAAATGGAAATTTGATATATGGAGGAAAGATTTCCAGTTTTGATTTAAAAAATTTCTATACCAACAGCCGTAATTTTGACTGAATTTTGATTTACTGCCGGTTTCGATACTCCAGTAGTGTCATCTTCAGGCCAAATCAGTAAAGTTTATCCTGCTATATATGTTATCAATGAGGCCGTGTTTCATCGGATTATGCATTTCCTAGTGACAAGTGCCCTTTGCACGTGCAATGTGCAAAGGCGGCCAATACGGTCGGGGGTTCGAATCCCCCCTCGGGCATGGATATTTGTGCCGTCCTAGTTCGTAAGTAGTTGATAAGTAGTTTGTAAGTTTAGAGACTGATGACCCCGTAGCTAAGTCCCATAAGCTTAACAAACATTTGAACATTTTTTTGTGCAAAGGCCGGTCTAGTTGATGACATGCATAACAGGTTGGAAGTCACTGATTTTGCCTGAAGATGGCACTACTGGGACATTCTTAACAGGACTTAAGAATGCTCTACTGAGGTTAGGGAACCAGGTGCAATTTCGCTTTACTCTTTCATTCCCAGTGTTGTTACTAGACAATACGTTATTAAAAACTGCTTTACACAGTGTTATGTGTATCAATCATTGAAGTCGCATTGTTGTTGAGGAACAACATACTGCTAGAACAACATTTTGTCGATTGGTGGGGCATGTATCAAATTCAAAGCTGTCGAAACTAGTAGTAAAAAAAAAAATACAATGTAGGCTTTCACGGCCGGTGTCAATTTCACTTAAAATTTCCGGGCTGGTAGGCCGTGGTCGATGGAGAAAACTCTCCCCTGACGTTTCGTCTTCAACTGCGGAAGACTTCTTCGGAACTACGCCACTTAGCCTCCGAAGATGTCTTCCGCAGCTGAAGACGAAACGTCAGGGGAGAGTTTTATCCATCGACCACGGCCTACCAGCCCGGAAATTTTAAGTGGAAAAAAAAGTAAAATATTAATTTATCAAAACTGACGGGTGTTGGGTTTAATATATATGTATATATACGTTTGACCAGCCAAAGTTCCACGCTCCAAGATGGTATGGATGAACACGTATAGATTCATTTGGTCTTGTGTGCTGTAAGCAGTGCGAGGCGGCAGAGCTTACCGTGCTCGGCGGCCTGCAGCGCGTACTGGTAGGAGGCGTAGGGGTCGTGCGGCGAGGGCCCGGGCGCGGGCGGCGTCATGGGCTGCTGGTCGGGCAGCGGGCTGAGCGGCGGCGGCTTCATGTAGCCGTTGCCGTCGCCCGCCGCGAACACGCCGCCCTGCATGGCCCACGCGGCCGCCGCCTCGCGGTCCGAGCACACCTGCTGCTGCTGTTGTTGTTGCTGCTGCTGCTGTTGCTGCTGGTGCTGTTGCTGCTGCTGCTGCTGGTAGGTGAGCACGCCGCCGCCGCCCGCGCCGCCGCCCGCGTACTCGTAGCCGTAGTGCTGCGGGTAGGCGCACGCGGCCGCGTGGTAGTCGGGCGCGGCGGCCGCGTCGTAGTGCGACGCCGCGGGCGAGAAGAAGCCGGCGGCGGCGGCGGCGGCTGCGGCGGCGGCGGCGGCGTGGTGCGGGTGCCCGTGGTGCGCGTGCGGGTGCCCGTGGTGGTACTGCGCCGCCACCGCCACCGCCGCCGCCGACGGCTTCAGCGCCTGGCACTTGCGCCGGAAGCCGCGCGGCCGCCGCCGGAACGAGCCCTCCTCGAACATGAACTCGGACGCGGGGTCGATGGTCCAGTAGTGGCCCTTGCCCTGGCGGCCCAGCCCCTTGGGCAGCTTGATGAAGCACTCGTTGAGCGACAGGTTGTGGCGCACCGAGTTCTTCCAGCCCTGGTAGGCGCCGCGGAAGAAGGGGAAGCGCTGCTGCAGGAAGCTGTAGATCTCGCTGAGCGTCAGCCGCTTGGCCGGCGAGCTCTGGATGGCCATGACGATGAGCGCGATGTACGAGTAGGGCGGCTTCTCCTGGCGCCGCACGCCCGGGTTGCCCTTCTTCGCCGGCTGCTGCTGCTGCTGAGGCTGCTGTTGCTGCTGCTGCTGATCCTTCCCCTGCTCCTGCTGCTGCTGTTGCTGCGTCGCCGCCTGTTGCTGCTGCTGCTGTTGCTGTTGTTGCTGCTGCTGTTGCTGCTGCAGAGCCTCGACGTGCAGCTGCTGCTGCAGGTGATGCGCCTGCTGCTGCTGCAGCTGCTGCTGGTGGTGGTGGTGCGAGGACAGCGCCGCGTGGTGGTCGAGCTCGGGCAGCGCGGAGGCGCCGCTGAGGATGACGCTGTGGTGCTGGTGCAGGTGCAGGTGGTGCAGGTGCTGCTGGATGTTGATGGTCTGCTGCAGCACGGACGCGTGGTGCGGCTGCGGCTGCTGTTGCGGCGGCGGCGGCTCGTGCGCGTCGGCGGCGGGCGCCGGAGCGTCCTCGCTCTTCATCATCTCGCTACGCCGGCGAGTAAACAACTGCCGGCCCGCGCCGGCCTGCGCGCGCCTCCCGCGCTTTTTGCGGGGGCGGCCGGGGGGCGGGGCCGAGCCGCGGTGGGCGTGGCCCGCCCCCCACCCCCGCCCCTGCCGCGACGCGCGCGCCGCCGGCATGGCGGACGCCGACGCCGGCCGCTGTCGGCTCCCGTCCGAACCGTCACTTCCTTTTCTTAGTCACTTCTCAGAATGAGGACGGGAACCACACTGATAAATAACGGTTCCTTTTTTATGTCGGAAAGGCTTCTCCCATGTGAAGCAACCTCCTACCGGTCTCAGTCACTGAAATAATCCAGGCTGTTACGCCACCCACGAATAAATTTCTTGTACTGGTGCAGCGTTTCTTCCCCACCTCAGAGGCCATCTTCAGGTGTGATTATAGCTTCTATGAATGAAAGGATTTTCATCATGAATAAGAGAGTCTGTTAATCATCATCATCATTACATATTATGAAAGTAAAGTGTACAATGTGCGTGCCGCAAAAACTCAAAAAGAAATTAAGGCACGATCGTCCGCCTCCGTAGCTCAGCGGTATCGTCGCTGACTACCACGCTGGAGGCCTGGGTTCGATTCCCGGCAAGGGACTGGGTGTTGTGTGTTGTCCTAATCATCATCATCTCATCATCATTGGCACGTAAGTCGCCCACGCGACGTCGAATAAAAAGACACACTAAGGCGGCCGAACAATCCCGCAAGGGATCTCCCTGCCAAGAATGCCATACGCTCATTTCATTTCCATGACGCGATCAAGGGACTCACATGGGGTGATAGCAGTTTATACCCTTTCGATCAATATTACTTTTGATTTTATCTAAATACGTATAGGGCGTACCTTCAGAAAAATAATTTTAATGTCAACACCTGCAGATAGGAGCAATGACTGCTTTAAAAGCCGCGGTGGAGTAGCCGAGCGGTCTAAAGCGTTTCGCTGCGGAGCGCGCGGTTGCTCGCCGTGGATGTTCGAATCCTCCCTGGGGCATGGGTGTGTGTATTGTCCTTAGGTTAGTTTACCTAGGTTTAAGTAGTTTGTAAGCTACGGACTGACGACCACGCAGTTTGGTCCGATAGATTTACAAACATTTGAACTGCTTTAAAAAAATTATATTTCTGACCACACATAGACAATGATTAGTGTAAATATAGTAGAAAGAACAAATGTGAAAATGTCGGCGAATTGTCGCTTTTTGTCACCCTCAAAATGGCACTACAAACCTGTTAACCTGTTAGTAGATCATAACAAAACACAAGACCCTGTAATCTGAATGACTAGTTAAACATACAGGCAACACTGACATTGGTTGAAAGTTGGCGACTTGATGGGAATGCCAACTCCTCGACCCTCAAGCATCACAACGTGTCGGACTCCATCTTCTCATAATTTCTATCTCCTATCATCTTCTATTAAATATAAATTCATGTTATTCTTTCACTACTTTTTTTTTCAACATACACATCTGTACTTGCCCTTATTCTTTAGTTCATCTTCTTCAATAGATACATATTGTTTAATTAATTTTTCTAATTCTTATTTATAGTTTTATTTCATAGTTAGTTAAGCTATATATTGTCAAATTTAACGAGATATAAGAAGAAATTACTCAGTGTAAAAAAAAACAATCAACTGTGAAAAAACTACCTGTTTTAGCATCCAGATAAGAGGTCATTGTAAAAGACAGCAAAATAAATAAATACCTTTGGCCATACATAGATCTTTGGCCACGCATACAAACACTTCAACTAACAAAGAATATGAGAGCTGACATTTCTCTGACATACTTTTGTGAGTTTATGACAGGAGAGAAAGAAGGATAAACAAGTAAAGGTCGGAAGAAGGCAACGGCATACCACCTCCAAACAGGACCATCCCTAGTAAAGCACTTCAAACCAATCATCGGATTGTTGACTGCTGACTACAATATACTACTGAGCTCTACGGAACTGCCGATCTAATTTATAGCTGCCTATCGCAAAACGAAGCAGAAGCACATACCTACTAATGAAACTGCATACACTACGCTTGTCCGTTCTTTTTTGGAGTATTGCTGCCCAGTGTGGGATCCTTAACAGGTGAGTTTGGCGGAGGACATCGAAAGAGTCCAAAGGAGGGCAGCTCGTTTTGTATTCTTACGATATAGGTGGGACAGCGTTACGGAAATGATACAGGATCTGGGATGGGAATCATTAAAACAACGGCGCTTATCGCTGCGGCGTGGGCTACTTACGAAACTCCAAACGCCAACATTCTCCTGCGAATGCCAAAATATATAGTTGACTCCCATTAACATAGGTAGAAATGATCATCAGAATAAAATACGAGAAATCAGAGCTAAAACGGACAGATTCAGGTGTTCTTTCTTCCCGCACGCTATTGGAGAATGGGAGATAAATAGTATAACGGTGGTTCGATGAACCCTCTGCCTGGCACTTAAATGTGGTTTGCAGAGTATCCCATGTAGATATAGATGTACCTTTACAAATAGGTGAAGCTACGTATCCTACTGGCCAGTCGACTGCCGTCAGCAGTCTCAAGTCATTTCTGCAACAAAGCCACTACTGAAAACGAGCTCGTGGACCAAACTTGTGGATAGTTTTCATAACTATACCAATTCGGAGTTGCTATTTGAAAGGGCGATATTTGCAACTAAAAATTATGTTGTCTACGACATCAACTTTAACATTCAAAAGGAAATTTCCGGCGAAAGGAAAATATATAAATTAATCGATATGATGGTAGAAGTTGAAGGAATTATACATTTCCCTACAGAATTTCTAAACTCTCTACAAGTACCACGAAAGCCGTCACACTAGGTTCGACTTAAAATTGGATATTCCGAAATTTTAAATCCCCAAAACTACGTACTGGATCAGACAGCTGTCAGATCACATCATCGAAGCCGAACTTGTGACCGGAAAGGAAAAAGGACACACAGTATTTATCCCTGTGACACCAATGATCTGTACAGAACTAACAATCCAGTTTAAAACATTGAAATTTCCAATAAATTAACTTATAGTTTTAATAAAGGGCAAGGACGCACTTTAAAATATTGCAGCAAAAATATTAAAGACTCGCGATCAACTATATGTCGATTCCTTTGGAGTAGGAAAAACTGAAAAATTTGTTTGTACATACTTCTGATAATAAAATGAAAAATGTCCGTAACTGAGAAGTATTTCAATAATGGATAAAATACAATGTCAACATTTTACGTCTAATATTATAATGCTTATCTTTTTATTCCAACTACCAAAAAATAGTATCAATTCCCGAAGCGAAGCCGGGTACTGCAGTTAGTTTGACAGAATTGTCACTATGAGTGTGACTGACATTTATTTTAATCAATTTCAGTTCGACTACACACCTGATGATCATGTCACAGTCACTATAAATGTATGACACGTTTTGAAGCACTACGTCCTCATTCTCAGATGTATGGATACAATGTTCTATAAGTAGACCGCCACTGCCTAAACATAATACGGTATATTATGAATCATAGTTGACCAGGAACTGAAACTTAGGTACACAAGATATCTGCATAGTTCCCACTTGATTTTAGATCCATTATAAAACTTTATTATTTATTAATCGTTCATTAAGTTGTAAACTAAGGTTTCCGTCGTCGTTGTCACTGTCAATAAAATTCTTCTAGGTTTTAGAGACATTGTCAATGTGTAAAATTCCGACGTTTCGGCCACTGTGGCAAGCGATCTTTGTCAAGGTGTTTGACAGTTAATTATGTTGTAGCATTCAGTAAATTATCTTTAAGTTATTTTAAAAGTTATGAAGAAGATAAATGTTCAAATATTTGTAAATCTTATGAGCTTAACTTATTTGATTATCAGTCCCTATGCTTACAAACTACTTTAACTTGAACTAACCTAAAGACAACATGTTGAGTTGGTTTATGTTCTAGGAGGCGATCCAATTATGATATTGTAGGAAGATATAAAAAAGCCAAGATCGCTGATCATCAATTTTTATTTAAGACGAGCGATCGTCTTAAATAAAAATTGATGATCAGCGATCTTGGCTTCGTTCTACCTACTACTACTTCCTACTAAAGACAACACAGACACCAATTTATTTGGACAATATTGTTCTAGGAGTAAACGGTGATCTTCCTTGATGATATACATTTTGTAAAAACAGTATGGATCGCAGAAATGAAATATTTTTATTTTTTATTTTTCCAGTCTCAATCTGTTGCAGGTCATCCTCGGAAACAATTACACAGCTCATGTGGCCGGTGCTCAGCATTGTTTCTGAGGATGACTTGCAATAGGTTGCAACCGGTCAAATAAAATCTTTACCTTCTGCGATGCAGACTGGTTTTACAAAATATACACCCATTTTTGAGGGAGGACTCGAACCTCCGACGGCGAGCAACGTCGCACTCCGCAGCAAGGCTCCTTAGAACGCTCGAACACTCCATCGCGGCTATGTAGAAGACGAAATGAAAGATGACAGTTACAGAAAGACGAGATCCATCTGTATATGGTAGGGAACATAATTGCTCTGGAAACTAAATACATTAAGATTTAAAACATTTGTCACTACAACCCAGATGTAAGACAGTTTATCTCTGCCTCTTTTTCTGTTGATGTTCCGTATTCATCTCCATGGTATGAATAATGCCACCTCTACTGTTTAACCGGATACCTCACATTGCACATTGGCTAAGGTCGGGTCCACAAATTGAAATTAACGCTGGTGCCAGCAGTGTTCTTCCAATGTATGGATCGGTGAAACAGCATTGGAACCAACGTTGGCTCCGACGTTGATACGGCTCCGTTGCTTGTCGGTATTTCGACCAAACATCAAAGGACGTTGGGCCAATATGGGTACGTCGTCGGCACATTGGCGCCAAAGTTTCATTCTATTTTTGTCGTCTGCTCGTCTCGAAACTGTTTCTTTCTTCTGTCAATAAAATTCTTCCGGGTATGAGACCACGTCATTTTATAAACTCTACCGACGTTTCGGCCACTGTTGCAGGCGGCCTTCATCAGGGTCTGTGTCTGATGAAGGCCGCCTGCAACAGTGGCTAAAACGTCGGTAGAGATTATAAAATGACGATGCGGTCTCATACCCGGAAGAATTTTATTGATAGTGACAACTGCTGCGGAAGCCTACGTTT
Source organism: Locusta migratoria (assembly GCA_026315105.1). Classification (NCBI taxonomy): domain Eukaryota; kingdom Metazoa; phylum Arthropoda; class Insecta; order Orthoptera; family Acrididae; genus Locusta; species Locusta migratoria. Next base: position 275,096,637 of record CM048747.1, read on the forward strand.
GCATGTTTCTTTCTTCGCCGTTTATTTTAAAGTTTTAAAATATCTTTGTAAATATTAGAACTGCAACAGAAAGTGATTCATTTGAAAGCAACCACAAAAATCGAAATGCCAGGGCAAAATTTAGGCGCGATCAGAGAAATTAAGGACTTTTTAGATTCACTCAATTACTGAATGCAATTTTTGAAATCAACATTACCTGTCAAGTTTCACATATTTTTTGCAAACTTCAAGCACTACCATTGATATCAATTACATGGTTGTTTTAAAAATCAAATGTAGGCTTCTATAACCGTCTGCTGTAGCAAGAAATCGAAGCGTCAATACCAAAAGAACTTTAGCAGGTATAACATCCCTCCAAAATGTATCTTTCTTTTTTATTTTCAGTCATTTAAAGTAGCAGGTCTGAGTCTTAATAATGTGTATCGATTACTTGTAACATATTTTAAAGCTTACTGATTTCGCACTTAATGTTCGGTAGGAAGTGGTACAACGCACCCCATCATCTTTTAGATATGTTTCCTTTTATATGTTTGCAACGACGAAATGTAATTATTCACACTCAAAACAGTTAATGCATCGGCCGCGATCTGTGCGTCAGATATGTCTACGTTGGCTCTCGACGAACTGAAATGAATTTTGACTCCAATGTATGGGCGATGTCGCAAAAGTGTTAGCCAATGTGTGGACGCGGAGTAAGAGGTCGTAATCACGGGAACTTATTGCGGGTGAGGAACGTAGATGATCCGGATTCTCCCGTTACCAGCGGCGCTAGAGGTCTTGAGCAGCAGCAATCGTGTGCCATTGTCATGCAAAATGATGGGGTGCTCTCTCATGCAGTGTCATCCAATTCGCCTAAGCGCAGGACGATTAGTGCAATGACATTTCAGTCAACGACAATGCACCATGCAACGCCAGGACCTCTTGCGCCGCTAGCAATGGCAAATTTGTAGCACCGTACTCAGCCGAAATGAGTCTCTGCCATTACGATCTCCTAGCCAAGACGAAAGCAACGAGGGATGCGGTATCACACCGGAGAAATTATCATCAATGTCATAGGGCGTCCAAAACGGGACATCAACAGAAATAGACGCGCAAGACAGTATATGTCGCCTTCCGGGCATTTGGCAAAAGGTCACAGATAGCGGGGTGTGTAAATATAAGTACGTCTGTCAACAAACTCAGTTCAGAGACAAATGCTTCTGCACAATATGACAATGAATCAGAAGTAATAGAGAACTGTTGGCACACCATATGAATTGAGAAAATAGTTCATTTATTTATTTATTTGTTTATTTATTTATTTATTTTTACTTAAGGGACTAGACTGCTGTTGTCCCTATCTTAAACACTAGTTACACTAACTTACGTCCAGGACAACACAAATATCCATGCGCCAGGGAGGATTTGAACCTCGTGCGGAAGCGTCCGCGCAGTCAGTGACATGATGCCACAGACCGGGAGGCCATTCCAGTTGGTTTCTGTTTTTCTGTGTGAGCGATCACATTCAGAGATAATAATTACAGAAGGACTAAGATTTGCAAAGTACTTTCATTCGGGAGTCTTTCAAAACCATCCAGTCCAAATCACGTAAACGTTGTCTCGTAGGTTTCCTTCCACGGACTACAGCATGTTCCTCCCCTATCCTCTAACCCAACACATTTAACTTCGTTCATCGACTGGTCTTCTATGCTTCTCCTAAGTCTGTAACTCTAAAGTCCTCCAGGAAATACTTTTTGCATCTGATAAAGACCAGCTGCATTGAGCAAGCTATAAAGGAAAACAAGGAGAAATTTGGTGAAAGAATTAAAGTTCAGGGGGAAGAATTAAAAACATTACGTTTTGCCGACGACATAGTAATTCTGACAGAGAGAGCAAAAGATCTGGAGGAGCAGTTGAATGGAATGGACAGTGTGCTGAAAGGTGCATATAAGATGAACATTAACAAGAGCAAAACTAGGGTAATGGAATGCAGTCTAAGAAAATCAGGTGATGCTGAAGGAATTAGATTAGGAAACGAAGCAATAAAGGAGGTAGATGAGTTCTGTTACTTGGGCAGTAAAATATCAAATGATGGTCGCAGTACAGAGGATACAAAATGCAGAATGGCAATGGGTAGAAAAGCGTTCTTGAAAAAGAGAAATTTGTTAACAGCGAATATTGATTTAAGCGTAAGGAAGTCCTTTCTGAAGGCATTTGTATGGAGTGTTGCCTTGTATGGGAGTGAAACATGGACGATAAACAGTGCGGACATGAAGAGGATTGAGGCTTTTGAAATATGGTGCTACAGAAGAATGCTGAAGATTAGGTGGGTGGATCGCGTAAATAAAGAGGAGGTACTGAACAGAATTGGGGAGAAAAGAAATTTCTGGTATACCTTGGCTAAAAGAAGGGATCTATTGGTAGGACACATTCTTAGACATCAAGGAATTATGAATTTAGCGTTGGAGGGAAGTGTGTGGGGGTAAAAGCCGCAGAGGAAGACCAAGAGATGGATACAGTAAGTAGATTCAAACAGATGTAGGTTGCCGTTCTTATGTGGAGTTGAAGAAGCTTGCTCAGGATAGGGTTTTGTGGAGAGCTGCATCAAACCAGCCTCCGGACTGAAGATCCCAACAACAACAACAACAACATGGAATAAGAGGCAAACTTCTGTACGCAATTGAAGGTCTTCACATAGACTGTCAGGCTGCAGATAGAGTTAATAGCAATTTGAGTTCATGGTTCACGATAGTTTCAAGTGTAAGACGAGGCTGTATCCTGTCACCATTTTTTTTTTTTTTTTTTCATACTGTTTTGGATCATATTATGATGAAAACAGAAGACTGGCCGCCTGGGGGTAAAAACCGCAGAGGAAGACCAAGAGATGGATACAGTAAGAAGATTCAGGCAGATGCAGGTTGTGTGTTATGTGAAGTGACTTGCTCAGGATAGGGTATTGTGGAGAGCTGCATCAAACCAGTCTCCGGACTAAAAGACCACAACAACAACGAATTATGAAGGTAGTAATTAAGGGTGCCGACTCTGAATAAAGTGAAATAATCGGCAAATCAAACAGTCCAAACGTTACACAGCCACCCAGACGGTATTATGGCTGTGTCCGGCTTGCTCAGACGTGGCTGTGTACAGGAAGGCGACTGCGCACGTGTTGGGCGCGCACACGTGCTGCGACCGCCGATGAACGGCGGTGTGGCGCCAGCAGTCTGCGTCACTGGCGCCAACATCATCAGCTGCCTCTCGTAGAAGCGCTGTTTTTTTCTCTTTCTCCTACAATACAGATCAATGGGCGTCTGTATTTGCATCTTCAGGCCTCATTCAGCTCCGGAGGTGATTAGACGGCGCCGTTATAGGTTCTCTGTTCCTAACCGCTTCCTTTAACAACCGTGATACCATCGTGCGGAGAATCCTCACAGCTGTGCTGGTGGCTTTAGATCGGTAATTTTAACTGATTTCAGCAAACAAATCACTGTTTAAATACGATCCCTGCATACAGTAACAGTACAGCTGTACATTGAACTCAATATATCTATATACACTGCTCAGAACGATTAGGGGTTGAGGTGAGGTAACACACACAGTATACACGTGGTAACGTATTATATTCAAATATTCGTTACAGCTGTAATTTGTTTGTGGTAGTACGATATTTTGCTGTCTGCTGTTATGGTGATATACATATCAATTAATAGAAATAAACAATCCCAGAGACGGATTTACGTCTCAAATATGTCAAAGACATTATTGATAGATCTGAAGCATTGAATTAAAATTTGTGATGCGGCAGTAGTGGCAATTATCTTTGGAACAAAGAAGCTGAATTAAAGTTTGTGTTGTGGAGGGAAATCGTACATAGACTATTCCAAGGCGCTTTAATCGTTAGTGTTGTGGTAGTCTAACGGTTAAGACGTCTGCCTAGTAAGTATGGATGTCCGGGTTCGATTCCCGGCCGCACCACAAATTTTAATTCAATGCTTCAGATCTATCAATAAAAATTTAACTGTTAAAAACCGAACAATGTGGTGAGTACGACCACCGAGGTAAGCCTTAGAAAACATTAATATGCGGAACGAACACGCCCGGGAAACACTACGGTCGGGGGTTCGAATCCCCCCTCGGGCATGGATTGTGCCGTCCTTAGTATTAGTTAGTTCATAAGCAGTTTGTAAGTTTAGGGACTGATGACCCCGTAGTTAAGTCCCATAAGCTATACAAACATTTGAACATTTTTCGCCCGGGAAATGGGGAAACTCAAACACTACAATTTATGGCCCTGTCTAAAGAACTCTCAAAGGGTACAACGAAACTGATTAACTTGAATAATGAAACGGGGAAACAATCTGACTCAGACACAGATAATATAAAAAATTGACTTACCTCGTATCTTCTTATTAGAAAACAGGAAACAGCAAGCAGCTTGCGTCATGAGGTATTACAGTATTAAAGTTTTCAGAAATTATATGTGGGTAGTAATTAAGTCCAACAATGATCATAAGTAAAGAAAATAAAAGGAAGGGGAAACTAACTACCAAATGAGGACGCAGAACGAAAATTTAATATTAGAAATTATGTAGTCTTAAAAATATGAAGTAGAAAATATTACAAAAAATTAAATTAACATCATCCATTACAATAACGGCGTGCTGCAACATATACTTAACAAGTGCCTTCTCCATCACCGTCCTCACGCTACCTCACCCAACAGCTGACTCTCCGCAACTGAATCCCAACACAGCTCGCATCAGACTTGCTACTGACTGCCCTTTCTCCCAGCCAGAGCTCTTACTCTACAATCGAACTTCCAAAGATTGCTGTGCCACTCACAATATACATCTGTGGCCAGTTTACATATGTACAAAATATTACAGAAAACCGACTTATGTCGGGACCAGAAGGACCTTACAAGGTTTATAAGGCGTTTACTTAGAGGGAGGTACCATGGGGCTACCATGATAGTAAAAAAGTCGTTCTTGTTGCTATCTCACATGGTGTGTGATCACCTCGGACGGCCAGTACAGTTGCTCTTGAGAGGTATTTCGGCATTCTTGCCTGAGTGCAATGTTCAGCTCTGCAACCGTTGTGGGAGGTGTAATAGCTGCAATGCGTCTGCCAAATGCATCCCAGATATGCTCAATCGGGTTTAAGTCCAGTGAACAAACTGGCCTCTCCATACGTTCAAGGCCATCAGCTTCAAGCATGTTGTCCATCATTGCAGTTCTGTGGGGACAAGCGTTATCGTCCACCAGGAGGAAGCCATTTCCTATCGCACCAGCGCAACAAAAGGTCGAAGAATTTTGTCTCTATACCTCTGAACGACATAGAGTTCCGTATGTCGCCAATACTGACTCCTGCCTACACCATTCGTCCACCACAATGATATGGTGATGTTTCCTACACATAAGCATGATTTATCCGAGTTCCTCGTTCTCTCTTGATGAGGTGACGACGATTGCCCGGCTGAACACAAAATATTGAGTCATCTGAGAATCGAACCCCCCCCCCCTTCGTTACGACTCCAATCCTGATGTTTCTGCGGGCTAAACGTCGTCGATGTTTTAATTGGACACACACCATAGGCCTCAGTGGGTAGAGAATATATTCCCGAAGGCGACTGGATTTGTTTGTGTTAACACTGCGCATCCTGTTGCTGCCTATAAAGTGCGTCACAGCTGAGTTGCACACAGCCTCCTGTCTTGACGGGCGAGTAACCGCAGATAACTGTTATCTCTTCCTTTCTTTTAACGGTTACTGTTGTCTGAAATCGCGACCAGGTCTTGAAAATTACACTTTGGGGCAGTCAAATAGCTGCAGCCACCTCCTCTGTGTCCATCCTGTTTCCAACCTTCCTAGGGCTCTCCAAGCCATAGCTTCGGGTAAGTCAGGTTGTTGTTGCATTGTACTACGTGCTCACTATACTGAACTTAACTGCTTGTGTAATTAGTTTGGTAAACACAAGTCAATACCAACCACCCTCTGCAGAAACTTACCGTATTATCACTATTTCGGTTGCCGTAATGTTTAGTCTCCACTCCGTAGAACAGACAGAAGGTCGTCGCACCATTTTATCTAATTCTGTCGATGGAAACACTTCGGAACCTGGATATCTCACCTGATCCCCTAACTGTTTTGATCAGTGTATGATCACCACCACCTGGAGAGAAGGCCGCAGCGCTCTCGTGTGACGTCAGGCAGAGTAGGTTGCGCGCGCATAGCTGACTGGCTCGCTGCTGCAGCATAGTGGGCCGTGCCAACACCGTCTAAATACGAGGCTGACCCTATGAAGCAGTGGGCTGTGCCCCAGCGGCCAGCCAGTGAGCTTGCGAGGGCAGCCTATCGGTATGACGTGTCACGGACTTATCGTGAGGCCTTGTATCTAGATGGTATTGGCCGTACCCCAGCGGCTACCCAGTCTGCTATGCGCGCGCAACCTACTCTGCCTGTCGTCACACGAGAGCGCCGCGGCCTTCTCTCTAGGTGTTTTGGTATGATACGATCATTGCACAGAAACCTCACAGCTACGCTAGTGGCTTCACAACAAAGGTCAGTAATTGAAATGGATTTAAACAGCAAACAAGTTCCCATTGAAATAAGATCCGTAGATACAAAAATCAACTGCTGTGCTTTAGTCTATCAAAGACACTTAATTGTTTTGACCAACTTTAATAATTATTTTTTTCTTCTTTCGCTTTAATACAGGGGTGGTTGGTAAAAGTAGCAAATAAGGGAACACCCAAAGGTATAGCTTGAAAACCAGAATAATCGAAATTGGTAATTTGGTATGGACATCAACACTTCGCAATAGATTCGTATTTTATCCGCTTACGTATCATTCATCAGATCGGGGTAAAGTTTTGCAAACTTGACATTCAACGGCACAGTTTACGTAATAATTCGTACGTTTCATGACAGGGGTACTCCGCGCAGGGATGGCCGCGAATTGCACGGCTGCTCCCGACGGAGCTTAGAGTCCTCTCTAAAGCATGGATGTGTGTGTTGTCCTTACGTTAGTTAAAGTAGTTTGTAAATTTAAGGACCGATGTCCTAAGTAGTTTGGTCTCTTAGTTGCACAAACTTTGAACTTATGCGGAAGGTACTTTACAACAGTTTTCTACACAAATCTACAGTTTCATTCCCAGCTTCTAAAAATATTGCACACTTTAATTTTCCAGCCAGGTACAGATAAAGACCAAATAGTGTAAGATTTTTATTTTAAAAATAAATATCAGAAGACTATAAACGCGTACCAATACTTCAAACTAGATAATTTTAAAGCGTCTGGTCTTCTTCTGTTGGTGTAGGGACAATAAATCACTCTTCCTAATTAAACTGAAGTCGAATAGCATCAGAACTAGGAGCTTGTTCTAATCAAGACATCTGGATGTAGGCTCTCAATGACAGTATTATTTTAAATCAATGACAGGGACAGCACGGTTTCACATATAACATTCGACAACGAAGAGACATATATTCACACCGTATGTCGCCATATCCCAGGTGAAATCTTCGAATTATTGGTGAAAACGTCGTGAGAGGAGCGGAGACTAAAACTTTTCCAGATTACTCATCCACAAGAAACAGAAAAATGCGTGAAACTTTTAATTTTTTCGAAACTGACAAAAAAATTGACAAACAATCTCAAATAACCGAACGTAGTAAATCTAGGTAATAGAGCATGGAAATAATTAGAAGCGCTATACCAACAACTCAGTATGCGAATGCAAGAAAGACCACTGCTTGTATCGACCGGATGAAACGATTAGGTCAGCTGCCAGATTTTTATTCATAAAACTGGAATCGCTGGCGCTGCTACAATTAAGAAAATATGGTATCGAGGTGATTAAAATGAAGTCCTCCATCCCTTTCCTCAATGATATTCTGACAACCATGCGTGAAATAACAGTCAGTTCTGTTTGCCTAGATTTCTGGAAAGCATTTGACAATACCAATACTTTGAAATCATCTTTGAAAAGATACCGATCTCAACGAACTTTTAATTAAATTTCAACAGTAGTCTAGTTCGCATAAACACATTTATTATGAAGTTTCGATCCGTATCAGATCGTCCTCAAACTATTCTCCAGGCTTACAAGCGGAAATGGTGACGTCAAGCAGAAACCATATACACGAAACGTGGATGTCAACGCCTCTGCTCTGAGCAGTTGACATCCATATGGATCCTGCTTGACGTCACCACCTCCGCCTGTAAGCTTGCGTATGGTCCGAGGACGATCCGACACGAATCGAAACAGCTCAAAACTTAAAAATAAATTTTGGGATCTAGACTTTCGCTGAATGTTATCAAAATTTGACAGTGCGCTGCACTGCGATTGGTTAACAAAGGTCCGAGCATACGGAATGGTCTCTGAGATGTGTGAGCGGCACCTAGACTTAGTAAATACTTGAACCCATTACACTGTTCTGTGCAGTGAATGCAAAGTCCTAATTACCGGAGTACCACAGGGAAGAATATTAGGAGCGTTCTCCGCTCTTGTTCGTTGTGAACATAAGCAATCTGATGGAAACGATGAGCTACAATCTACGAATCTTTGCTGCTGACCCAGTAATGACTGTTAGGAGGATACAGGATAGAGATTTTATTTATCAGATTAGTACAGCTTGTTATAAGCATGCAAAACATGTAAGGTGATGTAGATGATTAGGAGAAACACTTTGGTATTCTAATAATGAAGTCCGCTTTGGCTGTTTTGTGTCTATACAGGCGCAACGTCAGCTGCGTTCTGATGCGTGCTGATGTTCTCTAGAATATCATTTTCAGGTGAAAATTGCAGTTGATCACAGTTGTTTGAATATTGTATTAGGGCCGTGTTGATTCACACAATCGCATCGACTAAATGTGTATGCACAACGTTGCAAATTAACATGAAATGGAAAGGCAACATGAAGTTATTTGTAGGTAAGGCTGGTGGGTGACTTCCTTCTTGATGAGACAATAGGGTATTTAACTGTTTAATGGAAAACCTCTTAAATGTTTAATTATGTCATCTTACGCTCATAACATGCTTTCTCCTCACGAATTTCTAAATTTTTTAAGAAAAATGGAAATGAATGTCAAATAATCTGAAAGCCCTCAAAAGCGCTCCATTTGAGTCATGGATACCTGTGACGTCAGCTGACATTATACTGCATCGTTTGTCGTTAAATTCGTTAACACCAATACATTGTTTGGGCATTCACGTTCTTAAAAATGTCCTACAAATATTGAGAAGTACCGCACTCTACCAATACAACTATAAAGACGCCAGAAGAATTGTTTTAGGTGTTCTAAACGATGAGAAGTTCTGTAAAGATCTCGCTCGTAGAGATACAGAGGAGAGAAGGGTCGCTACGTTTGTTTCTTTCTGTGAGGATCATTTTGATGTAAATAAACACTCCCGTGATAATTATTATTCTTTTAGTTCACTATTAAGCAGCATGCTCTGCTACTGTAGGTAGACGAGAAACTTAAATGGATTAGTGTATTTTGTAAAATGTAATGACAGATTGGTAACAAAACAAATATTGAATACTTGAGGCGCCGCAGTGGAATAGGCGAGCGCTCTAAGGCGCCTTTCTGCGGAAAGCACTATTGCTCCCGTCGGAGGTTCGACTCCTCCCTCGGGCATGGGTGTGTGTATTGTCATTAGGTTAGTTTAAATTAGTTTAAATAGCCTTTAAGCCTACGGACTGATAACCTCAATGGTTAAGTCCCATATATTTACAAACGTTTAAACATTTTTTTTAATATTTAAGGAAAATAGGGGTATATCTGGGAGAAACTATGACACACAATCGCAAACATCAACTCGCAAAAATACCAAACCAGACAATTGATTTAATTTCGAAGCTAGAAACTCATTCAATCTTTTCTCCTCTCTTATTAGAGTTAAAATTTCTTCCCGTCCCAGCGACTTCGAGATATAATGTTTGCAAAGGATCTTGAATGCCGACAATTACGTGACGTTGAAATTAGCCAATTGTGTGACAATGCAAATGTTTTGTCATGGTATCTTCGTTTTACCAAGGCAGTTACTTTTACTGTGTGATCAAGGGTACATACAAGAACTTGTCAACCATGGAGTAGGAACAGCTTTATTCACTCACCTCATGGTTGTACGAAACACTAATATAGTCATTCTGGTTGCTTCGGATTTCTAATGTTAACACCTTGGCAAAGATTTTCTACCGTGTCGTTAATACTGCCAACATAATCACACGAGGCCGCCAGTACGGGAAGTAAAATTTTGCCTGTAATTAACATCATTTGGCTACGCGAAGTGTGCGTTGCCAACCTATGAGCGAGACGAAAACACCGCGGGAATGACCTGGCTATATTCTAGACTTTAGCTGTTATTGTATAACTGTATATCAGAGATTTCGTTGTATTTCACAGTTTTTAGTGTTACAACTTGCTCCCAATATCGGAGAACGTAAAAATTAAATTACTCCCTTAACTGTATTTTACTGAATATTTGAAGGCTTTAGGATCAATTTGTTGACACGAAAAAGTACTTTTTTCAATTAGCATAGAAACATTTCTAGCTTTAAAATATACGTATCTTTTTCGTACAATGTAGTTTTGAAATTTCTTATTTCTGACACGTAATAGTCTGGATTGTTTTTGAAGAAAGCAGATACCATAAACGCATCTTTTGGAAGATTTTCACTATATTTCTATCACGATACTTTTCATCTGTATGAAGTCATCACTAAATTCATTGTTGGTGATTTAAAGATTTGTTTATCAATACATGAAATACTGGTACTTATCTTACCGGCAGCGCGCTCACTGTTGTTTACCGTATTAACAGTTTAAGGAAATAATAATGATGTAAAATAACATTCTCATTTGGCTTTGCTTGTCTAGGAGTTGATTAGTTTCCATCTAGGTTCCAAATAATTAAAATAATTAAAACGACACTATATTGCCTGCTATTTTTTATTTTAAAGAGTAGGCAGCGTCGCACTCGAACATGCATGCAACTCCACAAAACCAAAACTCAGACAATAATGTGACAAATATATTACAAAACATATCAGTTTATAGCAACTGCGCACTATGGAATGTGCTTGCATTTTCCAGGAGCGGAAATTTAATCGGGTAAAATGCTGATTGTCATATACTACCTTGTTTTGTACAATTCTGTACGTTTGTTTTACAATAAAAATAATTGTATAATCTATACATATTTATAAAAATATAAAAAAAATTATGTAAGAATTTCACATGACTATCGAAGAGTCTAATGTACTTTCGATCACATGATCTAATCTCGAAATTTAATGATTCTTAAGCTTTAATTACATAAAAATGAAAGAATTTTGTAAGAATAATGACGGAAAATACTATTTGTACGTTATAATTATTAAGAATAAACAAGCATATTTTTAACACAGGAAAAAGCCTATTTTAGAAAAAATATGGAGCCTTTTTAAAGGACACAACGTACAGAATACTTGAGAGACCCATTCCTGAGTACCATTGCAGTGTTTGGAATTTCCACCAGTGTGGATTAAACAAAGACAGCCGCGGCGGAGTGGCCAGTGGTCTTAAGCGCCACGCTGCGGAGCGCGCGGTAGCTCGCTGTAGGGGGCTCGAGTCCTCCCTCGGGCTTGGGTGTTGTCTTTAGGTTTAAGTTATTTTAAGTAGTTGCAAGCTTAGGGACTGATAGCCATAGACGTTAAGACCCATAACATTTACAAACAAATAAAGACATAAAAGCAACTCTGATGTTTTCCTGTTAGATTTGTTACTGCAGCTTAGATCAACATGCGAGTATTATGGAAATGCTCAGTAAACTGAAGTTGTATTTCAGGGAGAAAAGAACTCTTTCTTTTTCTTGAAAAGCTATTGAAAAAGTTTACTTGTTACGATTGCAGAACTAGCCCGTTGTCAACAACGTACTTTTCGCAGAAGGAGCGATGAAAATATTCAAATGTTTGTAGAGCTTATGGGACTTAACTACGGGGTCTTCAGTCCCTAAACTTACAAACTATTTATGAACTACCTTATACTAAAGACGACACAAATATCCATGCCCGAGGCGGGATTCGAACCCCCGACCGTAGCGGCCGTACAGACTGTGACTGGCGCGCCGCAGACCGCTCGGCCTTTGCGGCCGGAAAGGAGCGATGAGAAAAATTAAACAAACATATACAATACATTTATACGAACATTTGTTACGTTGAATTACAAAGTAGGAAGCAGTTACGGCAACACGCTATTATACAATACGAAACACAATAAAGTGTGGAGCGGAATTAAAAGTTTGTGTAAGTAAGGGACGTAACTGCTAAGGTTGTTGGTCGTTAGACTTACACACTACTTAAACTAACGTATCCTGAGGACAGACACATCAATCCCCGATGAAGGACTCTCCGGCAGGAGCGGCCGCACATCCGAGACATGGCGCCTCACACCGCGCGCCCATCTTCCCGCGGCAAATGTTGGTGTTGTATATAAACAGAGCCATGTTCAGAGGTCACAAGAGCAGCACACGATTCCACAAATAATCCCATCTCTCTTTTCTCCTCTCTGTGAAAGCTTGAAACTTGCTCATTTGACTGCGTTTTTAATTTTCGTTATCCATAGCCGTTAGTATTTAGTTTCAATAACTGCTTTTTGTAGATGAAGGAAATGCAAGTGCTGCTGGCCAGTAATTTGTACAGAAACGACTACCCTAGTGGGAAATAGTAATTCTCATAGGGGAGACGTTTAGGTATGACTAACAAGTGAAACCAAACGAGTTTTCATAGAAACGCTCGGTGAGCTCTTAAGTCTGCAGCGATAGTATCTGGCTTGAGCATTTTCTTACTGATTCTGAGGTATCGTCCGGTAAGGCTTCCTTTTTTTCTTGACGTATTTGCTGTTCTGTATTCATCTTCCGTTGTAGTTTTTACTTCTTGTTCTTTTCTCTCACTTTATTACTTTTACTCTTTCATTACTTTATAGGCATGCAAGCTCTCATCCTCAGTCATAATGGCAGTAAAGGTGTTGCTCAGCAAGCACTTTACATATTCTTGGTGCTCTTTCTCCTCTCGATGGCCGGCCGCGGTGACCAAGTGGTCTGCGGCGCGGCAGTCACGGTCTGCACGACCGCTGCGGTCTGGGGTTCGAATCCCCCCTCGGGCATGGATGTTTGTTCCGTCGTTAGTATAAGGTAGATCATAAGTAGTTTGTAAGTTAAGGGACTGATGACCCCGTAGTTAGGTCCCTTAAGCTCTACAAACAAACAAACACTTGTACCGCAAATATTGCGGAAACTGACATTGGGATTGATGTGCGGTTTTCAGAGAATGGATTGGTAGTCAGGGGCTCGTATTTTTAGTCAACAAACAGATTGTAATATTACTTAGAAAGTGTATTTTTTATGCAAACATATAGTTTTTTTTTAATGGAACAATGGTTTTTTCTGTCATGTACTGGAATTTTTGACGCCAACTGTGTACAAATAATTTTGAATGACATTTTTATCACGTTTAGTTGGGAAGCTACAACCGTTCAAAGTTTCGGGGGCGGAGGCTGCGATAGCGTAGGCACGGCCCACAGACTCATGACCACCAGCCAGTGAGCTACGCTGTCGTAGCCTCCGCCCCCAAAACTTTGAATAGTTGTAGCTGCCAAACTAAACGTGATAAAAATGTCATTCAAAATTATTTGTACACAGCTGGTGTCAAAAATTCCAGTGCATGACAGAAACAAGCACTGTACCATTTGAAAAATTGTATGTTTGCATAAAAAACATTTTCTAGGTATTTTTACTATTTGTTTATTGGCTAACAGTACGAGTCCTTGAGTACCAATCCATTCTTTGAAAACCGCGCATCAATCGCACTTTCCGTTTCCGCAATATTTGCGGTGCAAGTGTTAGGTGATTCTCCATATATATATGACTTTTGAAGGTGGTGAAGGAAACATCTGTTTAAAAAATCCTATATCTTCTCAAATAAAAGAATATTTTATACAAATTAAGTGGTAAAGTCAATGAGATTTGTAATAGTGTTTAGTCTTGGTGATAATGATGTTTCATATGTCTGGATTTAAACTTGTTCATTTTAGGCGTAAATCCTTTACCATGCAAAATGTTTTTATTCAACAAGAAAATGCACGCTTGGATAATTAATCGGCTGTGGATTCCATTAATTCGTTCAAAGCTGCAGTTGTAAACACTCATACTCTCCCTCCCTAATGGATAGCGGACGATGCAGTCTTTATCCACGCTCCCATAGAGAAGAATATTCGAAATACGAACAAAGTATGAAATGAAAAACGCCGCTATGACCACACACTAAACAGCAAGCAAATAGGGTCGAAGAAAGAATAAATCAGTGTAATTTTACACATATGACACTTGTCTCAAGTGGAACAGGAAGCGGGTCTGCCATTCACAAATGACGAACGAATGCTCCGACAGCACTCGTTTCGTATCGTCCTGTGTACATTATCAGCCACATTGGTTTCAGATTTGCAAATGGTTTTGTACACAGATTTCATATTGTAAAACTTTCCTCTTGAGATACATGTTCATATTTTTTTATTCGGAGGATTCTTTACTTTAATATTTCAAAAGTCGTTCGGCGACCCAACTGAATACGTCTTGCGACTTATACTTTGGGAACCACTGACATAGATCGTTTTCAAACTATAGGCGGTCGCATACAGAACAAGTGAATCCGAAACAGTTGCCATATCATCGATATTTCCATTTTACAGTCACGTGATCGATGACATCACTTCCCTCACATTTTTCGTTCAAATTTTTCCTCGACCTCAAAGAATAGACATCTCAGTGTCAAGAAAAGTGCTTGTACCGGAGCATAAAGGCAGTAGTTTTCCCCTTGTTCTATTTTCCAGTGGAACAGAGAAGTCAATGACTAGAAGTGGTACGAGATAACTTTCAACACGCGCTGTATGATGGACTGCGAATTGTGTGTGTGTGGAGATGTAGCTGCAGAGGTGCACTTACCTACAGGAGTGAAGCACCTCAGAAGCGCGGTCACAGGAATGAGTCATTGCCTATTGTTGGGTTTACGAAACGGTGCCACAAGGTCGCAGCGTCCCGTGGTACACAGACGGCGCAGGGAGACGAACATTAACACAAGTGAGTCTTCCCTAGACAGTGATCTTGTTTACTACAAAAAGCAGTCAAAACATTTCCAGCGGGAGAAGCGTGGCACTGATGCAGTCTACGTTAACCCTGCTGACTCGCTTTTACTTTGCCGTTACGGACATTCATACACAGAGTACACCAAAGCGGTTTTCACGCCGACGCTACCTGGTATCTACGCTATGTGAGTAACACGTTGTCATATAACAGAGATAATATGATGCGAGCAGACGTGTAAGGGGGGAGATAATTTTGCTGTCAGGGGATGTGATTACGTAATGCAGTTACTGATTAATTTATAGCCACATATATACAAATCACAGTAGAGAGAACCTTCTCACTGTATCAAGTATTACGGCTACTTCGCTTTACATTCGTGAACGGAGCGCTGGAGGAAATTGAAGAAGTATAGTCATGTCAGTCTCTGCGAAACCGATAAAGAGGCACATAATGAGATTATAGTTTTACCTGATACGTAGACGTAGTGAATAGACATGAACTATTTTAGATTTAATTAAAATAACTCATATATGCTATTTAATTCTTCTCCGTTCTTTAATTTTCTAAGGAGATGTTGGGTCCCAAATTCTTTTCGAATTTTTCTCCATTATCTGGGTTATAACTACTAAAATGATCTACAAGTAGTTTTACATTATTTTCATACAAGAGAATAGACCAGAAAACTCTTTTTAGCAGATTTTTATAGATGTATTGCAAAATATGTATCTGTAAAAATGGGCGTGTGTATGAATGTTCACTATTGACACCAATACGGTTGGAGCAATCTTCAGGTGACCCGTGAAGTTTCGTAGCAATAATGAGATGTTTATAAATCTAAGGTAGTTAACTTCTGAGGTTATCAGTCCCTAGACTTACAAACTATTTAAGGACTCGAACCTCCGACGGCAAGCAACCGCGCGTTCCGCAACCAGGCGCCTTGGAGCGCTTGGCCACTTCAACGCGGCAGTTTCGTAACGATTGGATCAAGATATTTATTTACGTAAAAGTATGCACCTGGCACTTGCAACGACAGTAGCGTCACTAGCGGAGAAATAGCTTACCGTATGTATCATGCCATTCTTCTGTTGCTACAGTGCTGCCGCTTGGAGCGCTAGCGTCACTTCTATGACTGTTAGTATTAGATTTTAGATTGACAGTGCCACTAGAGTTCACTCTTTCTCCACTAGGGTCACTACCGTCGTTCTACGTGCCAGAAATAAACATTCACATACACATCAGGCTGTGATGTTAGTATGTTATGGGTTAAACAAGCTGAGGACTGCGTAAGAATAGTATTCATTGTGTTTATCATATTACGTAGAACATAGTAACCAATAAAACACACACACAACGATTTTATAGATATCTTTATATATCAACCGGAGTGACCGTATGTTTGTGTGTACGTGTTGCATACGAATCTCCAGTTTTGTTCCATCTTTTTTAAATTTGGTACAGGAAAGCTTCAATCTATGAGGACGGTCGCCGTAAGTGTAAGAATTTACGTACAACATATAGTTATCGAGATATGACGTCATAAACAATGCGATGCGCGGAAAACTGCTGCATTAAGCGAAAATGCTGCTCATTTTCTGCTAAACCACTGGACCGATTTCAACCAAATTTGGTACACATATTTCTTACATGATATAATACGGCATTCGGTATGACGTTAAAATTTATAATTTCTACACTACATATTGTAGCCGGAGGAAATTTTATGTACAGTATACAAACATACAGCTGAATGTACCTTCGAAATTGTATCACATTAGGACACGTAGTTCATGAGATATGAGCACATAAATAGTAACGTTTATGGAAAATCGCCTCATCACGCACCAAGTTTTAATCTATTACTTCTTTACTACTAATTGTATTCGCAACAGATTTTACAGACGAACAGCACTTATACAAATGAATACATATCTGAAAAATGTACAATTGTACAACATGTAACTCAATAACTAAGAGATGTCATTTGTATTTTGTTACTATCTTTCTTTTTTTGGATACTGCAATTATAATTTTGTACGCTTTGCGAGACAGCCTTATTTCTTATTCTCCGATAAATATAGCATGTTTTTAGAAAAAAAAGGATATGGACAGAGAGAAGGGATAGGAGAAGCACTAACTCAAGGCAGGAATAAATAAATAAATAACCTGGCAAAGCCGGGTTTTCAGCTAATAGAATATAAATTTCAACCGTAAGAAGCCAGGACAGGTCGCTAGTGTGTGTATTTTAATCATTTCACCAAAAAAGGACGAATTACAAAATCTTTTATATATCCAGAAAAATCAGATATTGGACTTCTAATATCTCTTAGTTGGTTAAAGACAAAATTTTACAAGGAGATCAAACATCCAGACCTTTAGTTGTCATTCATTCAGATCGGTACCAAACGTCGGTTATCGATAGAGTATCAACCAGAACTTCGATATAATTCGTGCTATTTCCTACTGTCTAGGAGAACGTGCTTAAATAAGAAGTAATAAATAACGCAGGTCCTACAGAGTACACGTAAAGCATTTACGTGACAATGTGTCGTGTTGGGCTCACATGTGGAAGTCGATAGAGGGCACATTAGTCTTTTCAAGGGTCCTGAGTTCAATCCATGGTGATGCAAATTATTATTATTATTATTATTATCATTATTATTATTATTTTATTTTTTTAAAGATGGAAACTATTCTGTATCGAAGTACATCTAGAGTTATATGGGACAACTTGTTCCTGACATGTAAAAGTGCTGCTAATCAAGCAGTCATTTATTATTATCAATATTATTAACGTTACAGTTATTATTATTACTTTCGCACGTGTGATACGATTATTTCTTTATTCTTGTGTTCCTCTTGCTTCTGTTTATTTTCTGAAACTACGAATGTACTCTGCAGGTTTGTTACTTTAAAGTAAACGAAGCAAAAGCAAATTGCCGATAATACAATACTATAAAATCCGAACAGTTCTTTTACATTTCAGGAACACTTGCCCCCTATAACAATGACCAGTAAAAGAACGTAAGTACTGTGAGAAGAGCTTCAACCAAGGACCCTCGGTATAATAAACTAACGCTCTACCAAATTGCACACATGACCTTGAAGGAATCTGCGCTCACAGGTATACGTTTCCTCTACTCCGTAGGTCAGGTGTTACTTATTGTTTAGCGCGGAGCCGTACCACGTCGGAGGTTAAAGTCCTACTTCGGGTATGGGTGCGTGTGTTGATCTTAGGATACGTAGTTTGTAAGTTTAGGGACCGATGACCACTGCAGTTAAGTCTCATAATTTTACAAACACATTTAATAATTGATTATGCACGTTCTCCTGGACGGCAGCACATAGCACGAATTATAATGGAGTTTTGGTTGATACTAAATCGATATATAACATTCGGTATCGATCTGACTATCTAACATCTGAGCTCAAATATTTCTAGAACCGTTCAAGACATCGTAATTCTGTTTGTAATTCTGTTTTCATCCAGAGGAAATGTAAAAAAGTCCTCTCTAAACGACGTATTGTCTCTTGTCATAGCTTTATATATCAACTGCGCTTTAAAAAAAATGGAACTATGGTAACTTTAGCTGCTAGTATCATACATTTCACGAATTCGACGGTGGTTCATACATCGAAATCCAATAAGTAGTTTCGGAGAAAATATAATATTAAGAGCCCAGGATTTACCTGTTTTGAACATCAAACCAATTACTGTCTTATGTCGAAGTCCGTGATTTCATATCCAGATGAGGAAATGAATCACGTCGGATAAGGAGGAAACTGTGTTGCACCGCCGTCATACCACTACGAAAGGGCCAGAGAGGACAAGGAGCTTGTATTCTGTTTAGTTCACGTGTGATAAGTTCTGGGTAGCTTGTAAAAAATGTTTTTAACAAATTAAGGTATATTATATTAATAACATCTAATTTCTCTTGATTTGTTAAAGACTTTGGAACTCGTCTCTTTGGTTAAATGATTAAAATACACGTTCTGTCTGATTTTGACTAAATTATGTTGTACTATCTCTACTATCTATTATCTCAGGTTTACCTCTGAAATTGCTGTGTGTTCCGTTGGGGCAAACGGATAAGGGGGCAAACAGGCGCCTGACTTATTAATCACTCTAATCATTGGCACAGTTCTGACCACCTTCTTGTTTGCGATCCTGGCCGTTTTTCTCTCTCTTATATCACAAATACAATAGGATCTGTCAAGATGAATAATGTTCCCATCTTCCGTTGATGTTTGCCATTTCCTGAAGCCGATGGTACAGGACTGATGTCCTTGAAACTTCTTCTTCCATTTGCTTTGTTGGCCTCTGTCTCCGCTGTGCCTGCAGTTCATCCACTCTGTTATTTTCTGGTACACTTCGTATTTGTGGGTTTGTTGTTCGATTCTCAGAATTTGCTTGTGCGGAATTACGGGAGCAAAAACATGCTTAGGCAAGCGATTTGCGTAGAAACCATGAATCCCTTAAGCATTGAAGCCTTTCAAGCATTCCCAACTGTAGTAGCTGCATTATTTGCATAAGTCAGCACAAATTGCTCTAAACAATTGACATTCGTTAAAATTAAAATAAGTAGTCACTCGTGGTGGCCGAGGGGACTGAGGCGCTCCAGTCACGGTCTGCACGGCCACTACGGTCGGGGATCCGAATCCCCCCTCGGGCATGGATATTTGTGCCGTCCTTAGTTGTAGGTAGTTCATAAGTAGTTTGTAAGTTTAGGGACTGATGACCCCGTAGTTAAGTCCCGTAAGCTTTACAAAGATCTGAACATCGGAAAGATATTTACAAGAACACCATAAATATTTTATTAGAAAAAATTATGACCGTTTGCCCTCTGAACGAGTTTCCGTCTGCAATTTTCAATATCATTTATGCAAAATGTAACCAGTGCTAGCCCAAATAGGTGCTGCTCTTCGCGTCCTATTGTCGACGAGCAGCGTAGGTTTGTTACCCGTTACAAATAACACGATTTTAAAGCGAGCTTTCACATTCTACATCGATAGAGCGATACCATATAAGTTTAGTGAAGTATCTGTTTTGTCGTATGTATTATTAGGAACAGTTAAACACGAAGAAGACGAAATCAATATCCAGATTTCGAATTACAGACGCCATAATGAATAACGTTGAAGTAGATATCATCCGAGTAGTGAAGCAACTTAAATCACTTAGCAAGTTAGTCTTCTGCTCCGGACTGTATACCCAATAGATTTCTGTCTGATTATGATGAAGCGATAGCTCCTTACTTATCAGCCATATACAACCCGCTCGCTCATAGAAGGATCTGTACCAAAAGACTGGAAAACTGCACAGGTCACATCTATATTTAAGAAAGGCAGTAGGAGTAACCCACTAAACTACCGGCCTATTTCAATGCCATCACTTTGCAGCAGTGTTTTGGAACATATCCTGTATTGAAATATGAATTATCTCGAACAGAATGATCTATTGACCCAAGATCAACATGGATTTACACAATATCGTTCCTGCGAAACACAACTAGCTCTTTACTCGCACGAAGTGATACGAGCTATCGGCAAGGGATCTCAAAATGATTCCGTATTTTTTGATTTCCAGATGACTTTTGAAACTGTACCTCACAAACGGCTTTTAATCCAACTGCATGGTTATGGTATATCGCCTCAAATTTGCGACTGGATAAGAGATTTCCTGTCAGAGAGTACACAGTTTGTAGTAATCGATGGTAAGGTATCCACTAAAACAGATATGATATCGTGTTCCACAGGATAGTGTTATTGGTCCTCTGATGTTCCTTATTTACATAAACGATTTAGGGGATAATCTAAGCAGCTCTCTTAGGTCGTTTGCAGATGACACCGTCATTTACCGTCTAGTAAAATCATCAGGTGTAAAAGGTGTAAAAATTGGCAATTGACTCTAAATAATGAGAAGCGTGAAGTCGTCCACATGAGCATGTAAAGAAATCCGTTAAACTTTGTTTACAAGATAAATCAATCAAAAGTGAAGGCCGTAAACTCCACAAAAAAACTTAAGAATTAGTATTACTTCAGACTTAAACTGGAAAGGACACGTAGACAATGTCGTGAGAAAGGCGAACCAAAGACAGCGTTTTATTGGCAGAACTCTTAAAAGATGCAACAGAACTACTAAAGAAACTGCATACACTAAGCTTGTCCGTCCTTTTTTTGGACTATTGCTGCCCCGTGTGGGATCCTTATCACGTGGGTTTGACGGAGGACATCGAAAGAGTCCAAAGAAGGGCAGTTCGTTTCGTATTGTTACGATACAGGGGAGACAGCGTCGCAGTAATCATACAGGATCTGGGATAGGAATCATTGCAACAACCTCGTTTATCGCTGCGTCGTGGGCTACTTACGAATCTCCAATCGCCAACATTCTCCTCCGAATGCGAAAATATATTGTCGACTTCCACTCATAGGCAGAAGCGATCATCAGAATAAAATACGAGAAATCAGAGCTCGAACGGAGAGATTCAGGTGTTCTTTCTTCCCGCGTGCTATTCGAGAATCGAATGGGATATAAATAGTATAAAACTTTTAAAACTTCCGGGCTCATAAGCCGTGGTCGATTTTTAAAACTTTCTCCTAACGTTTCATCTTCGGCTGCGGAAGACATCTTCAGAGGTAGAGTGGTAGTTCGAGGTAGAGTGCAGTTCGCCACTCTACCTCTGAAGATGTCTTCCGCAGCCGAAGATGAAACGTTAGGGGAAAGTTTTATAAATCGACCACGGCTTATTAGCCCGGAAGTTTTAAATGAAGTTGACGCCGGCCGTGAAAGTTGTATGATCAGTATAAAGATGGTTCGATGAACCCTCTGCCAGGCACTTAAATGTGATTTGCAGAGTGTCCCATGTAGATGTAGATGAATAATATCCAGTAATCCAGTAGCGACAACAAAATTGATTTTGGATATACTTACACACACACACACACACACACACACACACACACACACACAATTGGACATAGTACCACGACCCATGCCCTTGTCCGTCGCATCAC
The DNA here is from genome assembly GCA_026315105.1 of Locusta migratoria. Classification (NCBI taxonomy): domain Eukaryota; kingdom Metazoa; phylum Arthropoda; class Insecta; order Orthoptera; family Acrididae; genus Locusta; species Locusta migratoria. The sequence continues at coordinate 275,118,746 of CM048747.1, forward strand.
GTTTGTAACCTACGATCACTTTTAGTGGTGATGATGCAGCGGTAATTTACAGTTAGTCACACGTGTACTGTTCTGTATCTCTGGTATCGATTTTCCTCATGAGTTCCGGTCAAAATCAAGCCCTGCGCAGAGCTGTACCGTCCATATGAGCACCAACGCTGTGTGCAGCTGCGCGCACCGTTTTCGTGGATGAGTACGCGGAGCTTTGAACCGTTTCCTGTTTGTTGCTTCGCAGAACACGTGGCCATGTTTTAGCGTTTGTTTGAACTTGTAATTTACGGATTCCATATTTTAGCGGGCAGCAGCAGCCCCCTGGCGGGCCGGCCATCTTGTGGCCCTAGATTAGAACCGCCGCTGCCGCACCTGCTCGCGGGGGTTCCCCGGCAGGTGGGTGGGCTGGCCAGGCGCTCTGCGCATGCGCAGTGAGCCGCCGGCCCGGTTCGCTTCACACGCGCCTCCTCCTCTCCCTCCTCCCACGCACGACGCCAGCTTCTCGGGACGGGTCTTCCTGGAAGCAGCATTTCTTACACGTCTCCGCCCGGGATATTTCCAGACGCCTAGATGTCTGGCACCGAAATTCCCCCCGGCCTCAGCGGCAGCCGGCGTAGATCGTGGCGATCACCACGCAGTACAACAGGGTTATCAAGGGGAAGCATCCGAAGGGTACGAAATATACATACGCCAACACGAATGTAGAAAATCCGATTTTCATTAATTTTACCAGGACGACAATGAAATCATTATATAAATACGTTAACACGAAAATTGTGGTACAGATTACTAATTTATTCGTACAAGAAGGCCAATGAAAGTTACATAATTCGAAAGATTGTTTGTCGTAGATTTCACGAATACAAATATTATGTGTGCATTTAGCCATTAAAAGTGGTAAAAGGATGTAGAAATTTTCCTATCTACAGCTTGGATCAAGTTCTACATTCTCCAACAATCACCTCACTGATTGGCTATTCGCCTCGACCAAAGACGCTGTAATGCAGCGCATCTGCAGTATTAAAATAACGTATTAAAATAAGTGAATATCGAAACATGGAGTGCTTCCAACTCACTTTCTTGTGCCGTTCAAATGCTTCATTTTCGCAGTGATTAAGAGTGGTTAAAGGAAATGGATGTTATGTTTTCTTATGAATCCCGATATAAAGGATGATACGCCGGGAAAGGCATCTAGCGGTGGTCGGGTGGAATTACGAAGTCGAGAATGCCGATATAAATGATGATGCGCCGGGAGAGGCATGTAACGGTGCACGGGTGGAACTACGAAGTCGACATGTCGTCAGCTCTGGAATTCTGAATATCACAGTATCGAAATACCATTATTTCTTGGCATTGTATAAATATACGAACACCGAAATTGTAGTTCCATTTCAAATATTAGGCTAATTAAAGTTATATAATTCGAAATACTTCCGTTTTTATTTCTTCTTATTGTGTCAGGCATTTTCCTTAACAGGTAAAAGATACCGTTTCATACCTCCCAGTGCCGGTTAAATTTTACCAAATATCCCAGCGGCCTCCTGTGATAACGTTGGCAACAGATGCTGAAAAGTCAGAATCCTGTGAGTCTTCATTTTAGCCAATCGCTTGACAACGCTGATGTTTTCTCATGGAATCTTCGCTTTACGAGGGCAATTATTTTTACTGAGCGGACGAGGGTACATGTAAGAACCTGTCAACCGTAAAGCAGGAACAGCATTATTTGTTTACTTCGTGGTCTGTACGATACACTAATTGAATCATTCTATGTGGTTCGAATAAATGGGCAAAGATTTTCTATCGCGTTGTTCATGTTGCCAACATAAACACGCGAGGCCGCCGACATGATACGTAAAATTTTACCCCCAGTGACCATTGTACACACAATTGGTCGATTTTCGACCACAGGCAATACTAGTTTATATAATTCTAAAGGGACCTTGTCGCAGATGTACACAAAAATTATATGTGTACAAGCCGCTAAGCATGCTTGTCCTGCTAAGTTGGCAGAATATCTGTGAATTTTAGAAAGTATGAGGCGAGGTAGTGGCGTAAGTAAAGCTGTGAGGACGGGCTGTTTAGTATGGCGGGGTAGCACTGTCGGTAGAGCACTTGCCCGCGTAAGACAAATGTCCCAGGTTCGAACCTCTCCGGTCTGGTAGCTCAGCGCTTTCGTTCAGTGGCCTTTCCGACCTCTTTAAAATTAAAATAAAAAAAATTTTTTTAATTAGAAAAACCTCGGTCAACGACGCCACGAACAACCTAGAACAAAATGAACCACCTTCTGCAAAGGACAGATGAAATCGAACAACAAAGGAAAAGTGGAAAAAAAACAAAAGCCGGTTCGGCACACGGTTTTAATTAACTACTACCACCGTTAGTAAAATGACAAAAAATTTGGGAAAGAATGGAAGTAAAGTTGAATGTTCACGCTTAGCTTTCTTCAGAATCAATCAATACACGTGTTTAAAAGCGCAAATGAAAGGGCTTGATCCGCTGAGTGTTGTTAGGTCAAAAATAACTGCGTACCGTAATTAGAACCGTAGGTATCGTAAACAAACCGATTCAAGTATTCAGTGCAAGGACAGAAGGATACCGCATTTGAATAAAAATAAAGGTTGGAGAGACTTAAGTTAATTCTGATACTTGATGACAAATCTGTAGGTGAATACCTATTGTTAAGAAACAAAATAACAAAAAAAAATTAAAAAAGAAGAAATCGGCCGGTAGTTTGGTCCGGCCGACTGACTTTCTTTTTCGTAGATTCTATATATATATATATATATATATATATATATATATATATATATATATATATATATATATATATATATAAGATGAAGTTTCATATCAGCGCGCACTCCGCTGTAGATTGAAATAATCATTCTGGAATATAATTATTTGTTGCCAACCTATGTCAATAATCAGTACCGTGATTCTCTGAACTTCAGCCGCAATCGAAATATTTCTGTTGTTTCGCGTCCGTCTACATGGCTATCTTCTTTCACGATGTTACTCATTCTGACCGGTTCTTCTGGCTGACGGTTAAGGTAATCTGCCTTCTGTTGCAGTTAGTAAATACTTCAATACGAACATGACAGTTAACAACATTACATATTCGGTGTCAGTTTAAAATAAACACTTCTGTAGCTTATTACTCTCTGATGCCTCTGAAAAATGAAGTTTAAGTTATAAGCAAGAACATCTCTGACAACATATTTCGAACTGAGAATTCAGTGATCCTACGAAATTCAGAGCCTGAAGTAGGACGTTGAATGGGGGATATTTGGCTAAAGAAAATGCTTTCCAGATTCGTGATTTCAAATGAATATAGTTGCAATAACTGAGCGTGGTTATCATTTATCGGGTAAACAGATCGTCAAGCTTTATTTCTGGTCCTTCTACATATCTATCAATAATTTAAATGTATTATAACTTGTAAAACGTATAAGCTGATGTACGCTGAGCAAAGAAGTTTTAAAAATGCACGCCTGCTGTCACATAAAATGCGTCAAATGCCTTGTTATTACGGTACAACAGTTTAATTTCCGCATGCTATATGTGGTGATAAATAATATTTAATATTTTTAACTCATGATGTACATATCAAAGACGGGTTATTAACAGTCATTATTGATTCGTCAGCCTCAAAAGCAGTCAAAGTTTCTTTGAGATGGACACGACAGTAAATTTTTACCACAAAATTTGAACTTTTTTTTTTTTTTTATAATTCTTTATTATGGCTTTTGGTGACAGTGACCATACAGCCAGCGGTTATGACATTGATAACATTACAATAGAAGTGAAATTCTTGCAATGTACAGCACAATATTAATAAGTATGTTACATCATGTAGCCTTAGAATAAAAGTGGAAAAATAACATGTAAAGACATTAAACAATACATATTTAACAGTACGACAGATATTTGTAATACAATAAAAGTGCAGAAAGCATAGGACCAAATGAGAGGTGCAAAGACAAATAAAAGTCAAAATATAATATAAAATCACTTATGCAGTTTCCCGCTGTGCATGTTCAAGGTAAACACACTAGCTCTAAAATTAGAGCTGTATGCCAGTGACTTTGAGGTAGTCCTTCAGTAAAGTGTACTTAAGCTTGTCGAATCCATGAAGGAGGACAGTGACACTTGTGGGGAGAGGGTAACCCCTCGCGACCAGCGTTCGGTAGAATACACTTTGTGCGGCCGTGTACTTGGTGCATGCCAGTATGATGTGGTTGAGATCCGCCACTGCCGTTACATCTTTGTCGCAATGCCGAGAAGCGATGATTTTCAAACGGTGTAGGTGGGCAGGGTAACATCCATGTCCCAGTCTCATCCGAATGATAGACGTTGCATGACGTCTACTAAGCGTCATCGATGAAAACCACGGTCGTGAGGAGACATTTGGTTGTATAGCTGCCAGGTGTCCTCCCTTAAACACATGAGAGAGGCGCCATTCGTGGTCCCAAGTGCGATAGGCAGCTTTCCGAATCGTCGTTCGTAAGTCTGTATATGGAATCGGCGTGTGGCGTTGTTGTCCTTCCGTAATATTTCTCTTGGCAAGGCGGTCTACTGTTTCGTTATGGGGTATACCTCGATGTCCTTTAATCCAAAGTAAGTGGATGTCTATGCCCACTGTCTGTGCATTTGTTATGGCCTCCAAGACGTCCAATATATATCTATTCGTTCGTTTGTCAAACGTCGGATGTTGTAATTTTTTCAGCACGCTTTGAGAGTCCGTGAGGATCAATATAGAGTTAAATGTTCGTGTGCCGTAATAAATGGCCTCCCTGATGGCTAGTAACTCTGCCGTGTAAATAGATGACGCAGGCGGAAGCGCAAACATTTGGTAGGTGCCGTTAGAGGGGCAAAAGAAGGCGTATCCCACCCCTGCTTCAGTTTTAGAGCCGTCAGTATAGATGTGAGCATGCTGTGGCCAGTTGCGGAGAAGAAACTGTTCCACGTCGAGAGTGATGTTGGTCCCCGTTGTGTAGTCTGATGGCAAATGTGTCACCGGGACTGGGTTGAAAAACAGATGATAAGAATAACGGAAACAAGGAAGTTTGGTGTCCTGTATGATGAGTGGGAAGAGATGTCTCCATTTCTCGTAGCTGCGAACCAGTAAAGGAACTCGGGTCATGCCTCTTCTGTGATGCATTTCTGTTATGTTCAAAAATTGGTGTACCGTTTTGAGAGAGGCACTATCACATATTGACGCTCGGCTGAGGAGGAAAATATCGGACAGCATCTGTCGACGTATAGTTAACGGCATTTCAGACGCTTCCACGAGCAAGGCGTTGGTAGGTGTTGACTTCATAGCTCCGAGAACAAGACGAAGCATTCTGTACTGGAGGACATCAAGTTTGCGCAGGGTCGATTGCGCTGCAGTAGCGTAGACGATACTGCCATAATCCAAAACGGAGCGGATCAAGACCTTATAAAGAGTAAGGAGTACCGTCGGATCGGCTCCCCACCAAACTCTGGCAAGCATACGCAGGATATTTGCAGTAGTGTCCACTTTGTCCAAGAGATATTCAACATGGCGCGTCCACGTCAGTTTGCTGTCGAAGTAAACACCAAGGAACTTAGCATATGACCGAACAGGCAGTTTGTATGGACCGAGCTGAAGGTCTGGAGAGAAATAATTCTGTCGTTTCCTCGTGAATATCACCACAGTAGATTTTTCAGGCGATAGCGTGAGTCCGTGTTCTAACTCCCATTCAGCCAGTTTTTCACATGCAGTAGTAAGCCATATGTTAGTCACCCAAAAGCACGACGAGTGGGCGTATATACAAACGTCGTCCGCGTACTGTAGAACTTTGACAGTAGGATGAAAGATAGAGTCTAAGTCGGCAACATACAAGGCGTATAGCAAGGGGCTTAATATCGCACCTTGCGGGAGGCCACGGGAAACGATTCGTGGGCCATGTAACACATTGTCCTGGTCACGGATATAAACAGTGCGGCAACAAAGTAATCTGTATATAATTCTTAACACCTTTAGCGGAAGATGCAAAAGTTGTAATTTATTTATAAGTTTATGTATCAAAACATTGTCATAAGCCCTCGAAAAATCAAGAAAAAGAGCCGTCAAATACCCATTTGTCAGGAATGTTTTTTCGATGCCCATAGCAAGAGATGTTATATTATCGTAAGTGCTCTTCCCCTTGCGAAAACCGTATTGTGTCCGTGGGAACAGATCGTGATGCTCTAACCACCATTCTAACCGGACCTTGAGGAGACGTTCAAAGGTCTTGCACACACATGACGACAATGCAATGGGGCGATACGACGTTGCCTGACCAGGGTCTTTTCCAGGTTTCAATATAGGAACCAATACCTGAGTGGTCCAGTCGGTTGGAACAGACCCCTCTCTCAAGATGTCATTAAAGATATTCAAAAGAATAAGTTTTGCATCATCAGACAAATTGCGTATCATGGAGTAATGTATCTGGTCATGCCCGGGCGACGTATCGGTCGAGGGCGGCAGCGCACTGTTGAATTCAGCGAGGGAGAACGGTGAGGTGAGATCATCTTGAAGATCTTCAACGGCGATATTTGTGGTGGGATCAATGGGTTCTGGCATGGCCGTAAGAGGTGCTACAATGTTGGCAAACTCGTCTATCCAGGTCTGTAACCGCTTGGGAGGCATTGGTTTTCGTTTGAGTGAGTTAACTTTCGACCAAATCCTTCCGACAGGAGTATGCAGGGATAACTGTTCACAAAATCTCTTCCAATGTTCTTTTTTACAAGTCTTGAGAAAGCGTTTGGTAGTCGCATCTATACGTTTGTAGGCGAGGTAGTTTTCCCATGTGGTTTCCCGTTTAAAACGGCTACATGCCAGTCTCCTTTGCGCCACTCGACGCGAGCACTCTTGGTTCCACCAGGCAACCGGCAGACGTCTACTGCCAGTTACCACCCTCGTCTGTGGGATTGACTGCGATGCTGCTAGGTTGATGCAATTCCTATAATGAGCGTACCTTGTTTGCGGTGACAACTCGGTGGGGAACGACGAAAGTTGTGTATCCATGATGGCACTATACCGAGACCAATCTGCCCTCCTGACATTCCATTTGCGAGACGGCCGACAGACCGTGTTCGGTGATGAGGTTGGCGAAGAGAGCAGAATAGCATAATGGTTGGAACCCATAGGATATGAAAGTACAGACCATGTAAAGAATGAAGAAACAGACGCTGAACACAAAGTCAAATCGACTGCTGATGGTCTCTGTCCGGGTAATGGAAGTAACGTAGGGGATCCATCATTGAGGATGATAAGATTGAACTCGTCGATAATATCAAGAATGCCATCACCCAGCCTATCGCTATATGCACACCCCCACAATCTGTTGTGTGCATTAAAATCCCCGCAGAACAGAAATGGAGGTTCCAACTGTTGTACCAGAGCGTACCACTCTTCAATGGTAATGTATGACCGTGGTCGGCTGTAGAGGGCCACAATAGTTATTCGACCAATTGGAGATGAGAAGTTTACTGCTATCGCTTGAAAGCTTTCAATATCGTCATGAGAAATCAGAACAGGGGTGTGATGCAGCATATTATTGATAAAGAGGGCGACTCCTCCTCGACCATCATCTTTGTCTTGGCGGTAAACGTGGTATCCTTGGAAGCGTACGATGGTATCTGGTTGAAACCATGTCTCAGAGATGGCGGCCACTGCTACCTTCCGCATCCAAAGTTCACGTTGAAGTACACCCTTGTTGGCAATCGCAGATCGCGCATTCCACTGCAGTATTTTAAATTCCGCCATTGTTGTTAGAAGTAAGGAGAGTCGTTAATAGTTGGCGAATAGGCTGTATCTGTAAAGTTCCAGGTGGCATTGTTTTCGCGTCTTCTATGAGGTGAAGGATAAACCAGATAATTTTCTCTACGATGTATTCACTATTGTTACGTGGTGGCACTGCTTGTTGTCCGTACTGAGGAGGATACGGGTTGGGTGGTAAAGGGGCCTGTGGTAGATGTTGGGAGATAGAATATTCGTGACTAACGTCTGAAAATCCCTGACGCTAGACGGGTCTGGAAGTTTGTTTTTTCCCCGTGCCGCTCATGACGGAGCTGACACCCGCTCTGTCTGCTATGGGAACATCATTCCGTTGATACCTGTCGTCCTTAGGTGGTGAACGCAGCTGGGGCGCCAATGGCGGCATTGGTGGCCCTGTAGAACGCTCTTGTACAGCGACTTGCGGTTGCTGTAAATGCCTTGGAGGTAGGGGCGGGAAGTCCGCAGAACTCTGAGGGCTAGAAGGCTTCCGTACGGCCGCGGAATATGTGGGGTGCGGCCCACTGAGTGCCCTTCCTGACGTGGCGTACGCCCTTGCTCGTTGTAGCTCTTGCTGGTGGAGAAAAATGGGGCATGACCTCTCAGTGACAGGGTGCTGTCCAGAGCAATTTAAACAGGTCGGAATCGTCGCAGGGCACGAATCAGCTTGGTGCTGACCGCCGCATCTGCTGCAACGAGTATGGCTTCGACACTGGTTTGCCCGATGATGAAAACGCCAGCAATTTGTGCACTGAATGACTGGGGAAACGTACGGTACCACTGGGCAGCGTGCCCCCAGAATAGCAACATGAGAGGGTAATGTCTGAGAGCGAAACACCACCATGCAGATTGGAATGGGTACTGTGAGCTCAGGATTGGAAGGATGTTTCTTCGTGTATCGTTTTATACTTGTTACAGGATAAACACTTTCCATGGCATCTATTATCTCTTTGTCCGTTAGGCTGGTCTCTACGTCATGGATAATGCCATACGTATGGAGTAAAAAGTTAGGGATGTAAACATCGAACTTATGATCTTTGAAAGCAGGGACATTTAGTAAGTTATTAGCAGCTGCAGCAGTTTTCAGTTCTATCTTAACTCTGTTCTTGCCTGAGGAACTAATGTCAACAATATCGTGCTTGAGGTGAGAGCTGTAGGAATACAATAACTTGCCCACTGACATGGGATGGAGTTTGCCAACGTTTTTATCTAAGCTCTCCACGAAGACAATGTATGGGCCTGCATCTGTCCGACTGTATCGGTTATTGATACTCGGTCGAGTAACGGTGGCAGGAGAAGCAGATGTCTGTACCGGCGTGCGTTCTGTGTTTGCCTGTCCGGTGCCGTCGGTAGAAGACGCGTGGGAAACCGGTACCTGGCTCATTTCACAGTCCGTGACTGAAGGAGAATCGACACACAGTCGTTTACTATGGGGACCACTTTCTTGCTGCTGTTGTGCAGCTGTATCGCCACTAGGTGATATGCTGGAGGGGTCGCAGGAATAGCTGAGGTGCTGACTAACCTGTTGTAACTCATGTTGTTGATGTTGTTGCTGGAGGAATTGCTGGTGTTGCCGTTGTTGCAGCTGCAGTAGCTGAAGCTGTTGCTGCTGGGCCAGTTGCTGCTGGAATTGTAGGTGTTGGTAGTGTAGAAGCTGCGGTTCTTGTTGCTGCTGTGGCCCTTGTTGTTGTGCATATTGTAGGTCCTGTGTTGGTAGTTGACTCTGCTGTACGTCAGCAGGGTTGTCGGACATCACCGGCAGCGGGAGAGCCGTCGCTGCAGGTTGATTACATATTTCCATGGCGGACTGGATGACCTGACCCGTATTAGGTGGGTCGGCCATTTCGAAGATACACTGAGTAGTACTGCTACCACGAACGTGTGGTTGAGACAACACACACAATTCCGGCGCGCACTACTCTGCACGTGAACGTTTCTCCCCGAAAAGGCAGATACGAGTATACAAACGCACGGAAGAATAAGTACGTAGCACCACACTCGTCCGCGAAACGTAAACAAAGCGCGACCGCACAGAGCGCAGCAGTAAACGCGTCCGGACTCCGCGGGAGGCGGAAGTAGACTGAAAATTTGAACTTTCATTTTGCAATGAAAGTAAAGTCAGTATTCAGGACTGAATACGTATCAAGCCTGTTTATGAGGTTAGTATCACCCTTTTCTTTACAGGCTTGCTGAAACAATTATTATAATTAACTTTTGGTTCAATAGGAACAAAAGGTATCGCGTTGCCATTTTGTGGTTTCTCCTCTGAAGTCAATAGGCTTAATTTAATGTACTCAACAATGTTTTGAAACTTGTTCAATTGCAATAATTTCAAATCTCTTGTAACGACACACATATAGTTTGTTTGCAACTTCAGTTCTTCGCTGACAATATTGTTACTTAAAGCTAGATGCAAACTGTAATTCTAAAATTTGACAACTTTTTCTTTAATTGATCTGAAAATAGTGGTAGTCGAGTCGAATACGTTAACGGGATGTATTACAACAGTAGCTATTTTTATATTCGCAGAAGTATTTTCAACACCTTAGTGTTCGCTTTCGCAAACAATTGGCATCAGTAGATTAATTAATGAAAATTTAGAATGTATTTCGACTCAGTCGCAATTATAAAATTCTAAGTTGCTATTGTTCAGTTCCTCCGAAAATATTCAACACTGTTGAATTGTGCTGCATGTGTGGAATATTCGGATTACAAAGTTTGAATTTTTAGATGGTACGAGTCTGAAGATTGAAGCTTGTATATTTTGTATTGTCTCCGTTTCAATACGGTCAGATTTTAAGGAGAATAACAGTCTTTTCTGAAGTTATTAGTCTATACTGTAGCTTTGTACGGCTGTGAAACGTGGACGATAAATGATAGTATCAAGGGAATAGTTGCCAGATATATAGGTAATTTCCAAGAATGCTTGCAATCGACGTGTCTCCGCCTGAAACAATATAAATCGAACATGCAATTCTAAATCGATTACGCAGCTATTCACGCGAGTTTTGTTCGTAGTCATGGGAACATATTTTATTGGTTTCTATCGCCTTGAGTGACGGTGATGTTTTTGTTTTAATTTATTATGATTTAAACGACTTCATGTCACATCCATTTAGAGGCTAGGTCTCAAAGTACTTCCCTGAAGATATTCTGCAGCGATTTATTACGCTATGAAGGTCGCAACTATAACCGTCATTTATTTATACAAATAAAATTATTGATCTTTCGTTCTCGCTCATCTCAAAAAATATATACTGCAAGGATACCTAACGCGCATTCCACATTACATTACAATTTATATCAACTGAACCATTCAACAAATTTCTACGAATATGTCACGTAGATACGTGCTACCACAGCTTCAAATTTCGTCGGTGAAAGTTAGAGCAATGAGATTTACACTTAATTCGTTAAATACAATTTAGCTATTTCCTACAAATGTGTCACGATTCAGCTGTAAAAGACATTCACGTCAACGAATCTTTACATTACCACTCATCAAAATAATTAGTGCCGTATGAAAACTTTCATACTTTGTCATCACGCGCATCAATACACACAAAATCGATTTAGAGTTGCACGTGCGATATATATCGTTTCAGGCCGAGATATTTCGATTGCAAGCATTCTTGGAAATTACCGATATATAGGTCGCATAACTAGGAGAGTTACTGAATTGAACTGTCGAGAAAATAAAATTAAGACATTGGAATTGGTTGATAGCACAACTACTTAGACGTAATAAATGCTTAAGAAATTCCACCTTATGCAAGAACCTAGTTTATTTTATTCTTTCCAGAAATCTTACAGTAATTTTTGTGCTATCATCATTAGGAATATTTTTCATACCATGCTGAAATTTATTGTAAAAGTTTTGAATGTTATCTACATTAAATATATGATGTCAAAGAAGTGATTTATAGCAATTATTCATTGGTTTACACATTTAGATCATTGCAGGCCTACATCTCACATTGGCACACGGAAAGTATATGTTCTTAGGCCTAAAATAAAAGCTTGGAAATTGTAGGTATTTGCACATTTCTCGGAACATACATTATGCTAATGGATTGCATGTATGATTCATTATCGCTAGGTTTACATACAGATTTGAATCTGCAAAACAAAACAGATGGTTTGGGTGCTATATTTACTTTCAAGTTTTGTTGGAAATACGAACAATTTATGTTTTTTCTCCTTTCAGCCCTCTGCTTGTCGTGTTTACAGTGTGCTGTGGTACCGGTAATTTGGAAGGACTGTTGTATATCATCGCTTCAGGCGGCCTACTATCGATATGTATCAAAGACGCGAATATCACAGTGTCGTATATCGAACACACGAACGTCGCTGTGTCGTAAGAAACAAATGTTGGCGGACAAATGAAAACAAATATTCATTTCGACGTATATAAACAAATTAAATAATTAATGCTGTTGGTACTGTGAGATTGTCGATGTACCGTTGTCGGGTTAATAAATTATCGTGTCTCACAAGTAAATGTTAGCTTTTCTCGAATAATTAATTTAGTCTCCTGACAACGGTTCATCGAAAAACTGTCATAGAGCAGGAACAGCATTAATTAAACAAGTGTCGTCTTAACTACGACATTTGGTAGATTAATATATTACCGAAATAAAAACAGAGTTTTGAAATTACTTACTGTGTTTGATGAGTATTGTCTTCTTCGGGGATGTGAATGTCACTATATTCTAATATATTCATCAGATGTATCCTCCTTCTGTATGTCACTCGACTGACCAAATTCTTCGTCATTCACTGTGCCATTAGTAGTGTACGCGACAGGTACCCTGAAACCACGTATTTTTCTGATTGATGTTCTTTTATGGCATTTCTTGCAGCACAACTCCAACGGAAAATCCGAGTGAGCAGTCTTCTTCGTGAGTTCGTGTACGGCAATCAACACACTTTTTCGGTTCACGATCTGGCAATAACTTATATTCCCAACAAAAATTGAGACTTTTTTCAACTATTGTTAACATGGGAATCAACTCCCGCCATGTAATAATGGGAAAAGTGGACAAACTGCTCGAGCTGCTCATTTTCAAAACTAAATTGAGACGGCAACAAAGTTTTGCGAAAAACACTAGATCATCAAACGATTTTCTCCTATATCATAAAGGCAACTAATTTCGCCTACGCTTGCGAGTAAACAAACTACGATAGCATTCTGATGCTCGCATGTTCGCAACTATCGATAGTGCGTCATTATCGATAGCAGGCCGTCCGAAGCGATATACAACGGTCCTTCCAAATTACCCTACTTTCCTTGGTGTAGTGATTATTTCTTTTTTTCAAACATATTTTATTTATTCTGCAGCAACTTGTATGACCGATGTTGCCGTTTAGCATGTAGAAGCACTTCTTTGCTGTTCGTTCGTTTTGGTGCGTGTTTGTTTGTTGTGTGGCCTGCAGACTTCAGTAATTTGCTAATACTGAGGACATTTACTGCCTGTGTAACGGTAGTGATATACGTTGACGTTGAAAAAAGTACTGAAGTAGTATTGTCGATGTATATTTATGTTGTGTGTGTGTCTAAAGATCGGCCCAAACACATTCGTCTGCGCAGATATCTGCGCAAACGACGGTGCAGACAAATCTTTGAGTGAGAACAGATATTCAGAGCACTGCAAATATGACATGTTAGATGACACAAGTACCAATTTACTGCCCGCCATCTGTCGGTATAGTAAGGAATTTCAGTAATTCAGTAGCAAATGACTACACTCACGCTAACCTCGAAGTTTCTTAAATTAGGAACGGATGAAATTCTTTTGGTGTCTGTGTTTGGAACTTGTGTCACAAAAAATGCAAGAAACAGGAAGATCCACCGAACTGGTCTAGAAAGAGGCTGCTTAAACGAAGACAGTTTTCACACGTACTCCGTTGGTTGCATGGCGAATTTCCCAATTGTCGCAATTATTTGCGAATTGACGTGTAAACGCATAATAACCTTCTGATGCTCATAACTTCTCGTATAAGACGGAAAAATACTTGTATCATGAGAACAATTCCTCCACGTGATAATGACGTTTTTTTTTAAGAGTCCGGCAACAGGAAGGAAGTATAAGGAGTTAGAGCTTTCTACTACGATTTCTAAAGAAGCATTTAGTGAAAATGTACTCAACACCCTTATAGCTCTTTACGCTGATTTCATGAGGGTAATAGAGTAACAATGTGTCAAAATTTTCAATCACCTGCCTACTAGAAACATGTTAAAGACTTTTTTCATACAAATAAAGGCAGAACTCCATTTTGGGCTCCAGACGGGAATCCTAGCACGCCGGTGACTGGGAGGTTTTAAATTCAGTTCTGTGGTATTGAATACTACAATTCACCTTTAAATGACTATGGTTAAGAAACACGTATTATATTAGGAGGTAAAACTTGTGTAATGATCCAGTTGACACTGAAGACAGTGCTGCAAGATTTTCTATAATGAGCTTAACACAATATTCTAACTGCACTCTCCATTAAAATAAAAAGGGCTTACGGCTACTTGATTTACTGCAATGTCACATGAGACTATGCCATAAGGAAGAACTGAGTACATTTCGTTACTTTGCTTAGCTTTCTGTGCTAAACACTCCGCACCGAATTTATTTCTTTTATTACCGTTTCCTTATTTGCCATATTATCAATGGCTCATAATTATTCTATTAAATAATTATAAAAAAGCTGTTTCTTCTCTCTATTGCTGTATTCCTTGTCCTTAAGTTTGCACAAACTAGTTCGACTTCTATACATGTCGATAAACCTGGCAATGAACACTCTTGAAGTTCGATTTGTACCTGCAACTTTAATATTTACTTTGTGGATACGGACGAGAAACACTAGATTGAATTAATAGCTCACTAAAACACGTTTCGCGTGCCTGATCTGCGTTGATCTCCTTCCCTCTTGCACGAACTTGGCTGCGCAGATATGTACCGTGTAATTCTGAAGCATGATCAAATAATTATCGCTTGTCACTAAGTTGATCGAGGAATTTATGGCACAGTTACGGATCTAACAAAAGATTTTTGCTGTCAGTATACCAGTGAGAGCAGGTATGTGTGTTAACTCGTCCGCTTAACTTGAGCCGTGTCAGACCATGCAGTCTTACTGAATAAGTTAGAGCCATGTATCTGTTTGTCAAGCATCAAATCAAAAAATTGAAAACGTACAGTATTGTGGATCATCTACAGGCATCCGATGTCATAAAGGTGGGAAGTTGCTGAACATACATTTGTGTACCATAATTGCACTAACCTTCCCCATAAACGCGTTATATTAATAAGACGACAACTTTCAGTAACTGATTTGTGTTGTTGTACTATGATAAAAGTATAGCTACGTTGGCATTGTTTATTCTACAATGGATGCTGTAATACATTATTCTAAAAGAGAATATAGCGTACGTCTATTTCAATCGTATCGCTAATGTTTCAATTTAGTATGATATAGACGTGCGTGGCTTACTAATAAAAATAATTTTGTGTGGCTCACTGAAATAGAGAAAATCTTTTAATTGGATCCTACTTCGACAAATTGCATATTCCTTACCTACCCCAGTTATCCAACCTAGACTTTAACGTAGAATCCGAACCACCTGTCATTTCTGGAGACATAGTTGAGTGTAAAGGTTAGCTTAAAACACAAATTGAAAATTCCCGTAATCCGATCGTTTTCATTTTTTGTTGATGGAGGAGTTCTTGGATCAGATTTTTATTACAGAGGCTAAACAGTTCTCTGGCCTAAATCGCTGAGCCACCGCTTTATCGCTACACCACCAGGGTAACAAGGCTCACTTATAATACACTAGCTGAACCCCCGCTGCTTCGCATGCGTAGGCTGGTTGGTCTGCACCAGTTGTTTCTTTTTAATCCTGATGAAGAATCCATATCTTAAGTTTCGTAGTTATAGCTTGAAATTCGAGTTAACAGCACCATATTTTTGAAAATCAGTTTTTGCATCTCATATTTCACCTCCTTATTGGTCTAATTTCCAAAAATACCGAAACACGTGTCTTTTAAATTCGAACCCGAATCCAAATCCGAAAATTTGTAGTTCTAACTTCAAAATTGCCTAAATACCAACATTTTTCGAAAAACATCCCCTCTCCAATTTAACCCCGTTGATGGCTGAATTTTCAAAAATACCGAAACACGTATTTTTTAACGTCTAACCAACTATACAAATATCAATTTTTGCAGCTTTAGCTTCAAAACTGTATCAATAGCAACGTGTTTTCAAAAAGAATTTTTGATCCTCTACTTAACCCTCGTACTTGTTGAATTTCGAAAAATACTAAAAATCATGGATTTTTAATCCTGACCAAGATTCCATAACCGAAGTTTCGTAGTTGTAGCTTAAAATTTGAGTTAACAGCAACATTTTTGAAAATCAATTTTTTGTGTCACCTATTTTACACCCTTTTTTATCGAATTTCAAAAAATGCCGTAACACGTGTCTATTAAATTCGAACCCTGAATTAAAATCCGAAATTTTGTAGCTCTACTTCAAAATTTCCTAACTAGCTAAGTATTTTCAAAAAACGTTTCATCCCCTATTTCACACCCTTGCGGACGGAATATCGAAAAATCGCTTCTTAAATGACGCCTACAGAATAAGATCAACACCCTCCACAAATTTCAAGTTTCCATCTTCAGTGGTTTGGGCTGGGCGATGATGAGTCAATCAGTCAGTCAGTCAATGAGTCAGTCAGTCAATAGGGACACTTCCTTTTATATATAGAGAAGAAGATTACTAGTTTGCGTTACATATTAGATTTCACTACCTATAATACTAAAGTATTGCATCCTGGAACGACATTGTGATTATCTTTCAGTTTTTGTGTTACTGGTGATGTTTTAATGCGTCCGTGTTTGTAAAATATCTTGCGAGGTGGTGCAGTGGTAACACACTGGATCCACATTCTGGAGGACGGCGATCCAAACACGTCTCCGTCAATCCAGATTTAGGTTTCCGTTGTTTTTCTATATCACTCCAATCAAATGGTGAGATGGGGGGGGGGGGGGAGAGAAATGTGGCGTGAACTCCACATATAATGACCACGATGTCGACGGGACGTTAAATACTAAATTTCCTTTTCCTTCATGTTTATAATTTAATTTACATCTGTTAGTTATCACGTTTACAAGAGGTCTTGTATGCATATGACAGCTTTCTTCAAATATGGTTATTAGCAACGAATTTTATTCGTGAAAAATTTACGATAATGCGTATTATTATCATATCATGTTGTCCGTCTTATGCTGACTGCAGTTACTTCAGTCAACAAAGACAGTAAACCTGTTATAGAGAATTTTAACAGCAGTCGCGAAAGATGGCCACACAACAAAAGATAATGTAAAAATTGGCAATTGACTCTACATAACGGGAATATGAAATCGTCCACATGAGTAAGAAAAGAAATCCATTAAACTTTGTTTACAAGCTAAATCAATCAAACGTGAAGGTCGTAAACTCCACAAAATATCTAGGAATTACTATTACTTCAGACTTAAACTGGAGAGAACGCATAGATAACGTCGTGGGAAGGGCGAACCAGAGACTGCGTTTTATTGGCAGAACCTTAAAAGATGCAACAGAACTACTAAAGAAGCTGCATGCACTACGGTTGTCCGTCCTCGTTTGGAGAATTGCTGCCCAGTGTGAGATCCTTATTAAGTGAGTTTGACAGAAGCCATCGAAAGAGTTCAAAGAAGGGCAACTCGTTTCGTGTTGTCACGATACGGGGGAGACAGCGTTACGGAAATGATACAGGATTTGCAATGGGACTCATTAAAACAACGGCGCTTGAGTCTAAATAATGAAAAGTGTGAAGTCGTTCACATGAGTACGAAAAGAAATCCGTTAAACTTTATTTACAAGATAAATCAGTCAAAAGTGAAGGCCGTAAACTCCACAAAATATCTAGGAATTACTATTACTTCAGAATTAAACTGGAAAGAACACGTAGATAATGTCGTGGGAAAGGCGAACCAAAGAAACTGCATACACTACGCTTGTCCGTCCTTTCTTGGAGTATTGCTGTTCAGTGTGGGATCCTTATCAGGTAGGTTTGACGGAGAACATCGAAAGAGTTCAAAGAAGGGCAGTTCGTTTTGTATTGTCACGATACAGAGGAGACAGCGTCACTGAAAGGATACAGGACCTGGGATGTAAATCATTACAACAACGGCGCTTATCGCTGCGGCGTGGTCTACTTACGAAACTCCAGTCGCCAACATTCTCCTCCGAATGCGATAATATATTGTTTATTCCAACCTACATAGGTAGAAATGATCAACAAAATAAAATACGAGAAATGAGAGTTCGAACGCAGAAATTCAAGTGTTCTTTCTTACCGCGCGCTATTCGAGAATGGAAATAGTACAAAGGTGGTTCGATGAACCGTCTGCCAGGTACTTAAATGTGATTTGCAGAGTATCCCATGTAGATGTAGAGGTATATTTCTAGTTCTTCAAGTGTATTTGCTGTAAGTCCTTATGGTGTAAGGTTGGCGTTGTCGAATTGATGCTGCATTTTATATTGTATCTGCTTCGTTGCTTTGTAGTTACTAAGAGCAGTGTGGCCTGCTAGCCGGCGGATGGCAGGTACTTGTGTGAGCGGCGTGGCGCTGGCTGGCGTGGCGACCACCTGCTCCCTGCGGTACGTGTTTAGCGCGCGCCACCGCCAGCACCGCAGCGATTATTTTGAGATGGCAGTGATCCGGGTATTACGCGGGGTTCGGTTACTGCGGCGTAAATATTATTGTGCTGCGTGCGCCCGCCCCGCCTCGCCCCGCGCCACCGCTCCCCGCGGCTGCGTAGACGTTTCCGCGCTCGCCGCCCTTTCTGCTCTGACGTCACTCGCTGCCAAACAGTCGTTTTCTCAGCCTGCACGGCCGACGGCACCGTCTAGTGTCAGTACGCACTTGGCTCTTCCGACATTTGCTGACCGGAAATTGTTATTATGTGACCAGCATTGATCTCTGGATGTATAACTCTGTTGTTTGAGCATAGAAGTATAGCGTGCCTGCACATTCAGTTGTTTTCCCTACGTTGTCGCATTGTCAAATGTTCAAATGTTCAAATGTTTGTTAAGCTTATGGGACTTAACTACGGGGTCATCAGCCCCTAAACTTACAAACTACTTATGAACTACTTACGAACTAGGACGGCACAAATATCCATGCCCGAGGGGGGATTCGAACCCCCGACCGTAGTGGCCGTGCAGACCGTGACTGAAGCGCCTCAGTCTCCTCGGCCACCGCGGCCGGCTGTCGCATTGTCCGCCATGTTTAAATTTGGCATGCGAATTTCCATCAGTTATTACGTGACAAAGCGTTGCTTGCTTACCTCTTTATTTGAAATTTATGTAAATACGCGATGTAACGGGCTAATATGGAACCGTAATTTAAACGTATTTTATTATCGTTTTCTTGTAATACTTCATGGTAGCCATGGCCAGCCGCGGTGGCCGAGGGGATTGAGGCGCTCCAGTCACGGTCTTCACGGCCACTACGGTCGGGGGTTCGAATCCCCCCTCGGACATGGATATTTGTGCCGTCCTAGTTCGTAAGTAGATCATAAGTAGTTTGTAAGTTTAGGGACTGATGACCCCGTAGTTAAGTCCCATAAGCTTAACAAACATTTGAACATTTTTGGTAGCCATGTTTGAAACATCCAGGTAGTACAGAGATCACTGGTGATCAGTTAACTTGTTCCAAGATGTCATCAACACTGAATGCCGCTCTTTTCTGATACTAAGCGATATTTAACTGCTTTCGTTGTTGCAACTATATTTTGTTTTTACTTCGTTGCTGCTTTTTTAACTCGTTGTCACAGTTTTTGTTGTTGTTATTTTGTTAGTGCCGACTTTCGTTGAACATCCATGATTCGCATAAAACGTACCAAAAGTGTGAGGAATGCAGTTCCGAATTCAGCATGCGTCAGAAGTTCATGAAATTGATAACTTTCGTGTGTCGAAAAATGGAAAAGTCAGTGTCCATATTGCGGACTTGCATTATACAGGTGCAGTTTATTACAACAACCCACTAAGCCTATTCGAGTAACTTCACACACAGAGCACAATTTTTTTATGAACCAGATTTGTGATTATGCATTTAGATGATTAGTAGCTATACTACATGCGCGAATGGAAATTAGTATTCTTCTCATTTTCTATAAAAGTCCTTGGCCACAACTGACAACAGTTAATCGATTACTTGTTCATCATTTAAGGATGTTGGCTGTTTTGGCCAAAAGCGGCAGCGAACAGCTTACATCTGAATGAAATCTTGGATGTGTTGTCAGTCGTCCCTAGTGCAGGTTATGTTGAACAGTGACTGCTATTTTGAGTTGGCGAAGCCAACTGATTTGAATGCGAAATACGTCGTTGTGGCAAACTGATCTCCAGTGTAGCATAGTGCAACGATTTCGCCACATTTATTTTGACATATTTAGCACATTTCATTATAAGAATTAAAACTTCCAAATAATCACAAACAAAAAGAAATCGAACACGTCTCCGATGAATAATTTGATGCGTTCTCTGCACATGTAATATAATTATAAACGAAGTAAATTGCAATGACGGTCCACTACGTAACGTTTACCCCTTTTGTTTATTGCAGATGAACGACTACATCGTAAGATGGAAATTATACAGCTCACGCTAACTGTATCCTTCAATAGTTTCAACAACAAATTCCGTCAGAAGCAGAACCGCAGCCTTATGATTATATATGGAACAGTTCAAAATGTTCAAATATTTGTTAAGCTTAAGGGACTTAACTGCCGGCTCATCAGTCCCTAAACTTACAAACTACTAATGAACTACGGTATACTAAAGACAGCACAAACATCCATGCCCGAGTGGGGTATCGAACCTCCGACCGTAGCGGCCGTGCAGCTTGGTCACATAATTTTTTACTGCGTATGACGCATTGACGAACAGATATAAATGTACGTTGTTGTATTTACGCGACCAGTTACGCTAGCGTATTACATTAATACCATCTTCAGGCCATGTCATGAAGTAAAAAAAAAAAAAAATAAATAAATAAATAAATAAATAAAAAATAAAAAAAAAATGAAATAAAAAAAATATTATTTGCAACACAAACTTATGTGTCCTGAAATAGAGACACAATATTATTTCTTATGCAATCAATAGCTTGAAGCCGCGGCGGAGTTTCCGAGCGCATTGAGGCCGTTCTCCGACGGGGGTTCGAATCCTCGGGCATGGATGTTTGTGCTGTCTTTAGTATAAGTTCGTTCATAAGTAGTTTGTAAGTTTAGGGACTGATGACCCCGCAATTACGTCCCTTAAGCTTTTGAAACATTTGAAATTTTTTTTGAAGAGCATGAAAATCGCGAAACGAATTGCATTAGTTACATCGCAGTTCGTCAATGAAATCCCTTGCCGTGATAGAGTGGCGGAGCGGAGGTTCGATTTCTTCCTTGGGCATAGGTGTGTGTGTGTGTGTGTGTTTATTGTCCTTAGGTTAGTGTAAGTTGGTTTAAGTGGTTATTAAGTCTAGGGACTGATGACCATAGCAGTTTGCTCCAAGAGGTTTACAAACATTTGTGTTAAATCCCGATGTATTGAGAAGCGAAGCTGACGCTTGAAATAAATGAAGCTCTCAGTTATCGTACGATTACCAGCAGCGTGAGGTTCACGTTTCAGTCTCGGGATGTTCAATAGCTGCACGCTTCGTATATTTCTAGAGTCAACGACGTGTCTCAATATTTCGCGTTGTAATTGGCATGTTGCAATGTTACCAATGCCTTTCTGTTTCCGATTTTTCACGCCACTGACTGCATAAGAAATAATATGAAGTATCCATTTTAAAAAATTGTGTTGAAAGTAATATTTGTTTACGCTTTAGATTGTCTCACAGCATTTACTTTCATAAGGATTCATGCCTGTGATAATCCTATTTCAATACGACATTAACTGCTAATGGGTAAAGTTGAAAATGTGTATCAAGACGGGATTCGAACCCGGGTCTCCTGCTTTATAGGCAGTTGCCCTGATCCCTACACTACTCAAGCATGCTCCTCGTCAAATTCTGAAAATTACTCTGCCCACTATTACTCAAACACGTAGTTTTGATTCCCAGAGCAAGGGGCTAGAACTGTCTCCGCACTGAATAAAGGATCATTGTCCCTAATGATAATGATTTCGTGTGGTTCATTGGCCTGGTGCAAGTACTTCAATTGAACGTCACTTCGGCGACTTGCATGTGCCTAATCTACCCCAGTTATCCAACCGGGCACAGGGGACCTACAGCTTAACGTGGAATCCGAACCACGTGTCGTTTCTGGTGACTCCTTACATCGTTGAGAGGTGAAGGATGGGTTAAAATGCAGACTGAAGAAAACCGAAGTCCGACCGGGTTTCGAACCCGCGACCCTTCGGTTTACAGTCGATCGCTTTACCTCTAGACCACTTTCTTTTTTATTATTTAATATATATATATATATATATATATATATATATATATATATATATATATATATATATATATATATATATATATATATATATATATGATTTGCGGTCGTTTTCATTGTTTGTATTTGGTCGAAGTACGTTTCTTTGAAAAATAACAAAAATCAGCGGGTGGTCATTTGTGTATCACTCTTGCTCGTAGTCAATAGTTCGCGAACAACACCGACCATTCATATCTTGTATAGTTACTGATGACGACAATTTGTGTCCATATACTGACATGACGAAAATAAAGGATTGGTTGAGCTCGATCGAAGCAGCAACTCCCCGTAGAAAAATGATGTTATGAATCTGGTGAAACAACAGCGGCGTGCTATACTACAAATAGCTTCCCCGAGTTGGAAGCATCACTGCTGAAATTTATTGTCAACAACTGAGACATCTTGCAGGACGCTTAGAATAGCCACCTGGAAGACTGCATGAAGCGATGCTACTCCACAACAGTACCGGCTGGGTTTCTCCAAGAGACTGACACTAAGCATTGTACAAGAGTTGCATTGCAAATGTCACGGCGAATGCTGTATAATAATCACTGTATGAAAATATGTTCTATTTACTCTTTGGCATATGGAATATGTAAAGACACAGTGGCCTTTATTAATGTATCTCCGAATGCAATTTTTTTTTTCTGGCATTAATGAAGTTTGTTGATTTTGTTGATGTGATCTCACGTAGATATACAGAGTATATTTACCCGGGAGAAAAGGATCGACACAGCCGTGGATGAAGTTTTGCCAGCTACACTTCCGCATATGTTGAAAAGGAGAAGCAGCCATGTAATCACATTCAGGTACGATGTGCAATAATTCGCTTTGGTATGAACTCTCCAGTAAAACTACCAGCCCTACAATTACTGTCATCGATGTAATATTTACTGCAGATATTTTTATACACTGAAGATCAATGTAGCTCACAGACTGGCAATGCCGTATACAGTATTACTGGTGTCAATGAAGTATCATCGCCATATTTCCATACTATAAACGTGTCAGCAGGTGTGTGTTTATTACAGAAAACAGTCGTAATTGACGCAACTACACTGTCATTAGAGTTTTGAAATATGAGAATTTCGTCTGTTGTTTATGGCTGTAATTTTTTCAGCTGCAGTAAGTTTTGACACCTACAATAATGAGGTGCATGGATATGCTGTTATTATTAATCTGTTATCAATTTAATTCAACTTCAGATTTTCTTTCAGCTATATTGTCATTATAGAAGTGTTGTTTGTCGTGGGTAACACATATCCTTATTCTTTTGAAAGTTCTTACGAAATCTACAGTATGCTTTGCCACATGCACTAACGAGTGGCGTTTCTTGTTTTTATTAATCTGTTATCAGTTTCCAACTACGAGGGTAAGTCAATTATTATCCGCAATTTCATTATATTTTTGTTTATGTTGGTAGTACTGTCATTTTACGTTGGTGACGCATGCTTTGTTTATTTGTTGTTATATCTTTGCAATTTTCAAGCTGCTGCGTTAGTTTTGTTGTCGTTGTCGTGCTGTTAATCATGGCTGCTCCGCTGTCTATTTGCACCAAAGAAGAGCAACGTTCAGTGATACGTTTTATGTGGGCGGAAGGTGTATTAGGGGCCGAAATTCATAGAAGACTTTCAGTACAGTACGGGAGCAGTGTTTTGCCGCAACGAAGTGTGTACAAGTGGATTGAAAAATTCCTAAATGGTCGCACGAGTGTTAAGTACGATGAAGGAGCCGGACAACCGTTTACCGCCACAAATGAAGAAACCATTGTGCGATCACGTGAAATGATTCTCTTAGACAGATGATTAACTATTGATGAAGTGACTCATCGTCTTCAAATTAGTCATGGTTCTGCCTATTCACAATAGACTTGGGTTTCGTAAAGTTTGTGCAAGACGGGTCCCAAAACAACTCACACAGTTGAATAAGCAAACGTACCTCTACATCTGCAAAAAAACATTTGGATCGCTATGGTAACGTAGGGGGCTACTTCTTAGACAGAATCATTACTGGTGACGAAACATGGATCCATCATTACGAGCCGGAGGGTAAACGGCGGAGTATGGAATGGAAACATCCAAATTCGCCGTGCAAGAAAACGTTCAAGACACAACCGTCCGCAGGGAAACTGTTGCTTACGGTTTTTTGGGATGCACGAGGTCATGTACTGGAACATTATGGTAATAGGGGCACAACAAAAAACAGTGTACGTTACAGTGAGATGCTTACTGGCAGGCTAAAGCCTGCAATTCGAAGCAAACGCCGAGGATTGCTGTCAGAAGGTGTGTTGTTGCACAACAATGCCCGTCCGCATACTGCTGTGCACACTGCTGAAACGCTCCAGAAACTCAAATTCGAAGTACTGGATCATCCTCCATATAGTCCCGAACTTGCCCCTTCTATCACTTGTTTGGTCCACTCAAACAGGCATTCAGGGGCCGTCGATTTGATTCTGACGAAGCAATGAAGGAAGCGGTGCATTCCTGGCTCGCAGCTCAACCGAAGACCTTCTTTTATGAGGTCATAAGGAACCTTGTAGAGCGATGGACGAAGTGCATTGAAAAGCAAGGAGACTATGTCGAAAACTGATGTTCTTGTAAGTTTCGTATTTTATTACAATAAAATTTTATAACTACTTTGCGGATAATAATTGACTTACCCTCGTATTTTGGCTATTCTTTTAATAGTATGACAGTTGTAAATTTGTTACTTGTCGTGAACAACAAATATCTTCATTCTTCTGGGTGTTTTTCAGATAACTACAGTCTGCTTTAACTGTACGTAACGGTAAAATTTTACCTAGCATCCTGGAGGCCTCGTGTAATTATGTTGTCAACATAAACAAAACGGTTGAAAGTGTTTGCCAAGACGTTAATATTCTTAGAAATCCACATAGAGTGAGTTAATTAGTATTTCTTACGGACGATGAATAAATAAATAATGCTATTCCTTCTCTATGGTTGATACGTTCTTGTATGAAACCTCGTTCACTCAGTAAAAGTAATTGCCTTCGTAAAACGAAGATTTCATGACAAAACATTTTCATTGTCATGCGACTTGCTAATGCCAACGTCATATGATTGACAACATAAACATGCAAGGCTGCCAGGGCGAGAAGTAAAATTTAAATGTACGTCAGTAACACGTTCTTCTCATAACAGTATTCGACATTCTATGTCTTAAATTCAACTATTGCGGAAGTATTACCTCAAATGCAAAACATCTCCAAACCTACTAGTATAGCTTACAACGTCATATCGTGTCAGAAGACTATAGTAGCACCCTTTTTTACTTAAGGTGAGGCAAGATGGCGGCGTCAGGCGTCAGTCACAGAGGCAAGTTTACCAATCAAGTAATATATGACTGTGACGTAGCTAGAGATTGGTTTTATCTCTGGTTAAATTTGGCGCTGTTTTTGTCTTTGTTCACCTATAACCAAGGAGGTTAGAATCTCTGGAGATGCCCTAAGGCTGAAAAAGCGAAGCGAGCAAACTGAGCATTCCAGCGTGTGTTTGTGCCCAAAACATTATGTATAATGTGTGTGTATAGCAATTCTAGACGATGAAATGTACGTCATATGTAAGTAAATACTTTGATGTGACTGTCAATTTAGTTGTTTTACTTAAAGAAGGCAATATTCACACAGGGTTTAATAGAGAAATCTTTGATTTGCACACAAAAACATGGCCTCCCTGGCTTCAACCAATTCATGTTATCAGCATAGGTAACACCACCTCCATTCATTCTAATCTCCTTTCCTATAACCGAAGAAGATCGACGTAGAATTTTTTTATATCTCTGGTTGAATTCCGCACTGTTGTTATCACTATTCAGATGTAATCATTGAAGGACTGTGACTGAAGTAAGACGTAGCCACAGACTAACATAATACAGTCGCGACACTCACAGCTGTAAAAGTCGTTACCAACTGACAGTTGCATCGACACTAGCGTCCTTAGTGGTGGGCAAGCCGCCGAAGAAGTAATGTTTTATTATATTTATTTTTCTCCGTAATTAACGAAATAGTTACTATTATTTTTGCGGCACAAACATTAGTAAAATATCAAGAGACATACATCTTCAGGGTATTAATGTAAACACAGCCGAATTTACTGATTCAATGGTATAAAGAACAACTTCGTCATCAACAAATACTTACGAATTTGTGTATTTTTGCTCCTTAATACGCTAAAACTAAGTAGAATATAAACATATAGAAAACAAAAATTTCTGTTGTCGTTTGTTCTTACTATGACAAGCAGTTTATTTGACGCACTTCAGTTCGACATCGAGTTTAATGATTCGTACATTTTTACATTTCACTCGCCTTTCTTATACGCTGATATGGTTTTGAGTGTGATTACTTTTGCTTAAAAATCCAATGTCTTGAATATTCTTGTCACTTGTGGTTCAACTGCACAAACAATTGCGGAATTGTTTCTTCTTTGTTGGGAAACATCTTGATTGCTTTTGGCGTTTTATTGCCACGACCGTTTCGTTTTTCCTTCGGGCACAACTGTGGTAACTGATTTGGTGCATTAAATAATATATACGTTTCCTACGTTCCAACCTCCACGATTTTAGAATAAACCTTCACGTTAATGATTAGAAAAGCGACTTCTTTCTTACAAAGGGCAAGTCTTCCGGTTTTTTTTTTTTTTTTTTTTTTTTTTTTTTTTTTAATTTTAAATAGAGAATTAAATTCTTCAGAAAAAATCTCTAGGTTAAAAGATAGTTGTAAACATAACTGTACTGTAATGTACCATTTTATATCATGCCAGGGATTTTAAGAAATCTAAGAAAGACAAATGTCGAGTTACTTTTTAGTTATTACCGATTTCTAAGGCACTAATGCGTTCCATATTGTAAAAAGAAGGTTAAAATAAATATAAACGATACTGTTCGCACTCATCCAGTACCGTAGTGAGAAATGTAGCTTGCCGGCCGCTTGGAGCGCTGCTGTCGCAGTTTATACAAAAGTCTGTGGGAGTGTCGTCACCAGTGATCTCTATATACACTGGATCTATAGATCTGGTGTCTGAGCAGAGAACTACAGCGTGCCTGCACATTAAAATGTCTATCACACGTTTTCGCATTGCCGGAATGTTTAAATATGGCAAACGAATTTCCAACAGTTATTACGTGACAAAAATTACTTTCTTACTTCTTGATTTGAAACTGATGTCAATGCGCTAAATAATAGGATAAAATGGGAGTGCAATCTACATGTGTGTTCTTCTCGTTTTCTTCACATCATAGCAGCCATATCTGAGTTTGGCAAGAAACGAAATATGAACATATATGGCTTGCACGGTCAGACAGCTGAAGTTCAACATCCAGGTAGTATAGCGGTTGGTCGTGACTGTATACGCTAGACTGTGACGCAGCTAAACACTGTTATTATCTCTAATCGAATGACGCGTTAAGGCGGCCACACACGTAACAGCGTGATTGACAAGCACGCTTGCGCAAGCGTGCTTGCACAAACATACACATATTGTCCACACACCTACACGGCTCAAGCATGCTTGTACAAGCAACGGTTTGTTTACATCTGAAAATGTCGACCTCAGACGACGATGTGCTGGCTGTGGCAGCTTTTATGCTCGTGCCTTTTTTTTTTTTTTTTTTTTTTTTTTTCCAGATACAATAATGATGGAGCCTATAACACCACATGAAAGACTAACAGCTGCATTGCGATTTCTCACGACAGGTAGAAGTTAAGAAGACCGCAAATGTACTACTATTATTTTCACCACAGGCACTTGGTGAGATAGTGCCTGAAACTTGCCATGTTTCCTGTGAGGTGCTCAAAACTGATTTATTAAAGGTACGCGTACGTAACCATATTGTTTGTAAAGAAGAGGTAACGGTTTAATTACCTCTGTGCTTCCTAGTTCCAGTTAAATTTTAGATGCCGCTGTAACATCGCATGATAATGTTGGAAAAGCAAAGGTTTGCTACCACGTTGATGATGTTGCCAACATAATCACGTGAGGCAGCTGGGGTGATAGGTAAAGTATTACTTCAGTTGGCTATACAATGGGACAAGAGCATTGCATGAAACTCAATTTACAGTGGTGGTGGCTATCTGGTTGAAAGAAAAAAGGCATTGTACAATATAAAATAATTTTTATTTTGTCGAATACCTCAATGAAAACATCAAATATCATTATTATAAATGTAATTGTTAAAAATTTAATATTCAGGAAAATTTGTGATATATGATGTCAGTGACTTACAAGAGTCAGTGCTGCGCACATTTTTAATTGTTTCAGACTGATCAGTGGACAGCATACCAGATACCGCGAGTACATCACAAATCGAGTGTGTGGGCTTCAACTGACCGACCTCTGCCATGAACAGTACGTCATTTATTAAGTTTTCTTCAACTAGGCGTTGCCTCGGATCATTAATGTCTCTCGTTTTGACAACAACACATTTACCAAAAATCTCATGTCTGTGTTAGTCTGTTGATGTCCCACCTCTTTTTTTGTCGTGGGTCGCTTTTCCTGTGTTTTTGTAAAAGTTTGGTGTTATGGGTCTCCCGTAGATCCACGTGCTTGGTAACTGTGGTGTATCAGGTTTTTGTAATTGAAAGTTAGAGGGGGTTATCCACCTCCAACGTTTCTTAAATTTGTCTTGAAACCTCTACCGTTTCCTCTGTAGATTTTTTCTGCAAATAAAATAACACAATATTGAAAATGGAGAATGCATGTAAAACCTGTTACAATAACAGACCACAATATAAAAATATGTAATTTTGGGTAACATCCTTCACGTTAGGATTGTTCATTTTACAGGTTCCTAAAACAGAACATGAGTGGACTACAACTGCAAACTACTTTGAAAGGAGGTGGAACTTCCACATTGTCTTGGATGTATTGATGGAAATCATGTAGAGATTGTGCCTCCGGCTGGAAGTGGGTCCATTTTTCTCAGTTACAAGCAAACACACAGTATGGTCCTACTTGCAATAGCAGATGCCGAATAAAGATTTTTTTAAATTATTATTATGGGACTAACCGCAGAATTTCAGATGGAGGTGTTCTTTGAAATACTGAATTTCTTAGAAGATTATAAAGTAACACACTGCCTATTACAAAAGAGACGACAGTAATAAACAGTAAACGAAAACTGCCATATGTATTTATAGGTGATGATGCATTTCCTCTAAGGGCAGATCTGATGAAACCATTCAGACAGAGTGATTTGGAATGTGTGCAGAAAAAATCTCCAACTACAGATTATGCAGAGCTCGGTGCATTATTGAGAACGTATTTGGAATATTAACAGCACGGTTTAGAATTTTTCACGCAGCTATAAATTTGGAATTTGGAAGTCAGCCGTGTTGAGAAAGTGATGAAAGCAACAACTGTTTTGCATAATTATTTAATGTATACCAATGGTCAAACTTATGCTCCATGTGACTCTCTCGATATTGAAGACCTAGAATGTAGAATATTCCATGGTAGCTTAATATCAGAATATTCAAATTTGCTACCATTACACAGGACAACTACTGGAAATATTCAACTTGAAGCTAGGCATGTGAGAGAGGAGTTCGTGAACTACTTTACAAGTGAAGATCAAGTCTCTTGGCAACAGAATTTTGTACATTAAGAGTATGAAAAATTTGTAACAGAAACTGTGTATTGAAATATCATATCAACGAATATAAGTAAATTTTATAACTCTTAACAGTGTTATTCTTTGTAAGTATTACTGGAAAGCCAACTCACTTACCTCTATTCCTTCTAAAATGGTATCAGAGAATCTTGGTGTTTCTTGCTCATCCAAAATTTTGAACAAATTGAAATAGCACAGAACAAGTTTTTAAATCTCATCAGCGCCAACTCCTGATTTGAAACTCTTTTCCCTTTTTTTCTCTTTCTTCTGTAATAGTTCTTAAGGAATTTGTTTTCTTCACAACAGAATCCTTTGTTGCTGCTGGATCTAAATGTCTATATTTCGCGAGTAGTATGTCATATGGAGGGTCTCTCTTATTTTTATCATGACAGTCCTTAAATTTAATATTCCACAAGCATGGATGCGTTTCATACAGTCTAATGAATTACTCTCAGTGGTCGTGGTTTATGTCTCATAATTCAGCACTAATTGAAACTTATCGAAAACAAAGGACCCTCACGGTATGCAGCCTCACTCAGACTGTCAAATAACTGAAGAAGCATCTTTATTGTCTACACACGTTCAAGCACGCATACGGTTGAACGCTTGCACATGCATGCATAATCGAAATTCGATCCAGCATCAGCTGCTTGCACAAGCCTGATGATTGATGAAATTTATCAAGCAAGCTTGTGCAAGCACAGTCTTGTGTAGTTTATAAGTTTCGAAAGTTCATTAACCATGTCTGAAAAATATCTACCTATTGCAAAAATAAAACAGTGACATACAGAGAGAGTATAATACATGTGCCGTGAAATCTTCCATGAGCCAAAGAGAAAATGAACACATTTTCAAACAGTGATCAATATAATACCTGCGCCATGACTGGGAAGGCACTCTGGACCCATGTTATTTACTTGATCTTGCACTCTCAGATTTTCACCTTTTCTGCCCTTTATCAAACATAGTTTACGAATGAAAATGCATTAAGAAGTTGTTCGAGAAGTTACTCGCCTCAAAACCATGTTACTACTACAGTCGCGGAATCGAAAAGCTTCCTCAGCATTGGTAGATTCAAATATTCAAATGTTTGTAAATCTGTGGCGATAACTACTCTGGTCATAAGTATCTAGGCTTACAAATTAAACGAACTTATGCTAAAGAAAACACACACATACACGCCCGAGGGAGGACTCGAAATTCCTACGGCGAGCCACCGCGCCCTCCATAGCAAGGCGCCTTATAGCCCTTGGTCACTCCACCGCTGCGTTGGTAGGTTGTGAAATGGTGATGGGCAATGTATTATTGACGCTCGAAGTATCTGTTGAGTTTATTAAACTTCTGGAATAAAAATGTTTGTAAAGCTTATGGGTCTTAAATACGAGGTTATCAGTACCTAAACTTACAAACTAACTTATTCTAAAGACGACATAAACATCCCTGCCCGAAGGAGGATTCGAACCTCCGACGTGGGAGGCCGCGCGATCCGCAACGTGGCGCTCCAGACCGCTCGGCTATGGGAAAAAGCGCAAACTTATAAAGTAACATAATTTACTTAAATTCAACATTTGAATCAATGTGCTGTAATCAGAATCATCACACCCATTAAGTTCTGCGAACGCCAGTGACTTCAGATACTTTTCCTACAAAACTGATGATGATTACCGTCGATAACGTGATGGCCGTGTGTCTTAGAGGGACCACAACCGTTTACACTGTTTGTTGCAATTAAACTGAAATAAAACTCAAAGCTGATGGTCTTGTTGTGGCTACACAAGCGTTTCGTAACCCACTTCTCTCGTTCATAAACGACTGTTCCTCAACAATCCTCTAACGAATATGATCCTGACATCAAGTTTTCCCATAAACAGTCTTATCTGCTCATTTCATTTTAGGTCGCTCCAGATACCTGCTCCTACAGCTTTTATTGCTTCCAGCAGCCTAACCAACAGTAATGAACCGCTTTGCTTATTTTTGAAAAAAAAAATTACATTGGATTACACTGAAGTTCAGTTGTAGCATTCATGGTTCCTCCATTAGGTTTTGACTAGTAGCCTAGTACCCTCTGAACTATAATGGATAGAAACACTCAAAAGAAACAAAAGTAATATTCGGCGTACCCAACTAAGCGCAGTAAGGCCACTAATGTTCTTCATATACTTAAACAGTTTATAGTAAATGTTTGTCAGTTTATTAAATGACAGTGTGAAACTCTATGGAATAGCTATCGAAAGTCAAGTAACAAAGAACATTCCACAATTATTCCTGTATCTATTTAAACAGGCAAGCCGGCCGCTGTGGCCGAAGAGAATAAGGCGCTCCAGTCACGGTCTGCACGACCACTACAGTCGGGGGTTCGAATCCCCCCTCGGGCATGGATATTTGTGCCGTCCTAGTTCGTAAGTAGTTCATAAGTAGTTTGTAAGTTTAGGGACTGATGACCCCGTAGTTAAGTCCCACAGACTATACAAACATTTGAACATTTTAAACAGGCAACATGACCTTGTGATATATTAGCAAGTTATTGTTTCATACTTCTTTAGCTAAAGAGAATGAAGTATTGGGATCTGACGATGTATGCTTCATGCTACCTAGTGATATATCAGCAAGTTATTGTTTCATATTTCGTTAGCTAAAGAGAGTGAAGTATTGAGATCTGGCGACGTATGCTTCATGCTAAACTGCCACCATCAGAAAAGACAATCATCCAGTAGAAAGAAATATCGTCTAGTGCAAGACATGTTTTTCTGTAGTTTCCAGCCAGTCACGTTTCAGCTCTTTTTATTTATTTATTTTCTGAAATATCGTTTTTACATGTTTTAGTTTTTATGAAATTTTGGCAAAATTAAATTTGAAAATCAAGTATCAAATTACAAATATTTTTACATTGGTCTGGATACAGTCATTGAGTTTAGGAACATATAATTACGCTGAGGCGTTCTGCTACTATACATTTACGATGTGTCTAAATATTTTTGTGCTACAGCGAACTATATAATTTATATAAGGTGAGGCAGTGGAAGTTGGTACACAGAGTGTTTATCAGGTAAAAACTTCCGAAGTGACGCAGATGACGCTGAGGAAAGTAATTTAATATAAAACAGATGATCTCGAAAATGTCTTGAAATGGCCGAAAAGTGGATGACAAATGTAACACATGTTACTTCATCACATGCCGTCTCTCGCCACACGTGCAAAGGTAGGGCTTGCGGGACCGTAAGTAAAATGATGGATCTTACCTCAATCTACACACATAATTGGCTAATGGAATGAAAAAGATATTGCCTGTATTGCCTGTTAGCCGCGATACTCGAAACGCGGTGAAGTTCCGGAGCGACAATGACTTGAATCCTTGATTTGGACTGGGATTACCAGGTGCGACCCACCGAGAGGCTCCTCCGCTCGTTGCACGTGCGTCCACGTAAGTCATCTGCACTTGGTGGAGTCATATATGCAACATGGACGTATTTCTTGTTTTAGTATGTGAAATATGCAAGCCCACCGATAACAAAGGTATAGATTTAGTAGGAGTATTTTTGTTTCTACTGGTGGTAGTGGTTATAATCAAACAACATGGACATATTATATTTTGTAGCAGGGTCGGAAATCGAACTCGTGTCTCCCGCTTAGTAGACAGTTATGGTAACCCTTGACACACCTGCATGGATTACTCGAGCACATAGCACGTCTATATTTATAAGAGATGTTCCATATTTAGGAAGAATATTTGCCTAGAGTGATTTAGAAAAGTCACGGAAAACCTAATTCTGCACGACCGGAGTTGGACTTGATCCACCGCCGCTGGATTCCAGTCCATTGTGTTACCACTGAATCACCTGGCACCTTTTAGAACAGCTGCAGCCTCACATAGTAACATCCGTACTTTCGGACATGTCCATAACAACAGGCGACGCAATTCTTAATTGTAGTCCACCTTCTCGAGAAATGATTCTTTTTTCAATACCGATGCACCATAGGACTGGATTCCTGGCGGTAATACAGGGTTAGCTACGAGCCATGGAGTACAATTACCGAACTAGGACGACATATGGAAGGTTGGGTTCGACGAGCTACGACCTTGAGTGTGCAGGTGTATGAAGCCAGTGAGCCTGGGTGGTGCAAGGGCTGGCACAACTGCCTGGTAAGCAGAAGACCCGGGTTCGAGGTCCGGCCCCAGTTCAGATTTTCTTACTTTGTTTCATTACAATATCTACTAGCAGCTCAGAAAAGAATACCTCAATTAAATCTGTAATTAGAACACCTACAAAATTACATACCAACGTTTGTTATCCTGAAGGACAGACGCCGCAAATTTTAATCTTAAATGATAGATACATTCTGCATGCGCGGCTCCGTAGCACAGTGGTAGAGTGCCAGACTACAGACAGCGGGTTCGATCCCCGCAAGGTTCTTGGATTTTTATCTGTCACTTTCCACTTCTTTCACCTCTGGCAGTGTTGCAGATATGAAAAATACCGAGTAGCACTGTGGTTCGGAAACCACAGTTAAACTGTAGGTCCCCCTATAACTGGCTGGGTAAGTCAGTTCGAAGGTCGGAGGAAGGCAATGGCATACCCCTCCAAACAGGACCATGCCTAGTAAAGCACTGTGGTGTTCAAACCAGTCTTCGGATTGTTGACTGCTTTACCTTACCTACATCCTGCATACTTCTCGACCATTTAGGGATGCAAAATTCATCCAGCATACTACAAAGTCTACCTTGGTGGTTCAATAGTTTCGGTCCATAGGAACAGGAGATAGAAAAAAATACAGAGAGACAAACGCATGTTATAGATGTGCTTTAATCGTTCAAACATCATCGGTCAGTGGCGGCCTAAAACGTAACAGTGCAAAGCATACGCCGTTCACACTCTGATGATCACACATACCTAACTAAAATGAAGAAGACGTTCAAACTGTCTGACATCCTGCTGACGACACATCGGAACAATGCAGACGCTGCTGGATACGGACCGTAACGTCGCTATTGGTATTTCTGTACAGGCTCTGCTGATCTTCTTAGTGTGTTAGTATAGATTTTGAGATGTCCCAAAGAAAGAAGGGTTGAAGTGTGACATACCATACTGTGGAGCATACGTCCCACATCTCTGTCTTCCATTAGCCAAATAAGCATGTTAGTGGCCATTTAGTGGTTGTCAGTAGGAGACTTTCGGGAGATTCGTTGTGGTTTCGCAGATCTGGAGACCCGATTCTGAGAAACTGGCGAGGAGGGCCGCGCTCAGGGTTTCCACTTGTTGTGTAGGAGCGTTTGCTCTGTACAGCTGTCGAGGGGAAGCGTCGAGAAAATGTAACATCCAAGGCTTCACGGAATACTTCACCAGAGAAAACAAATGAAATGTTATAATGTAACGCTGTACTGGACGATTGGACTGTCAAAGCAGGTACTTCACTACGCCCATTTATTTATTTTTTATCTGAACCACGTAAAGTGTTAGAAGTGTACTAAATAGGGAACATAGTGTGTTGAAGATCTATCCTGTATTATTCTAGTAAAAACATTTGATAATTATACTTTCTTTCAGCACTCTCGAACTACAGGACAATTCCATATACTAGAGCACGTGAACCACACACATTGCCGAGGTGGGCTGGCTTGCGTGCCTCAACGATGCAGATAGCCGTACCGTAGGTGCAACCACAGTGGAGGGTATCTGTGGAGAGGCCAGAGAAACGTGTGGTTCCTGAAGAGGGGCAGCGGCCTTTTCAGTAGTTACAGGAGCAACAGCCTGGATGATTGACTGAGCTGCCCTTGTAACATCAGCTAATGTGGCTTTGCCACACAGCTACTGCGAACGGCTGAAAGCAAGGGGAAACTACAGCCGTTACTTTTCCCGAGGACATGCAGCTCTACTGTATGAACCTATGATGATGGCATCCTCTCGGGTAAAATATTCCGGAGGTAAAATAGTCCCCCATTCGGATCTCCGGGTGGGGACTACTCAGAAGATGTCTTCATCAAGAAAAACGAAACAGAAATTCTATTAATCGGAGCGTGGAATATTCTAACCCTTATTCGTGTAGGTAAGTTACAAAATTTCAAAAGAGAAATGGATAGGTTAAAGTTAGATATTGTGAGGATTAGTGAAGTTCGATGGCAGGATGAACATGATTTTTGGTCAGGTGAGTACAGGGTTATAAGTACAAATTCAGTTGGTACTAACGCAGGAGTAGGTCTGATAATGAATAAGAAAATTGGAATGCGCCTAAGTTACTATGAACAGCATAGTGAACGCATTATCGTAGCAAAGATAGACACGAAGCTAACACCGACCACAATAGTACAAGTTTATATGCAAACTAGTTCTGCCGACGATGAGATCGAAAAAATGTATGAGGAGATAGAACAAATTATGGAGACAGTTAAAGGAGAAGAAAACTTAATTGTCATGGGGGACTGGAACTCGGTAGTAGGAAAGGGAAGAGAAGGAAATGTAGTAGTTGAATATGGACTGGGGAAAAGGACAGAAAGAGGAGATCGCCTGGTAGAATTTTGTGCAGAGCACAATTTAATGATCATCAACACTTGATTTACATCTACATCTACATACATACTCCGCAATTCACCGTAAAGTGCGTGGCGGAGGGTACACTGTACCACTACTAGGCATTTCCTTTCCTATTCCACTCCCAAATGGAACGAGGAAAAAAAGAAAGTCTATATGCCTCCGTACGAGCCCTAATTTCTCTTATCTTGTCTTTGTGATCTTTACGCAAAATGTAAGTAGGCGGCAGCAAGATCGCACTACACTCAGCTTCAAATTCCGGCCCTCTAAATTTACTTAACAGAAATTCACGAAAAGAACGTCGTCTTTCTTCCAGCGATCCCCAACTGAGTTGCCGGAGCATTTCCGTGATACTCGCGCATTGGTCTAACCCACCGGTAACAAATCTAGCTGCTCGCCTCTGAACCGCCTCTATGCCTTCCTTTAAACTGATCTGCTGCGGGTCCCAAACACTTGAGCAATACTCAAGACGTGGTTCTACAAGCGTTTTATACGCGGTCTCCTTTACAGGTGAAAGAAGGTTATATAAGTTCATGAGACCAGGAGATACTGGGAGGTACCAGATTGACTTTATCATGGTAAGGCAAAGGTTTAGAAACCAGGTCTTAAACTGTAAGACATATCCAGGGGCAGACATAGACTCTGACCATAACTTATTGATTATGAACTTTAGATTAAAACTTAAGAGACTACAAAAAGGTAGAAAATAACAGAGATGGATTCTGAACAATTTGAAGGAACCAGAGATGGTTGAGCGTATTAGATGTAGCATTAGGCAAGGATTGTATGAAACGGGGGAAAATAATACAATAGAAGAAGAATGGGTAGCTCTGAGACATAGAGTAGTGAAGGCCGCAAGAGGATCATATAGGCAGAAGGACAAAGCCTAACAGTAATCCTTGAATAACACAGGAGATACTGAACTTAATTGATGAAAGGAGAAAATATAAAAATGCATCAAATGAAGCAGGCAAAAGGGAGTACAGACGTCGGAACAATGAAGTTGACATGAAGTGCACACTGGCTAAGTAGGGATGGCTTGAGGAGAAATACAAGACTGTAGATCAATGTATAACTAGGAGAAAGATAGATACCGCCTACAGGAAAATAAAAGAGACATTTGGAGACAAAAAAGCAACGCTAAGAATATCAAGAATTCATATGGGAAACCAGTACTAAGCAAAGAAGGGAAAGCTGAAAGATAGAAGGAATATATAGAAGGCCCATACAAAGGAAATAAACTTGAAGGCAGTGTTCTAGAAGTGAAAGACGAAGTAGAGAAAGATGAGGTAGGAGATACTATACAGAGAGAAGAATTTGACAGAGCACTAAAAGATTACGTCTCATCTGAACTACTATCATCGTTAGGAGAGCCAGTCTTGAACAAATTGTTCCACCTGGTATGCAAGATGTATGAGACAGGGGAAATACCCAGAGTCTTCAAGAAGAATATAGTGATTCCAATTCCTAAGAAAGCAAGTGCAGACAAATGTGAAAATTACAGAACTATCAGTTTAATTAGTCATGTTTGAAAAATATTAACACGAAATATTTACAGAGGAATGGAAAAACTGGAGGAATCCGACATTGGGGAAGATCAATTTTGATTTAAGAAAACTGTAGGAACACACGAGGCAATACCCACATTAAGACTTATCTTAGAAGATAGATTATGGAAAGAGAAATTTAAGTTTGTAGCATTTGTGGATCTGGAGAAAGCTTTTGACAATGTTGCCTGGAATACGCTTTTTCAGATTCTGTAGGTAGCAGGGATGATATATAGGGAGCGACGAGTTATATTCGACTTGTACAAAAGCCAGACTGAATAATGCCTGTTGCATGGATGAGAACCATTCTCTCCGTCTCTTAACGTTTGTACATTGTTGTCCGAAACACTGTTCTGAATAACAGTAGCACATGACACAGTGTAGTAGATGGCGTCACGCAAACAACCGTATCTGTGGTACTACGCACTCAAGAAGACTGATCACTGTAATCGCCTCAATATTCTCTATGCTTAAAAGTATTGATGAATGTTTGTATCTGTCTCTCATAACGCTAATGTTATGTATGAATTGTGAAAAGCGCCTGTAATGTACCCTTTCATGGTTTGTGATGGATGTATGGACATGTTCCGAAAGCCAATAAAGAAAAAATAAAAAAAAAGATTGATCAGGATCATTCTTGTCGTTGTAGTGTCCCCAATCTACACTCATACCCAAGTTGTTCTGTGGGACATGACGTTTGAATCACGCAGTCTACATCCGAAATGTCAAGAATGATTTAGGTTTGTAATTAGATGGGGTTTTACAGCTGTCAATAAATTCTGAAACGTCATTCTTGTTGACCATCAGCTGTTTATTTTGATGTTCACTGCTACTGATTTCGATCATAGATCATTTTCAAGCCGAAGCAGAGCGTAACCACATTATTACAACAATGAAGTATCGATGTTGAAACATCAAAAGTTCGACTGCATAAGCATCCGAACAGTTGTAAGCGGTGAACTCTTTTCCTTCCATCACTATGTGGAGGGTTTCGGTGAGAAAAGTTTCGTAAACGTTTGAAATTATGTGCAAAGTTCACTGAAAGTCACTAACTGCTCTCAGTTTCAAATAATAAATCAATAAATTACACATATTTAGACGTTGTAAGTTAAGATACGCTGCCTAAAGACAATTAGATAAATGCTCTTTCTTCCGTATTTTGTTAAATTTTTAACGTAAGATTGTACCTCTTAAAGGTTGGAATATGATAGCATTTGACGTTTTTAAGTTCGGCCAATAATTACGCGAAATAAATAAAATCAATTTTTTGTTCTAGAAGCCCTTACATAGGTGTCTGGTAATAAGTGAGGACGGCGTGTCCAGCTCCTTGATCCAGGATGGCCGTTTAGTAATAAACAGGCAGATTCCTTGGAAGCTCTCGCTAACGAATAGTGTAGTCTAATGATTGAATTCTCAGCTACAAACGAATCGGCAGTTTTGATTAATTAAAAGCAAGTTTCAATCATTAGTGTTGGAAATGCAGACAACTGTGAGACTATTTATGTAATCAAGGCCAATAGTTCACCGAGCGACAGCATTCAACACTTGACATACATGAGATAGTCTCTCTCTTTCTCTCTCTGTCGCTCACACAAACACACACACACACACACACACACACACAACACATACACACACAGAAAGAGAGAGAGAGAGAGAGAGACTCCTTTTCTGTGTGTGTCTCTCCCCTTCGTTCACACATTCTGCCTTGTCGGGTAAAGGATGGCTCCATTCATTCGGGAAACAGATTGTTTGGGCTCCATTTATATTTAGGCTCCACGTTCCTTTTGACGCCTTAATGGACGGAACACCTAGGAACGTTGGATGTCGATGTATAAAAGCACTAGAAGTTACCATCGGTTTCCTTGAATGTAACTGCTCTCCATTCTGAAATTGTCAAGCTTTTAGCACCAGCAAGTAGTTACCCGGACTACATGAACTATCTAAATGATGATTTTCAACGCATTAGTTTCATTGACCGCGTATTACGTTTGTGCGTAAACCAAACTAGTGATTTTGTTGGGGAAATTTACTTTACTTTTAAACACACATGTAGACTCCGCAAGCCACCTTCCCTTGTGTCACAAAACGTGCGTTATGGACCACATTCTTTTTCTTTCTTTTATTTTTATTTGTCACGCTCCACAGGACCAAACTGAGCAAGTTTTCATGATCATGGAACGAGTCATTATATCAGGTGGTAACAAAGGAGTAGTAATGACAACATGACAGGCATAAGTAAAAGGAACGAACAACGTAACAAAGAACTTAGTTTAATTTTATAATTTTTCTAAGAATTCCTGCACAGAATAGAAACAGTGAACAATGAGGAAACTCTTCAGTGTAGCCTTGATAGTGTGTGGATTACTAAGAAGCTTTTTAATTTTTGTGGAAGCTTATTAACAATGGATGGTGCAGAATATTGTACACCTTTCTGCACAAAGGTTAGTGAGGTGTATCCAAAGGAAGCTTAAATTTCTGTCCAGTCAAACAAGTTTACAACACCCCAACAAATCTGCAGTTACCGAACACTGCCTAGACACAGATGACCCCATGGAATATAACACAAAGGAAATTTTGGCATGGGAATGGAATTGTGGCCTGGGATTGGGATTGTGTTATCAAGGAAGCGAATGAAATGAAAGTAGCGGATAACCTAATGATTAAGGATTGAGGTTTTTGCTTAAATTCTACAAGAAATCCTGCTCTATCAGTTGCCAAAAAACAGAGGGGAGAAATTAATTCCACCTCACCCTTTTCAAACTGATGTTTATTATCGATGTTTCTGGTGATTTTCTCTTCTGTCGTGCGATAACGCTGTTTGCTCGCTTGTTTGGTGCGTGTTCTCTTTCCTGTTGTCATTGAAAACCGAGATGTAAACGTCGTAGCACATTGCTTCCTAGTTGCAGCATTGCCTTGAGAATGTCAGGATGTTTAAAGCCGAAATATCGACGAACGTTGATTTTTGTACATGGCTGCATACTAGTAAGTTAACTGATCTCGCTGAGCTTTTGACTGGGTTTGAAGGCATTTGTAGAAGTTGCATACCACAAACATACATTAATTATGCTGCCAATTTCGTATGCACTATCACTCGTGTCACTGCAGTTAGCATTTGCGTTCGCCGCCGCGGCGGAGTGGCCAAGCGCATTGAAGCGATACGCTCCGATGCACCAGGCCGTTCCCGTCGGGGTTCGAATGGATGTTTTCGCGCCCGCCGTTCTTTCATTCTAAAGGGCGTGTAGACATGTACTTGTTACTGATAAAACAAGTACAAGAAATTGAAATAATCTAACGTTTATAGTGTTTTGTCGTGCGGGGCAATAAATGCGACGTGTTTTCCTATTTCTATTATGGTGTATTGTATTTACTAATCTGTTACCAGTTTAGAACAACTCCGTTTCTTTCTACGAATAGTATGCTCGCTATAACGCGTGCTACTAAGTAGACTGTGCTTTTTGTCGTTGATAACTAGTGTCTGTATTCCTTGGAGTGTTCTTACGAAATCTGTAATCCAATTTAAGTGTACTTACGCAACTTTTTCGTCTCATAAGACGATTCTAAAATTTATTTGTTAAAGTAGTATGCAAACATTACCTCAACTGCAGAACTTGTTTTACGAGGGGTATTCATAGCAAAAGGTGCGAAACGGCGCCGTGGGTATAACTGAAGTCTTTATTCAAAATTAATCACCAGAGGCATGAGTACAACTTTCCCACTGTTTAGCGAACCGAAGGATTCCCTGTGCCCTGAATTTCTGTGGCTGTGAGAAGAGCCAGTCTTCTATCCTGTCCTTCAATTCGTCGTCACAGTTGTAGCTTTTCCCCTTGAGATGTATTTTTTAGCGGACCAAACAGTTGAAAGTCAAGGGCGACATGTCCGGACTGTAGGACGGACGCTCAAGCTACTCCTAATTGAATTTCTCCAGTACTTTTTTGTGATACTGGGGACCTGTGGATATGCGTTGTCATGGAGCAAATCATTCCTTCCGTGAGCAGCCCAGGCCGTTTGCTCTTGATGGACTTGCGTAGACTACGAGATGTCTCACAGTACACGTCACTGTTAATGGTTTTACCGTGCTCGAGGAATTCGATATCGGTTCTCGGACGTCGAAAAAGGCGGTGTGCATCACTCTGCTGAGGGAACAGCCTTTAACCTTTTAGACGGAGGTGAGGATACACTATATATCGCACCAGGTTAGCCGGCCGCGGTGGCCGAGGGGACTGAGGCGCTCCAGTCACGGTCTGCACGGCC
The DNA here is from genome assembly GCA_026315105.1 of Locusta migratoria. Classification (NCBI taxonomy): domain Eukaryota; kingdom Metazoa; phylum Arthropoda; class Insecta; order Orthoptera; family Acrididae; genus Locusta; species Locusta migratoria. Next base: position 275,160,981 of record CM048747.1, read on the forward strand.
ACTACGGTCGGGAGTTCGAATCCCCCCTCGGGCATGGATATTTGTGCCGTCCTTAGTAGTAGCTAGCTCTTAAGCAGTTTGTAAGTTTAGGGACTGATGACCCCGTAGTTGAGTCCGCCGTAAATGTAACACAATTTCTTGGCACAAAGAAAGAAATGTTTCCAACACCTTGTCTCTGCTAAGCAAGCGAACAGATGTATATAAAATAACATCAGTGTAGTGACTGCCCACTTCCTCCAAAAGACTTTTGATTTGCCTGTGGTTTAGTTCTCCTGCTCGGATGTAATTCACTACACTTACGACAGTTTTCATCGCAGTCTATTTCAGGATATTTAATGCGTGCAACCAAATTTTCCTGGTGAATCATACAATGAAATGTTATTAGATTTTTTAAATAATATTTCTTTTTTAACAGAGAAATAAACCCATTTTTCGAGCCTGTCATTGAAGGACAACCATCGGCGCATACAGAAACTAGTTTCCTTTTACCTATATTGTTCTGTTCAACGAAATAGCAAATAATATCAAGATAGTCTTTCCCTCTGGTTTGGCCCTTCATTTTAATAATCCCAAGGAACTCAGTTGTTTTCAGTCCAGTATCTAACAAAAAGTGAACACTGTGCTGTTGCTGAAAGGTCAGTACTGGAGTCAAGAACTAAGCTAAAGTACTTGCAGTTTTCTAAGTCTTGATGTAGGTACAGGTTGTATCTAACAGCTGGAGCTTTTTAATTTCTGCAATTATTTGATTTTTGTTTGTGAATCTATCGAACAGGACACCGGAAGCAGTAACAAAACACTCCTTTACAATTTCTGCATCAGTAAATGGTTTCATATGCTTACTGAACGTCAGAGACATGTTACAGAAAAAGAACAGTTCGTAATGCACTGTTTAAGTTTTCAAGTATAACATTTTTACAGATACTGCGTTTATAAAATGAAATAAAATGTCCAGTGTAATGCTAATAGCAGTTTTTCACTACCGAATCGCACGGTATTATTGTCAACTCTAATCGCACACTTGATGGGCCATTCTGTGGGCGCACCAAAAAAGGCGACATAAAAACTCTGAGTAAAGGTTTTACTTGTTTTATTTTTTTATAAATCCATGTTAAAATTCTTTCTGCAATGTCTGTAAATTATGTAAATTGAAGGATTTTAGAGAGGGAAATTTGTCGAAATTCCTTTATGGATGCTGAATTTTAAAAAGAAAAACCTGAAATTTGAAACTTTCAGCACAGTCAGGCATAGAACCGATTAATTTATTTTTACCTTGCCCTCGTATGTTATTGAGTGTTTATTTTCGTAGTGACAGTGTACTAGCATTGCTTTGATATTTACTGTTGAGTTCCATATCAAACACGGTGATGTCCCAATACACTTTACAAACAAATGCGAATCTTCCCAGTAAGCATCAAAAATGGCACACTTATATTCGAACCGTTTTTTCTCATGGTAAACGCTCGCGGCCGACCGCGGTGGCCGAAGGGACTGCGGCGCGCCAGTCACGGTCTGCACATGGCCACTACGGTCGGGGGTTCGAATCCCCCTCCCCCCGGGTATGGATATTTGTGCTGTCCTTAATATTAGCTAGTTCATAAGTAGTATGTAAGTTTAGGGACTGATGATGCCGTAGTTAAGTGCCATAAGCTATACAAACATTTGAACGCTCGCAAGACAGATTAACAATGTCGCACTTGACTGGATTCAGAACGGATACTTTAGTGCGCCGAAAGGACGCTATTGCGAGCGCTGTCCGAGCCGCCACAGCCGCCACTGGAAGGACAGGGAGGGGGAAAGCACCGGGGCAGCGAACACTCGACTGGGGCCTGCTTCACAACAAACGACGTGCGCGGTGGAGAATGAGCTGCTGAGTTCAGGGCACTGGCTTCGTCGATTTCGCTGTACGCATCTCGCCCATTTTTATCAGCCAGTCATTAAAGATTTTTTATTACGAACTTTTGAATACTGGACGACTAGCTTGCCGGGCCACTCCAAAAAGCTCGGTGGGCCACGAGCGGCCCGCAGGCCGCGGTACAGTACAGCTGGTCTAAGGCGTCATGCTCATGAGTCGGAACACAAGCACAGATTGTTTTGGTAAGAATTATGAAGTAAATGGGCCTGTACTTCCAAAGGAACATCCCGACATTTGCCTCGAGCGGCTTTGTGAAATCGCGGAAAACCTGAATCTTGTTGGCCCGAGGCGGGTTTAAACCGCCGTCCTCCCGAATGCGAGTCCAGTTAATTGCACCTAGAATACAAGGCCTCACAACTGGCCGTGCCTACGTCACAACCAGAGGCCGCGTCCAGTAGCTGACTGACCGACCGCTAGGAGGCGGTAGCCGTGCCCCAGCGGCCAGCCAGTCAACTGGCAGTAGCGGCCTCTCGATGTGACGTAGACAAGCTCAGTTGTGAGGTTTTGTCTTCTAGGTGGTGTTGGTCCAGTACGCTAACCTTCTCCGCGGTGGAGTGGCCGAGCGTTCAAAGGTGACTAGGTGCGGAGCGCGCCGCTGCCCGCCGTCGGAGGTTAGAGTCCTCCCTCAGGCATGGGTTTATTTGTTGTCCTTAGCATAAGATAGTTTAAGTAGTTTGTAAGTTTACGGACTGATGACCAGTGTAGTTAAGTCTGATAAATTTACAAACATTTGAACATTCAAACAACTTACGGGTATGCTGCCGGGTGACGTCGTCGACGACCGCCGATATTTCGGCAGGAGGACACCCTGCCATTCTTAAGGCAATGGTCAGTACTATGAACAAACTGATGGAGTTGCAATGGGAAGCCCGTTGTCACCTATTGTCGCCAATGTGTTTATGGAGGATTTCGAGGAACGTGCTTTAGCGTCAGCGACTCTGAAACCTGCGTGTTTTTTTCAGATACGTAGACGACACTTTTGTCGTTTGACTCATGGTAGTGAGAATTTAAATGGTTTTTTGGAACACCTAAATTCAATCCACCCGAATATTCAGTTCACTATGGAAGTGGAAAAGAATGGCTGTCTTCCTTTCCTTGACGTGTTGCTCAGAAGGAAGGTTGATGGTACATTGGGACATCCTGTTTATAGGAAACCTACTCACACTGATTTGTATCTGCGAGCTGATAGTTGTCACCATCCAGCTCAGCGTGAAGGAGTACTTCGTACTTTGGTTCACAGGGCACATGTCATTTCAGACCCTGAAACTTTGTCAGCTGAGTTGTCCCATCTCGAGGAGACCTTTCGTCAGAATGGTTATAGTGAGAGATAGATAAAACGTGCATATTGCTATCAGCCTACTCTGCAATGGGTGAGTGACGATAGTAATGAAGTGGCACCTAAATCTATGGCCTTTTTGCCTTACGCAGGAAGCATTTCCAACAAGATTGGTCGTATTCTGCAGAAATGCGATGTGAAATGTGTTTTTCGACCACCTTCTAAGATAAAGGCCTTGTTGGGGTCCGTAAAGGATGATCTTGGTTTGCGTGAGGCAGGTGTATATCGTATTCCTTGGAGTTGTGGCATGTCATATATTGGTCAATCAGGACTGTGGAAGACCGGTGTGTTGAACATAAACGTTACATGCGTTTACAACAGCCGAACAAATCAGCTGTTGCTTGGCTGTTGCTGTCTTGGCACCGGTCATCTTATCGAATACAACGGAGATTCTGGCATGCACTTACACCTATTGGGATAGTGTTATTAAGGAAGCTATTGAAATGAAAGTAGCAAGCGACCTTATTAACAGAGATGGTGGTTTTTGTTTAAATTCTGCTTGGAATCCGGCACTGTTTCTCGTCAAAACACAGAGGGACAAAATTAATGCTGCCTCACCTGTTGATTAAGTCAATATCGATATTTTTGATGTTTGGTCATCTTTCGTTGTGTTGACTCTGCTGTGACTTTTACTGTGTGTGATATCTTCATTGTTTCCCTTTGCAAAAAAAAAAAAAAAAAAAAAAAAAAAAAAAAAAAAAAAAAAAAAAAAAAAGTTTCAAATGTTTGTATAGCTTAGGGGACTTAACTACGGGGTCATCAGTCCCTAAACTTACAAACTACTTATGAACTAGCTAACACTAAGGACGGCACAAATATCCATGCCCGAGGGGGGATTCGAACCCCCGACCGTAGTGGCCGTGCAGACCGTGACTGGAGCGCCACAGTCCTCTCGGCCACCGCGTTTGGCTTACCCTTTGCAAACCGAGGTATTAAATACGCTTGCACATTGCTTCCTTAAGTGCAATTATGCCTTGAGAATGGCGGGGTGTCCTCCTGCCGAAATATCGGAGGTTGTCGACGACGTCACCCGGCAGCATACCCGTATGTTGTTTGAACATTCATTACGCCGGGAAAAGTTAAGGTCTCACATTTGAACATTTTTTGACCGCTAATCGGTGGCCAAATTCATGTCAACGAGACAGTGACATGCGTTCTCGTTGCGCTTAGCTTTCACATTAGTTGGTTGTTAGTGGTGATCGTCAGCGGCGCGTGCTTGTGGCGGCGGCAGGGCGCACATAACGAACGGCGTGACGGCTGGCAGGCGATCGGGCGCGGAAGAATAGAGAAGTCGATAGCTGGGCGGGGTGGGGCGACGGAAGCCCCGAGGCGTGGGGCCGGCGTTCTATTCTCGGTAGGGCCGGTGGCGGCGTAAACAAGGCGCCGGCCCTCACACGGCCGACACAAAAAGAGGAGGCGGCGGCGGCGGCGCGCGACGCGGACGGATACAGCGCAGGCGTAAACACGCCGTTTGTTTAGCCAATTAGGACGCCGAGCCCGAGGTGCAGACGCGGCCCGCTGCCGCTGCCGCTTCCGCCGCCGCGCCTCCTCCACACACGTGGCTGCGCCGTGGCCTGTGGCCTGCCCACCTCCCGCCGCAACACCTCTGCCCACAACTGGGTCACCCGCCACGGCAGGTCCTGGCTCCTCCCCTCTGCTGCCGACCCCTCGAGTGCGAGACCTCCAGTAAGGGTCAACCCCGTCCACTCTTTCAGGTCTGCAACTTCACGGTCTCATCGGTTTGTAGATAGCAGTGGCGGCGCGTCCTATGTGTTCAATGGTTCAGTGTACCTCCGAAAAAGAGGCTCGTCGTGAAAAGAAAGTAAATAAATAAATAAAATAAAAAGTAATTAATGATAAATCTGAAGTATTGAATTAAAATTTGTGATGTGACTGCGAATCGAACCCGGACCTCCATGCTTACTAGGCAGACGTCTTTCGCTTTTTTTTTTTTTTTTTTTTTTTTTCGTCTTGTAGATCTATGGTTCGCGGTCGTTCGTTCAGTTTGTGCGTGGTTGTTCGGTGAATGGTTGGCTCAGCTTTTTTATTACGGAGGGCGTTCAGCCCACTGACCGGGCGCGCTGAGCCACGGCGCCCGGCGTATCGGCGGTTGTTCCGCTAGACCACCGCATCACTAGCGTCTGATGTGCCTCGGAATAGTATAAACTCGATTTCCTTCACGTCACAAACTTTAATTCAGCTTCTGTGTTCCATAGAACATTGCCACTACTGCCAAGGCTCTCCATACAGCGGAATAGCACCTCGGCAATGGACATATTGGAACATTCCTGCTTAAGGTGATATAAACATCAATGTCCATTGGCGAGGTGCTATTTCGCTGCACGGAGAGCCTTGACAGCAGTGGCAATGTTCTATGGAACACAGAAGCTGTATTACAGTTTGTGATGTGAAGGAAATCGTGCTTACACTATTCCAAGGCGCTTTTAACGCTAGTGATGCGGTTTTCTAGCGGTAAGACGTATTACTAGTAAACATGGAGGGCCGAGTTCGATTCCCGGTTGCATCACAAATTTTAATTCAGTGCTTTAGATTTATCAATACGCCTTTGACATATTCAAGACGAAAATCCGTCTCAGGAATTGTATATTTATATTTACAATGATAAAATAAAAAGTGTTTTTAAACTATCATACTTCGTTTCGTTCTCGTATCAGATCATTTTACATCCACATTCAAAGTATTTTTATCGCATGAGAATCGTTTTACGTCGCGGAGACAGCAAGTATACGAGTCGTAGCGCGGCCGATTAAGGATACAGGGTACTTTTCCGGCTCAATATTATGTAAAAATTAACACCTATTTCTTTCAGTCACTGTTTATCAGGTATATAATTTACAATTTTTTTATATCTGGTAATGCAACATACTTTTTAAACAAATTAGAAGTATTTTGAATATTTCTGAATTATTAAAAAATTACAAAGAAATTGATGCCTTTTTTGTTGCAAAATGCTTCCTCAAATTGAGGTACCATTTAATCCTTTGTTATACATTTGAAGCAGACTAAATTTTACCAGATATGTACGATATGATGGCTCACCTACTATACCTATTTAATACCACCTAATATGTATATTACAAGGGTAAAAAATATCAAATCTTACATTTTAATTTTTTTTTTTCTCATAATAAAAATGTTATTTTTTCTATAATTTGATTCTGTAGTAAAGCTTACGTATACTACTTAAGTAAAAACTATTGCAAATTAGAGAAAAAAAAGAGCAATGCTTGATAAACTTTAGGAAATATTTGCACTTGAATGCTGGAAAATATAACATGCGGGAAATTGCGAATGAAGATATGAGTCCAATTAATCTCTGCCTCAGAATATTCATGAAGCATAGTCTTCATCCTACAGCATTTCATCGTCTTCAAGCTTCCTTTTAGCATTCCTTTTAGCACTTCTTGCTTCTTTTGTAACTTGAAGAGCGAATCTTTCAGTTTCATGCACCCGTTGTCTGTCAGACGCAAGCAATTCATCTTCCATATTGGAGCCACATTTTATGCCTAAATTTCTCAGGACTTCCACCCTTACTATCACTCTATCATTGATACATATCACAGCATCTAGTACACCAAATTCCAATGTATTTAGACCTATAAAAGTATTCTTGGGTAATCTTTCCCATATGCAATTGTCGAAACTTTCATTTGTGTTCTGAGTGATCCCATGAAGACATATACAAAGCAAAACTGTTACTAACATATACAACATATTATACTATAATCGCTGGAAACAGAGAGTTCACAGTTCTTATCGAAGTAAAACTAGTTTCTCTAAGAAAAATAAAGGGGGCGTGGCGGTACACATGACCGTAACTTTAAAATTTTGTATAAATAGGTTATTTTTGTTTGAAACCCTATAATGTAATTATCAATATAATCAGGATTTAATAAAGTCATAAACAATTTCGGTTTTTCCACCATTTATAAGTACACTGTATCATTAATATGGGCGGCAGTGGCCGGTCGCGGCGGAGTGGCCCAGCGCATTGAAGCGCTGTGGTCCGATGCGCTAGACCGTTCCCTATTGGGGGTTCAAATCCCCCCTCGGCATGGATGTTTGTGCTGTCTTTAGTATAACTAACTTTATAAGTAGTTTGTCAGTTTAAGGACTGATGACCCTACAGTAAGGTCCCATAAGCTTAACAAACATTTGAACATTTTGGCAGTAGCCGCAGCGTTGCAATGCGCATGCGCGGCCGAGGTTCAAAGTCTTTTCTGAACCCACTGGAGACAACATATGGGCGCTCCCACGGCAGGAAGGGGTGAGAGGAAACGCCGCTAAATTATAGGCGTAGGATCTGGTAGAGACACCAGCTCATGGGAACTCGAGCACTGGCGGTTATGCACGAATAGTCCCGAAGCGAAGACGATAGAGCTACAAAGCACCTTGAATTGAGCGTCTGCAAGTCGTCCATTAAGACAACATCCGCCATTAATATTTGTATTTGGCGCATTGATGATTCATCAAAAACACGTCATATTGTAACTATAAATTGAAGACGCATTGACTGTATGAACATATGATGATGGCATCCTCTCGGGTAAAATATTCCGGAGGTAAAATAGTCCCGCATTCGGATCTCCGGGCGGGGACTACTCAGGAGGATATGATCATCAGGAAAGACAACACTGCCATTCTACGGATCGGAGCGTGGAATGTTAGGTCCCTTAATCGGGTAGGGAAGCTAGAAAATTTAAAAAGGGAAATGGATAGGTTGAAGTTAGATATAGTGGGGATTAGTAAAGTTCGGTGGAAAGAGGAACAGGATTTCTGGTCAGGCGAGTACAGAATTATAAATACAAAATCAGTTGGGGGTATTACAGGAGTAGGTCTGATAATGAATAAGAAAATAGGACTGCGGGTAAACTACTATGAGCAACACAGTGATCGCATTATCGTAGTCAAAATAGATACGAAGCCAACACCGACCACAGTAGTACAGGTTTATATGCCAACTAGCTCTGCCGTTGATGAGGAGATCGAAGAAATATATGAGGAGCTAAAGGAAATTATTCAGACAATTAAGGGAGAGGAAAACTTAATTGTTATGTGAGACTGGAATTCGGTAGTAGGACAAGGAAGGGAAAGGAAGATAGTAGGTGAATATGGTCTGGGCAAAAGGAATGAAAGAGGAAGCCGCCTGGTAGAATTTTGCACGGAACATAATTTAGTTATAACAAACACCTGGTTTAAGAATCACCAAAGAAGGTTGTATACGTGGAAGAGACCAGGAGACACCGGGAGATACCAGATAGATTTTATAATGGTAAGACATAGATTTCGGAACCAGGTTTTAAACTATAAGACATACCCAGGGGCAGATATAGACTCTGACCATAACTTGTTGGTTATGAACTGTAGGCTGAAACTGAAGAAACTACAAAAAGGTAGGAAAATAAGGAGATGGGACCTGGATAAATTGAAGGAACCTGAGGTTCTTAAGAATTTCAGAGGGAGCTTTAGGCAACAATTGACAGAAACAGGGGAAAGTAAAACAGTAGAGCAGGAATGGGTAGCATTGAGAGATGAAATAGTGAAGGCAGCAGAGGACAAAATAGATAGGAAGGCAAGACCTACAAAAAATCCTTGGATATCACAGGCAATACTAAATTTAATCGATGAAAGGAGAAAATATAAAAATGCAGTAAATGAAACAGACAAAATGGAGTTCAGACGACTAAGAAATGAGATTGACAGGAAGTGCAAAATGGCTAAGCAGGAGTGGCTAGAAGGCAAACGCAAGGATATAGGAGAACGTATAAATAGGGGAAAAATAGATACAGCCTACAGGAAAATAAAAGAAACATTTGGAGGTAAGAAAAACAGCTCTATGAATATCAGTTCTGGAAAACCAGTTCTCAGCAAAGAAGGGAAAGCTGAAAGTTGGAAAGAGTATATAGATAGGCTCTATGAAGGAAATGAACTGAGCAGCAATATTCTAGAAAGGGGAGAAGAAGTAGATGAGGATGAAATAGGAGATACTCTATTGAGAGATGAATTTGACAGAGCACTGAAAGACCTAAGTCGAAACAAGGCCCCTGCAGTAGATGATATTCCCTCAGAGCTACTGAAGTATCTGGGAGAACTAGCCATGACAAAATTGTTTCACCTGGTGTGTAAGATGTATGAGACAGTTGAAGTACCCTCACACTTCAAGAAAAATGTTATAATCCCCATTCCAAAGAAAGCAGGTGCAGTCAGGTGTGAAAACTCCAGCACCATCAGTTTAATAAATCATGGTTGCAAAATATTAACACGAATTATTTACAGAAGGATGGAAAAGCTGGTAGAAGCCGACCTCGGGGAAGATCAGTTTTGGTTCAGGAGAAATGTAGGAACTCGGGAGGCAATACTCACTTTACGGCTTATCCTAGAAGATAGATTAAGAAAAGGCCAACCCACATTTCTAGCTTTTGTAGATTTGGAGAATTTGACAATGTTGATTGGAATAAACTCTTTCAAGTTCTGAAGCAAGCAGGAGTAAAACATAGGGAGCGTACGGTTATTTACAACTTGTACAAAAAACAGACAGTGGTTGTCAGAGTTGAAGGGCATGAAAGGGATGCAGTGGTTGGAAAGGGAGTAACACAGGGTTGTAGCCTTTCTCCAATGTTATTCAATTTGTACATTGAGCAAGCTATAAAGAAAAGCAAGGAGAAATTTGGTGAAGGAAGTAAAGTTCAGGGGGAAGAATTAAAAACATTGCGTTTTGCCGACGACATAATAATTTTGTCAGATACAGCAAAGGACATGGAAGAGCAATTGAACGGAATGGACAGTGTGCTGAAAGGTGCATATAAGATGAACATTAACAAGAGCAAACCTAGGGTAATGGAGTGCAGTCTAAGAAAATCAGGTGATGCTGAAGGAATTAGATTAGGTAACGGAGTAATAAAGGAGGTAGATGAGTTTTGTTACTTGGGCAGTAAAATAACAAATGGTGGTCGCAGTACAGAGGATATAAAATGCAGAATGGCCTTGGGTAGAAAAGCGTTCTTGAAAAAGAGAAATTTGTTAATACCGAATATTGATTTAAGCCTAAGGAAGTCCTTTCTGAAGGCATTTGTATGGAGTGTTGTGTTGTATGGGAGTGAAACATGGACGATAAACAGTGCGGACCGGAAGAGGATAGAGGCTTTTAAAATGTGGTGCTACGGCAGAATGCTGAAGATTAGGTGGGTGGACCGCGATCTAATGAGGAAGTACTGAACAGAATTGGGGAGAAAAGGAATTTCTGGCATACCTTGACTAAAAGAAGGGATAGATTGGTAGGGCACATTCTTAGACATCAAGGAATTGTGAATTTAGCGTTGGAGGGAAGTGTGTGGGGTAAAAACCGCAGAGGAAGACCAAGATATGGATACAGTAAGCAGATTCAGACAGATGTAGGTTGCCGTTCTTATGTGCAGATGAAGAGGCTTGCTCAGGATAGGGTATTGTGGAGAGCTGCATCAAACCAGTCTCCGGAGTGAAGACCACAACAACAACATAACTGTAAAATGTAAATATATCAGATTCAACTGCGTGATTATTAGTCCGTAGCTTACAAACCACTTAATCTAAGGTAACCTATCCTAAGGATAACACAAACGTCCATGTCCGAGAGGGGATTCGAACCCCCGACGGCGAACGGCCGCGCGCAACGCAGCACGGCGTCCCAGTACGCACGGCTAACCCGCCGCGGCCAACTGCAAAAGCCTTCAGAAGATCGGATCACGAATAATAATGAAGCAACTACTCTTCAGCTAGCAAGAGTAACCGTGTGGTTAGCGGCATCGCGTTGCGCCGTCGAAGGTAGGTAGTTCGAGTTGCAATCTTTTTAACATACTGGAATAACAATGAACTTCTGTATTGTTACTTCCCACATATCTTTGGACACTTTAGCAAATAGTCGCGATTTCGAGCGTAAATGACACGCATACTCTTCGTTGTAACAAATATTGAACTGTTTGAAAAGATGTGTGGGAGAGCAGCTTTTGCGCACGTGTAAGGTTAGGAGGGGGTGCTGCTTACAGTGTCATGTCATCCGAAGGTAGCTTGTTTCTTCATCGTATCAGATTCATTTCGTTACAATCACTTAACAGTGTAATAAATTACTTACTGTGTTTTGGTGTTCATATGCATATTCATATGTTCTTGGTGTTTATTATCTAAGAAGAATGAACAACGTTCAGTATCTTTTAAAAACAAATTACTCCAATCCATGGTGTACAACAGCAATCAGTTAGAATAAATATTCCTTCAAACCGTCTTGATTGCAAAAATTTTTATTAGTTAATGACGCGCTGCTAATGATGCCCTGCTAAAGGGCGAAAACTAATAAAAAAACTAATAAAATTTTTTGCAAAGAAGACGGTTTGAAGGAATAACAAATTACTCAGTTTTAAGCTTGGAACAAAAGTATGAAATAAAGAAACTTGGTAAGCCGACGCCTCAGCTCTAGTTGAAGCAAGCGGAAACGAGCCAAAGTAAGACATTCTGCAGATTTTTTATCCTTTAACAAAAATATATCTAAAGGGGTGGGGCACCAGGGCGCTTTCCCCTGGCGCCACTCGCAGAGGTGCGTCAAATTGTCTCCTTGGATGCCTAGCGAGGGAGGGTGGGGTTGGGGGTGCCGCCACTATCAAGAACCGGCACTCAAAGAAGTAATCCCCCAGTTATCTGAAGCACCAGCCGCCACTGGTAGATAGTGTGTTCAGTCCTGTGTATCTGGTATGTTGTTTCGTTGATGACGATGCATAGGGCATTTTCGACCGTTAGACTCCATCTCTGTTCGTGTTCGGCCTGCCTGGTACACGTTTTTACGTGACGATAAGGACAACACCCTATCCCCGAGTGCAGAAAATGTCCGAACCCTGGGACACTTTCTAATTTGCCCTGAGGATACAAATTTTGATTTTCCTGTACAGACCCCAGGCATTTTTGTGGGGAAACCCATGTGGTGCTGGAGCGTCTTTTCGTTCCCTTGAAGTTCGATTTCATAGGGGAGGTTGGCCCAGTAGCAGGCTTCTGGCCCCCCAATAAAATTGTTTTGTCTTATCCCTCTCTCGGTTTTTCGATTGTACGAACAACGGGCGAGTTTTGTTCAAATGTTTGTATAGCTTATGGGACTTAACTACGGGGTCATCAGTCACTAAACTTACAAACTACTTATGAACTAACTAATACTAAGGACGGCACAAATATACATGCCCAAAGGGGGATTCGAACCCCTGACCCTAGTGGCCGTGCAGACCGTGACTGGAGCGCCTCGGTCCCCTCGGCCACCGCGGGGCCGGCGGCGAGTTTTGTCCCTAAAGGAGACTTCCTTTAATTTTTATTTATTTATTTTGTTTTAATTCTCTTGACTGTTCGCCGATAAAGAACTCTGGGTGCGATTAACGCTGAAGGAAAGGTTTCTTTTAAATGCCTGTGTTTTAATTCCTTTTAATGGTAGTCTTTATTCGTTGGTGTGGTCAACCATGGCACGACTCATGTGTGAGTTTGGGCCCGGTATGAGACTTTCTTTTCACGAACAATTCGGTAGCGTTAACCCCTTGGTTGTCCTACCAATGCGAGAAGTTATGTTACCTTTACACACCAAGTAGACCATGTTTTGTTTCCCCATTACAATTTTATGTTCTCCGCACGTTACTTTCGTCTACTGTTATATTCCGCTCATGAATTAGCCTACCTTTTCTGGCGACTGGTGGACTCACGATCGCCTAAGAAAAAATCTCGGCGGTTCACTCCATGTAGTTTTGGAGCCCGTATGCATACGGAAGGAACGCTTTCCGTTAGAAAATGTTCAAATGTTTGTTAAGCTTATGGGACTTAACTACGGGGTCATCAGTCCATAAACTTACAAACTACTTACGAACTACCTTATACTAAGGACGGCACAAATATCCATGCCCGAGGGGGGATTCGAACCCCCGACCGTAGAGGCCGTGCAGACCGTGACTGGAGCGCCTCAGTCCCCGCGGCCACCGCGGCCGGCGCTTTCCGTTACAAACCATGCGGCTACAAAATCATTGTGGTCAAGAAAAATAGTCAATATGCTTACATTTATTGGGAAGACGATTGTTTTCCTTTTGTTTTCGCGATGAAGTCTTAATTGGCGTGACGAATGACGTGGTATAGCGGAGAAGGGAGCTCCAGTAAAAATAAATATATAAATAAATAAAGACGGGCCTCTTGAGTGGTAACCTTGTACGCTGTCCACTACACTACGGAGTCGACTGTTATTTCGTTTAGTTTTTCTAATTTGACGGAATACCTGAGTTTGTGTGGTTCAAATGTTTGTTAAGCTTATGGGACTTAACTGCGGGGTCAACAGTCCCTAAACTTACAAACTACTTATAAACTAACTTATACTGACGACAGCACACACATCCATGCCCGAGGGAGGATTCGAACTTCCGATGCGGGAGGCCGCGCGATCCGCAAAGTGGCGCTCCAGACCGCTCGGCTACTCCCACTTGGCTTAACACTAGTGCTGCTTAGCACTGATGGGAAGCGTGATAGAGCAGTTCGAGCAGGTGTCCTAAGTACCCTCTCCGAGTGGCTTGGTTGACACTGCTGCTGTCTATTAAACAAGACACGTAGGTCGAATGCTGGCCTGCCACGAATTTCCAACTTTCACCATAAATTTAATTCAATGAACACTGGCAGCGAAAATCGTAAATTCTTTTTTCTTCTTTCATAATTTTCAAAATGGCTGCATCATCAATATAGATGTCTGTTCTCTTGCCCGAAAAAACAGACTTTCGCGGCGGAGTGGCCGAGCGCATTGGGGCGCTATGCTGTGATGCGCGAGGCCATTCCCCGGCGGGGGTTCGAATCCCCTCTCGGGCATTGATCCCTGTGCCGTCTTTAGTATAAGGTAGTTTATCAGTAATTCGTAAGTTTAGGGACTGATGACCCTGCAGTTAAGTCCCATAAGCTTTACAAACATTTGAACATTAGAAAAACAGACTGTATCTCTTTAGCCATGTTCCCGCACATGTTGGTTAGGTTTTGTTAATTCGGATTTGGCGTGTTAATATTTATGGGATGCCCAGATACCCATACTGTCGCCACCCTATGTCCCCCGGGAGGATGTGTGCACCTCAAATATCTGCATATAGTGTTATATGTGTGAAAGTGTAAAATGTTACGAAATGTTTGCGAATCGTGTAACTGAGGCGGGATTTGGGGACCAGCCCGATGTTCACCTAGAAGGATGTGGAAAACCGTCTAAAAGTCACATCCAGGGTACGACCCCCTTGTTAAATCTCCGGGGCCGGCCGCGGTGGCCGAGGAGACTAAGGCGCTTCAGTCACGGTCTGCACGGCCACTACGGTCGGGGGTTCGAATCCCCCTTCGGGCATGGATATTTGTGCCGTCCTAGTTCGTAAGTAGTTCATAAGTAGTTTGTAAGTTTAGGGACTGATGACCCCGTAGTTAAGTCCCATAGAAAAAAAAATAAAAAAAATAAATCTCCGGGCGGATTCGAACCGGGGCCAGTATGCCTCCCCGTCTCTGAAAATAGCGAGTTAGTCCACACGGCTAACCGTGATGTCTGAAAGAACAGACACTATACACAAAACTTACATTTTAGGCCATGGCTTCATCAGAAAATGAAACACGTACATTCATATAATCACTCAGAGAACTATAGACACACAACCGTCATGTCCGATCAATCCAGAGCCATGCACTTCAATTCGATTTCCAGAGTATTTATGTAGATGTAGACAAGCATCTTCACAGTCAAGATGCTTGCGGCGCACGAGTGGCCTGACACGGTGGTTGTGTGTGCTTCGTTCTCTAAATGAATGTACGTGTTTCTTTTTCTGATGAAGGCCATGATCAAAAATTTAAGTAGTGTGAATGTGATTGCCTATTTTTCGTTCCTATGAGCAGCTCAGCGAGTCTCTTTACGGTGAGTACAGCGAGTTGCTATCTATCCTCCATTATATACATTCCAATCGGAATTTCATTGTTAATATATACAGAGTAAATCTAAATTCGCACACTGGGGCTTCGCAGCGCGATTCGTCACATGCCAGCAATAAAAAAAGTCTCTCACAAAATTTCGTCCTGCGCATATTTCCGGCAGTAAATGGACGCCGAAGGTTGAGATGGGTGTGTGTCCCATACGTCAGTGTGTTTCAGAATTACACTACTTATACCCCTATAAGATGTGGGAGAAGTCTTGAGGAACAAAATGAGCGTGGAAACCAATGCCCGGAAACTCCATTCAACGACGCTACGGAGAGTCCAAGTTACAGACACGAGCTCCTGCCGCTAGAAATACCCTCCAGCAACTTCGATGCTCTGTAGCGTTATTGGATTATGTTTCTGGGCATGAGTTTCTACGCTCACTCTGTTCCTTAAGACACTTCCCACATCCCCTAGACGTTTGTTGGTGTAGTAGTGTAATTCTTAAACACACTGACGTATGGGGCACACACACACCTTAATCTTCCACGTCCATTTACTGACGGAAATATGCGCAGAACGAAATTTTGTAAAGGACATATTTTTACTGCCAGCATGCGAGGAATCGCGCTGCGAAGCCCGAGTGCGCGAATTTAGATTCACCCTGATATCCATTGTCATAATGTTTATCCGGGATGAACCCCGAAACTACTAAAGTACTTTAATAATATTTAACACAGTGTGTGTGTGTGTGTGTGTGTGTGACTTGGTCCAAATTAAAATATAGGATGGTTTTTATCTCGATTAATAACCTCAATAATATTTTTATTGTAAATTAAATGTTTTTACTTCCCAAAGTATCCAAAAACTGTCACTAATCTTGAATTTGCAATCTCGGCTAGCAGCAAAGAGCTCCTTCAGCAAGCAGAAGGTCACTGCTTCGATACTCGCTGGAATCAAGCAATTTTTCACTTTGTACGTGAGGAGTCGCCAGAACGACATGTGTTTCGAATGCCACGATAAATTGTACGATTCCTTTTTCTCATTGGATACCTGAGGTAAGTTTGGGACATGTTAGTCGCCGAAGTGGCGTCGAAAGGAATCAATTGCACCAGGTGACTGAGCGACGTGACATTATTACTATATTCGATTTAGGATATTTCCTTGATGCTAAAAATTATTCCACATTACACATTTTTACTAAATTTACACAACGAGTAACAGTTATTTTAAAATTGATCTTATTTTATTTCAGTTTTATTACTTAGTTATCTTTATACATAAAAATACTGTGTCACGATGTTCGTCCGTGATGAACTCCGTAACTATTCATGGAATTTGGCATAGTGTGTCTAATTAGCTCGAACTTACGATAGTTCTTATCGCGATTAATAACCTCCACGTTATTTTAATGAAAAATTAAATGTTTTCATTTTAATTTCGCAAGTACTCAGTCGTCGCTGTTCTCCGACTTGTCTGGGCTAGCGGTGAAGTTGTCGATTGGAGACCAAGATGACACGTGTTCGAATCTCACTGGGGTGACGGAGTTTTCTCACTTTAAGTTTTAACCTAGCCTTGACCTTGAGCAGTGTGAGGAGACATCAGAAACGACACGTGGTTCCGATTCCACGTTATACTGTAGCCGATCTTTTCCGAGTTGGATAACTGGGGTAGGTAAGGGACATTTAAGGTGCCGAATTGGCATGCAAACGAAAGAATAGCAACCGCGTCACTGAGCCATACGAAATTGTTATTATATTCGATTTAGCACTTTCCCAGATCAATTTTTTCCCTAATTTACATAAGGAAAAACCGTGCTTTTAAAACTTTTAGTTTATTTCAAAGATTCAAATGTCTGTAAACCTATGGGACTTATCTAATGGCTTACACTCCGTAGGCTCACAAACTACTTAAATTAACTTAAACTAACCTAAGAAGAAAACACACACCCATGCCCCAGGGAGGACTCGAACCTTCGAGGGCGAGCAACCACACGTTCCGCAGCAAGGCGCCTTAGATCACACGGCAATTCCATTAGGCCTTCGTTTATTTCATTTTATTCAAATTCTTCTGTGTATTATTCATACATTTCAAAATCCAATTGCTGTGTGTTAGTCTCGCTAAAACTCCAAAATGGCTTCACCTATTTGAATAATATGTCTCTTTTTGTTTTATTCGCTTCAAAACAGGGGTGTCCGCCTTCGTAGTCTAGTAGACGGCGTGGAGGACATCCATGCAGGGGGCCCGGGTTCGACTCTCGGTCGGGTCGGAACTTTTCTCAGCTGTAAGAGTTAATGTTGTCAAAAACTTAAAATATTAGTCGAGTTCGCAATTTGACTGATATTTCCATTTTTGAATCGTATAACAGTTTGCTGGCTTCCTAATAGGAAACAATGTTTTCCAAACTTTGACTTAGTGTTGTGCCATCTTCATCATTTCATCATCATTGACACGCAAGTCATCGAAGTGGCATCAGATAAAAAGATTTGCACCAGGCAGGCTGAACACGACCTTTGGGGGTCTATCGGAGATAAATGCCATACAATTAGAGAATGGAACTATAGACAAATATCATAAAAGTGGTTCCATGAACCCTCTGCCATGAACTTCATTGTGACTTGCAGAGTATCCAAAAAGATGTAGATCATCAATACAGGGGTGGTTTAGAAATAAAAATGGTGGAAACGCGAAGGAACAGATGAAAAATCGAAAAAAAAATCAGAACTGTTAATATCCCCACAACGGATTAGATTCGTGTTTTATGTGATTACATACCGTTCAACGGACTACGATAAGATTTTGCACACTTCAGTTTCACAACAATAGGAAGGGCATTGTCTACATAATAATTAGCACGGTGAACAGTGAAAGGTACTTTACAACAGACATCAACACCGATCGACAGTTTTCTTATTATCGTGATAAAATTTTGGACAACTGTTCTTCAAAACAAGAGAAATATTACAGTGCATGGTGGAGGGTATTCTTGACTTTGTCGCCGTTTGAGGGCACATCATGGAATTGGCAGGTATTGTCATTTTTCATATACAGGGAAGGGAGAGGATGAACAGAGAGATGGCACAGGAAAAGAGCAATGAAGGCAATGACAGAGAATGGGAGAGGGGTAGGTGGATAGAATAGGAAGAGAACGGCAAGAAGGGAGAGTTAGGTGGAGATGAGAGAGAAGGAAGAAGAAGGTGGACAAACTGAATACTAGAATAAGTAAATATCCGATAAATGCCAGGTTTCTGCATACCTAATACAATGAGAAGCCTAAGAGGACAAATGGGTAAGAAACAGGCATAGAGAGAGGGAAGCGATGGCCTGCGAGATAGATAGAGAGTGGTTGTACTTAACAAATCATCCGTCGACGTCCAAGAAATGTTCCACAACTTGGACCATGAACACCGAATGAAAATGGCGTGATCAGGAAGGGTAGTTCAATCTAGATCGAAGATTAACTTGTTGTGTTTTACAAACCGTGCAGGACGCTTGACAAGGAATCACTCCTAAATAATGCACGTAAAATCATATTGGTGTAACGAACTGATGGAATGTGATAGCAAGCAGCCTAATGCGAAACTTTCTGACGTGGAGATTATCGTGGTATCTGCTGTTGTGCGCCAGGATAGTAAAGGGCAAGAAATGGAAACTTTTCTACGTTCGTGCTCACGGTAATCATTGACACTGATCAGCGATGGTGACAGAGCTGTTCCGAGCGTGATTAAACAGGTTGATTGGTTGGTTGTTTGGAATAGGAGGACCAAACTAATAAGGTTATGGGCCCCTCGGTGGAGAGGGGAAGGAGTGAGGATAGAAAAGGAGGGAAAGGGAAAGCAAATGCAGTCCAGGTAGGAGAGAAGGAAGAAAGACTGTATTAGCTCGGGACCAGTGCTAGCCATGCACGTACTCACGAAAGAACCGTGATCGCCCTGGGGAAAGGGGGGGGGGGGGGAGTAAACATTCAACACCGCGCAAGCACTGCGACGTCGGTTATTGTGCCGAAGGAAACTTAACGCATACAGCATTGTTAGCAGCAGCGAATATAGCATTTTTCTTTTTTTCAGGTGGGGCGGCAAGATTGATGCGTAGATAAGTAATTTTGAGTAAACAACCCATGGTATTTTGTAACAGTTATGTAGCTCCTATTCCGGGGATAATTTTTGCTGAAGCCCCTTTTAATTTACCGAGATCAACCTTTTTATGGTTGACTTTCAATCATATATATATATATATATATATATATATATATATATATATATATATATATATATATATATATATATAACTTGCATCAAACTCACACCACTAACACCCCACTCTCCTCACCAGTTCAGGGAAGTGTGACTGTCTACCACAGCGATACCTTCACGCTTCATTCATTAAATTAATTCAGATACCGTACTTATTTTTTCTTTGCATTCATTATTTCGGGAGGCGGGACAGGCCCCCTTTATGTACTCGCCAGATTAGAAAAACACTTGGTAACGATTCATTGTCTAACCCTGCAACAGTACAAGAACACTTATTTTGGACGTAACTTAGCTTACAGATTCATTGTCTTACCCTGCAATAGTACAAGAACACTTATTTTGGACGTAACTTAGCTTACAGAGCGCCTGTCGATGCAATTAGCGAATCGTCAAGCCAATGTAAAACCGAAGGAGTGGTCACAGTGAGGAAAATATGCAAGGCATATTCGGTCATAGCGAAAAGTTCATATAAATGCTAGCAACCAGCCTAATAAATATCCCGTCTGCCCAGACATATGCACACACATGTTCTCTGCGAAACTGAGATTTGGGAGACCAAATGTAACTGGATATGATTTTTTGTCTCACCAATCGCATTTTCACAAGCTCAGTTTAGCACAGTTAAACATCAAATTTAAACTCTTATTTAGTTATGTGCTGAAAATGAAACGGATGTCGTACATCTTTTGCAGATCTTAAATATTCTTTTATCTTCCTTGTAGGTCTGTAAATGGTTTCTACCCCGTACTTGTCCAGCACTTTTCCAATACGGTCTGTAACCTTATTTATGAACGGAAGAAAAACTTTCCCCTTGGGCGGTTGTTGTTCCTTGTTAACATTATCTTTCTTCCTGGGACGAAGGGCTCTATCTATTTCTTTGGTAGAGTAACCGTTCTTCTGGTAGGTGGATCGTAAATGCTCCAACTCATCTTTTAAATAAGTAGGTTCACAAATTTTGTGTGCCCTGTCAACCAATGTTTTAACCACACCTCTTTTTTGTCTGGGATGGTGGTTAGAGTCTTTATGCAGGTAACGGTCAGTATGAGTAGCCTTCCTGTAGACCTTGTGGCCCAACGTCCCGTCCACGTGCTTGATTACAGACACATCGAGAAAATTTAGCTGCCCGTTGCTCTCCATTTCCATCGTAAATTGTATTCTGGGGTTGATACCATTGAGATGCGTTAAGAAGGCATCTAATTCCTCTGCACCGTGTGTCCATAACACAAAAGTGTCATCGACATATCGATACCACCTAGCTGGCTTTTTATTAGCAGTCTGCAACGCCTGTTTTTCGAACGACTCCATAAATAGATTGCCCACCGCTGAACTCAGTGGACTGCCCATAGCCACTCCATCAATCTGTTCATAGAACCCGTTATTGTACTGAAAGTAGGTAGTGGTGAGGCAGCGTCTAAACAATGATACTATGTAAGGTGGAAAAATATCAGCTAAACAAGAAATAGCTTCGTTCACTGGAATCATCGTAAACAGAGACACCACGTCAAAGCTAACTAGAATATCACTATGGGCAACATTCATCTCTTTTAGTTTTTCAATGAAATGAGCCGAATTTTTTATATGGCTGTCAGTTTCTCCAACATAGGGTAGCAACAACGGCATTGGTTGACAGGGCGCACGAAATTTGTGAACCTACTTATTTAAAAGATGAGTTGGAGCATTTACGATCCACCTACCAGAAGAACGGTTACTCTACCAAAGAAATAGATAGATCCATTCGTCCCAGGAAGAAAGTTAACGTTAACGAGGAACAACAACCGCCCAAGGGGAAAGTTTTTCTTCCGTTCATAAATAAGGTTACAGACCGTATTGGAAAAGTGCTGGACAACTATGGAGTAGAAACCATTTTCAGACCTAAAAGGAAGATAAAAGAATATTTAAGATCTGCAAAAGATGTACAACATCCGTTGAATACACCAGGTGTATATAAAATTCCCTGCAGCTATGGTTCGGTCTACATTGGAACTACAAAAAGAAGCGTCAATACTCGTCTGGTCGAACATAAAAGGAATTGCCGCCTGGGGCACACGGAGAAATCGGCCGTAGCGGAACATGTATACCAAGAAGGCAACCATGAAATTAAATTTAATTTGACTAGTGTCATCGCAAAAACTTCGCACTATCATGCGCGCACATATAGAGAAGCAATCGAGATATATAAACATCGCAATAATTTTAACAGGAAAGAGGAAGCTGTTAAATTAGACAGAATTTGGACTTCTGCTTTACACCAGCGGAATGACAATCGATTCTTCTCTGCCAAGAATATTGGCAATACCAGAGATAGAGTCATAGCCGACGTCACGTGAAGTCTTGTGGTGCCCTCTACATTGCCTATATATACGGCGCTCCCTCAAGTTCTCATCGCAGTTCGCCACTCTACCTCTGAAGATGTCTTCCGCCGCCGAAGGTGAAACGTTAGGGGAAAGTTTTATAAATCGACCACGGCTTATGAGCCCGGAAGTTTTATATGAAGATGTTCAGATGTTTGTAAATCTATCGAACCAAACTGCGTGGTCATCAGTCCGTAGCTTACAAACTACTTACACTAAGGTAAATTAACCTAAGGACAACATACACACCCATGCCCCAGGGAGGACTCGAACCTCCACGGCGAGCAACCGCGCGCTCCGCAGTGAGACGCTTTAGACCGCTCGGCTACGCCACCGCGGCGCCACACAAACAACCGGGGCTCAATGTACCACAGTTACTGACATCGGATGACGATGGCATACACGAACAACGAGTACGTTGACATGTTGCTGATGATCGGCGAGTGCCGACACGATGCCACTAAAGCAGCCACGGCGTATGCCGTGAGATATCCTAGGCGAAGAGCCCCGGCAGCCATTACGTTCTACGTGCCGAACAACGACCTCGGGAAACAGGCAGCTTGGTAATGCGCCGCAGTAACAGACGAATACCTGCAAGAAGTGAGGAGACGGAGGTGTTTGTTTTAGCTGCACTACACCACGATCCTCATGTCAGCTTACGAGCCGTTGCTGCAGTCGCTGGTGTCAGTCTCACATCTGTGTGGCGTATAGTACACGGCCACATGTTTCACCCGTACCGCCTGTCACTGACCCAGGAGCTTCATGGGAACGATTTCCGTGCAAGAGTGACAATCTGTGAGTGGGCCATGCGTAATTTCATGCTGGAGTCTTTACAAAGTGTTATGTTATCTGATGAGTCCACGTTCACAAATTATGGTGCAGTGAATCGCCATAACATGCACTACTGGGTCGCAGACAATCCTCGGTGGGTACGACCTGTCGACCGTCAACGTAGGTGGTCTATTAACGTGTGGTGTGGAATCCTTGGGGATGAAATCATCGGTCCACACTACTTTCCAGGTACACGGACAGGAGAGTTATTACGCGCTTTTATAGCCGACAGTTTGGGTGTGTGTCTACACACGAGAGTCCATGTGTGGATGCAGCACGATGGTCATCCAGCCCATTCTGCGCGTGCTGTTGTGGAAGAACTAAACAACAGGTTTGCGGGAAGGTGGTTGGGGCGCCATGGTCCTCATTCACGGCCCGCAAGGTCGCCAGATTTAAAAATGTTCAAATGTTTGTAGAACTTATGGGACTTAACTACGGGGTCATAAATTCCTAAGCTTACAAACTACTTATGAACTAGCTAAGACTAAGGATGGCACAAATATCCATGCCCGAGGGGGAATTCGAATCCCCGACCGTAGTGGCCGCGCAGACCGTGACTGGAGCGCCTCAGTCCCCTAGGCGACCGCGGCCGGCGCCCGATTTAACACCAGTAGATTTCTTTTTGTGGGTATCTAAAGGATCGTGTTTATGTCACTGAGCCCACATCCCCAGATGATATAAAACGGCGCATCGAGGACTCCATCACACCGGCGATGTTACATCTCGTCCGCAGATCCTTTCGACGGCGTATTGCATTATGCATTGAGGAACATGGACACACATTTGAAAATCTCATGTAAATCAACTTCCCACCATTGTAATATCCATCACCCACCACACAGCCATGTATTATGTACAGCCTGTGGTATCTGCCCCTGCAACTTTGAAGGGTTGTAGCTCCCAAACT
The DNA here is from genome assembly GCA_026315105.1 of Locusta migratoria. Classification (NCBI taxonomy): domain Eukaryota; kingdom Metazoa; phylum Arthropoda; class Insecta; order Orthoptera; family Acrididae; genus Locusta; species Locusta migratoria. The sequence goes on from CM048747.1 coordinate 275,184,502, forward strand.
AACAGTGATAGGAATGTAGCTTAAATTGATTTGGACGCACCTGGTTTCAACGAATCCAATGCACGATAGAAAAAACTATTGTTCCATTTAAAAAATTATATCTTTGTGCTGTAATTCTTTGGAAAATGACACAGTAAACTATGTTCATATTTCCGCAGAAAGTGTAACATTTCTTGTGTTGACCTACCGCATTAAAATTTCCCTTCACCTATTATTTTATAAGTTACAGAGGCAAACACACTTAGTGAAACACCCTATATATGCGTATAAGAAGGGTTTCAACGATAGAAACTCATGAATATGGAATTGAGGGACGGATAGAATAAGTCGTCGAAATATACCTGTACGAACAGAGAGAAAGAATGTGTTTCTTAAAGTCAAAAAAGACAAGAAGATATACCCCAAAGACAGACAACCTTCTGACCCCCACTATAGGAACCCCTTTCTATTCAGCATTTCTCCAAGGCGCCAGAGGGAGCAGATGTTTGTGAATCATGACTGAACCGACTGCCAAGGCTTCGCCTTGAAGGACCCAGAAAAGTAATTTTAGGAAGACCCTATAGTAACAAGTAAAAATATCTGTAGTGACTTGTCACCGCCGCGTGGGAATGGTCGTGTGGTTTAGGGGGCCCCATTACGGTTCGCGTGGTCTCTCGCATCGGAGGTTCGAGTCCTCCATCGTCCACAGGTGTGTTTGTGTGTTGTTCTTACTGCAAATTAGTTTAAGTAATTTGTAAGTCTAGGGATCGATGATGTCAGCAGTTTGGTACCTTATGATTACTAACATATAAAAGTTATTTGACTATCATTGTTGTAAGTCTGTTAGTTTTTCTGTAATTTTGAAGATAACTCCCATTAATAACGAAGACGTATAGACTAAGAGTCCTTCGTCATTTCTCTTTTACATAAACTACAAGTTGAAAAAAAAAAGATTTCTATCCATTTCAGGTATATTACTTAATACCATCTGATATGAATTCATTTTAACTTCCCCTCAGGCCGCTCAACATTCAATTGCTTGGTGAACCCGGAGTCCCTGAGGTGTGTTGTGGAAAGCGACGCCAGTCCTCTGTCACCGGAACCTCTGGGCATGCTTCAGCGACCAGAGTGTGGCACTGCGATGGAACGCTGCGTTTCTCCTGGAGTGGGGATCTTGTATTGACCACCCGAGCCGTGAGGAACGAAAATACCTCCACAAAAAGAAGCGAAATCCTAAAGGGTGCTACTTGCTGATGAGATTCATGGCTGTGAACGTGGAAGATTCGTTAGCGGGCAACATCTGTGGATATTGCCGCCTTCCGTTGTATAAAGCTTACCTAGACATGTGGGGCACTGTTTAGGTCGACCTTCAGTTCCCTAGCTACTCATGGGACAGAGATGGATTCTTCGAATTTTTCTTTTTCACCTCCTTGTGGAATAGATGGAGGGGATGGATGGGTGTACGAGCAGCTAACTAACAACAGAGCTTGGTTAACCAGTCCTCCGGATTCGGAAAGTACTTGTCAGAGGTTTTGGAATAGTAACAGAACACAGTCTGCTAACCAGAATGTATTTTTGGTAATGAAGTGTAAAGAAGGCAGTTTTGAAGGAGTTTCCCCGTTTTATATTCAGAAAGGGCTAGAGGGGATTGAAGGTAATTTGAAATGGGTCAGACTTCTACGAAATAGGACTCTATAGTTTGAAACGTCCAGTTCCCAACAGGTAGTGAACCTGCAGAAAGCCAAAGGCCTCGACGAATATCCCATCGAGGCAGAATCGTAACTGCGTGGGAGTGGCCGCGTGGTCTAAGGCATCATGATACGGACTGAGTGGTGGGCGTGTATGTTGTTCTTAGTACAAGTATCAGCAGTTTGTAAATCTATGGAGTGGTGACCATGGCAGTTTGGTTCAATAGTTTTACAAACAGCTGCACTAATAGACATCTTCTACAAAGAAAACAAAGTAGAAACGTCCTAACCGACCTGTATGCCCCCATAACAGAAACAGTTGTAACTACAACTAGTCTACTATATACCATATTTAGGATAAATATCCATTAAATTAGACAAAACTATAAAATAATTCAAATTAACACTTCCTTTTTTGTAAGAGGCACTGCAGCTCACATCTTATTTAACAGCATAGATACAAGAGATGTATTCAGTAATAGCGGACTTTATAAAATCACTTCCAATGACTACAGAAAGCCGGGCTATAGAAAGAAGATTGACTGAACGCGTGCACAGCTGGTGATTACATAAGTCAGACTCCACCTTTGCAGATCATGTACTGAAACAAGACACAGGTACTGTGTCTACACAGAAGAGCTATATATAGCCATAAAGGTGGGAAACTAAACCTACTAGAAGCACTGGAAATAAACTAATATTTACCCAAAAATCCCAATCTGGTTCTAAAAGACCAATTACAGCTGAATACATCCCCATTATTCAGCTTCACGTAATGCAGTCAACCAGCCATCTGTCACAAACCACTCTAACTTTGACATTGCTACATAAAACTGTAACAGTTCGCTTTACTACCTTGTTTACCTTGCAGACTTTGGTACCAAGCAGTAACTATATGAATTTGTAATATAAAATATAATCTAAATAGGTTAATCATACCAAAAGTTGTCCACTAAGTAATGTAAACACAGTGTAAATAACGAGTTTAATGCACACCAAAAGTGATGCCCTCAACGTAAGTAACAATAACGATAACTGTGCCGTGGCATTAATGGATTAATATTAAATATGTAAATTGTTCCACTTTATCTAATTCTAAATTAGATGATAAAAATATGAAAAAGGCCATTTATATCATATGTATACTATGTCAAATGTGTCCAAGAAAAAACTGTGAACACAGTGTAAAAACTTATCTAAAGCTTACCAAAAGTTAGGAATTTAACAAATGTCACAACTTCAATAAATTTCCCGTAGCTTGGAATGAAGTAATATTAAGTATGTAAAGTGTTTCGCTGTGTACAATTCTAAATTAGAAGACATTTTTCAACCAGCATAAACCTACATCCACTCCCATGAACCACAGACATTGCCGAGGTGGGGTGGCTTGCGTGCCTCAACGATGCAGATAGCCGTACCGTAGGTGCAACCACAGCGGGGGGGGGGGGGGGGGGGTATCTGTGGAGAGGCCAGACAAACGTGTGGTTCCTGAAGAGGGGCAGCAGCCTATTCAGTAGTTACAGGGGCAACAGTCTGGATGATTGACTGAGCTGGCCTTGTAACATCAGCTAATGTGGCTTTGCCACACAGTTACTGCGAACGGCTGAAAGCTAGGGGAAACTACAGCCGTTATTTTTCCCGAGGACATGCAGCTCTACTGTATGGAAATATGATGATGGCATCCTCTCGGGTAAAATATTCCGGAGGTAAAATAGTCCCCCATTCGGATCTCCGGGCGGGGACTACTCAGGAGGATGTTGTCATCAGGAAAGACAATACTGGCATTCTACGGATCGGAGCGTGGAATATTAGATCCCTTAATCGGGTAGGAAAATTAGAAAATTTAAAAAGGGAAATGGATAGGTTGAAGTTAGACATAGTGGGGATTAGTGAAGTTCGGTGGCAGGATGAACAGGATTTCTGGTACTATGAGCAGCACAGTGATCGCATTATCATTGTCAAGACAGATACGAAGCCAATACCGACAACAGTAGTACAGGTTTATATGCCAACTAGCTCTGCCGATGATGAGGAAATCGAAGAAATATATGAGGAGCTAAAGGGAATTATTCAGACAGTTAAGGGAGAGGAAAACTTAATTGTGATGGGAGACTGGAATTCGGTAGTAGGAAAAGGAAGAGAAGGAAAAATAGTAGGTGAATATGGACTGGGCAGAAGGAATGAAAGAGGAAGTCGCCTGGTAGAATTTTGCACGGAACATGATTTAATCGTAACAAACACGTGGTTTAAGAATCACAAAAGAAGGTTGTATACGTGGAAGCGACCAGGAGACACCGGAAGGTACCAGGTAGATTTTATAATGGTAAGACATAGATTCCGGAACCAGGTGATAAAATGTAAGACATACCCAGGGGCAGATATAGACTCTGACCATAACTTGTTGGTTATGAACTGTAGACTGAAACTGAAGAAACTACAAAAAGGTAGGAAAATAAGGAGATGGAACCTGGATAAATTGAAGGAACCTTAAGTTCTTAGGAATTTCAGAAAGAGATTTAGGCAACAATTGACAGAAACAGGGGGAAATAAAACAGTAGAAGAGGTATGAGTAGCACTGAGAGATGAAATAGTGAAGGCAGCAGAGGACAATATAGGTAGAAGGCAAGACCTAAAAAAATCCTTGGATATCACAGGAAATCCTAAATTTAATTGATGAAAAGAGAAAATATAAAAATGCAGTAAATGAAACAGGCAAAATGGAGCACAGACGACTAAGAAATAAGATTGACAGAAAGTGCAAAATGGCTAAGCAGGAGTGGCTAGAAGCCAAATGCAAATCTGTAGAAGAATGTATAAGAAGGAGAAAAGTAGATACCGCCTACAGGAAAATAAAAGAGACATTTGGGGACAAGAAAAGCAACTCTATGAATATCAAGAACTCAGAGGGAAAACCAATTCTCAGCAAAGAAGGGAAAGCTGAAAGGTGGAAAGAGTACATAGAACAGCTGTACAGAGGAAATGAACTTAGAGACGATGTTGTAGGAAGGGAAGAGGAATTATATCAAGATGAAATAGGAGATACTATACAGAGAGATGAATTTGACAGAGCCCTGAAAGACCTAGGTCGGAACAAGGCCCCAGGAGTAGATGACATACCCTCAGAGCTACTAAAGTCGCTGGGATAGCCAGCCATGACAAGACTATTTGAAATGGTGTGCAGGATGTATGAGACAGGCGAAATACCCTCAGACTTTAATTTCCAAAGAAATCAGGCGCAGACAGGTGTGAAAATTACAGAACCATCAGTTTGATAAGTCATAGTTGCAAAATTTTAACACGAATTATCTACAGGAGAATGGAAAAGCTGGTAGAAGCTGATCTCGGGGAAGATCAGTTTGGATTCAGGAGGAACATAGGAACCCGGGAGGCAATACTCACTTTGCATCTTATCTTAGAAGACAGATTAAGGAAAGGCAAACCTACATTTTTAGTTGCAAACGTAGGCTTCCGCGGCTGTTGTCACTATCAATAAAATTCTTCTGGGTATGAAACCGCCTGCAACAGCGGCCGAAACGTCGGTGGAATTTATAAAATGACGACGCGGTTTCATACCCAGAAGAATTTTATTGATAACTACATTTTTAGCTTTTGTAGATTTGGAGAAAGCATTTGACAATGTTGACTGGAATACACTCTTTCAAATTCTGAAATCAGCAGGGGTAAAATACAGGGAAAGGAGAGTTATTTACAACTTGTACAAAAGCCAGACCGCAGTTATTAGAATCGAAGGGCATGAAAGGGAAGCATCAGTTGGGAAGGGAGTAAGACAGGGTTGTAGCCTTTCTCCGATGTTATTCAATTTGTACATCGAGTAGGCGGTGAAAGAAAGCAAGGAAAAATTTGGAATAGGCATTAAAGTTCAGGGGGAAGAAATAAAAACATTGCGTTTTGCTGATGACATTGTAATTCTGTCAGAGACAGCAAAGGACCTGGAAGAGCAGTTGAATGGAATGGACAGTGTGTTGAAGAGAGAGTATAAAATGAACATTAACAAGAGCAAAACAAAAATAATGGAATGCGGTCTTAGAAAATCAGGCGATGCTGAAGGAATTAGATTAGGTAACGAAACAATGAAGTTGGTAGATGAGTTTTGTTACTTGGGTAGTAAAATAACATGCGATGGTCGCAGTACAGAGGATATAAAATGCAGAATGGCAATGGGAAGAAAAGCATTTTTGAAAAAGAGAAATTTGCTAACATCGAATATTAATGTAAGTGTAAGGAAGTCTTTTCTGAAGGCATTTGTGTGGAGTGTTGCCTTGTACGGGAGTGAAACATGGACGATAAGCAGTGTAGACAGGAAGAGAATAGAGATTTTTGAAATGTGGTGCTACAGAAGAATGCTGAAGATTAGGTGGGTAGATCGCATAACTAATGAAGAGGTACTGAATAAAATTGGTGAGAAAAGGAATTTTTGGCATACCTTGACTAAAAGAAGGGATCGCTTGGTAGGACACATTCTTAGACATCGAGGAATCGTAAATTTAGCATTGGAGGGAAGTGTGTGGGGTAAAAACCGCAGAGGGAGACCAAGAGACGCGTATAGCAAACAGATTCAAGTAGATGTGGATGTGGGTTGCCGTTCTTATGAGGAGATGAAAAGGCTTGCTCAGGATAGAGTAGGGTGGAGAGCTGCATCAAACCAGTCTCCGGACTGAAGACCATAACAACAACAAACCTACATTCCGAGAGATGAATTTGACAAGAGTTTTGTGTGTTGTATCTTTATTTAACATGTTTGCAACATAAGCACCAGCGTTTTTTAACTACCCCAGTCAAACGGTTGCTTGAAGATGTCTTAATAAGCCGAGAACTAGTTTGTAAATAAACAAAAATTAGTAGAACAAAAACAGATTGCTTGTTTTCAACCTGAAATATGGAATTGTTCTACGAAGACGTAACGGACGAATCCATTTATATAAGTAAATAAATTGAACATTTGCAGAATTGCACAGCACTTTAAATTAAAACAAAGACATAGTAATGTGAAAGAATATGATGCATATTTAAAATTCTGACACTGCTCCAGAGCTCATGGAGCTGGATGTCAATCTGGGACAAACCTCTCTGACCAAGACTGAACCTCCACGCAGTTCAGTGTCTCCATCTCGGCGGAAAGAGAAGATGAAAATGCAACCTCCATGTTTGATGGTTTCCAAACTTCAATGGAACTTGCATGGATTGAGGACACATGTGTACGAACTACGTTTATTGATTTAGGATAGAACGTTGTAAAAATGTCTCCAGGAGACCATAAGCCCCAGAGCTAGAGCAATTGAGAGGCTTCTCATGTCCTCTAGCTGCGCTTTTATTAAAGGTCAGAGCACATACTTCTGTGCTGCAAGAGAGTCATTCTCTGCCATCAATCTTTCGCTTTGCTCTCCACCCTTGGCCCCCATTACACAGTGGGTAGTGGTCGATGATCTTCATACAAGTGATCACTTTCCAATCTGGATGCACCAGTTAGATGGAATGGAGCCTGTAAGACAATCACCGCGATGTGGGCTCAGTCGGGCAGACTGCCCACTTCACAGCTAACTTACCGAGTTTGATAATCGTGACAGTGTCTAACAATGGATGGATCACGATCCACCACGCCGCTGATGCACCCATTCCGCAGCCTTTGGACGACAACGGCGGCAACCCATCCTTTGTTGGAATAAAGATTGCCACTCTGCCATCACTACCAGGTGTGCGGTTCAGTTGTCGGCCAACTATAGAGAACCTCTCAACTTGGGTGGAAAGTGCCAAATGTGACCAGGTTATCCGTGAGAGCGAGAAGAGATCGTGGCAAGAGTTCCTGAATTCGATTAACCGTTCCACTAACACTGCAGTTGTATGGGAGACCATCAGGAGAACATCGAGGAGAGGAGAGAGGTGGCCAGAGGCTGCTGTGATGGGGAATGCTGCTCCTCTGATAAGTCCGCGAGCCATTGCTCAGACAATGGCAGCTTATTTCTCTAAAGCTACTGCTACCGTCAGTCATAATCCGGCTTTCCAGCGTCATAAAGCGGATGCTGAGAAGATCAATTTGAAATTTGGATCCATCATGAATGAGGATTGTAACCGTCTATTCTCCATGTTGAAGAAGGATTGTGCATTGTCTGCGGCTCGTGACACATACCCAGATCACGACAGAATCTTTTTATGCTACTGCACCTGACAAGCCAGAAAAAGGAAATTCTCCTCGGCATTTTAAACTTCATCCGGGCGTCTAGCCAGTTCCACAACTCATAGAGAGCGGCCGTTTTAATTCCTCTTTTAAAATCCGGGAAAGACCACACGTGTCCTTGTAGGTATTGTTGTGTTGCCATCAATAACAGATTGCAAACGACGATGGAGCGGATGGTCAACCACCGCCTTATCTGGATGTTAGAAGCCAGGCGGCTCCTTAGTTGCTTTCAGTTCTCCCACAGTTTATCATTAGGCACCTCTTCCCATTGAAATCCTCTTCGGTTCAAGCTTCTTTCAGTTGGTCTCTTCGTCTTGCTCGGCACCTCCCTCTTGATCTCCGTCCGGATTCTGTCCATTCTTGGGATCTTCTAGGGACTGTTTCCGGTCCCACTCTTTCAATGGACCCATACCATGTAGCATTTATAGATATTTTTGACGAATTACAGCGTTCAAGCCGGCCGCGGTGGCCGAGGGGACTGAGGCGCTCCAGTCACGGTCTGCACGGTCACTACGGTCGGGGGTTCGATTCTTTCCTCGGGCATGGATATTTGTGCAGTCCTTAGTCTTAGTTAGCTCATAAGTAGTTTGTAAGTTTAGGGACTCATGACCCCGTAGTTAAGTCCCATAAGCTATACAAACATTTGAACAGTGTTCAAATGAATTAAATAAATCTCAATTTGCGAAGTTATGGCATCACTGTATGAGGTTTAGGTGGAATACCAAACTGTGGCTTGTATACATTTGTATATCGCAAATTGCGATTTATTTCATTCATTTGAAAGCTGTAATTCGTCAAAAATATATATAAATGTTTACAAGCCGAGGCTGGGCTCCTGACGACAGCTAATTGTGTCTCGATACCCCATGGTCTGTTCTCCCTGATGCGGGAATACAGTATTGTGGCTGCGAGCATTACATAATTAAGAGGCTGTGGTAATAGGAAAGAGACAGTGTGGCGAATGGAGATTTGTGTGTGGCGGGAGACGTGTAGGGAAGAGTCCTCTGCAGTCGGGCTGATCACTGTGTCCTCGGTGGCGGAGTGGTCAACGCGTCTGCCTAGTAAGCAGGAGATTCCGGGTTCGAATCCCGGCCGGGCACAAATTTTCATTCGCCACAGTTTGGTATTCCACCTAAACCTCATACAGTGATGTCATAACATCGCAAATTGCGATTTATTTCATTCATACCATGTAAGCTTGTTACTTTCCGTATTTCCTTTTAGGGGCTTTATCTGTACGAGTTTCTTATTCTTTCATTTACCTCTCGTCTTACCAAGGATGCCTCGTACAGAGCGCTTTTCTATTGCTTGTAACTTGCCCGGATCTTTCTTTGACCCACACGCAAATTTCATATAAACACACGTACCACATTACAAACGACGGCAACCGTCGGCCCCTTCGGCGGTCGCTATAACCGGTGTCGACTGTAGTCGCTGATTAACGTGTTCGGCGTGTCCCGGCGTCTGTTTGAAGTCCTGCACGTCCACGGCGCGGCGCCGCTACTGCGGGCTGTCATTGGCGTGGCAGCGTTGTTTGTCCGCGTGGCCCCAATCAGCGCACTGGAATGCCGCCAGCGCCAGCGCCAGCGCAGGCCTGCGCCATGTCGCCCACGTGCAGCCCGCGTGGGCGGCGCCGCCGGACACGGCTCACTGGCAGCTGGTCCGCTCTTGTTAACGCCCTCGGCCGTATCACTGCCGGACCGCGCGGAAATGTTTGCCACCCGCTTCAGCCACCAGATGTAGATGCACACACGCTCTTGAAGAAGAAGCAGAACCACATTTCCTGGATGACTGAAAGTTTGCCATACCGGGATTCGAACCCAGAAAGTTTAATATCAACGACCACTCCATTGCAGAGTGAAAATTGCAGCCTGGAAGGCAGAGCCAAGTCTCCGCAATAACGTATATTCCAGGAGTGCTACTCATGCAAGGTGCGCAGGAGCACTTAGAAGATAGGATCAAGGTACTACCAGAACGAGCTGAAAAGAGTGCAATAACTCAATCCCCGCGCAGTGGCTCAGCGCATTAGGTGAGAGGGCTGTATGTCTTCTCTAACAAGACCCTGAGCCAAGAATGTTCAAAATGTTCAAATGTTTGTAGAACTTACGGGGTCAACAGTCCCTAAGCTTACAAACTACTTATGAACTAGCTAAGACTAAGGACGGCACAAATATCCATGCCCGAGGGGGGATTCGAACCCCCGACCGTAGTGGCCGTGCAAACCGTGACTGGAGCGCCTCAGTCCCCTCGGCCACCGCGGCCGGCCTGAGCCAAGAAAAAAAGATCGAAAGAGAACAAAAACGATACAACGACTGCAAGAAACGTATCACCCAAGAAAGGCAAAGTTCCTCGGTTCGAATCCCGGCCTAACACACAATTTCAATCTGCCACGAAGATTCATATCAACGCACACTCTACTGCAGAGTGAAAATTTCATTCTGAAGAATCGCAATCATCAGCAAAATGCAATGTGCAGTGTCCTTGTTTCTTGACGGAACCACTGGAAATGTTCATTAGATATGCATCTATGCACGGACACTGTACATCGTAATTAAATGAGTTACAGCAACGCTTGCGGCAATTGTGATAAAAGTCTTAACCTGTGCGGGTCTGACATCTATACTCCGCAATCCACCGTAAGGTGCGTGGCGGAGGGTACACTATACCACTACTAGGCATTTACTTTCCTATTCCATTCCCAAACAAAACGCCGAAAAAGGGGATTGTCTATATGCCTCCGTACGAACCCTCAGATACAGAAAATTTAATTAAAACTACCCTGTATGTGACTATAAGTGTGTCTCAGAATCTCGGGCACAGTTCCAGTTACTGTGTCATCTAACGGAAAGGAAGGCAATGACAGGGGTAGGGGATGTATAAGTGGATAGAGGAGGAGGAGGAGAAGAGAGGACCTGACTACTGAAGGCAGACAGAGAGGGAAGGGGGAAGGGACGAGACACGGACAGATAGCGGAGGAAGGGGCGCATGGACTGACTGAATACGTGAATACAAGGCAACGCAGGGTTTACACCTAGCTAAAACGTAGAGAAGCCGAAGAGAAAGGTAAGAAACAGGCACAGAGATTAAGGTAAGGTTTGTAGAATGTTGTTGTTGTTGGTGGTGGTGGTTGTTCGTGAGTTCGATGGGCGCTCAACAAAGAGGTTATCAACGCCCTTACATAAATCTTATGAGCGAATGTGACTAAGGAAAATTGAAAGCTGTCTAAAAATCGACCCCGTTCTCCTTCAGATCTATCCATAAAAACAAGCACATTTAAAACTTGCTTAGTTCATGGAGTGGCTAGGACATGCGCCCACAATTGAAAACATCAGCTAACCTGACGATACCTTAAAAATGTTGCCCTGAAATTTTAGGGAGTAAGTCTGAGAATTCACAAAATTTTAAAAGACTGAAACACAGCCGTTCGATCATCGCTTAAAGTAGAGAGCAGACCACTCGGCAAAAGAGCTGCCACCCTTTGATCTGAATATAAAACACATTCAACTACAATGTGATGCACAATTAACGGTGCATCGCAAGCGCCACACCAAGGAGGGTCCTCCCGACGGAACAAGAAGCCGGGTATCATGGGATAGTGACCTACACGAAGACGAGTGAAGAGAATCTCATCCCGCTTGCACGGTTGGAAGGAGGTGAGACACGGCCGTGTGGTAAACTTCACGACTCGTAACTCATTGTTTGTAATTTCCCGCCACTAATCCTACCATCGATACATGACTTTGTTTCCCAACAGCGGGGCCATAGCATGCAAGGGACACACACACACGTTTCAAGTTTATGGGACTTAACTACGGGGTCATCAGTCCCTAAACTTACAAACTACTTATGAACTACTTACGAACTAGGACGGCACAAATATCCATGCCCGAGGGGGGATTCGAACACCCGACCGTAGTGGCCGTGCAGACCGTGACTGGAGCGCCTCAGTCTCCTCGGCCACCGCGGCCGGCCATGCAAGGGAATATGACACTGAAATATCTGAGACGCACAATACGCCTCTTACGCTGATACGTCTGCCCTTTCGTTCCCTTGAATACCCATACAACCTGGGACCCAGCAGTAAGATACCACCTTCCCCAAACTTTGTACTTGGGAAATAGCGTCCTGGATGTTCTGGACTAATTTTCCGATGGGTACAAGGTTTGAAGGGATTGAAAGACATTCAGTCAGTCCGAGCAAATGAGGAATTCAACACCTGCAACACGTCTCATCTGCTGCACTGCCCACAAAATGGCATGAAGTTCTGCATCAAAGGCAGTAAATTCTGCCGATAGTCGGATCTTAGTGACCCCATGGAGTGCAGAAATTTCCATCCTTCGCTAAATTAAAATAAAATTTAAAATCTGTTGTTTTAATAAGATAGGGGCCTAACCTATATTGTAAAATGTGAATATGAAATCTTACTGACATCTGTATCATCCTCTCACAGTTAAATTACATTTGCTCTTTAACATATGGATTAGGCCGCTGTCATATTAAATTACTCTCCGTTGTTTAGTGAATCTTTGATCTTCTCATATTTCTGGACTAAGATGCCTGTTTCTGTTTATTTCTACCCGCTAACAACCTGTTTTTAAAACGTACTGCCAAAATCTGTTAGGACTTCATACGAGTGCACATGTACGAAAATGTTTTTGTGATAGTTTTATTTGAATGACATGTTACTTTCTACATAACAAATTATTGTCAATGTAGCTCTATGAAGTAAATCGTGCTGTTTTTATTTTATTATGGGTGGCATAACCCACACAGGCTTTATATATCAGCTGTGTTAGTTTTACATTTTAAATCTGTTGCTGAGCGTTTAATTTTTTTAAAATCTATTTTTTAATTGCTTGTTTGCAGATTTCCAGATGACAGGTATATATAGTCGAAACTATTCTTTATGTTCACTGCCTGTTCCGTCAGTTCTTGACAGAATATTTGATACAATATGAATGAAACACACAAGATAACTGTGACATATTCTGCAAATTTATTGGTTTGCGAACCGGTTTTCGGCTGTTATGCCAACATCAGATAAAATTGCAAGATCTCAAGTTGGTTGATATTAATTATCAAGGGAGACTAACATGAGGGAATAATTAAATTGAAATTGTGGTGTAAGTTCCTGACTGATAAAATATGTGACTATATAATAATTATCCTAAGAAATATAAATTGAAATAATAGAAATTAGCTGAAAAAATTTGACCAACAAATTATCTTATCTCAAACAGGTCCAAAGTCTGCAACATGGAAGCGAGTGACAAAGTTGAATGAAACATCTGTAAATATATGTTAAAACTTTAACTGGTTAAATTAAACTGGTTACTAGTAAACTAAGGCATTACAATTTATATCAGGAAAGCAGCCAAACAGTTGCGGTTACACGAGGATTTTATATAACTAGTAACCGTAGTTTTAATTTAACCAGTTAAAATTTTAAGATATACTTAAAGATGTTCCATTCAACTTTGTCTCACCCATCCATGTTGCAGGCATTGGATCTGTTTAAGCTAAGATAATCTTTTGGTCAAATTTTTCCAGCTAATTTCTATTATTTCGATTTATATTTCTTAGGACAATGTCGTAATTTATTGTATTGTCACATATTTTATCAGTTAGGAACTTACACCACAATTTGTTTTATAATAAGTCCTTCAGGTTAGTTATAAACCAAAGCACTAGTCTCTCTTACAGTTCTATATCTACCAACTCAAGATCTTTTGAAACATAAACTTGTAATGTTTACCTGATGATGGCACAACAGCTGAAAACCGGTTCGTAAAACAATAAATTTGCAGAATATCTCACACTTATCTTGTATGTTTCATTCTTAATAATCTCCCTGTTTTAATTTTCGTTGTTCATTGCGGTGTAGGCCATTTGGAATATTTTTGTATAAATATAATTTTTTAAACGTTTTAACAAATATTTGAAGTCATTGATGATACCTGTACGATAGACACGATAGTTATCGTCAATAACCTTGAATCCAACAATTGGTTGGAGGATGTTATCCCAGTATCGTGGGTCGCTAAGCTCTTACTTATAGGCGACAGTGGCGTCTGAAACAAAAACATCATAACTGCCCATGACGTCATCCACTCACCACATGGCTTTACTCTCTTGATGGTATTCCTTGACAGTTACGAGGTTCCCTTCACATACGTTGTGTCTGTTAATCCTCTGGCAGATAAGGAGCAGACGCCGCCTTCATATTCCGTAAGTGAAACCGGCTTCTGATTCGAAGCGACATATAGTATTTTGATTTTTGTCTGCGCCTTTTCGTTTGAATTTGTAAATTTATACTATGATCTCGTGCATATTAGATTCAAATTCGCGTTTTAACAGTGTAGTCTTCCTTCGAATGCATCGCGACAGTGGTTTTTGTTTTCTCGACACTGTAATAATGAATACGGACTGGCACAACTGTGTGCGGATGCCGTCTGATCTGGTGACAATTCGATCCCAGCTTCAAGCTATGTTAATCTCGGTTGCACATCTGGAGGCTGCGATAGAGGGGCGTTGTTGTTGGCCAGTAGTGGGGACCGAACGGACTCCCGTCGTCTCCACCGATCAGCCTGCAGCAGCAACATGAACCGATACTGCCAGAAATGAGGCAGACACCCCACCCGTGGTTGCGTGGGAGGTTGCTCCAGTGCGTGGCAAGCGGCGCAAGACATTCCGGGGGACCGATCGTGAGGCCTCCCCTGTTCGTCTTGCGAACAGGTTTGAGGCGCTGTCTGTTCAGGACAACGCTCCTAAGCTGGATGGTGTCTCTCGTCCTGAGGTCACCACTCAGTCTTCCAGATCCGGGCTTTCACAGAGGGTGGGTTTGCTTGTAGTTGGGAGATCCAACGTTAGGTGGGTGATGGAGCCCCTTACAGAGATGGCTGCCAAGGAGGGGAAGAAGGCCAACGAGCATTCCGTGTGCATACCGGGTGAGGTCATTCCAGATATGGAACGGGTCCTGCCATGAAGGGTTCGGAGTGCATCCAACTGCAGGTGATGGCTCATATCGGTACCAATGATATGTGTCGTTTCGGATCTGAAGAGATTCTCTAAGATTCTGAGCGGCTATCTGAAGTGGTGAACACTGCCAGCCTTGCTTGCAATATGAAAGCAGAGCTCGCCATCTGCAGCATAGTTGACAGCAACGACTGTGGACCTCTGGTACAGAGCCGAGTGGAGGGTCTGAATCAGAGCCTCAAACGGTTCTGTGACCGTGTAGGCTGCAGAATCCTCGACTTGAGACAACGGGTGGTGGGGTTCCAGATTCCGCTGAGTAGGTAGGAGTCCACCATACGCAGGAAGCGGCTACACGGGTAGCGGAGTCTGTGTGGCATGGACTGGGCGGTTTTTAGGATAAAGGGCTTCGGGGAAAAACAAAATGGGCAATCTCAAAGGGTGCAGGTGGATCACAGGAGAAATGTAGATCTAGGAACTATCGTTATAACAGTTGTAAATTGTCGTAGCTGTGTAGGGAAAGTACCACAACTCCAAGCGTTAATAGAAAGCACCGAAACATACATCATTGTAGGCAGTGAAAGTTGGTTCAAGCCGGAAATAAGTTCAGCAGAAGTATTTGCAAAACATGTAACTGTGTTCAGAAAGGATAGATTAAACAAAATAGGTGGAGGCGTGTTTGTCGCCGTCAAAAGTAGTATTTCGTGTAGGGAAGTTTAAGTTGGTAGTTCCTGAAAATCGTTTCCTTTTACCGGCCTCCCGACTCTGACGATACAATAGCAGAAAGGTTCAAAGAAAACCTAATTACAAAAACGTACCCGACTCACACGATAATAGTAGGCGGTGATTTTAATTTACCCTCGATCTGTTGGCGAAATTATATTTTCAAATCAGGAGGTATGCATAAAACATTGTGCGAAATTGTACTCAACGCATTCTCTGAGAATTACTTTGAACAATTAGTTCATGAGCCCACTAGAATTGTAAATGGATATGAAAACACACTTCATCTCATAGCAACAAATAATCCTGAGCTCATAACGAGGATCAAAACGGATACAGGTATTAGTGAACACAGAGGTGTCGTAGCGAGACTGAATATCGAAAGTCCCAAAGTTACCAAAAATAAACGAAAAGTATATTTGTTCAGGAAAGCAGATAGAAATAAAATACATTGCTTCTTGAAAGACAGCTTCCACTCGTTTCTAACACTAAACATAGGTGTAGACCAGATGTGGCTGAAATTCAAACGTGTTATCGACAGCAATTGACAGTTTTATACCAAATAAAGTAATAAAAGAAGGAGGTCAGTGTTGCAAAAACAACGGAAAAGGCATGCTAAATTTAAACGAACACAAAATCCCCTGGATTGGCGATCCTACACAGAAGCTCGAAACTTGGCGAGAACTTCAATGCGCGAAGCCTACAATACTTTCCACAACGAAACTCTTTCTCGAAATTTGACTGAAAACTCTAAGAGATTCTGATCATACGTTAATAAACTAGGGGCAAAACACAAACAAAACCCTCACTACGTGATAGCAATGGCGATCCTGCCGATGACAGCGCTACTAAAGCAGAGTTACTAAACATACATTACAGAAACTCATTCACCAAAGAAGGCGAAACCGATATTCCAGATTTCTAATTAAAAACAGAGGCCACAATGAGTAACGTAGAAGTAGATATCGGAGTAGTGATGCAAATTAAATCACTTAACAAGAACAACTCTTCTGGTCGGGACTATTTCTATCTGATTATGCTAAAGCGAAAGCTTCTAACTTGACAGCCATATACAATAGCTCTCTCAAATAAAGATCTGTACAAAAAGATTGGAAAGGTGCACAGGTCACACCTATATTCAAGAAAGGCAGTAGAAGTAACCCACTAAACTACAGGCCTATTCCATTCCCGTCAATTTGCAGCAGGTTTTGGAACTTATCTTGTATTCAAATATTATGAATTATCTCGAACAGAATGATTTATTGACCAAAGGTTAACCTGGATTTAGAAAATATCGTCCATGCGAAACACAACTAGCTCTTTATTCACACGAAGTGATGAGTGCTATCGACAAGGGTTCTCAAATTGATTCCGTATTTCTTGATTTCCAGAAGGTTTTTGACACCGTACCTCACAAAAGGCTTTTTATCAAATTGCTTGGTTTTGGTATATCGCCCCAAATTTGCGACTGGATAGGGAGGGGAATTCGTGTCATAGGGGACACAGTTTGTAGTAATCGATGGTAAGGCATCGACTAAAACAGGGGTGCTATCGGGCGTTCCAAAGGGTAGTGTTTTGGTCCTCTGCTGTTCCTTATTTACATAAACGATTTGCGGAAAGAAATACAAGCAGCTCTCTTAGGTTGTTTGCAGATGACGCCGTCATTTACCGTCTAGTAAAATCATCTGAAGATCAAACCCAACTGCAGAACGATCTGAATAAGATATATTATGGTGTAAGTATTGTTAATTGAGTCTAAATAATGAGAAGTGTGAAGTCGTCCACATGAGTGCGCAAAGAAACCGTTAAATTTTGTTTACAAGATAAATCGATCAAAAGTGAAGGTCGTAAACACTAAATATCAAGGAATTACTATTACTTCAAGTTAAACTGGAAAGAACACGTAGATGATGTAGCGGGGAAGGCGAACCACATACTGCTTTTTATTGGCAGAACGCTAAAAAGATGAAACAGAACTACTAAAGAGTATTTCTGCCAAGTATGGGATCCTTATCAGATGGGTTTGACGGAGGACATCGAAAGAGTCCAAAGAATGCCAGCTCGTTTTGTATTTTCACGATATGATCTGGGATGAGAATAATTACAACAAAGGCATTTATCGCTACGGCGTGGGCTACTTACGAAATTTCAATCGCCAACATTCTCCTCAGAATGCCAAAATATATTCTTAACTGCCACTTACATAGGTAGAAAACATCATAAGAATAAAAGACGAGAAATTAGAGCTCGAATGAAGATATTCAGGTGTGCTTTCTTCCCACGATCTATTCGAGAATGGAATGGGAAATAAATACACTCCTGGCCATTAAAATTGCTACGCTACGAAGATGACGAGCTACAGACGAGAAATTTAACCGACAGGAAGAAGATGCTGTGATATGCAAATTATTAGCTTTTCAGAGCATTCACAAAAGGTTGGCGCCGATGGCGACGCCTACAACGTGGTGACAGGAGGAAAGTTTACAACGGATTTCTCATACACAAACAAAGTTGGCCGGCGTTGCCCGGTGAAACGTTGCTGTGATGCCTGTGTAAGAAAGTCGGATTGTAGCCTATCGCGATTGCGGTTTATCGTATCGCGACATTTCTGCTCGCGTTGGTCGCGATCCAATGACTGTTAGCAGAATGTGGAATCGGTGGGTTCAGGAGGGCAATACGGAGCGCCTTGCTGCATCCCAACGGCCTCGCGTCACTAGCAGTCGAGATGACAGGCATCTTATCCGCATGGCTGTAACGGATCGTGCAGCCACGTCTCGATCCCTGAGTCAACCGATGGAAACGTTTGCAAGACAAAAACCACTTGCACGAACAGTTCGACGACGTTCACAGCAGCATGGACTATCAGCTCGGAGTCCTTGGCTGCAATTACCCTTGACGCTGCATCACAAAGAGGAGCGCCTGTGATGGTGTAAGCAACGACGAACCTGGGTCCACGAAAGGAAAAAAGGTCATGTTTTCGGATGAATCCAGGTTGTGTTTACAGCATCATGATGGTCTCAACCGTGTTTGGCGACATCACGGTGAACGCACAATGGAAGCGTATATTCGTCATCGGCATACTGGCGTATCACACGGCTTGATGATATGGTATGCCATTGGTTACAGGTCTCGGTCACCTCTTGTTCGCATCGACGGCACTTTTAACAGTGGCTGTTGCATTCCAGATGTGGTACGACCCGTGGCCCTGCTCTTCATTCGATCCCTGAGAAAACCTACATTTCAGCATGATAATGCACGACCGCATGTTGCAGGTCCTGTACGGGCCTTTCTGGATACGAAAAATGATCGTCTGCTGCCGTGGCCAGCACATATTCCAGATCTGTCACCAATTGAAAACGTCTGGTCAATGGTGGCCGAGCAACTGTCTCGTCACAATACGCTAGTCACTCTTCTTAATGAACTGTGGTATCGTGTTGAAGCTGCATAGGCATCTGTACCTGTACACCCCATCCAAGCTCTGTTTGACTCAATGCCCAGGCGTATCGCCGTTATTACGGCCAGAGGTGGTTGTTCTGGGTATTGATTTCTCAGGATCTTTGCATCCAAATTGCGTGAAACTGAAATCACATGTCAGTTCTAGTATAATATATTTGTCCAATGAATACCCGTTTATCATCTGCATTTCTTCTTGGTGTAGCAATTTTAATTATCAGTAGTGTAGTATGAAGGTGGTTCGATGAACCCTCTGCCAGGCACTTAAATGTGATTTGCAGAGTATCCCGTGTAGACGTTGTCGTCGGTATCAGTCATATATGGGGTTTATCTGTGAATATCTTTGTGTCAGTTTTCCGTCGTCCAGTCTTAGTGATTTGAGGCCCACCAGTATCGTGTAGCATGGTGTATGGTTTTAAGGTTCAAGCCTCTCCATGGCAGTCTATAACATAGATAGTTGTTTGGGGGCCTGTCTGGTTGGACACTTGCATCCTGCTGGTCCTCACAATGCCACTGTTTATCGTGGTAGCAGCCTGGCCGCGTTTCCTTCGGGCAAGAAGTCATCCAACCACTCCTCTGTCGTAGTCGTTCTCCTAGGGCGATCAGTATCTTTAGTTTGAAGACGAGTCCACGTCTTTACCAAATAGCTCACAGCTATTCGCCTCGAAAGTCCTTGTTGACGTAAGGCACCGACATGTGTGTAATCAAACGTTTATACTCCTCTTCTTGACACTGAAGAACGTCTATACATTGTCTACAAACGGCATATTCTATTCTCACCGTGTGTATTGAACAGAAAATGCTGTATATTCTTTCAATGATCAAGTACGATAGGCTTTGAATAACCGAACATCGTTGCGATGGAGTAGCTGAGTATTCTAAGGCGCCTCGCTGCGGGGCGCGCCGTTGCTCGCCGTCGGAGGTTCGAGTCTTCCCTGGAGCATGGGTGTGTGTTTGTCCTTAGATTAGATTTAGTTATTTTAAGTAGTTTGTAAACATAGGGACTGAAAACCAAAGTAGTTAAGTCCCATAAATTTACAAACATTTGAACCGAACATCACCCGCTGGGACTTTTTGTGATCTATCAAAGGATTTTGACTGTAAATCATGCAATGTGTCTAGATAAGCTTAACCATCGCGGTAATAGTGCAGCAGTGTAGCATTTATCAAAAAAGTATTCGTTGCAGAAAAGGGTATAATAAGAATAATTTCTGGAGCCCATGCAAAAACATTTTGCTGACACTTATTTAAGGTACTATGGATCTCCAGAGTAGCTTCGTCCCGTTTATCTTGACGATCCAAAATGTTTCTGGAACAACAACAGCTTTGTAAAATGACTTCCACCAGTATCACTGTAAGGCAGGAGCTCACGAATGAGTATTTTGAAACATTCTAAAACGAAAACATATGTGTTTCTAACACGAAATTAGGTGTTTTTAAATTGGCACCCGATATTATTTCAACAGCAATCTATTGCATGAGAAATCAAATAAACTTTGGCGTTGATGGCATTGCAATACGGAAATTACATCACGAGATATTGCGAAACGAAATTGACGCTTGAATTATGCGAAACGCGCGGCTAGGACACGTCCTGAGCAGTATGGGGTTGCCCCCTGAGTCTCAGGACCTGCTGTAGGTGATGCCGGTGAAAGTCGTTTACAATATCTGTTGTTGTTCCAGAGATATTTTATTTTCGGTGGACACGATAAATGGGACACCCTATATACTCTTATGAAATTTGTTATTAATAACTGATCCCAATTCTAAAGTAATAGCAGTCTGCATAGATGCAACACTAGGAGCTATTGAAGGTTAAATCTAATTTTCGCACAGAAGGGGATAAATTATACTGCCACAAAAGTCTTTGGTCAGATACCAAACAACATCATATGTCTGATAGCATTTAAAAACAAACTGAAAGAATTTCTGAATGATAATACATTCTACTCAGTAGATGAATTTTCACATAGAAATTAGTAATTTTAGTAATTATAATAAAAAATATAAAAATATGTATGTTATGAAATGTTATCTTTTGCTAAACTGACATGTTCCACATCATGAAATTTCGTATTCGTGATTTATGGAATATAATCTGATCTAAACTATTGAACAGGGGCGTACATACAAGAGGGTGGTGGGGCTGAGAGATGGGGTGTATCCCCCTTCCTAGCCACACTATACCCGTAGGGCATAGACCTTTTATTTTAGCTGTGTTCCGATTTTAAGCCGCAAGAACTCGCACCTTTAAAAGTTACGCGATCGTCCGCGTGTATAGCATTTTTTCTGATAGACAAAGAAAAGTTTGTAATGTACTTAATATGTCTAAATAAGTATTTCTAGTTGCGTTTATAAGAAAAGAGAAATATCTAACTATTTAAAATTGGTAAAAAGCCGATTGTTTTAAAATTACTGTGAGCAAAATGCTCACGCGCGAATGCTTGCGCGTTAAACGATAAAACGGTGTGACAGTTCAGCTGCAAATGTTTTCGATCTGATTTGAATGAACTTCTTGTACTTCAGAACTGAAACCCCCCTCCCAGAAGACAACTGAACACACTTCCTCCCTCCCTCCAGTCCCCTGGTGTCGATTGAAGATGCAAATGTCACTGCCTCACCGTCATTCAACCAAATGCATGCGTTTTCTATAGATTGGCGATTTTGTTTCCAATGACCAAGATTTTGGAATGAATGTCGGTGTACGAGTAGTGTGTTTACGACATATACAGGACACGCATAACTTTTTTTTGTGTATGTATATGAATTTCATTCATAATGGACTGTGTAAGCACTGCGATTCTTCACTGAAACCCTCGAGCTCCTTATGAATGGGTGGCACTGCCAGAAGCTGGCGTCTCGTTGCCGTTTACGAGGGTCCCTGCTCCATATATTGCGGCAGGAACCTCTCGAGCGAGGAAATAGGCGGTCTCTGCGCGGGCAGCGCCAGCACGTGCCCCGATAACGCGCATATTAGCCAAGGTCGCGACGCCTGACGCCCGCCCGCTGCTCCTTTTTTCCCGGGGTCCCCGCGGCGGCACTCGAGATAAATGCCGCTAATGCAGAGGCAGCCGCCTAAAAGGCGAGCGGGGCGGGGGCGGGGGCGCCGGGCCACCCAGCCGGCGTCGCTAAACAAGCAAACACTGTAAAATACTACCGCCCGCCCTCCCTGCCCTTCCGGCCGAGCTGCGCCCTCCCGCCCTCTCCCTCCGGCCGCCCTTTGTAGGGCCACGCGCTGGCGCCACCGAGTCTGCCACCCTTCTCAAAGGCAGACACGCGGCCGTCTGACGAGCACTGACGAAGCACTGCGTCTCTAGCGCACTGAGCAACAATATCGGGATATTAACCCTCAGCTTCCCACGTCATTTTTCTGTCACATTCTGTCCCAAGTGCGATCTGACAGACCGCAATTTTTAGATAATCATAAATTGTTGTTATTGTTATCTACGTGAACCAATACAGTACATTACGCTAAAGGCTGCTTATGACTACATAAATTCTGTAAAAGGAATACATTCTAAAATTAATTTTAAGAAATATATAAATTCGAAAGTAAAACTGCACAAAATGGATTTAACATTACATTATTTTGTTAACACTGTCAAAACTGAAATACTCTGTCCTTCAAATTTTACTTTGTGTCATATTTTTATTGTTTACTATGCATGTAATGGTAAAATCCTAAGTAACTCTCCAAAAAAATTCACAAAAACAAAAATTTCATAAATTTTGGTAGAACACTCAAGGCAGGTGGACATCTTGCAACAATGGCAAACATAACATGTCATTTTTTTTGTCACACATGGAGCATGTTCTACGTTTCACAGGTGTCAATACAATTCCTTATTCACTTTCACACTGTTCTGAGTCTGAATTATGTTCACTTTGAAACTCATAGTCACTGTCTGATCTCACATCACTTCCCAAAGAGTCATCGAACAATTTCAAAACAGTTTGCTCAAAATGAGGGTCTGTAGCACGCACAGCAAAGGAAGAGCTCGGTGCTGAATCCAGACCGCTAGCACAAAAGAAGATGTAATAATACAGCTCCGACTCGCGTTAACGTGACTACTGACAATGGAAAACAGTGCAGGTGTCGGAAGCAATGATTACACAACGCTTTATTATCCTCTCCCACCCCTGTCCATTAACAATTGACCAACAATAAGTGCTTGCGGTCTGTGAGACCACACCTGGGACGTTAAGGGTTAATATGGTTATTGTAACCACTAAGCTTTTACACTAAAGAGTCAAACTAACTGACATAGACATGTGAATGAGAACGACAGAGATATGTAAACTTTTGTGTCTCGTTGCCGCCAGTTGTCCTAGGTGTCGGTGGCCGAGTAGAGAGAGACCGACACAGGAAAGTAGGATGCACGCGTGTGCGGGTACAGACTTTGAGGTGACCAGCCAGTGGGACAGCAGAAACTAGAAACACTAAGCTAGATTACAACAACATATAAAGGGCGTTTCACTAAGTGTGTTTGCCTCTGTAACTTATAAAATAATAGGTGACGGGAAATTTTAATGCGCTGGGTCAACACAAGAAATGTTACACTTTTGCGCAGCTATGAACATAGTTTATTGTATCATTTTCCAAAGAGTTACACCACAAAGATATAATTTTTTAAATGGAACAATAGTTTTTTCTATCGTGTATTGGATTCGTTGAAACCAGCTGCGTCCAAATAAATTTAAACTACATTCCTATCACTGTTAGTTTGGGAGCTACAACCCTTCATAGTTCTGGGGGCGGAGGCTGCGATAGCGTAGCTAAATGGCCGAGTAGCTATCCCTTGGGGCACGGTCCACTGTCTCATGACCACCAGCCAGTCAGCTACGCTGCCGTAGCCTCCGCCCCCGGAACTTTGAAGGGTTGTAGCTCCCAAACTAACAGTGATAGGAATGTATTTGAAATTGATTTGGACGCAGCTGGTTTCAACGAATCCAATACACGATAGAAAAAAACTATTGTTCCATTTAAAAAATTATATCTTTGTGGTGTAACTCTTTGGAAAATGATACAATAAACTATGTTCATAGCTCCGTAGAAAGTGTAACATTTGTGTGTTTACCTACCGCATTAAAATTTCCTGTCACCTACTATTTTATAAGTTACAGAGGCAAACAGACTTAGTGAAACACCCTGTATATTTCGTAGAAACATGGTAATACTTAGCTTTTACGAAGTTCATGACTGCAGACTAACAAGGGCTCGAACAAACATATCTGTATGAACGTTTGGTTACAGTATCTCCACGTACTACCATGCGCAAAAATATCCGAACGACCTGAATTGCATTTCGCCTGATGTGCATGCAACCCAACTAACGTACGTGTCTTGCGGGTGCTCTGCTCGCTCCACGGTATAGTCGTTCGACTATTCATAATGGATCCACTGCAGACAACTGCTCTTTATGGCAATCATTCCAGATGTAAATTAACACCACGATTTTGCAAATAAAAGGAAACACGTTATTAAGTTCTTAACGTTTATTAAATCCAATTTATTACAATGACATATCTTAAGTATTATCACACTTATTACAGTCTGATATAACAAACTCCGTCACATAAAACATTAATTAATCCTTAAACAACATTTAATATTGTTACAAACAACAGATTTTACTATAGTATCGGAAATCCTAAAGTCCTGTAGAAATTCGAAGTACTTTTGTTCTCTAAATAGTTTTCTCACAATTGCGGAACGTCGTTCCACTGGCGAGCGGATTTTTATTAACCGATTGTAGAACTAACCAGATAATAAAAACTCAATTAACAGCAGCAAACGCACTATGGAAACTTCAATATTAACTGCGTATCACCAACATTTTCTCCGTATTCATACCTGAACAAATATTGTACACATCTTGGAACTTGAATTGATATGACAAACTACCTTGTTCTGGAATCAAACCAACCACCTGTAGCCGTAGCTAACTAAGCAATGCATTCATGTCTTATAGATACTTGATTATGCCTAAGATTGTCACAGCTGACGAAGCATAAACATGTGTGAAATATTGGAGATTTCCTCACAAATATCAAAACGCGCAAATCAAATCATATAAAATGCCAATTCTTAAAATATTTTTATTTATTTACTTATTTTTTTACTGAACCAGGAACTTAATAATCACCGTTATGTCCCTAATCACAAGTTCCCAGACTCAGTGCTGTGTGGGACTGACATACGAGGCTGCTCCTGTCGAAGTTTCGAGTCCTTCCTCGGTCAGGGGTGTGTGTGTGTTGCCCTTAGATTAGATTAAGTAGTTCTAAGCCTAGGGACTGATGACCACAGTAGTTTGGTCCCATAGATTTACAAACATTTGATTTTGAGTCACATACCCGGTATCTAAATGGAAGATAACTAAGTGAAGTCAGATGTTAGTAGTCTAATTATTTCACCAGCAGTGGGACGTTTGAATCTGTAATCAGGATATAATTACGTTATGCGTCACCGGGAATCGAACCCCGAACCTACCGGTGTCCTTTCTCAGCACGAATGGACGTTAAATCTCAAATGTTAACTCAACAGGACTGACGATGCGTGCGTGTCTGACTAGTAACAACAGCACATATCGTTGTTATAATAATAATAACAATAATTTCGTGTGGCTCAGAGTCCTGGTGTATGTCATCCAACTGTGCGCTACTTCAGAGACTTGCATGTCCTTAACCTGCCCCAATTATCCAACCGGGAAAGGCGACCTACAGTTTAACGTGGAATCCAAACCACGTGTAGTTTATGACACACATTGTTGAGACGTGAATGCTGGGTTAAAACAGAGATTGAAAAAATCGGTGACCTGACTAGGTTTCGAACCCGCGACCCTTCAGTTACCATTCAAGCGCTTTACCCCAAGACCACCGCAACACCTTAGCTTGCTTACATAAGGCACGAAGAGACATTCAAAATTTTTTTTTTAGTAGTCCAGTGTGCTCTATCTAGGGCGTCAAATGAAATTATGAATATTTTGTGCTGGACCTGGATTCGAATTCATATACGTTCCTTTCGTGGAGACCTAGAGGAGTCGGCAGTCTTGGAGAAAGCAAGGAAATGATTCAACTATATGATTCCGAGAGGGTCGAGTGAGAAAAAGAGGAGAACCGAATTAGTATCCTAGTCCATCACCAAAATTTTTAACGTCTCAAGTTAAATTCAATACGAGACACGTGACCTTAAAGGACAAGTGGTTTATAAAATAAAATAAAGTTTTGTAATATAAGAAAAGCTTTTGAGCGACAGAGTTACTGATTGCCATGTATTCTACCTGTTACTGGCAACGATAAATCGGCTCTGTCAAAGTTGATAGCGAAATAATTCGGTTTAATACGGATTGTTAACTACGGTGCAACTTGACGTTCTTCACTTGGTGTTACCATCGGTGAAGTAGACAGTTAAAAATACACACATGTCAGACCTCTCCTTGTTAGTCCCGTCAGCTGAAGCAGTATGATGTAGTGAAGACTGTTAGCCTCTGCTCTTTCTTACCGGGAAATACGGCATTGGATTATTTGGCTCCATAACATCACTACAACACTTATTGCGCGTGTATGCAATGCACAAGGATTCGAGAATTTACTTGTACTGCGGCTTACATTTCTGTATATGCTTGACCTAAACTGCAACTTCATTGTTTGTTTTACTTGATTTTTTTACTCACTGAAATAAAATTGCCTGACTTTCCAGTATGAGACCTTTCTCTCGTCCTTACCTCCTGGTAGATTTACTTTCTAACCAGAGAAATAAACCCGGTAATTGATTCACAAACGACTAGTTCACGCTGTTAAGAAATTTCGCGAAGGAATTTCATTTCCTCTTAAAACGTGCTAATATTTTGTGTGGCTCATTGGCCTGGTGCAAGTCTTTCGACTGCACGCCACTTCGGCGACTTGCGTGTCCCTAGCCTACCCCAGTTATCCAACCGGGGAAATAGGACCTACAGCTTATCGTGAAATCCAAACCACGTGTCGTTTCTGGTGACTCCTCACATCGTTAAGAGGTGAAGGCCGGAATAAAACGCAGACTTAAAAGAAATCCGAGGCCCGACCGGGTATCGAACTCGGGACCCTTCGGTTTTTAGTCAAACGCTTTACCCCGAGACTACCAAGCCAGACATATCATTTTTCTCAAATTTCCTTAATAAGAAAAGCTCGTTGTCAGGGTAGGATGAGGTCTGGGCCAGATTAATGTTTTCGTCTGATAGCATAAGTATTTTGCCGTGTTTCTGTAGCTATAGAAATGCGGTACAGATAAAAATGCAAAACGATTATCAACCGAAGGCAGAGCTAATGCTCAAACTGAGGTGTATTTTTTTCCTTGCCTTCCTCGACCGAGTATCGGAAGGCGTATGCAAAAATGTATAATGTGTTATGAATACTTTGAACGCTACATTTACGTTGACTCTTAAAAAAAGAATACTTTGTTTACAACGAATTAAAATTAGTAGGCATGACGGGATTTGAGTCGATTTATGGCAGATTACCAACTTACCGTCTTACTCACTACGCAAAGCTTCCATTCGAATACACTCGCCTTTCTGACTGGTATAATGTCATACGTGAGGTAACGCACTTTCTTAAGAAGATACGATAGCCGGGACAATCTAAATTTTACTTTTAATCTCAGAAACACTGTCAGTATTACTACGTATGAAATTTAGAGACAAAATTCATTTCCACGATATTCGTAATAATACTAGGAACTTGTTTATGAAAGCTTTTTCAGAGCAAGTAGTTGGGAATGAATTTGACTTCTGAGGCAAAGAAAGTGTTTCCACATCGTATGGCACTTGCTTACTCTTGCCTAGTCGATAGGTGCTTACTTGCGAAATGACACAACTCAAGAGCTTTGATAAATGTTGTATTCTTGCACTTTATGAAGAGGGATACAGTATCAGCGCCATTTTGATACAGCAAATCCACGATACACCTGTGGGTGAAGAGGATGCAGATGAAGGCCATGTCCGTAGTCGTCGTCGCCCCGGACGTCCACGCACTATGACAAAGGAGCAAGACAATGATATACTCCGCTGCAGTGATGAAGACCCATTCCGCACCAGCACCGAAATTAGGAACGTTCTACAACTACCTGTAAGTAGATAGACCATCCACCGTAGTCTCAACGAGGAAGGAAGATATGGACAAAAATCGGCAATAAAGGAAATGTTGACAGAACAACATAAGACTGCCAGATTAAACTTCGTACTGGCATCTGGCATACGTAAGCAAACCAGTTTCATTCTGGGATCAGAGAAGGTATTTTCCACAGCACAAAAGGGTTCTGTCCATGTGTTTCGTCCAACTGGACCGAGATTCGACAGAAAATACGTCCATCAGAGGCAAAGGTGTGGCCGATCTGTTGTCACAGTTTGGGGATGGATGTCGGCAAATGGTTGCGGCATTCTGTGGGAACTGGACCGTCCGCCTATCAGTAGTTACTACTGTGAAATACTAGATAACATAATGCTTCCTTCTGTTCGTGAGACGTTTCCGGAAGGCAGAATAATATTCCAACATGACCGTTCCCCGGACTACACCGCAAATTATGTGAAACAGTGGTTTCGAGTGAACGGAGACGTTGATGTGTAGGACTGGCCTCCCAAAGATGCTGACCTCAATCCCATACAGCACGTGTGGGCAGAGATGGAGAAGATTATTAGCAGCCGAAGACCTACGCCAGCAACGAAGGCAGCGCTATCTGAAGCAGTTCAGGATGCATGGGAAGATTCAAATGTTCAAATGTTTGTTAAGCTTATGAGACTTAACTACGGGGTCATCAGTCCCTAAACTTACAAACGACTTATGAACTACTTACGAACTAGGCCGGCACAAATATCCATGCCTGAGGGGGGATTCGAACCCCCGACCGTAGTGGCCGTGCAGACCGTGACTGGAGCGCCTCAGTTTCCTCGGCCACCGCGGCCGGCGCATGGGAAGAGCTGTCGCAGAATAATGGGTTTGTAAGAAAACTAGTTACCTCTGTTCCCCGGCGGCTAAGTGCAGTTGTAGAGGAGAATGGAAACTGGACACGATACTGTCATCAGAGATAAAGCTTTGTTTATATTAAATGGAAGTGTCTTATTTTCTCGATTATTTTTCTTGAATTGGTTTGGATTTTCCGCCGTATGCAAGACACCTGATTTTTTTTTTTTTTTTTTTTTAATTGTTCCCAAACATGTTTCAGCACATTTTGTGCTATCATCAGTGGGATGATTTATTTTGCCTGAAATTATGTTTACTGTACAATAGTCTTTACAGTTACTACTAGGTTCATTCGTTATTAAATTTTTACTTAGGTTATCTGACTATATAAACTATTTCATTTTAGTTAATATTAGGCCTAGATATATGAGTATCACATTTCTTATATACCTTTTTTTACATTAGGCTACATGAAACTCCTTAAAGAAGCCTACTTATTTGTTGTTTTTTTGGTACAAACTTGTCATCTGCAAACATAACAAACAGTTAACGATTTCTTGCTTTCTATTTTTCGGTCCGAGAAAAACGCGTTATTTCTGTATATTACTTACGATTCTTTTCCTTTTCTGTTGTAATTTGCTTGTTGCTGTTGGTTTGAATGTGTATGTCACTCGTTTTCCACGTTTTTCGTGCTATGCATTACGCCAGTGGCAATATTTGGCGTATGAATACAGCTGGAAGCTGTTCATTTGTTCTTTTGGTGTTTTGTTTTTGAAGAAGTTGCGCGCGAAATACGAGTGTTTACTGTTTGTGTCGTGTTATATTCGTCTGTTGATGGGGAATGTTGGAGTGAAACAGTATTGTGGATGTGTGTACTTCTTGTTTGCATTTCGTATGTGCATATACACCTGGCTGTGTGTGTGTTTGTTGGTATTTTCGTTTTAATTTTTGTTTCTGAGGCGGATGTGATGTGTGTTAGTGGAGTGTTTATGTGGGTTTTTGTGTGTGTCTGACAGGGATTAGGGATAGGAGTGAGTGATCAGAGTACTTTTATGAAGACTATTTGTACATCTCCTCTATTGTGCTAAATAGTGTGTTGTTGCAGAGTGAAGTGTATTCATTGAGTACAGTTTTTCCTTGTGCTATTGCGTTTTTTATGTGGTAGTTTTCCTCTATTGTCAATCTATGGTATAAACTATTGCTGGTCTTAAGAACTTTTAGGTCTTTCTCTATGTTTGTGGGGTGGTGATTTTCTGATATTAGATGGTCTGCAAAGGTTGAGTGAGAACTGTTACTTTTTAGTGCTCTTAAGTGTTCAGTGTACCTGGTTCTGAAATTCCTGCATGTTTGTCCCACATATACAGCCTGGCAGCAGTTACATGTTAATTGGTAGATGCCAGATTGGTTGTATTTGTCAATATTGCCTGGCTTTTGGGTCATTCTGTTTTGTATTGTGTTGTTTGTTCTGTACCCTATATTGAGTCCTTGTTTTTTTAATATGTTTCCTATTCTGTGTGTGGTTTTATTGTTGTATGTCATTATGTGCCATTTGTTGTTCCCTGTTTGTTGATTTTCTGTGCACTGTGTTTGGTTTGGCTGTGTTTGGGTGTTGTGGTTTTGTGTTGTCTGCTTCTGAATTTTGTTGTGTAATCTATCTATTCTCTTTGTGTTATAGCCATTCTCATGTGCGATTTGTTTTATTGTGTTTAATTCTGTTGTGTAGTCTTTTTTATTCATGGGAACTCTGTTCAGTCTGTGAAGCATATATCTGAAGCTGGATTCTTTGTGTGTGATTGGATGATTAGAGTGATGATGTATGATTGTGCTGGTCACTGTTGGCTTTCTGTAAATGCTAAATTCATGTTTGTTGTTTCTCTTGTGTATTGTGAGGTCAAGGTAATTTAGTTTCTGATCTGTTTCTGTCTCCATGGTGAATTGTATGTGTGGATTGATGGTGTTTATGTCATTGTGCAGTTCGTTTATGCGTGTCTGTGGTTCATCTACTAGGCAAATTATGTCATCTACATATCTGTACCAATATTGTATCTTGTATTGTTTTGGCTCTACAATTTTGTCAAATATTTGTTTTTCAATGTGGAGCCAAAACAATACAAGATACAATATTGGTACAGATATGTAGATGACATAATTTGCCTAGTAGATGAACCACAGACACGCATAAACGAACTGCACAATGACATAAACACCATCAATCCACACATACAATTCACCATGGAGACAGAAACAGATCAGAAACTAAATTACCTTGACCTCACAATACACAAGAGAAACAACAAACATGAATTTAGCATTTACAGAAAGCCAACAGTGACCAGCACAATCATACATCATCACTCTAATCATCCAATCACACACAAAGAATCCAGCTTCAGATATATGCTTCACAGACTGAACAGAGTTCCCATGAATAAAAAAGACTACACAACAGAATTAAACACAATAAAACAAATCGCACATGAGAATGGCTATAACACAAAGAGAATAGATAGATTACACAACAAAATTCAGAAGCAGACAACACAAAACCACAACACCCAAACACAGCCAAACCAAACACAGTGCACAGAAAATCAACAAACAGGGAACAACAAATGGCACATAATGACATACAACAATAAAACCACACACAGAATAGGAAACATATTAAAAAAACAAGGACTCAATATAGGGTATAGAACAAACAACACAATACAAAACAGAATGACCCAAAAGCCAGGCAATATTGACAAATACAACCAATCTGGCATCTACCAATTAACATGTAACTGCTGCCAGGCTGTATATGTGGGACAAACATGCAGGAATTTCAGAACCAGGTACACTGAACACTTAAGAGCACTAAAAAGTAACAGTTCTCACTCAACCTTTGCAGACCATCTAATATCAGAAAATCACCACCCCACAAACATAGAGAAAGACCTAAAAGTTCTTAAGACCAGCAATAGTTTATACCATAGATTGACAATAGAGGAAAACTACCACATAAAAAACGCAATAGCACAAGGAAAAACTGTACTCAATGAATACACTTCACTCTGCAACAACACACTATTTAGCACAATAGAGGAGATGTACAAATAGTCTTCATAAAAGTACTCTGATCACTCACTCCTATCCCTAATCCCTGTCAGACACACACAAAAACCCACATAAACACTCCACTAACACACATCACATCCGCCTCAGAAACAAAAATTAAAACGAAAATACCAACAAACACACACACAGCCAGGTGTATATGCACATACGAAATGCAAACAAGAAGTACACACATCCACAATACTGTTTCACTCCAACATTCCCCATCAACAGACGAATATAACACGACACAAACAGTAAACACTCGTATTTCGCGCGCAACTTCTTCAAAAACAAAACACCAAAAGAACAAATGAACAGCTTCCAGCTGTATTCATACGCCAAATATTGCCACTGGCGTAATGCATAGCACGAAAAACGTGGAAAACGAGTGACATACACATTCAAACCAACAGCAACAAGCAAATTACAACAGAAAAGGAAAAGAATCGTAAGTAATATACAGAAATAACGCGTTTTTCTCGGACCGAAAAATAGAAAGCAAGAAATCGTTAACTGTTTGTTATGTTTGCAGATGACAAGTTTGTACCAAAAAAACAACAAATAAGTAGGCTTCTTTAAGGAGTTTCATGTAGCCTAATGTAAAAAAAGGTATATAAGAAATGTGATACTCATATATCTAGGCCTAATATTAACTAAAATGAAATAGTTTATATAGTCAGATAACCTAAGTAAAAATTTAATAACGAATGAACCTAGTAGTAACTGTAAAGACTATTGTACAGTAAACATAATTTCAGGCAAAATAAATCATCCCACTGATGATAGCACAAAATGTGCTGAAACATGTTTGGGAACAATTAAAAAATCAGGTGTCTTGCATACGGCGGAAAATCCAAACCAATTTATCCAAGCAAGCACGGAAGATAGAAGAACAGCAGCAACAAAAAGATGATTATTTTTCTTGAAGATTTACATTACTTCGAAGAAAAGAAAAATTATTTTGTGTTAATTTCAAACCTTCTGTAATAAAGTATTTCATCTTAAATTATTACATGAACTTTAAGAAAAACCAAAACCAGCATGAAAATTAAGAAGGCTTATGACGTCGATGCCAATGAAGGCATCAAAGAAAGAACTACTTACTTTTTTATCAAGTGAAGAAGGCATTTTATTTATTAATGTTCCGTTTATTTAGATGTAGGCAGGGTACCAGTACAGATAAAATCATAAGAGAGGTGTCATTTTTAAAAGTGTTGAAAGGCCAGCTGGTAGACGCAAACTCGAGCGTTTGCGTCCACTACATCCCCATATTTACTACCTTGCAGTCGAATATAACTCAGTGGTCAAAGCCTACTGTAATTTCATCTTAAAGCCCATTAAAACCTCTAAGTAACGCTCTTAGAGTAGACCCTGTTCATATTAACTTGACGTGCAATGCACCTGTTCATCGACTTTGTTGAGTATCACGTAAAATTTACGAAACCAGAAAAGGAGGATTAGGATTTAATATCCTGTCGACGTCGTGGTTATTTGAAATGGAGCCCAAGCTGGGATTGTTTCGTTAAGAATGTGGAAGGAAATTGGCTATGCTTTTGAAAAGGAACAAATCAAATGTTCAAATGTTTGTTAAGCTTATGGGACTTAACTACGGGGTCATCAGTCCCTAAACTTACAAACTACTTATGAACTACTTACGAACTAGGACGGCACAAATATCCATGCCCGAGGGGGGATTCGAACCCCCGACCGTAGTGGCCTGCAAAGGAACCATGTTGCCATTTGCCTAGAATAATTTCAGGAAATCACTTGAAAAACAGAAGGACAAACAGACATGGAAACTATACACTTTCGCCATTGTATCACTGAGCAGTCAAAATTCAAATAGTCGAAAACGAAAAGTGAAATACCGAATTTAATACTAATTATACCTGGAGGCAACAGAAACTTACATGATACGAAATTAAAAGTTATTTCTACACGTTGCCGTTAATAGTGATGTTGTCTTTCTATTGAGCACTGAAATCTCCAATAATGATTACTGAATCGAAGTTTTAAAATAATACCAACTTCTGGCCTGTGTACCGATCCGGTTTTATGGTAGAAACGACACATAAAAGTAGTAAGGTTTCGTGAAATCACATTAAAAATATACGTTTCGGTTAAATGGTTTATTTGCAGTAACACTCGTACAACGCTAAACTACAATGTCACAACATCTAGTTTTACGATCTGGTCAGCAGTGGAAATCAAAACATCTTAGTAATAAAGTCTGTAAATAACAATGCTTCTTGCATTCGTTATTTCGCTTGTTTTATCTGTAAGAGAAGCTTCCTCGTCACCTTCTTATGACATAATCCTATGAAGTCCTTAAGTTTTTATTTCCTTAATTCCCAGAATCTATGACGAGGTAAAGAGAGGCAGAAAGGAAGAAGAGACGGTGAGAGAGAGAAAGGAAGAAGAGAGGGAAGACAGGATGAAAGGAAGTATAGGACGGACAGGATTGCGGGATATACAGAGGGAAGAGGAGGAGCTGGAGGAGGTAGAAGGGGACGAAGAGAGAGAGAGAGAGAGAGAGAGAGAGAGAGAGAATGGGGAATGGTAGACAGAATTCAGAAAGCAAATGTTTTTCTCCAGGGCAACAGGGTATTTGACTGTTCTCTGGTAATCATCTTAAATGGGTGATCGTGTCATCTTACGCTCATAACATGAGCTGCGGTGGAATGGCCGAGCGCTCTAAGGCGCCTTGCTGCGGAGCGCGCGGTTGCTCCTCGTCGGAAATAGCATCGCCCCTCGGGCATGTGTGTGTGTGTGTGTGTGTGTGTGTGTGTGTGTGTGTGTGTGTGTCTGTGTGGTGTTGTCCTTACATTACGTTAGTTTAAGAAGTTTGTAAGCCTAGACTGATAACCGCGGCAGTTCAGTCCCAAATATTTACAAACATTTGAACATTTCATAACATGACTTGTTTTCCTCGTCAATTGCAGTATTCTTTAAAAACAAACGGAAATGGAATTCAAATATAATTTGAAATCCAGCTAAAACGCTTCTTTTGAGTCATGTGATGCCTGTAAACTCAACCCACATGGAGTGCTCCTACTGTTGTAACATGCCGGCCGCGGTGGCCGAGGGGACTGAGGCGCTCCAGTCACGGTCTGCACGGCCACAACGGTCAGGGGTTCGAATCCCCCCTCGGGCATGGATATTTGTGCCGTCCTTAGTATAAGGTAGTAGATAAGTAGTTTGTAAGTTTAGGGACTGGTGACCCCGTAGTTAAGTCCCATAAGCTTAACAAACAAACAACTGTTGTAACATTCACTAACAGTGGTATATTGTCTGTGCATTCGTATTTTAGGAAAAGGTCTACAAATATTGCGTAGTGCAGAACTGTAAAAATAAATCTATAAAAATCTAGAAAATATGATTTTGCATGTTCCAAGCAATGATAAAGGCATAAAATGTAGTTTATTCTCCCTCGTAGAGATCCTAATCAGATAGCGGTCACTTAGTGCGTTTAATTTTAGGAGGATTACTTTTATGTAAGTAAACACTCCGTACAACAATTATTATTCTAATAGTTCACAACCGGTATTAAGAATCATTCTCTGCAGCCGCAAAGTTGTATAGTTTTTTTTTTTTTTTTTTTGGGACTTAACTACGGGGTCATCAGTCCCTAAACTTACAAACTACTTATGAACTAGCTACAACTAAGGACGGCACAAATATCCATGCCCGAGGGGGGATTCGAACCCCCGACCGTAGTAGCCGTGCAGACCGTGACTGAAGCGCCTCAGTCCCCTCGGCCACCGCGGCCGGCAGTTGTATAGTATTATTGTGTACACATCAGTGAACTGATGTTTACATTTGTGAAACAGGTGTTCACGATATATTTGTATTTTAAGTCGTTTACAAACGTAGTTGGTGAAAGTACAAATTTCATTATGGTTGTATTTTCAATATTTACTTCGGTGAGGCAGTGTTTCGGTATATGATAAAGACATCAACAATTTGTCTCAAAAACGCCTTTTTAGCGCATATACTGAAACCAACTGGATTTGAACACGGAATGCAAAATTTGTGAATGATACTGGAACCGCATCGCTACCAAGCTTATGTGGAACTGATTAAGTCTATTCGAAACTTCGACAGTTTTTCTTGGAATATTTTAATTTTGGCACGTAAGCCAAGATAGTTATCCTTTTAATTTCATTCTTCTTTAGCCTAACAAGTTCCGATTTAACTTGACAAATTTCTTTGTAACCAAACAGCACGAGAAAAATGCATAGTAATTTGTGGAAAGTGGCTAGCCCGCAAGATTAAATTGCGTATTCACATGAATTAATCGGAATCGGAAATGTAACTACGTAGTGCACTTACCGTGTAATTTTTGCAGTGGCTTTTATAACAGAGTTAATTTAAATGTGAAATGCATTTGGAGAAAAACGAAGACTTAATCTAACACGCAATCCATATTTACACACTTATATGGTGTGTAATAGTTTGTATCTTTGGACTAGAGACAGTCTGTTCACATAAACAAATATAAGTATATTTTACTTTAAATGCAACTTTCACCTTTCTTACTTACGGTACGTAAAAATCTTGATTGTTGTCGAGAAACTAAGATACCTTAAGCGCATCAACTTTCGGAAGGTTTTTTCACTATCAGACTTCACATAATTTTCTCCCTTCTTACAAAAAAGTTATAAATGCGTTTTCCATCACAAGTAACTTAATTGTACACAGAAAAGTCAGGAAAAATTTAGTAACCTTCGCTAACACTGCTCTAACACGCATATGGCTTCTTCTTCCTCGTGTTGTGTGAAATCACCAGAGCTTAAGCCAATAACAGAGCGTTTTTGATCACGTGACCTAAACTTGAAATTTAATTATATTCATGCTATAATTTCAAAATAATAACAAATGTTTTGTAAGAACAACGACGGAAAATTCTATTTTAACATTACAATCATCCAGATTGAAAACAATTCCAACCCAATTTTAAACATAGCATAATAGCCTACTATATATGCCACATTCCAGATTTGGTAACTCATTTCAATGTGTAAGTAGGAAAAGGGGAACAAAATATTATGTTCTCATTAGACTGATGTATTTTCTCGGTACGTCTATGTTAGCAAGAATACTTTTGCTTACTGTCCCATTCATTTCATACCAGACTGAGCTATAGTAAAGCGTAGCCAGGTTTACCTAGTTAACATGAAAATTTCGAATGTTGGTAAGACAACAAAATTAGAAGAAGTAAGGATGGTGAAATTAATAAAATATTTCGAAATGAAACATAAATCATTTCTTCCGTAAGACCTATGATTGTAAAATCGCTCCTACACAGATATTAAATGCCAAATGAGTAATTAACCCTTTAACTATAGTGAACTTCTACAGACGTTAATTGTAATCGGACTTTGTAGTAGGTGGACTGCTGTAAAAGCTGGGGAAAAGAAGTCCCCTCTGATGAACTTCCGTCTCTAATGACCACTCTGTCGACGGGACGTTAAATGTTAATCTTCCTTCTTGTTTTCGCGTGAACTGGTGCAGTCCTCTGGAGGGAAAGACTTTCCAAGGCAATTTCAAAAACAGTCCACCTCTGCAAGGCCATATTATTGTGGTATTTTAAGAAGTCAGCAGTTGTTACAGAGCTAAACGTCGGTCTGTGCGTGACATTCTAGTAAAAGCCGATAAACAACTGCATCGGGTGACCATTTGATAAATACAGGACCTATTTTAAGGCGTTAATATCCCTTCTCACTCTAAAACAAAATGAAAATGATCGCTTTCCAGTGAGTTAGTCACCGAGAGTGACATCTTTCCAACATTTCAGCGTATTGTAACAATTACATATCGATAATTATTGTCCGTCAGACTAGAACTACGAACAAATTATACCAACTGCGAGATACTATACAGTAATCCCATCTCACGCACTCTTAGGGCAACCTCTTCCTGTTTCTTTCGCACCTCTCTGTTTCTGGGAGACTGGAAACTGGAGAGTTCATTCATCAGATGCTGTTCACTTTTATTTAAACAGCATCACCAGCAGTTACACTGTAATCTTTACGAGTAGACCATACTTATGGTCCCTTTCGATTTTATAGAATGAATTACATATTCTAAACATTACTTTCGCGACTTTTTTTCTTGTCTCATATTCTTATCACAAATGCTTCTCCTGTCACTTATAAGCTTGAATCGAATTATCATTGAAATTGTTCAGATGCTTAATTTTTTCGCGGATGATCTATTTTTCAATCACTGGTTAAGATTTATTTGCACGGTTCGTCTGATTGGAAACTATGTGCTCGAAACTTATGAAATATGTTTGTGAAGTTTGCATTTTGTAATCAGGGTAATTCTATCTTTACATTTCTGCAGTTATGTGTTAGAGGTGGTGCCAACGAAAAAATTCATAAGGAAAATAGTATTCAGGTATATAACATTAAAAAGTATTGTGCAGAAAATGTTAATAACGTCTCGTGATGCTATAGTTAAAGAAATCGATGAAGACTTATTCTTCTACGCTGGGTATATCTCTTCTCAGTCAACACAGTGGCAGGCTGCGCGCCGCGCCTTCGAAGCCGCTATCCCCGTTAGCGCTAAGCCAGCGCGAGGAACACAGACGCCCAGCAAACGTATTCTGCCTGTCGCTAGTCTAATGGAGAATTGGCAACATAGCAGAGTACGCTTGGCAACTCTGTGAACGGGGAGTTACTTCCTGGTAAGCACAGAATTAAGCTGATAAATTCACTTGATTTTTCATGTCATTTCCATTCAATAATCTGAGTGATTTTCACTTAAAGTGTCACATAAAGTTATTAATTCATATTTTTGGGTCCAGGAAATTCGTTACACACGAAAATTGCAACCAATCTCTTCTTTTAAAGTTACGCCTGATCTGGTCTCCTAACTTGTCGGCCAGTAAGGAGGAACCAAATACCCGAAGTCCTCGCTAGCCTTCGGGTAACGTAGTCTGCTGCGAAACGAACGTGCTGTCTACTTTCGATGTAAAACGTGGTGAGAGCAAATATTTTTAGCTCTTCTCTGACAGAGCTACAGGTATCCAGATTGAAAATCAATAGGGAATTCTTAACAAAACTACTCAGTCAAAAGGTGTTTAGCTGTTTCCAGGACGGCATTCTCTCATATACTCTGAAAGTGACTTACAATGCTCAGGTGGTTTACCGATTCCGTGCGTGTAGAAACCAATTCCTTTCCATGTTGAAGTCAAATTGTCGAGAAATACATTTTCTTGACGCTTGGACAACTACTTCCAAAAATGAGTAAAAAGTCTTAACATGAGACTAGTATAATTTCTGTGTCAGATGCTTGCTTATAGTTAATCATTTCATTGACCACCAAATTGTCTTAACTGCGTCTAATCGATATGCTAAGTGCAGTTTCCGTTACATTGACGTAGTAGTCTGGTGGAAAGGTTGTAGTTTGGAATCTGTCATGTGTGCGTTCGATTGCACCCTATAAGTGTATATTTTTAACTGGCACGATCATGTCTACTTCACCTCTTGTAACACCAAGTGAAGAACGTCAAGTTGCGCCGTAGTTAACAATCCGTATTAAACCGAATTATTTCGCCATCAGCTCGGACAGAGCCGATTTATCGTTGCCAGTAACAGGCAGAATACACGGCAACCAGTAACTCTGTCGCTAGAAAGCTTTTCTTATATTACAAAACTTTATTCTATTTTATAAACTAATGGTCCTTTAAGGTCATGTGTCTCGTATTGAATTTAACTTGAGAAGTTAAAAATTATGGTGCTGGATTCTAATTCGGATCTCCTCTTTTTCGCACTCGACCCTCTCGGAATTATATAGTTGAATCATTTCGTTGCTTTATCCAAGATTGCCGACTCCTCTAGGTCTCCACGAAAGCCACGTAAATGGATTCGAATCCAGGTCCAGCACAAAATATTCATAATTTCATTTGACGCCCTAGATAGAGCACACTGGACTACTAAAAAAAAAATTTTGAATGTCTCTTCGTGCCTTATGTAAGCAAGCTAAGGTGTTGCGGTGGTCTTGGGGTAAAGCGCTTGAATGGTAACTGAAGGGTCGCGGGTTCGAAACCTAGTCAGGTCACCGATTTTTTCAATCTCTGTTTTAACCCAGCATTCACGTCTCAACAATGTGTGTCATAAACTACACGTGGTTTGGATTCCACGTTAAACTGTAGGTCGCCTTTCCCGGTTGGATAATTGGGGCAGGTTAAGGACATGCAAGTCTCTGAAGTAGCGCACAGTTGGATGACATACACCAGGACTCTGAGCCACACGAAATTATTGTTATTATTATTATAACAACGATATGTGCTGTTGTTACTAGTCAGACACGCACGCATCGTCAGTCCTGTTGAGTTAACATTTGAGATTTAACGTCCATTCGTGCTGAGAAAGGACACCGGTAGGTTCGGGGTTCGATTCCCGGTGACGCATAACGTAATTATATCCTGATTACAGATTCAAACGTCCCACTGCTGGTGAAATAATTAGACTACTAACATCTGACTTCACTTAGTTATCTTCCATTTAGATACCGGGTATGTGACTCAAAATCAAATGTTTGTAAATCTATGGGACCAAACTACTGTGGTCATCAGTCCCTAGGCTTAGAACTACTTAATCTAATCTAAGGGCAACACACACACACCCCTGACCGAGGAAGGACTCGAAACTTCGACAGGAGCAGCCTCGTATGTCAGTCCCACACAGCACTGAGTCTGGGAACTTGTGATTAGGGACATAACGGTGATTATTAAGTTCCTGGTTCAGTAAAAAAATAAGTAAATAAATAAAAATATTTTAAGAATTGGCATTTTATATGATTTGATTTGCGCGTTTTGATATTTGTGAGGAAATCTCCAATATTTCACACATGTTTATGCTTCGTCAGCTGTGACAATCTTAGGCATAATCAAGTATCTATAAGACATGAATGCATTGCTTAGTTAGCTACGGCTACAGGTGGTTGGTTTGATTCCAGAACAAGGTAGTTTGTCATATCAATTCAAGTTCCAAGATGTGTACAATATTTGTTCAGGTATGAATACGGAGAAAATGTTGGTGATACGCAGTTAATATTGAAGTTTCCATAGTGCGTTTGCTGCTGTTAATTGAGTTTTTATTATCTGGTTAGTTCTACAATCGGTTAATAAAAATCCGCTCACCAGTGGAACGACGTTCCGCAATTGTGAGAAAACTATTTAGAGAACAAAAGTACTTCGAATTTCTACAGGACTTTAGGATTTCCGATACTATAGTAAAATCTGTTGTTTGTAACAATATTAAATGTTGTTTAAGGATTAATTAATGTTTTATGTGACGGAGTTTGTTATATCAGACTGTAATAAGTGTGATAATACTTAA
The DNA here is from genome assembly GCA_026315105.1 of Locusta migratoria. Taxonomy (NCBI): domain Eukaryota; kingdom Metazoa; phylum Arthropoda; class Insecta; order Orthoptera; family Acrididae; genus Locusta; species Locusta migratoria. Next base: position 275,225,895 of record CM048747.1, read on the forward strand.
GATATGTCATTGTAATAAATTGGATTTAATAAACGTTAAGAACTTAATAACGTGTTTCCTTTTATTTGCAAAATCGTGGTGTTAATTTACATCTGGAATGATTGCCATAAAGAGCAGTTGTCTGCAGTGGATCCATTATGAATAGTCGAACGACTATACCGTGGAGCGAGCAGAGCACCCGCAAGACACGTACGTTAGTTGGGTTGCATGCACATCAGGCGAAATGCAATTCAGGTCGTTCGGATATTTTTGCGCATGGTAGTACACCTCACTGTGCTGGTGGGTGTCGTTTTTATTCAAAACTTTGCAATCATGCTCTAGATAGCACTGTAGATGTAACTGTAGACGTCATACGTAATGCAGATATCTCAACTTTAACTTAGGTAATAATCGTCGTACATGTTCTCTAGCGTATTGTCATCAAAAGCCGTGATGATAGTTGCAACTTTAACCTTCTTCTCGGAAGACTGTTGGTATTCACTGCCACTGCTTCCATCGCCTCTTTCCGCACTTACCGTAGCACTACCGCTTGCAATGAGTTGTTCGTCATTATCATCCCTATTATCATCATTATGTGTTAGTGTTACAACAGTATCTAACTTATGTTCATATTTCTGTACCATAACAGATACGAGATAACATGCGCATGATTCATCTTCTACACTAATTCGATCTTCACGAAGAGTAGTTCTTCGTAACTTCATCTCAACCAATCGCAGTACTTTAGCAGGATTATCAATCGCCACTCCATCTGACGCTTCACCACACAAATGTCACAAAACGTAACTTCGGAGGCACACTGAACAGTCCCTACTGGCGAACCGACAGGTCAAAGTGCAATGTGGCAAGGTACACGCAAAGTCCTTTAACGGACGACTGCAGAGTTTTGCAGATGCGGAGTATCACCAGTGCAATAAGGGACCTTTACAATATCTCCCATACGATATTGGTGTATATGTGTTTGTTCGAGCCCAAGTACTTTCCTTGTAAGTGTAATGCTGAGACATAGGTGAACTAAGTAGAGGCCTGCCTACTGATGAGAGTCTGTTCTAGTGCCTGGCCTATTGCCAAGTGGCCGATACAGTTCAGTGGTGGCCACAAGCGGGGTTGCAGCAGAGGGCGCTCGTGGCTGACGTCATAAGAACGCCGCGCCGTTTTTGCATGGCGGCGCGCGGCGAAAGTACGTGGCGCGCACTTCAGACTTGTGCGACACCACGTAAACACTCAGAGGACGGCGCTGCGCTCAGGATTAGTATATAAAACAGGTGTCTCCAGCAGGCGTCAGATCGGTTACTGCAGCTATGAGGGGTGTATCATGAAAAGGTACGAAAGGACTCTGAGTGTACAATTGAAGTTTGTCGTCCTGGTCAGCCTCTGTTTAGTTCTTCTCGGCCTGTCTTTCAGGAATGGTTCTAACAGCATGCGTGGACATCTATAACAGCTTTACAGATTAGTAATACAAGTTTCATTTACAGAAATAAACAATACTCAATTTTTATACATATTCCTGCCTCTTCTATTCTCGTGGTGTCGTCTTCCTCGATGCTAGCTGCGCTGAGTTTAGTGACTGCCTATTTCAGAACCGAGTTCAGACGGGCTCATTCAGACGCGTGTTGGCCTAGATATAGCCGCTTGTAGGGCGCGCTTCTAGGTTACTCCCTCAAGGCTGCATGGCGCCGGCGTGTGACTGGCTGCCGGTCGTCCGCTGCCTTCTCCACTATCGTCCTGGTGCGTCTGGCGTGTGGCGCTGACTTTGCGCCACAACAGAAGTTTTTATTCAAATGTAATCACCAGAGACCACAGCATTACTAATCCACTGTTTGACAAGCCCAGAATTCCTGTGGCCATGTCAAGAACAAGTCCTCCAAACAAGTCCTTCAAACAAGTCCTCCACTGTATCTATCAGTTCGACGCCACAATAGCAGTGCTTTCCTTTGAGATGTTTTTTCAGCGGACCAAACAGATGGAAGTCACAAGGCGATATGTCCGGGCTGTAGGGCGGTGGCTCAAGCTGCTCCCACTTGAACCTGGTCACTACACTTTATGTGACGCTGGAGATGTGTGGACCCGTGTTGTCATGGAGCTGAACCACTCCCTCCGTGAGCAGCCCAGGCCGTTTGCTCTTGATGGACTTGCGTAGGCTACGGAGAGTCTCACAGTACACGTCAATGTTAATGGTTTCTCCTTGCTCAAGAAATTCGATGAGTATCGAAAAAGGCGGTGAGCCATGGCAGCTGCGTGCACAGCCTTGAATTTTTATGAGGAGGTGAGGACACTACATTCGCGTCTCCAGATGTCGCACTACGTTATCCCAAAGTGGCACATTAAAATTTCAGCCGGTTTGGTTGTTAAGATGTTTCGTACCTTTTCATTTGAACACCCCTCGTACAATGGCAGTCATCACGATTGAAGTGCGTGGTGTTATAGTCGGCGCGCGGGAGATGGGACACAGCAATTCCGACGCAGCGATGAAGGTTCTTTCCCGTACGACCATTTGTCGAGTGCACCATGAATATCGGAAATCCAATAAAACATCAAATCTTCGACTTTTTGCGGCCGGGAAAAGGTCCTGCAAGAACGGGACGAACGACAATTCAAGAGAATTGTTCACCGCGGTGGAGTGGCCAACCGTCCTCAGGTGCCTTGCTGGGGAACGCACGGTTGCTCGCCGTAGGAGGTTCGAGTCCTTCCTTGGGGATGGGTGTGTGTGTTGTCCTTTCCGTAAGTTATTTTAAATAGTTTGTAAGCCTAGAGACTGATAACCGCAGCAATTACGTCTCTTACATTTACAAACATTTGAACATTTGAGAAACGTTAACGTGACAGAAGTGCAACCCTTCCGAAAATTTCTGCGATGACAATGCCGGGCCATCAACAAGTGTTAACGTGCGAGCCACTCAACGAAAATCATCCATATGGCGTTTCGGATCCGAAGGTCCACTCGTGTATCCTTGCTGCTACACCACGCAAAACTCTACTCCTCAACTGGGCCCGTCAACGCCGACATTGGACTGTTGGCGTCTAGAAACGTATTGACTGAACTCACCAGTCATGTTTTCAAGTGTACGGAGCGGACGGACGGGTTCTGGTATGGAGACCATCTCGTGAACCCTGCAGGTCAGTACGGGACTGTTCAAGCTGGTGGAGGCTTGTAATGGTATGGGGTGTGTGCAGTTGAAAGTGATATGGGACCGCTGATACGTCTAGATACGACTCTTACTGGTGAAACGTATGTACATACCCTTGCTGATCAACTGCATCATTTCATGTCGTAGTGCATTCCGTCGGACTTGGGCAATTCTAGCAGGATAATGCGACACCCCACACGCCCAGAATGGCTACAAAGTCGCTCCACTCCAGGAACATCTTTTGATTTAAACTCTTCTTCTGGGCACCAAACTCCAAAGACGTGAACATTATTGAGTATATCTGCGATAACATTCTACTTACTAGTAGAAGAGCCGGCCGCGGTGGCCCAGGGGACTGAGGCGCTTCAGTCACGGTCTGCACGGCCATTACGGTCGGGGGTTCGAATCCCCCCTCGGGCATGGATATTTGTGCCGTCCTAGTTCGTAAGTAGTTCATAAGTAGTTTGTAAGTTTAGGGACTGATGACGCCGTAGTTAAGTCCCATAAGCTGTACAAACATTTGAACATTTGAACTAGTAGAAGAGATCTCCACCCTCTCGTACCCTTACGGATTTATGTACAGCCCGGCAGGATGCATGGTGTCTATTGCCTCCAGCACTATTTTAGACAGTGGTCGAGTCCATGCCACGTGTGTTGCGGCGCTTCAGCGTGCTCGCGAAGGCCGTACACGATATTAGCAGAGTCTAACGTACCACTCGCGACACTCACTGGTGTAAAATCTGTTACCGCCTGACAGCTAAGACGACACTAGCGCTCCAAGCGTGAGCAAAGGAGCCGCCTGTTAATGTCTTATATATCGTATAAATAACACTTTATTCTCGCAACCTTTTCTACGTAATTCACGATACGACTGTTTTATTTTAGATGCAAAGGTTTTAGTCTAATATCAGGCGAAACGGATGATGCATAAATGAACAGTAGTGGAACTAAAACATATGAATGAAACGATGAAAGCTAGAAACTACTCACGCAGAAACATTAGCCTCCGAATATTTTTGCAGCTTTCCCCATTGAAATGGAAGTAATGTTCAAATGTTTGTAAAGCTTATGGGACTTAACTGCGGGGTCATCAGTCCCTAAACTTACAAACTACTTATGAACTAACTTATAACTAAAGACAAGACAAATATCCATGCCCGAGGGAGGATTCGAACATCTGACGCGGGAGGCCGCGCCATCACAAACGTAGCGCTCCAGACCGCTCGGCTTCTCCCGCGCGGCCGGAGGCAATGTAAGCCTAAGAAGCCTACCGTGTAGTTCCAAAGTAAACGCGTATGACACACAATTTCTTTTCATTTCCATTTGTGTTTTAGTTTTTATGACAACTTTTAGCGAAACTACTACTTTCGTCTTTCTTATTGTTCTGTGTCGTACGAGATGTTTCCAACAAATAGCTAAAATAAGTAGAAAAATTTTTTATAGTTGAAAGTTTACGAACTGTCGTCCTTAGGTTTACGTGTATATTCCGAAAAAAAAAAAAAGGAATAGTATGATCGCTGACACTCAGATCTGAGTTTGGTGTTAATATTTTCTACAAAAATTGGGTATTTGCCTATCTCCCTAGATGGTTTTCATCTTATTTTCAGAACTTTCAATTTTTTACTAAATTATAAGGATTCTTCAGAATGTTACTTTATATCTTAGGCCCATCATACGATTTTTTCTGTACCTTTGGACATCCAGACTGCAGTACATAGTTGTCTGTATACATTATGAGCCATTTTCTACTCTTAAAAAGGCCAAACAACCAGTATTATATAAAAATAAATGCAATTTTCAAGTGAATCGTAATGGAAACTTTTCAGCAGAATGAATGTTAATGCTTCTCAGTGTCCTCAGGCAATTTGAAAACAGACAAATAAATTATTTTTCTGGTTGTTGCTACATTTTATTGCACTACAACTGTTTCCCGTTCTGGAAACCATCATGAAAATGAATAAAAGCTACAAGTAACCCGAAGTACAACACACGAAATACCGCCAACTCAGTAGTGTCCCCTGCTGGCCGCTTGGTGCGCAGCTTCCGCGGTGTATAACAAAAATTCGCTCGACTGTCGTGACTGGTACGTTAGACTGTGATATTAGTTAGGCGGTTGTAACAGTTTCATTGACTCTTCAGTGTAAGATGGCTAGAAATCGACAGGACCACTTTCAGAGAGGTGCGTGAATGTCGGTGGATTCTTTCTCAATCGTCGACACAAGGGAAGGTGTTACGCTAATCGTCGCATAAGCACTCGTTTTTTGAACCCAATTGCCAAATATACAGAGTATTTCCGTAGGAGTGCGTAATAATTAATATAGAACATAGGGAATGCTTCAATGAACAATTGAAAGTTGGGAAATGTACCGAAGAAGCCGGATTAAGGGTATATGGAAAAATGCGTGTCTGCCGCTTTGTCTGGCATGAGTGTTTTCTAATTTATTTACAAGTAACATGCGTACATATCTGCTTATTTACTGCAGGGAAACAAGGAGAACGACCCTGATTACTAAGAAGTCATAATGCACGTTTTGTTTCCTTCATCTGTCCATAAGGTGGCTGTTGTTTTTACATTGTCCTATCACAGAATGTGCTATGATTCAATCAACGACAGCTCCAGTCATTACTCAGTGTTATTTAGGGAAGTACAGTACAACACGGTGGAGCGGTCCAGGTACAGTTTTGGAGAACTCACTGACATACACCCTGTCGTACGATATGGTCTGTGAGGTCGCTGACGTGAATCCCGTTCCTTATTTCCTGTGGAGATGTATGAAGTCATTTGAGACCCCACGGGATACGGATATGGAATTAGTAGACAGAATTGTAGCTGCTTGTGATGTGATTCCATACATTCCACGGTCATTTGTCAGGATGTGTCAGAATCTTCTTCACCGATGTCATGCTTGGATTGAGATTGATGGCCATCATTTCAGAACATTTTGCAATTCACAAGGTACGTTCAGTATATCAGTGATGGTATTTGCAGTTATCTATAACTTATACAAATTAAAAATGGCATGTTAATGTGATTGTATTCCTATTAAGCTGGCTTCTTGGACCCCAGGTCCCTTATCTCAAATTGTTCTCTGCAGCAATCTCTATGTTCCGTTACACTTTTGCAGGCTCGTACGGAAACGCTCTGTAATCTAATATATAACAATTAATGTTTCTTTGTCTTTTCGTTGAAAGTAGCTTGTTAAATTTTCTATGCAAGATCACGGGCAGTAGAATGCAACTTAAAACACTCACTGCTGCTCTAAATTACTTTGCAAGTGGCCACAGTACTTGCACAATTGAAATTTATCTAACTGCTCACTCCTTAAGGAAGCAGCCAACATTTTAACAAATACAAAATAAATGTTAAAAATGCAATAGATAATTGAACATGGAATGGGAAGCATGAAATTATAAATCAGAGGTTTGATACTCTAAATCACTGTCTATTCAATAAAATGAACAAGCAAATAAATGTGGGAGACCATATTAAGCACAATAAAGCACACACCTTGTACAAAAATGAATTAAATCATAAATTTACTGCCTGTATGAATATAGAAGTAATGTGGGAGGAAATTTGCAAATACACAGTGGACAAAGGGAAGCACATTCATTGACTCACCGACTTGGCCGGCCGCGGTGGCCGAGGGGACTGACGCTCTCCAGTCACGGTCTGCACGGCCACTACGGTCGGGGGTTCGAATCCCCCCTCGGGCATGGATATTTGTGCCGTCCGTACTTGTAGCTAGTTCATAAGTAGTTTGTAAGTTTAGGGACTGATGATCCCGTAGTTAAGTCCCATAAGCTTAACAAACACTTGAACATTTTTTTCATTGACTCACAGACACGTGCATAATGCTTGCGACAATTTACTCATGCGGCAACACTTGATAGCAGCGGCGAAACGAAGCCTCGGCGACGTTTTGACGAGATGGCGGGTGTCTTCAAACACTAATTAAAAGTCAACTATGCACCAAACGAACTCATTTGCAGGGAGGCAGCGGCATACATACTATCCGTAAGTACCATGTGGTGTGCAACCATGGAGTATTAAACAGAATTTACAAAAAGAAATTAATTTAGAATAAGCAAGTACAGCACATGCGAGAATTCATATAGCATGGCTGAAGGCTGAAGTAAAGACCGTTACGAAAGCACGTGGTGCAATCGGTCATACCAGGAGACCAGGAGAGGAAAGACGGAATCTAACCGGAAAATCTGAGTAACGTCTAGCATACTCAAGGATACAGTCACGACGCGAAAACGTCAGTTAAAAAAAAAAGTGAAAGTTTCATTCTGGAAACATCCCTTAGGCTGTGGCTAAGCAATGTCCGCACCATATCCTTTCTTCCAGGAGTGCTAGTCTTGCAAGGTTCGCAGGAGAGCTTCTGTGAAGTTTGGAAAGTAGGGGGCGACGTAAAGTTGTGAGGCGGCACTGTGAGTCGTGTCGGGATAGCTCAGACGGTACATTCGAGTCCCGGTTCCGGCACACAATTTTAATCTCCCAGGAAGTTTTATATCAACGCACACTCCGCTGCAGAGTGATAGTTTTATTCTAGAATTGTGGCTGCTTGCGATGTGATTCGATACGTTCCACGGTCCTTTGTGAGGATGCGTCAGAATTTTCTTCGGCGATGTCATGTTTAGATTGAGGTTGATGACCGTCATTTCACAACGTACGTTCATTCTGTCAGTAATGGTATTTGCAGTTATCTATAACTTATACAAATTAAAAATTACACATCAGTGTGATTGCATTCCTAATAACCTAGCTTCTTGGACCCCAGGTCCCTTACCTCAAATTGTTCACTGGAGCAATCTCTATGTCCCGTTAAACTTTTGCAGGCTCGTACGGAAACACTCTGTAATCTAATATATAAAAAATCATGTTTGTCTGTCTTTTCGTTCGTATATTATGCACTGCCGTACTGTACATACGATTCCGATAAGACTTTGTCAAGAAATTGCTTGCACTTTCGTGGAGGTTATAGGCATAAATATGTCACTGTATGACATAGTTCAGGAGATATGACGTCATGAACAATGAGATACACGAAACTGTGACTTTATGAATGACTTTTAAATTTATTACTTCTTTGTTACAATTATGCAGCAACTGGATGTAAGCATGACATAGGCGAAGAAGATTCTGACGCATCCAGGCAAATATCTCTGGAACGTTTCCAATCAAAACACAAGCGGCTACAATTCTGGTAACTAATTATATGTCAGTGAACACTGGGGTCTCACACACAAGTGACTTCAGACACCTCCACAAGAAATAAGCAAGGGGATTCGCTTCAGGTGACCTCGGAGGTCATGCAATACAATAGGGTGCATATAATGAGATCTGCGAAACTTCTGGTACCGTTCCATCGTACTGTACTTGTCTAACTAGCACTGAGTGATGAACGGGTTGCTGAAACGCGCCTGTTAGTTGGGCAGTAACGCCTTTGGCTCAGAAAATAAATCCAATAGTCATATCTGTAAGCCGGCCGCGGTGGCCGAGGAGACTAAGGCGCTCCAGTCACGGTCTGCACGGCCACTACGGTCGGAGGTTCGAATCCCCCCTCGGGCATGGATATTTGTGCCGTCCTTAGTCTTAGTTAGTTCATAAGTAGTTTGTAAGTTTAGGGACTGATAACCCGTAGTTAAGTCCCATAGACTTTACAAACATTTGACCATTTTGAACGAGAGACGAAGTTAGTCTGCTGACTTGGAAGTTGGTCTGGTACGCAGGGACAGCTGACAAGAATATCTCATATACCGTAAGGTAAAATAAATCATTTGGAAATGTTTGTAAAAGTTGTGTACAGTTATGTGAACTATTTTGCATAACATTTTTAGATAACATTGTGGATAACTACTTTTCGTAAGGAACCAAGAGTGGTTTGTAGAAGTTGTTGAAACAATTTTGATTTAATGGCGCATTTCAAGTAACTTTATTTTGTATCAATTTATAGAGAGTAATAACTGTCACTTTCTATTTCATTAACCAGTTTGATTATTGCAGAATGAAACTTTCACTCTGCAGGGGAGTGTGCGCTGATATGAAACTTCCTGGCAGATTAAGATTGTGTGCCAAAACCGGGACTTGAACCTGGGACCTTTGCCTTTCGTGGGCAAGCGCTCTAACACTGAGCTATCCCGACACGACTCACGGTGCCGCCCCACAGCTTCAATTCTGGCAGTACCTCGCCTCCTACTTTCCAAACTTCACAGAAGCTCTTCTGCGAAACTTGCAAGACTAGCACTCCTGGAAGAAAGAATATGGTGGGGACAAGGTTAAGCCAAGTCTCCACTAAATGTTCAAATGTTTGTAGAGCTAATGGGACTTAACTACGGGGTCATCAGTCCCTAAACATATAAACTACTTATGAACTAGATACAACTAAGGGCGGCACAAATATCCACGCCCGAGGGGGGATTCTAACCCCCGACCGTAGTGGCCGTGCACACCGTGACTGAAGCCACCGCGGCCGGCCATGTCACCACTATATCCTTTCTTCCAGGAGTGCTACTCTTGCAGTTTTCACATGGCTAAGCCATGTCTTCACCACATCCTTTCCGCCGAGCTTGTGCGGACGCAGCTAGGCGACCCGTCTGCCGAACCGTTGGTTGTGGAACCGTACGGAAGTACGGTGGAACGTTTGAATGTGAGATTCATACGTCTGGACTGGTGGTTCTCGGTCACTACCCCAAGGGCTGTCTTGCATCGTCTCATACTGGACTGCGTTGACGGTTGTCACGTGGTCGTGATGTGCGCTGAATCCTGGCCTGCCGGCAAGTAGGCGTCTTGCCTAGGAATGCGGGAGTTCCGGTGTGCAGGAGATGGAAGTCCTCCCAGATACTTCCTCTGTGTCCGTATTCGCTTGTAGTGCCGGAGTCTAACTCGTAGGTTATGCAAAAGTCGGCATCCCGCCGGTTGTCAGCTGATGTAGAAGAGAGCTGGAGTCCTATAACAAACTTCTACCGACTTTAGTACATGTCACGAAATCGAGTGCTAACGAGGTGTAAGCCATCGATACGACTGACCGACTCACTATGAGCTCAAATGCTGCAGTATATAGCGTGTGCGGAGCAGCTGATATTTCCCCCACGCGCTCCGCCATGACCGCATCGGCCCTGTCATACGAATGTGTCGGCGATTTACATCTTGCCGTGTTCGCCTAACAGGTTAGCTGATGGTTCGTAAAGGCTCCGGATACGGGTTGTTTCGTTAGACATAGGCATTGTTTTCTCACGTAACGAAGTGACGTGATACTGCAAGCTCTTACTGTTCCATTTAACTTCTGCTGATGTGTGCTATTCAGTCCGACGCGTGTGCGTCCATTCCTCTCACCTTGACCCACTAAGAATGGCGCAAGTTAGTTACTGTTTTCCTTCCCCTTTCTGTCAAAACACCTGCAACGTTTCTACAGCATTCATCTAAAGATTTAGAAAATTTTACAGCTATACTTCTGACACAGAGCTGGCGTGCAACACTATTCTATCCTGAAGAAGCCTCTACACTCCTCATCAGAATGGCAACCTAGTTCTATCTATACCTGCTTACTGTACTCGACTACTGGTCTTCCTCTGCGGTATTTGTCCCACACACTCCCCTGCAGTGTTAAATGCATTATTCCTTCCTGTCTAAGAATGTGTCCTGCCAATCGATCTCTTATCTCTTCTTCTCCCCAAATATGTTCAGCACCTTCTCATTAGCTATGCGAACTACCCACCTAATTTTCAGAATTCGTCTGTAGCATCACATTTCAAAAACTTCTATCCCTGTGTGAACTATTTATCTTCCGTATTTCACTACTGTATAAGGCAACAGTCCACAGAAACTACTACAGAAAAAACTTCTTAACACTTAATACGCAAGTGTTAACAAGTTTCTCTTTTTCAAAAACGCTTTGCCACCCATTGCCATTCTGCTTTTTATATAATCTCCATTGCGACCATCGTATGTTATTTTACTGCCTAAATAACTAATCTAATCTAATTCCTTCAGCATCGCCCGATTTTCTTAGACTACATTCCATTACCCTTGTTTTTCTCTTGTTAATCTTCATTTTATAAGCTCTTTTCATACTACCTAATTGGGAAGCCGCGGCGGACTAGCCAAGCGCATTGAGGTGCTATGCTGTGATGCGCGAGGCCGTTCCCCGTCGGGAGCTCGAATCCCCCCTCGGGCATGGATGTTTGTGCTGTCTTTAGTATAAGTTAGTTTAAAAGTATGTATAAAACTTTCTCGGACTTCTTCCAGCGTCAATTCTTGATAGAACGTTCAAGCTTTCGAAGATATCCTCCGTCTTCTTCGTCAGGAGCCGCTGACTGACAGTGCTGGCGCTATGGTGGCCTTAAATAGCCCATGGACGGCTTCTGATTGGTCGGCCGCTACGTCACGCTGTCACAGGTTCAGTCTACGTCTGCGCTGGTGGCGCCACCCCTACCGTAGTATCGAAGACGTTGCGCGACATATCTCTGCTGCATTTCTGTATCGAGCGCTCGTTCCAAGCACCGCTAACATTATACCCACTATCACGGTTGAAGTTTTTCTCACACATTCCTATTTCGACAGCCTCGTTGATTACAGAGTCCCAGTATGTGGAGGCCTGGGACAAAATTTTTGTTTCGCCGAGCAAAATTTTATGTTTGTTCGTGAGGCTGTGCTCCGCGACCGCTGATTTCGCCAGTTCTCAGTTTTTAATATGCCGCTGGTGTTCTGTACAGAGTTCGGAAACGGTACGAATGGACTAACCAATATAATTATTTCCGCACTCACACGGTATGTTGTATATTCCAGGGATCTTAAGGCCGAATCTATCCTTAACAAGGTGCAACGTCTCCTAAATTTTCCTAGGTGGTCGGAAAATCGATCTTATACCTTGTCTCCCCAGAACTCCGCCTATTTTGCTCGATGTGACTCCACAGAAAGGCAGGAACGCCGTCGGTTGCCCATCACTTGGATCTTCAGTGTTATCCCGTTCCGTTTCTTGCAAACGGTGCCTTTATATCACGTGCACCATAGCCATTCTTACGGAACACATACTTGAGATGATGAATTTCGGATTCCAAATGGTCATCGTCAGAAACAGTATTTGCTCTGTATATTAACGTGTTTAGAACGGCTATCTTCTGAACTGGGTGGTGGAAACTCTGTGCGCTGAGATACAAATCCCTGTGCGTTGGTTTGCGGTACACAGAGTCCCCGAGACGCCCATCGGTTTTTCGTTGTACTAAAACATCTAGGAAAGGCAGCCTTCCTTCTTTCTCCAACTCGATACTAAATTGGATGCTACAGTGGATACCATTCATGTGCTCCATGAAGTGCTCAAGTTCTTCCAAGCCATGTGACCACACCATGAAAATGTCATAGACATAACGAAAAAATGAAGATGGACGAAGAGGAGCTGAATTTAATGCACGTTCTTCAAAGTTCTCCATAAAAAAGTTTGCCATTGCTGGAGACAACGGGGAACCAATAGCCATCCCATCTCTCATTTCATAAAATTTACCGCCATACAAGAAGTAGGTGGTTTTCATCACAACGCGGAACAGCTTTACTGTTTCTGGAGGAAAATTCTCTGCCAAGAGTTTCAATGTGTCCTCAACAGGAACTTTTGTGAACAGTGACACCACATCCAGGCTAACTAAAATATCATTTGGTCCGACACGAATCTGTTTGATTTTCTCTATGAACATCTGAGAGTTTTGAATGTGATGTTCACAGTGGTCAGAAGTGTCGCCGTGAAAGACTTCGTACTCATAGTTTTAAGTAGTTTATAAGTTTAAGGACTGATGACCTCGCAGTTAAGTCCCTTAAGCTTAACAAATATTTGAACATTCTAATTGAGAATGTGTAAATACGGCATATTTACAAGCTACTGTTCAGTAGACTTAGCCAAAAAATCGCAATGAAAACAATAATGTAAACGAAAGCTCTACTTCACAATTTGAGCAGAACGCTCTGGTGCTGAGATTCGATACATATGTCCATGGCAGCCTACAGCAGCCGGTGTTTAATATTTAAATGTTTGTAAATGTAAGGGACTTAACTACATTGGTCATTACTCCCTAGGCTTACAAACTACCTTGTTGTTGTTGTTGTTGTGGTCTTCAGTCCGGAGACTGGTTTGATGCTGCTCTCCACAATACCCTATCCTGAGCAAGCCTCTTTAACTCCACATAAGAACTGGAACCTACATGTCTGAATCTGCTTACTGTATCCATCTCTTGGTCTTTCTCTGCGGTTTACCCCACACACTTCCCACCACTACTTTAACTAACTCAAAGTAACTTATGCTAAGGACAACAGCAACGCCCATACCCGAGGGAGGACTCGAACCCCCGACGGGGAACGACTGCGCGCACCGCAACAAGAAGCCTTAGTGCGCCCGGCTATTCTGCCGCGGTGCAGCTGGTGTGTTAACACACGAAACGATAATGCTTCGAACTCTGTTCTCTTCACAAACTGGACACATATGGCAGTTTTATTGCCATTCGTATATACTACCACAGACTAAAATATTTACTATTCCTCCCGAAACAGTCTGTTGAGTGTCTTTTTTCTGATACTAAGAAATGAAGCGTAAGCATATGGCAGTATCAGCACAATGACTTTCGAAAGGCTGAACTTGATATGAGCAGCACACCACAGAAGACGAGAGGGGTGATTTTGTTGGGAGAAGTCGCAGTGCCGTAGTGGTAGCACGGACGACAGACGAGGAGCAGCGTAGACGACGGCGCTGGCAGAGAAGCAGCACGCCAAACCGCTGGGGCCTGGTTGCGTCTGGTCCTCGACCAGGCGTTCTCACGGGCCATACCAGGGCTCCGATGCAACAAGTGTCTGCCGGCAGACAGCGGCCGCGATAAGACCTCTTGTTCTGAAGGCTGTGCCCTAAAAGCCACCCACTTCTGTTTACCCGCATTTCACCAAAAGTCGAGAGTCGCCGCGGCCCTGGCGTTATCGGGGGCTGCGGTCTACTCGAGAGTGCACGCCCCGGCCGTAAACACGCGAGCAGCCGCACGCGGCTCCTGTCACTCGGCCAGGGTCGCCTGCTAAAAGCTGGTTATTGCTGTCGCCTTAGCACCCGCGACGCCCAAACACACCCGTCTGGTGGTGGGGAGCAGGCCAGGCGCCGCCGAGGTGTGACGTGTTTACTCTGCAGCGCAGGCGGTGACGACGGCTATCGCGACTCACTTCCTGCGGGGCTCTGCTCCACTCCAGGTCTCAAAGTGTACCGAGGCGTGCCAAATTAAATTTGAAACGCCCCCCCCCCCCTGAAAATCATATTTCTACGCAGCCATTTGAATGTCGTGGAAAGCACGTGTTCAGGATCTTGTTCCAAAACTAAATTTTGCTTTATTTACCATTAGGACAATATCTGAACTATGTGATTTGTCAACACCAACAGTAGTCTACTACGCTTACTTTCACTCACTTACGACGTACGGCGTTATTTTTTGGGGTAACTCGAATGAAACAAAATCGATATTTTTGGCTCAGAAACGGGTGGTTCGAGCAATATGTGGTGTAAGTTCACGAACTTCATGTCGACCCCTTTTCAGTAGTCTGGAAATTTTGACACTGGCATCACTTTTTTTCTTTAATGTCGTTTCTTGTTAATAATATCAGCTTATTCCCACGAGGTAGTAGCTTACACTCGGTGAATATTAGACAGAAGTCGATTCTGCATTTGCATCACACCACCTTGACACTTGTACAGAAAGGTGTGCAGTATTCTGCAGCATACATTTTCAATAAGCTGCCACAAGAACGCCGGCCGCGTTGGTCGAGGGGACTAAGACGCTACAGTCACGGTCTGCACGGCCACTACGGTCGGGGGTTCGAATCCCCCCCTCGGGCATGGATATTTGTGTCGTCCTAGTTCGTAAGTAGTTCATAAGAAGTTTGTATGTTTAGGGACTGATGACCCCGTAGTTAAGTCCCATAGACTATAGAAACATTTGAACATTTGCCACAAGAACCAAAGAATCTTAGCACTAACCCACACGCATTCAAATCTAAATTGAAGTATTACCTCACGGCTCACTCCTTTTATTCTGTAGAGGAACTCCTAGAAAAATTAAGCAATTAAGTTAATTCATTTTTTTCTTTATTGATTCTTTTCACTTAGTCTTAAGAGTGTCGTGTACTTAAAAAATTTCTATTTCCATTCTTGTGTTAAACTTCATGTATTGACTTGTTCCATGTCCATGGAGTCTTACTCCTTAATTAGGTCCTGCGGAACAGAAAACATATTATTATTATTATTATTACGATCTTTATTGTTTTAACACTTATGAGCAAAGAGATTATGTATGAAAGTCAAAGCACAGTCTAACATACACAGTCGCGGTACTCACTGCTGTGAAAGTTGTTACCAATGACTACGGTCGGGGGTTCGAATCCCCCCTCGGGCATGGATATTTGTGCCGTCCTTAGTTGTAAGTAGTTCATAAGTAGTTTGGAAGTTTAGGGACTAATGACCCCGTAGTTAAGTCCCATAGACTCTACAAACATTTGAACATTTTGTTACCAATGGCAGTTGCAACGACACTAGCGCTCCAAGTGGTGAGTAAGGTGCCGTAAGTATGTTTGTTTATAATTATTTTTCTTTGTAATTTACCAAATAGTTTCTGTAATTTTTGCATGCCAAGCACTGGTAAAGTAACGAGTGACATAAATAATCGTGAAATTAATGCAAAAACAGCTGTACTTCCCTGAATCCGTGATATAAACAACAACTTATCCATAAAGAAATACGAATATGTGTATATTTTGTAGCCTACTCCGCTGAAAGTGAGAGAATATAAACAGTCGAGAAACATTAATCCTTGTTGTGGTCTGTTCCTATACGACCGGAACTTTCTTTGACGTGTAAAAATTCGATATGGAGTCTAATGTTTCGAATATTTTTATACTTCAATAGTCTTTGTTATAAAATCATATACTTTTGAGTGTAATTACTTTTGATGATAAAACGAATGTCTTGAAGATTCTTGCTGTTTGCGGTTATAATGTAGTAACAATGGTTTCTGCTTTATTGGAAAACTGTGTTTCCCTTCGTCGATATATACCAGGAATTTCTTTTCTCCGCAAGTCTGTTAAGCACTTTCTCATTAGTTACATCATCTACCCGACATTCGTCTGCAACAACACATTTCAAAAGCTTCATCGTCTTTATGTCTGAACTCCTTATCATCCACGTTTCATTCCCGTACAGTGCTGCTCTCTATTCAAATGCTTTCAGAAAGGCCTGCATAACATTTAAATTAATATTGAATATCAACAAGTTTCGCTTTCTCAGAAATGCTTTTCTTCTCAGAGCCTTCCTGCATTTTATGTCTTCTGTACTTGGGGCATCTGAAGTTAGTTTGCTACCCAAATAACAAAACGCATCTACTTCTTTTATTACCAAATCTAACTCATTCAGCATCAACTAGTTTTCTTACACTATATTACACTACTCTTGTTTTCTTCTATTAATGTTCATCTGATAACCAACTTTCAAAACACTGTCCTTTGCTGTCTCTGGACAATTACAATGCCATAGGCAAACTGCATTGCTTTTCTCCATGAACTTTATTCCTTCTCCAATATTCTTGCATTCTTTCACAACTGGCTCAATATACAGATTCTGTAACACTTGCGAAAGATTACAAACCTGTCTTACTCCCTTCCCAAATTTTGCCTCTTTCACATGCCCTTAGACTCTTGTAACTGCTGTTTTGTCTTTGTACAAGTTGTACATAACTTTCCGTTTCCTATATTTTATCCCTGCTACCTTCTGAATTTGAAAGAGTGTATTCCAGTCAACGTTGTCAAAAGCTTTCTCCAAGACTACAAATGCTAAAATGTAGGTTTGCTTTTCCTTAACCTTTCTTCTAAGGTAAATCGTAATGTGAGTCTTGCTTCACGTGTTCCCAAATTTCTCCTAAATCCAAACTGATCTTTCTCAATGTCAGATTCCACCAGTTTTCCACATTTGTCTGTAAATAATTCGAGTTAGTATTTTGCAACCATGACTTATTAAACTGATAGTACTGTAATTTTCACACTTGTCGGCACTTTATTTATTTGGAATTGGAATTATTACATTATTCTTGAAATCTGAGAGTATTTACCTTCTCTCATACATTTTACACACAGGGTGGAACATTATCTTCATGACAAGCTCTCCCAACTATGTCAGCTGTTCAGAGGGAACATCATCTACTCCTGAGGTTTTTCTTTGACTCAGACCTTTCAGTGCTCTGTCAAATTCTTCTCGCAGTATCGTATCTTCTATCTCACCTTCATTCTCTTCCATTTCTACAATAGAGTTCAATAGTGTTTAGAATTTCATTTCCTTTGTAGAGCCCCTCCTATTCCTTCCATCGGTTCAGCTTTCCCTTCTTTGCTTGGAACTGACTTTCCATCTGAGGTTTTGGTATTCATGCAGCTGCTTTTCTGCTCCCAAAACTCTCCTATATTTTTCTGTATGCGGTCTTTTTCATTACTCTAGTTATATAAATTCTACAACAGACTTGCATTTGTCCTCTAGTCATTCCTACTTAGTAATTCGGCTCTTGCTATCAACCTCAGTTTTTATACATCTGTACTTCCTTTTCCCTGCTTCACTTACTGTTTTTTTTTATATTTTCTTCTTTCATCAATTAAGTTCAGTATTTCTTGTGTTATCCCAATATTTCTATTAGGTCTTGTCCTCCTGCCTAATTATCCTCTGCGGCCTTCACTAGTTCATCTCTCAAAGCTACCAATTTTTCTACTGTACTACTTTCTTCCATTTCGGTCAATCCTAACGCTCCCTCTGAAACTCTCAACAATCCTTCAGTTTATTTAGGTTACATCTGCTTGCATTTCTATCTTTTTACTGCCTCTTAAGCTTTTATCTGCAGTACATACCCAATACGTGATGGTCAGGACCGTCATTTGCCCTTGTATATGTCTTACAGTTTAAAACCTGGTTTCTAAACCTATAACTTACCATGATAAAATCTGGTTTCCCCCAGTGACTCCTGGTCTATTCCATCTTTCATGATGATTAAACCAAGTTTTCGTGATGATTTAATTCTGCTCTGCACAAACTTCTATCGTACGACCTCCTCTTTCATTCCTTTTCCCAAGTCCATATTCGTCTACTACTTTTCCTTCTCTTCCCTTTCCTGCTACCGAGTTCCCGTCTGTCTGAATATTTTTTAATCTCTTTCTACGTTTCTTCGATCCCCTCATCACCGGCAGGGGTAGTTGGCATATAAACTTGTACTACTGTGATTGATGTTGGCTTCGTGTATATTTTTGCCACAACAATGCGTTCACTACGCTGTTGATTGTAACTTACCCACGTTCCTACTTTCTTATTCATTATCAGACTTACTGTTGCGTTACCACCAACTTATTGTGTATTTACAACCCTGGATTTCCCTGGTCAGAACTCTTGTTAATCCTGCCACTGAACTTAACTAATTCCATCATATCTAACTTCAATCTATCCATTTCTCTTTCAAATTTTGTAACTTATCTACCCGATTAAGGGATAGAACATTCCAAGCTACGACCTGTAGAATGCCTGTGTATTTTTCTTGATAACGCCATCCTCCTGAGTATTTCCCGCCCAGAGTTCCAATCTACCAATCTACTTCCGGAGTATTTTACCCAGAAAGACGACATCCTAAAACAAGAATATT
Organism: Locusta migratoria; assembly: GCA_026315105.1. Taxonomy (NCBI): domain Eukaryota; kingdom Metazoa; phylum Arthropoda; class Insecta; order Orthoptera; family Acrididae; genus Locusta; species Locusta migratoria. The sequence continues at coordinate 275,244,704 of CM048747.1, forward strand.
TATAAAGTAGAGCTGCATGTCTTCGGGAAAATAACGACTGTAATTTCCCCTTGCTTTCAGCCGTTTGCAATACCTGGATGGTAAAGCCAACTTAGCTGATGTTACAAGGCCAGCTGTTGCTGCTGCAACTACTGAAAAGGTTGCTGCACTTCTTCAGGAGCCACAAGTTTGTCTGGCCTCTCCACAGATATGTATACCTACGGTACAGCTATCTGTATCGTTGAGGCACGCAAGCCACCCCACCTCGGCAAGGTCTGTGGTTCATGAGGATGGGTGTATGTAATATGATTGTGTAATGTTTAACCGTCTGTATATATTAACAGCAGCTGTTACACATCTGAAAATGGCCATAAAGCATAAACTTCAATAGTGAACTTTCAATAAAATACAATGGCTAATGTAATAATTTATTGCAAGTTGTAAAAAGTTATCTCAGAAACAAATCTTAAATCTTCAGATTCATATTTTTGCCGTAGGTTTCACTACCATTTAATGTCTCTAGCAATTATCTTTCCAGACATGTACACAACTTCCGGGTAGACGGTAAGAGACATAATTCTAGCCGTTCCTTGACATTTTAAAGTTTGTTATTCTTGCTTGTGATAAATTCGTTGATTAGAACAACGTAACATGAGTGCAATGCGTGCATATGATGTGTAATATTTATTCATTTTTATTTCTATATAATAACGTACATCTTTCACATCTGTCAGTCAAAGAAGCCAGGAAGATCGAAGTGATCATTAAATTGACCACAATGAATTGTATAATAGTTCTAAGTAACCAGACATTAAACGCTTTAAATTCCTACGTAAGACTATATTACCTCTCACTAAGATAAAATATTTATCGAATTAACGACATTACCAAAATGCTAATATAAGAATCGCGAACTAAATCTCGTTTTCGTTACCCACTTCTATAATCGCGTCGCGCCCAGCAATATAAACCACTGAATACAATTGGATGAGTGCAAATACTATCACTTATGGGGCGCTTCCATGAAAACCAATAACTGTATATCTACAAACTCTATTAAAAGATACTGAAATATATCATCCGAAGTGCCCTACATGGCCATTAAATAAATTTGCATTTTTTCAGTTGGTATAGCATTAGATCAAAATAAGCTTCCCATAAACTGACGTGTGTCTGCTGAATTAGCATATCTTCAAGTGGTAGTACTGCATATCTGGTGTGTGATTCTCTAAACGTGCTTCTAATTTCTGAAAATAGCAAGTATTATAATACTGAGCATGCAAATTTTATTTAGCTTCATCAGCATATAATTTGAGTTCAGTTATGCAAAATCAGTTGTTCTGCACGTGACAAAAATGAGTTTACGATTCAAATTGCATCTAGAATTATTATTATTATGACGATTGTCCTCTTTCCTAAGAGAGAAGTGTCAGTAATGACATACGACAGTTGTTCAATTACGTGTCCAATGCAGCCATTTATACCTTAATTTTGCTTTTACCACACTCGTGATTCCATATGCATATAAACATAGTAAACGATGCTGATTTTATTTGAATAAGGCTGAAACGGTGTGAATTTACTCCTTTCTATCCATATTTAGCTTTAGCCATAGGAAAATCAGTTAATATGTTCGTAGGTGTAATTTGGTATCGGTATATATTTTGACAGAAATTGCAGATCGACCAAAACATACGACCGCAATTGCAGTTAGAATGAGGAAAATTAGAATTCGCTGCAAAGAAGAAAAACCAAAGATTACGAAAGAAGAAACAAATGGATAAATGAAATTAAAAATATAAAAAGTGCACGTGACAATTGAAACGCCAGGAGCTTCGCGAGAAGATTGTTATCGAAAGCGTCTTCAGATGGCAAAAAAGAAGAATCCCAACGCCAACCAAATCACCATACTGAAGTCCTTACAGATCCAGGCAATGATTTTGCAAAACCTGTCTCGACACTTCAACGCTCTCAGATTTTAGTTTGCAAAGGATTTCAAAAAAAATATTTGGAAATATTTTGCCTCTTCACATGGAAAAGGTGTTGTGGATGGAGTGGATGGCAGTGAAAATCGTCTTGTACGTCATAAGAGCATGGATCAAACAGAAGGAGAAACACTTATTGTCCAGTCTGCCAAGGAAACTTAAAAGTCGAAGGTAAAGATTATAAAAATACTAAAGTATTGTATGAGGATCAGGAGACATTTACGCAACACAGTGAACAAGAGAAACCTTCGAAAAGTGTTTCTGAAATTCCAGAAGTAACACAGTGTCATGTAATCGAAATAAATGAAGAATAACAACGTGTGAATTAAAAATTAAATATGGCCTCAGATTGCGTTGTTATTTACTCCTGTAAGCATATTCATGGTGACAGTTTGAGACTGTGTAGTTTTGTTGTACATCGAACATAAATGTGGTGGAGAGACTTGTAAAATGGGCTCTGAGGGATCAAGATATCTGTCATGCACGATGTTGGCCTAGGTTCCTTAAAACAGCCAGTTCCGCATGATTGCAATGACAATGAAATTGTGATATAGTTACAAAGCCATAAGCTTCACGCAATACATTTGTACTCCACTATTTTTGTTATCTGCTTTCAGTTCATATTACAGTGAACCTAACAACGTTAAAAAGTGTTTATTTTTAATATTACATACTAATTATGTTAGAATTTTGATAAAATAAATCTGTCAGATGTCACTGTCATCAAAACTGTACTCTACAGCTTAACTCGTCACTAGATCACACATTTTGCATAAGCTAAAGTCTTGGATTTGGCTGACTAATTCTTTCACATTCTTGAGTCTTTCCAAATATATATACAGCGTCCTCCACATGAATCCTCTGTCCCACACAGGACAGAAAATGTTCAAATGTTTGTAAATGTATGGTATTTAATTATTCTGGTCATTAGCCCACAGGCTTACAAACAACTTAAACTAACTTATGCTAAGGACAAGAAATACACCCTGCCCGAGGGAGGACTCGAACTTCCGCCGGAGAACAGCGGCGCGCTCCGCAACTAGGTGCCTTGAAACGCTCGGCCACTCCACCGTGGTCACAAGACAGATTTTTTTTTTTTAATAATTTCGATGACTCACAAATGTTAAGCAGTACTTTGTTAATATAATGTGATATACTACATATTTTTAATATTTTCTCATTACAGCAACATTTCTCAATTAGTAGAACTTTTCGATTAACTCTTGACTTGTGTATTTCGTATATCGTGAAATGTCGTGCACAAAATATCTGCATGGACATTAGAAGTATAAGATGGTAATTTACAGCAAGAAAAATAGAGAATGTTCTATACTTTGTAAATGCAGTACTTTTTGATACTTTTGACAGTGTTTTTTGAACAATGAAACTCTAAACTGTCCCACACGTGACAGTGGAATTCCGCTATATTGATTCGTAACATGATTTATAGAACACGAAGCGTATGTCATGCCATAAAAATCGATAATAACTGAAAAATGTAACAAATTTTCCTCCCTTTTGTTTCCTGTCGACGCTGCAAAGTATGAAACGATACTTTCCAGGGCAGTTTATTTACGAGTATCTTGTAACATTCAAATATATATTTAGGAACATCGTTTTCTTTAATCGAAAGTATTTCCCCCAAACATGCTAAAGCAGTCACTGTGTAACGTAGGAAACTTGTATGGAATGCAATATTACATTCTTTCCCGTTACAATTAAGTCAATACACCTATGGCAGATACGATAACTACACAAATGCGTTAGTGAAACGTCAAAAGCAATACAATGGTTTCTCAACACAGAATAAACCAATTCCGCAGTTGTTGCTATGTTCGGTGTATCGGTGTATAAAAGATAAGAATCTTAAACAAACTTTCTTCCGGAAAAAAAGTACTATTCGTGAATTCTAAACTTACGAGTAAAAATAGGCAATCCATTAAAATAATAAAATTTTGTGTATCAAGGACAGTACCTATCATAGTAAAACATTACAGTAATATATGCTTCTCATGCATGAGACTTATTCTCTTGCCTTCAGAGCAGTTAGCTTCAGTTATGCAGATATTCGAATGTATTTATCCGTGAATAAAGTGTAACTTATGTTTATAGTAAGACTTTCCAGTTTTCATATTTATTTCATAATAATCAAAGTCGATTGGTATTTACTAAAGAATGAAACGCAGAATTACACTAAGTATTTCGTTAATTAAGACAAAATAATTAATAACTCTCAGTACTCTTCTGACATATGTCAATGTTTTCTTTCTCACCGCTTGGTGCGCTAGTGTCGCTCCAGCTGCCTTTCACAGCAGAGTGTGTCGTGAGTGTATATAATGGACTGTGACCTGACGCCACCATTGGTAATAAGTAAAAACTAAACTCAGAATTGATGAACAGTGACGGAAGAATTTAAACGAAAGACGATTTGTTATGCATGTTGAACAACTGACATATATAGAGGATAGACATGTGTCTGTGTATGATATGAACATGTTCAAAATGTTGATATACCCAGTTCATGACGTTGTATGGAATATAGAAGAGGGTGAAAAGTTTAAATGATGCACTAATAATTAATTCAGTTAGGCATTCTGCAAAGGTTTCCTATTCATGAATAAAAAATGGACAATGCAACGAATTATATATTTAAACTACATAGACTTTTTCAAGAAAATATTATTAATCTGTACGTGCCTGAGCTCTCAAAAGGTGTAGAACTGCGCGGAATATTTGAGGACGTAATAGTTCCGAAACGTAGATACTGCACTAGTGTAGAAGCTGAATCTACTACCTTGAGGTAGGGTTGCCAGAGTACCTCTGGCGGGAGCAGCCTCGCGCACCGTGGCAAGACGCCTCAGTGCGCTCGGCCATTCCGGTCGGCTCCTCTCTTGTAATTATTAATAACTTTATATAAATGTCAATTTCTTATTGCAACTAAACGCTACTTTTCTATTCTTCCTCTGAAAACTTTTCATTGTTGCGTCGGTAGTAATCGGCTAGCGCATTATTAAGCAAACGCTGTTGCGGTAACGTGTCAACTGGCGACGTCGTTATTTGTGTTCGTTCGTTCATTGTTTATCAGTTTACCGGCAATTTTTGGAATACTCGGATCTTGTGTGAACAGACAAGCTTACATTAACTCAGATTAGTGAGTAATAACAGTGAAATGAAGAGACTATATCTAAGTTCGTTCCGTGAAGAATGGTTGCAGGAAGAAAATTATGAAGAGTGGCTACAAAACGTCGATACTGATGAGTGAATGTGTAAGTGCAGAATATGCAATATGTTATTTACTGTTAAGTACGACGGAGTGAAAGCTGTGAATAAACATTTACAATCAGAAAGACACAAAGCGAATATTACCACACAAAAGAAGAATCAGTCGCTTCTTAAATTCTTGCTGAAACAATTTTCTGCAGAAGACGACAAAGTCGATGCAACGGAATTAACTTTGACTAATCATGGTGTGAAACACCACCATTCTTACAATTCTCAATATTGTGGTAATGAGCTATATCCTTATGTTTTTAGAGATTGCTCAGTGGCAACGAAAGTAAGATGCGGCCGACCAAAAAGCGAGGCATTAGTAAAAAATGTGCTTCTGCCTTATGCTAAAGAGAAGCTACTAAGCGAATTAAAGCAAAAGGTCCCGTTTTCATTAGGCATTTTTTTCCCTTTTAGAATTCACGTGTAATCCTGGTTGGGGGGGGGGGGGGGGGTAAGTCTGGTGTCCGGGCCTGCCTCGTGTTCAATCTGGCAACCCTACCTTGAGGAACTTTGTGTTTCTATCATTTATATTGGCTTATAGCACCACCTAAAGAACTATAAAACGCTAATCAGAGGACATTGAAAAATTTAATTGTTTAGTGTAAACTTTCACACTTTTCCTTTTGCGTCTTGACACAGTTGATGCAAGACTGTAGGGCCAATGACATTGCACATGTCACTTACACTCCCAATTCTTTCAAAACAGACAGCGATGATAGCAGAAAAAGAAAGAGTGGACCTTCTGTCTGTCAAGCGGTATTCGCTGTTTTCGCTGTTTTCATTGTCGACTCACAAGGAGGTCGGAGGAGCTTCGTGACTCACCACTAGTCATACAAGAAAGGTTGATAAAAAGTACGAGGGCTGGCGTTTAAACTGATTTAAGGTGGCAAATGACCTCCATCTGTTAAGCATGTGGTACATGCAACCAGAAAGATGACGACGAGAATTCTTTTAGCTTATTACGCATAATCTATAAACTCAAACATCATCGAATTTTACAGGATACCATGCTGCAGTGACTCTTTTCTTTCTTCTATGATTATAATAATGCTTAGTTTCTAGAAAATTATCTTATAGGTAGCAATTAAAAGCTTTTGAAAGTGTCTGGAGTTGCTTGGCAATAGATACATTTTTATTTTATTTTTCCACCTCATACTTGTCTCTAACGTCTATATTTCATCACTGATTATACTTGGCCAATATTTCTTATCGTGCACGTCTTTGCCTCAATATAAATTCCTTCCATTACTTATCCTTGTCCCATTTTGCATTGTTAAAAGGAATTCGTTGACTGCTTGCATTTCATTTCCTTGTCCTGCATAGAATAATCATATACCAGTGCTTAGCATACATTTTACAGTTGAAAGTGTGAAATGAATAAATACTTTCACCTCAAGAGTGCGCGCAACTGATAGTAACAGTGTCATTAACTCTTCACAAATTATCCGTCATTAATCTTCATGAAGTCTAAATTAGTGAAAATTAATCTGACTTGCTTGTACAGATAAGAATATATATATGGGGATATATATGAAAATTTACCTGGGATTCAGGACAAGAATGAGCTATAACTGTCCATAGGTGTATGATCTGTTTTGCAGATTAGAAGTTATTTGAACTGAGTTGAAATAGCGCTAAACTGGCACTGCCTTATAATCATGAACTGACTCAACAAGATGTCCGCAACGTGAAATAACCTTGTAATTGCTCTTAATAAATAATACGCTTAAAATTGAAAATACTGACTCCTCATGGTGCAATAAAAAAAAAAAAAAAAAAAAAAAAACTAAACGCACACAACTTGGTTTATCATCCTGAATCATTAATGAAATCTGACTATCAATAATTGAACTATAAATATGACTTGGGTGATGAATAATTGTACTGCATACAACGAAGTTTTCTTTTCAACTTAAATATGAATTTATATTTTTTAAAGTTTCAAACATTTTTTAATTTAGTAACATTGATTCTTTCTGTAGAACTCATTAAACTTCTCTTCTTAGCTGACAAACTTTAGTTCGTTAGAACAGTGTTCACCACTGCATTCAAGGACAGTGCAAGCAAAATCATTATATTAAGCTTTAACCTTTTAGACAAATACGCTGTGATTTCCAGTTTATGGTGTACAGTAATCAGTGAGCATAAATATTCATTTAGTAAAAAACCGTCTTGATTGCAAATTGTTTTATTCCTTCTTTAATGACGCGTTTCGCCCTTGTACAAGTCGGCGGAGCAGCACACCACACCCGCCTAAGCAATTGTAAGCATGGGCTTATCTTGTATCATCAGAGACCAGCGCTTCTATTAAGGGCTACAAGGAAATCCAAAATTCAAAAACATACAAACACCGCAAAGCAACTTATGGTGTCACACCACGGAGAGCACATTATAATCTGAAGATGCCCTGTTAAAGGGCGAAACGCGTCAATAAATACGGAATAAAACAATTTGCAATCAAGACGGTTTTTTACTAAAGGAATATTATTTTAAGTTCATTAATAAAATTAACCTGATTCCGTTTTTCTTTTTTATATCTAATAGGCCTAATAATGCATTTCTCCAATGAAATGTAATTTCCGCTCTGCTTAGAGTCACTGCTTCATAGTTACATCTTTACTGCACTATCGCTACGACTGAACTATCGTGCAGGTAACACTGTGACTACCACAGCCTAAAGATCATACAGCGGCCAGCAACTTGCAACATAGCATCTCTGATGGAGTGCGCGCGCATTTCAAAGCAATTCGAATTATGCTTGGCCCAGTTTAAAAACTCTCTCTTAGGGAAACAACAGCGTACTACAATGATTGGTACTACTTTCTATTATCGGACTAAAGGGGTGACACTAAAGATAATCTGGTAACTCTCCAAATTTCTATTAGGTTTCTATCTGCTAGTTACGACCACAAAGAGATCTGCTTAATTTCATGACGTTCTCCTTTGCACAAAGAAATGTATCTGATGATGAGTGCCATTAAAGTTTTGTGCTAGTAAAAGTACGAAATGGTAAATTTTTCCAGGGAGTAAATCGGGCCCACTTACGGATAGAAGGACTGTCTGCGAAAGTAACAAATACAACGAATGTGTACCTACTGTGGAATGTGTGCTTTAAGTGTTAAATTAGAAAATTGTTTCATGAACAAGGAGGTCGCCAGTACATTTGTTGAGCAGGTGTGAGACAACAATTTGGTTATCCGTATATGCCAATGATGCTAGTAAGACTTGTAACTGGCAGCCTATTCGGTAAACAGATTGACCCTTCTACGGAATCACTAGAGCAGTTCCGAGGGACAATATGGCTGGCCTTATCAAACGTGACAACGTGAACTCATAGCTGACAGTTTTAAAGGAGGGTTTCGTCGAACTAATAACACAGTTATTACGAGCATTGTAGAGGAAAAATCCGCTTTGTTGCACACTTTCTTTATTATTGGACATACGATCGGTTTCGGACATATTAAATCCAAATTTTATCAAATCAACAATCGCTGTAAATGTGACAGCCCCGCGACTGTTGATTAGATAATAATAATAATTTCGTGTGGCTCATTGGCCTGGTGCAAGTCTTCCCAGTTATCCAACCGGGGAAAGGGGACCTACAGCTGAACGTGGAATCCGAACCACGGGTCGTTTCTGGTGACTCCTCACATCATTGAGAGGTGAAGGATGGGTTAAAGTGCAGACTGAAAAAATCCGAGGTCCGACCGCGTTTTGAACGCGCGACCCTTCGGTTTCCAGTCGAGCGCTTTACCCCAAGAGCACAAGATTCGACGTTGATTACATATAACCTGAAGATGGGATTTAAAATGTCCGAAACGGGTAGTATATACAATAATAAAGAAAATGTGCAAGTGAGCGGATTTTTCGTCTACAATGCTCAGTATACTCCGTTGCGGATGTTCAGAGAACCGACTCCTATTGAGTTACTATGACCGAGCAGATTGTTAGAATTTACTGAGATTCTTAATCTATGCCTGAAAGAGGAGAATTTTTTCCGAAAGGAGACTGGCAATACAACTATCCCCAGACCGAGGAGGGGGGGGGGGGGTGCACGGAAAAACGGAGTATCTACTCCGGGCTTCAGTCACAGATAGCCGCCCAATGTTTTTGAAGGGAGGAAGGCTGGGAAGCGGCAGCCATGGTCCCGACTGCCCCGGCTGCGAAGTGTCTTACATCCGTTACTAAATTAGTAAGTGTGAACATTTCATTCAAATGTTTATATGTAGGTGACTCCATCTGGAGTCTGGTGCAGAGCGACCACATTAAAATTATTAAAATTGGAAGAACTAGCTTTGGCCGCATTGAAATCTTTATTTTTTATATATAATACAGATCGATTTCGGTCAGTGTCTGACCATCCTGAGTGCTAGAATCCAAGCCCTGTGAGCCCACAAAAACTTGCACTTGGATTCTAGCACTGAGGATGGTCAGACACTGACCGAAATCGATCTGTATTATATATAAAAAATAAAGATTTCAATGCGGCCAAAGCTGATTATTCCGATTTTAACATTCTGTTTATATTATTACGTCTGTTGTTGTTGTGGTCTTCAGTCCGGAGACTGGTTTGATGCAGCTCTCCACAATACCCTATCCTGAGCAAGCCTCTTCATCTCCTCATAAGAACGGCAACCTACATCTGTCTGAATCTGCTTACTGTATCCATCTCTTGGTCTTCCTCTGCGATTTTTACCCCACACACTTCCCTCTAATGCTAAATTCACAATTCCTTGATGTCTAAGAATGTGTCCCACCAATCTATCCCTTCTTTTAGTCAAGGTATGCCAGAAATTTCTTTTCTCCCCAATTCTGTTCAGTACCTCCTCATTAGTTACGCGATCCACCCATCTAATCTTCAGCATTCTTCTGTAGCACCATATTTCAAAAGCCTCAATCCTCGTCCTGTCCGCACTGTTTATCGTCCATGTCTCACTCCCATACAAGGCAACACTCCATACAAATGCCCTCAGAAAGGACTTCCTTAGGCTTAAATCAATATTCGATGTTAACAAATTTCCCTTTTTCAAAAACGCTTTTCTACCCATTGCCATTCTGCATTTTATATCCTCTGTACTGCGACCATCATTTGTTATTTTACTGCCCAAGTAACAAAACTCATCTACCTCCTTTATTGCTTCGTTTCCCAATCTAATTCCTTTAGCATCACCTGATTTTCTTACACTGCACTCCATTACCCTAGTTTTGCTCTTGTTAATGTTCATCTTATATGCACCTTTCAGCACACTGTCCATTCCGTTCAATTGCTCTTCCAGGTCCTTTGCTGTATCTGACAGAATTACTATGTCGTCGGCAAAACGCAATGTTTTTAATTCTTCCCCCTGAACTTTTATTCCTTCACCAAATTTCTCCTTGCTTTCCTTTATAGCTTGTTCAATGTACAAATTGAATAACATTGGAGAAAGGCTACAACCCTGTCTCACTCCCTTCCCAACCACTGCATCCCTTTCATGCCCTTCAACTCTGACAACCGCTCTCTGGTTTTTGTACAAGTTGTAAATAACCTTACGCTCCCTATATTTTACTCCTGCTTGCTTCAGAACTTTAAAGAGTTTATTCCAATCAACATTGTCAAAAGCCTTCTCCAAATCTACAAAAGCTAGAAATGTAGGTTTGCCTTTTCTTAATCTATCTTCTAGGATAAGCCGTAAAGTAAGTATTGCCTCCCGAGTTCCTACATTTCTCCTGAACCCAAACTGATCTTCCCCGAGGTCGGCTTCTACCAGCTTTTCCATCCGTCTGTATATAATTCGTGTTAATATTTTGCAACCATGACTTATTAAACTGATGGTTCTGTAGTTTTCACACTTGTCTGCGCCTGCTTTCTTTGGAATGGGGATTATAACATTTTTCTTGAAGTCTGAGAGTACTTCACCTGTTTCATATATCTTACACACCAGGTGAAACAGGTTTGTCATGGCTGGTTCTCCCAGAGACTTCAGTAGCTCTGAGGGAATATCATCTACTCCAGGGGCCTTGTTTCGACTTAGGTCTTTCAGGGCTCTGTCAAATTCTTCTCTCAATACAGTATCTCCTATTTCATCTTCATCTACATCCTCCTCCCTTCCTACAATATTGTCTCTGAGTTCATTTCCTTTGTAGAGCCCCTCTATATACTCTTTCCACCTATCAGCTTTCCCTTCTTTGCTGAGAACTGGTTTCCCATCTGAGTTCTTGTTATTAGTAGTGTTGCTTTTCTTCTCCCCAAATGTTTCTTTTATTTTCCTGTAAGCAGTATCTATTTTTCCCCTATTTATACATTCTTCTACATCCTTGCATTTGCCTTCTAGCCACTCCTGCTTAGCCATTTTGCACTTCCTGTCAATCTCATTTCTTAGTCGTCTGTACTCCATTTTGCCTGTTTCATTTACTGCATTTTTATATTTTCTCCTTTCATCGATTAAATTTAGTATCTCCTGTGATATCCAAGGATTTTTTGTAGGTCTTGCCTTCCTACCTACTTTGTCCTCTGCTACTTTCACTATTTCATCTCTCAATTTTACCCATTCCTCCTCTACTGTTTTATTTTCCCTTATTTATGATAAGTGTAAGGTGTAATCTATGTAACATTGCGCCAAGTAGAATCGGAGAGACGTGGCACACAGTAATTATTGGAGTGTACAGAACATGAGATAAGGTCGAAATTGCCGTGGCGGAGTGGCCGAGCGATTGAGGCTGTTCCCCGTCGCGGGTTCGAATCCTCCCTTGGGTATGGATGTTTATGCTATCTTAAGTATAAGTTAGATTATAAGTAGTTTGTAAGTTTAGGTATTGATGACCCCGCAGTTAAGTCCCATAAGCTTAACAAACATTTGAAATAAATTTTGAAGGTCGAAATTTTGCATGTGCATGATTTTTTCAGCCTCCCTACATCGTCATCACCATTAGAGACTGATTTTGCCGCTGTGCGTTCAGTGTTGAGTACACAGCCTTTACAGAATTTTTCCATAATCCCTTATTAATGCTAGCATTGGTGCCTCGTCTGATATTAAGCCTGTTACTTCAGAATCGTTCTTGACTAAATCCAAGTACTTTCTTCTTGGTCTACCTCGACTCCTCTTATTCTCTATACCTAGCCCATGAGTCTCTTAGGTAACCTTGCTTCTCTCATGGGAGTAACATGACTCCACCATCTCAGCCTGTTGGCTGTAACTGCTTGATCTATGGTATTCGTCCCCATTTATTTATTGATTTATTTTTGATTCCTCATTATGGACATCCTCCTGCCATTGCTGCCATCTGTTGGTACCTACAGTCATTCTTGCTACTATCATATATGTAACCTCAACCTTATTAATACGATAACCTCTATCCACCCAGCTTTCACTCCCGTACAACAAATTTGGTCTAAAGATAGAGCGGTGCGTTGGTAACTTAGTCTTGGTACTAACTTTGTAGCTGAGCATTAGCTTTGCTGCTCCTTAATTCCAGTTCTTTCACTATGTGGCCATCCTGTGACGAAATGTATCTTAAGTTCTTGAAACTGTCCACCTGTTCTAACTTTGTTCCTCTGCTCTGGAAATCTCTTTCCCAGAGACATTACTTCCGTTTTGGACATTCTGATCTTCATACGATAATCCTTAAAGCTCTGATCTAGCTCTGAAAATTAGATTGCAACCTTTCAGTCGAATCTACACCTACAACTAAGTCGTCCGCATATGCGAATTTTTTTTTTTTTTTTTTTTTTTTTGACCTGTTTTAATCTGAAGCCTGCCAATCTACTGTTTTCATCATAATATGAATCAAAACAGCGTGAACAAACAGTGGTTACAGGTTACAGCCTCGTCTTACCCCTCCCTGAAACTACCGTAAACCATGAACTCAATTTGCCATTAACTCTAACTGCTGCTTGACAGTCTATGTAAAGACCTTCAATTGCCTACAAAATTTGCCTCCTATTCCATAAGCTTGTATAACTAATAATAGCTTCCTTCTAGGACCACGGCCATAAGCCTTTTCTAGATCTATAAAACATGGATAAAATTCCTTGTTTCACTCATAGCAATTCTCCATTATCTACCGTAAGCTAAACATCTGCTCCTGACACCACTAAGAGGCCTAAACCGTTACTGATTTACATCGAACTTTTCAACTAATACTCGCGCTCTCCTTTCAACAATACCTGAGAATATTTTGCCCACAAAACTAATTAAAGAGATACGTATATAAATGTTTCAGTCTTTTCTGTTTCCATGCTTGAAAATTTGTGACATTACTGCTCCGTCACGTCAGACGGAGCATATACCGACTGCCCACACTGTGTAACCATTTTAGACCTGACATTCCGCTGTATTTCACCAGTTCAGGCTTGATTTCAACTACTGCAGCCGCCTCATTACACTACAGTCTATTTATTGACCATTCTCTCAACATCCCGAAATGTGATCCTCTTTCCATCATCATTTCTATCCCACTGTACCTCAAAATCTGACACATCACTGAACGTTTCACCTGTCTTCAAAATATTCCCTCCATCTAACCTAGGCATCTGCAGGATTCAGTAGTAGCTTTGCTGACCTGTCCAAAACATTTTGCAATTACTTCTTCCCTCCCTTTCGAAGACTGATAATTATGCTCCTGAACGATTTTCCCGCGGCTTGATCGAAAGTTTCCAACCTATTTCCAAAGTCTTAGCGTAATTTCTACTTGGATTCTGCAATTATCTGTTTGATTTTGTTTCTTTCTTCAACGCAACTTTCACTTTCTGACTGAGTTCTAATATTGAGCTACGTCTGAAATGCCTTCTTTTTCCTTTTACAGGCTACCATCCTAACAAGCTGTCTGCTTCTTCCTGCCTTTTCACACTACTTTTCCAACATATTCTCTATTCACGTCTGGTAATGTGTCCCTCTACTTTGTCCATACCTCTTCCAATGACTGTAAATTATATTCAAATAACTGGAACATTTCTGAGATCATTGTTATCTATTTGTGGCTGGTTGTTTTCTCCTGAAGCTTCTCCACTCTTATGCTACTACATATGGACCTGACTTTCTGAACTTTTGGATTCATAAAACCAATTTCTCTGAAGATTAAATAATGATCAGTGTCATCAAAGAACCATATGAAAACACATTTGTCATTGATTACCTTTCTGAATTCATGATCTGTTGTTATATCGTCAATGACAGACCAGGTTCCGCTGCCTTCACTAGTATATAATTTAATGTTTTTATCCTTAAAAAAGGAGTTTGTTATAACCAAGCCCATACTAGCACAGAAATTCAAGAGCTGTTTTCCATTTCTGTTGGCGTACATATCTTCTCCAATCTTACCCATGACCTTTTCATACCATTCTGTTCGATTTCCTATCCTGGCATAGAAGACACTCATGAGCAAAACACTGTCCTTGCCCTTTATTCTAACATCACTGTGTTCGTCATAAAATCCGGATACCTTAGCTTGACCTATCTCTTCGTAGGGCGAATATTCTAATACACTCCTAATTTTCTTGCTGGAGAATGCCAAATCTATCCAGATCAGTCGTTCGTTTAAACACCTTATTGCAATTACGATGGGTTCATTGCTTTCTTGACGTACAACCCTACATCCAACTGTGCACTTCCGGCTTTAGCTTCTGACAGGTAGACCTTGTATGCTCCCACTTCTTCTCCCTCCTACCAATACTGTGTCTTGTAGTCTTCTATAAGGTTATGCATCTGCGTCAAGTTGCAACGTTGCACACGTGAAGTACATTTGGAAGGAATATCCTTAATACTGCACGTTGGCAGACACGTTACATCTTCAAACGTTCCGCCGCACAGACCCGAGTTCATTTATCCTCCCCATGACCCAAGGAGAAGGTGAAGGTGAAGGTGATCTTCTCTCGCGTATGCTCTGAAGACACACACGTGCTGTTCTTAATTTATTGGTCTCTGAAGATATTATCATAACGTTTTCAAGTGTGCACAGTTATGTGGGATAGAGAGGAAGGTACCTGCAGCGACTTCTATTCAAAGCCTAGCGACCTTAAGTTTCCGAGTACAGTAAAAGTTTCGCGTTCAGGCTCTAGGGCCTGACCGACCACCGTGTCACCATCTGCAAACGGCGCCACTGGATACAGTATGGTGGGCATGTGCTCAGCACACCGCTCTCCCGGTCGTTGACGGGTTCCTTAACTTGAAACCGACTTACTCCGTCAGGTAGCTCCTCAATTACCGTAACGAAGCTGAGTGACCAATTTTCCAGTCCTCTCGCCACTCATAATTCATTAGGAGTGGCGGGAATCGAAGCCAAGTCCTCCACATGGCAGTCCGCCGCATACTGAGTGAAGGGTAATCCAAAAGTGCATCTGAACAGACAGTACTTCACGGAGTAATGTTAAGTAGAGAGGTAAAAAATGCCTCACATGCTTGAACTGACATGGCGCTATATTGACACAAAAAAGGCTTCAAATGGTCAACAGAGGTCGCTATAAATGATGCAAAAGCAGTAATAAGTCTAACAATTGATATTTACCAAAGGCGATATTCTTATTATTTGATTAACGTCGTCCATCATTCAACGAAACCTGTAGTCGACAGACAATGTTGTGAACAACAGATTGAAAGTTCTCTTAATGAAATGAATTGAATTGATGTATTAGACCAACATGATTATGTTAGATTAAACCAGAAGACTGTAATATCTGTTCAAATGTTTGTAGAGCTTATGGGACTTAACTACGGGGTCATCAGTCCCTAAACTTACAAACTACTTATGAAGTACCTTATACTAAGGACGGCACAAATATCCATGCCCTAGGGGGGATTCGAACCCCCGACCGTAGTGGCCGTGCAGACCGTGACTGAAGCGCCTCGGTCTCCTCGGCTACCGCGGCCCGCTGTAATATCTGTTAATATTTCTTCCACTAGATATATCTTTCGGTGGAATAGCCGTCGTCAGGTGTATTCTGCAAATACATTTTTTTTCTTTAATATTATGTAGTCCAGTATTGCACAGATATGCACATACGACATTCAGGAGGCCTGCTACTCTGCTTTATTAGATTTTTTGTGCCATATTGTAGTATCTCATAATTTTTTTTTTTTTTCAGAAACGAATTTCCGACTGTTATTAGCTAGCACCTAAAATTACTGTATGTTTACAACGTTTTGTCTCAAAGAGAATATACAAAAGTTAATAGAGATAGAATAATTTTTATTTTCTATTTTAGTGTGTATGCTATGTTGTAGGGAGTTGGCGTTAATGATTTGTTTTATAAATTATATGGCGATTTATAGACGATAAATTTATGTTTGGGTATTTCTTTCAAAGTCTTTGCTTTAATTTAGAATTTAACCATAATATTTGGTCAGTGATGAGCTTTCTTATTCGTTTTTTAACGTTGAATTACGAATAAAATTTTTATAAAATTGTTATGTTTAAAATTCGTCTGATAAATTATTTGTGTCGCTAGTAGCATAAATACGAACTTTAATTTGTGTAAGCGATCCCTTAAACATAAGAATATTATAAATAATTTTATTCGTACTTTTACGCTGTAAAACGGATAAGAAAGCTCGCCACTGATCAAAGATTCTAAATTCAGCTGACGACTAAGAAAGAGTAACCCTGTCTACCATACATTTATCGTCTGTATATTCTCACATAATTTCTAAAACAAATATTTAACGCCCCAATTTCCTACATTAAAAATTATGCCATCTCTATTAACTTTTATATATTCTCTTTGAGACAAAAACTTTGTAAACATACACTATTCTGAGGTACTAGCAAATAATTGACGGAAATTCGTGACTAAAAAAACAATTGTGGTACTACAATATAGCACCTAAAAAGAGTGAGTCTGATCAAAATAACACGCCTTCTATATACCGAATGTACTACACCATGCATAATTAAAATTTTGTAAATTATGTCAGTGTAATACTAGGTTACCTAGTCTTAAAGAAAAATATGTTTTTTTTTTTTTTTTTCAATATAAGACACCTGCCATCAGCTCTTCTGCCGAAGGATATGTCTTGTGAAAGAAAGTTTTGGAAATGATGAATGCGTTTGTGTAGTTAACCGGTACTAACCTGTCAGTGTAAAATCTAGACTCAGGCATTAATAAATGTTTTTACGTTAGGTGTGTGTGCATCTAATTGTAACAATGTCCATAGTATCATACCATCATTTTAACAAAGCTATCGTCATCACTTTTTACAAACTCTGTATTACTGGAAAACGATGTTGATTTGCTTGTACAGTCAAAGTAATATTCAAGTTCATACATTGTTGCAAAACAAATAGGCTAACATTACTTCGAGGAGTAGAGCGGGCTGTTTGAAGTCCGGCCCATAAAGAGTCGCGATTCTATTCAGCTAATTACCAGACAAGCAGATACTAGGCAAAGGTGAAGGGGCTTACCAGTTCCGGCATACGCCTTACAACCAAGGAAGGCCTCCCGAAAAACTTGTCGGCACCGGTGGATTGGGACTAGAGATGATCGATAATCATCGATGTTATATAAACATCGAAATTAAGTTCTCTGTAACATCGAAACATCGATGTTAAGAAAGCGATATCGAGCCACCGATACTTCCGTATTGGCATCGTACCCCAAACTGATTTTCTTGTACGTACTCTTGCCCACTATGCGATCGATAGATCGATATCTGGCTGTGAGGAGAGCAACGTTGACTACGATGCCAGGCATTTGTTGTTCCCAACAATGGGTTTTACTGTAATAACTGCTTCTTACTACGAGTTATTGGACTTAACATTAGTTCACCACACATTATCGAGATGAGTAAGTGGTGTTGGCAACTTAAGTAAAATTTAACAAAGTTAATTCATTCTTTTCCACTAATCAAATATTTCATCAAGGATTTGTTTACTATGTTATTTCTGCTTTTCTTTTCTAGGTTGTGTTGCGAAAAAGGTGCTAAAATTGCATTTCATATTTAAAAAATTGTTTTATCATGCCATAGGCCAATGAGGACGTCACGTGATTACTGGAATTCAGACTGTTGCCAACATTATCACGCGAAGCCGTCGAGATAGTTAGTAAAATTTAACCTGGCCTGGCAGGTTTGTTGTTTTTGCGAGAATGTTATACTTTTGCCACGTTACAGCGGGCTATTGAGTTATTTGGAGTTGAATGAAGGCAACAATCAATTTTTGTTTTGTTATAAAGTTTTCATTACTACTTACAATAAACCTGACCCATTTACGTGCACAAATCCACCTACCGTGCTCTAATTTCTTATTTTACGAATCATTTGAAACCCTGATCATTTGCATTTTTTGTTAAGAACGTCGCTGTCAGTGGTCTCAACTTTTAAGGAGGATCATTTATTTCCACACCCAGGAAATTCTATACAGCTTCTTGTAAACAAACCCGTTCTGTTCATTAGAAGAACTTTTATAAATGCCCAATATCAAACTAAATATGTAAAATAAAATATATAAAACTGTTGGGTTAAGTGAACTGACGAAGTCTATTGCATGTAATAATGAGGAAATAAAATGGTAATGATGAATGACGAACAATTTTATCTCTACCCTGGACATTTACCCTGACCAAGAGCACGAGTGTAATCCCGAAACCAAAAACTCGTGAACTCGCAGAAATTGACTGTATCCGAATATAGGTGTGAGATTTATTTCTTGCCAGCAAGAATATTTTGAGTGAAGTTCTAAAAGCACCATACTGAAAACGCCCTGTGTTTATAGAGCCATTTAAATAAAACATGTGGTCTTCATTGCTCTAAACAACTGCGTCGCTGTGTAGCTAAAATTCAAATTACAGACTCCATAAGGTGCAGTAGGAATGAAACTAATTATAAAGAAAAAAATTACAACTTGGTGACTTGGGTGATAAATACCTGAATTAAAAATTGGGTTAAATTGTACGACACTTCTCGCCGGGCTCCAGTGGTTATGTTGGTACATAGTTAATGGCGGCAACTCAGATGACCAATAAATGTTTTGTCTTGACAGCTTCAATTAAAACGAATTTTTTTTCTGAACGGAAAAAGGGTACATACAAGGACCTGACAACCATAGAGCAGGTACAGTATTAATTTTGCTGCAAGTGAAACGACCAGCAATAACACTTATTCTGTAGCTCGTGAAAAATATTAACGCAGTTCTACACTTCATTGTACATCTGTTGCCAACACTAGCACTGGAGCCCGGCGAGAAGTGTCGTAAAGTTTACCACAATTTGCAAACGTTTTTGTTTCCTTTTAAATCAAAGCCAGGTCTGTATATTAATAAAGCGTCAAACATAGTAGGCCTAGTCATCTCACACCACAGTGTCATTATTTTAGTAGAAATCGCATACAAAATTACTTCAGTACTTGATAAACAATTCAAACAAAATAAAAACATTTTTCTTTTTTGTTCTTTTCCGAAACACATTGAAAAAATCGAAATGCAAATCGCCTCATTTGAATGTCTGTGTCTACCAAGTTAGAACAAAACTACGCGACATAGCTGACGATGAAGTGCAAAAATGTTACCTTGTTCAGCCTCTTCCAGAAATAACCATATAATTCAAAGCTCACTAACAATCAAATAATTTATTTTCTTGCCTCTTCCTTACATCAAATATTCCATTCCTCCATTGTAATGCATCCTTCGTACTCCTTAAAGTCACTGCTATACCGCTACATGAAAACTGCACTGTGGTTAAAACTAGACTGCTCCGAAGCCAACACACAACTGCTCAGCTGTTTCTGCCTCAGGGTATCGATCATACAGCGGCCAGCAATATAGCATCTCTGATCGAGTAAGCGCGCATGTCAAAACAATTCAAACAATTCCTCCAAGGAGGTTAGAATACAGAAAGGTGGCCGAGAACAGGCATTGGTTGAACCCAGAGGGACCATTCCTTTGTGCCTAAAACAACGATTTCTCGGTTAAAACCCGTGTGAATATTGCCTTTTTTTACGTAAAGCAACTAAATTGACAATCATATTGGAGTATTTACTTAGGTATGACGTACGTTATATGACTAGATCTCATATACACACACACTATACACACTATGTTTCGGCACAAACAAATGGCGAAGTGCCCAGTTTGCTGGCTTCACCACCTTGAATTCATCCACTTTCACAGATATTCTATCTTGAAGATGTTTTCAATTTAACGTCTAACAGATAACTTTTAACATATTAGTAGATTTGGTGCAACATTGAATTCGGGTGTTGTCTTTCAGCACGCCTAATGTGGCCACCTAACCACACAACTAATAACATGGCCTAAGGTCTGGGAAAGTGTAGGGGCTAGCATGTCCGATTTAGTGACTAAGCGACGTAATTCTGACCAAACGATGTGCGCACACGTTTACATGTGTGGGGTGGAGCGCAATCCTGTATAAAAGTCGCACTTTACGGTATTTGTTTAACGGCCAGTCGAGGAATGCGCGATTCTGTAACATACGGCCGACTCGCATCAGTCAGTGACATGATTCCCACTCAGCGTCACTGAATTCTTGCTGTCCGTCGTCTTGTGCTGGCCTGCTTCTGCTCTCATTGTTTATTTCAATGTAACTTCACACTATTTCAAGCACATATGTCAGCCTGTATCTCTCTACCTACAGGACTCCGTAACTAACTGTATTTTGAAATATTAACGTATTTTGGTACATCCAGCACGCCTAAAAATTTCAAACTTGTTTTACTCGAAAATTGATGTGAGTTAAGTTTGCCGGTTTACACGTGTATTAGTCCCAGTAATGGCGTACACACACTGTAGGTATGAATAAAAATCTTTGAGGGGAAGTTGGTACGGTCCTCTTATTAGCAACAATTATCGTCACTGCGAACCATTCGCAAGTGTACAGGAAATGGGTGAAGTGACCGTGGGACACAAAGTAACCTCCGTCACACGCCACAGTGTAACTTGCGAATTACTCTTATATAGATACACTACACGTACCAAATGTGTGCTTCTACATCTAAAGTGCCTGACAAACGGTTCATCGAAACCTTTCCATAGTATTTATCTACCATTAATTCTCGAATAGTGTGCAGGAAGAAACAACACCTAAACCTCGACGTTCGAGCTCTGATTTCCCTTATTTTGTTGTGACGATCATTTCTCCCTCTGCAGTTGGGAGTCGATGCAATTTCATGTTCTACGATACGCTAGACGAAAATCTCTTCCAGGAAGTATTCGCGGATTTTTCGCTTTTCACGAGCGGTTGCATTATCATTTTTTTACTCTGTGATCTAAGTTTACGGAAAGAGAGACGCAGGAAGTAGGAATGGAAGCAAAAGTGGGCAGGAATCGAAACCCGAGGCTTAGCCACGATGTCTAGCCTCTCGTCTTTGAACAAGTCACTCATGTGGTTCATGACATTCCTTTTATTCTGATTTTTTTTTAATTTTTACTTAAAAATTTAATCAAGCAGATAATAAAAAAAATTAACGAACGTGAACCTTCTATGTTTTCCTTTACAGTTACATTGCCTTTTCTTTCTCCTCTTGAGTGGAATTGTCTTACTAAACGGAAGTGAACACATAAAAACAAGAAGACTTTGTTAATATCTCATTCAACTCATTAGCGATTAAGGTCAAGCAAGATTCATCATATTTCGAAAAAGCGCACGGTAATGTGTCATGTTGTGCCGTGTGCAACAGTCCGTGATCAAATACTGGAAGATGTTACAAATAACCGGGTCATAGCCGTCCAACACTACGTAATGAACATAATGACCTCAAGTCTCATAATGATATTGTTCTTGTTTGTGGGAAAGTTGGTGGAATCTGGGGCGCAAGAGAATCTTGCTCCAAATGGCAGCTTCCGTCATCGTAGAGGAAAGGCCAGTTGTCTACGAAGCCAGTTCGAGCGTCCATGGCCGCAGATCAACCGATGATATCATGTATCTACTCACGACATCGACTAAAGCGTTCCGTCGCGTTGAGGCCAACACGAAAGAATCGAACGCTGATGGTAGAAAGTTACTTCAAATGTTTGTGATCCTATGGGACATTCCCTAGTACTACAAACTACTTAAACTAAGTTAAACCAGCTTAAGGACAACACACACATCCATGCCCGAGGGAGGATTCGAACCTCCGACGCGGGAGGCCGCGCAATCCGTGACATGGCGCTCAAGACCGCTCAGCTACTCCCGCGCGGCCGGTAGAAAGTTATGAACGACTTGGCAGCACGAGGTTATTCGTGCACGCCTCCATTACCGACCGAAACTTCCATATACTATGCACTGTCTGCTACCCATGGATGCGGAACTAAATGACATTTACATTGCTTACATCGTTAAAAATGGACATTTGATATCGGAATCTCTTTCGATGGTTTTTGCCTTTTTCACTCGCTGGATGCAACTGGTGGGCAACCATGTGACTCGCCGCATGTTCCTAAAGCCGTCGGCACACGGAGCGTGTGTCTGAACGTGCGTGGTCAACGTGTCGAGTCCACCATGCGGCTGAACGCTCGGAGACGGCGCAACTTGAGCATGCGAGACGTGTGCCTCAACGAGCTGCACGCGACCGCAGCGCGCTCCAGCGACAGGCGTCGGCGGCATCAGGTTCTGCAGTTACACTGTTTACGAAATCAAAAGACTGGAATTCCTGCTTTACCTCTATTAAATCGTTTATTTCCGCGCTTGTGCATATGTTCGTTATTTTCTGTGATATAGGCCGACATAAGTAAGAACAAAATATCTATTAACATAAGCCTCTTATAAAAGTTGCATGTTATGTCAATAAGTGCAGCGAATTTCATGACAAACTGTGCTATACAAAATTAGAAAAGGCATTCACACGAGGCAAACATTATTGCAACAGTCACGCCATTTGTAAAACTTAAAGGTCATTCTTTAAAAAATCTAATGTTTGTAAATCTGTCGGACCAAACTGCGTGGTCATCAGTCCGTAGCTTACAAACTACTTAAACCTAGGAAAACTAACCTAATGATAAACACACACAGGGAGGACTCGAACATCCACGGCGAGCAACCGCGCGCTCCGCAGCGAGTCGCTTTAGACCGGTCGGCTACTCCACCGCGGCGGTTATTATTCCACGGTCAATGTTACTAATCAGTAGAAGAACGTTAAGAAGGTGTAAAATACAATACTTGAATCACTAAACTTCGTATTTTATTCTAAGTAAGGTACAAACTGTCCTGTTCATGAAACGAATCCAACAAAATCACTCCTCTGAGGATGCGCACTTATGTTTTTTCTTGAAATGGCAGATTACTGTAATACAGAATTTTATAACGACAAAAAGTTCAAATGTTTGTATAGCTTATGGGACTTAACTACTGGGTCATCAGTCCCTAAACTTACAAACTACTTATGAACTAGCTCATACTAAGGACGGCACAAATATCCATGCCCGACGGGGGATTCGAACCCGCGACCATAGTGGCCGTGCAGACCGTGACTGGAGCGCCTCAGTCCCCTCGGCCACCGCGGCCGGCTTATAACGACATATTAGACGTTTACAGTCATTTATTCCAACAGGTAGTACCTCTAATGATCAGTTTTCTAGAGATTCTCAGTTGACTCAGTTACTTTTACTTGCTTTCAAATGTCATCATTCATAAGACCTCGGTTATACACATAAAATCCATTAAATACGACGGCCAATATGGCGTCTTCATCTCTCCACGAAAAAGAGCTGCCCCCCCCCCTTCCCGGATAGCCACGTGGTGTGACGTCGGTGGCATTCTCCCACCTTATTGGTGATCGTTGAGACGCACGTTGAGAATATCTTGCATGTTTGATACCACCCGACACGTTGGGAAAGCCTCGCCAACGTGCGGTTCGCACGTTGTGACGTCAGCAACTCGCCACGTTGGCCACACTCTACATCTACATCTACATACATACTCCGCAATTCACCGTAAGGTGCGTGGCGGAGGGTACACCGTACCACTACTAGGCATTTCCTTTCCTATTCCACTCCCAAATTGAACGAGGAAAAAAAGAATGCCTATATGCCTCCGTACGAGCCCTAATTTCTCTTATCTTGTCTTTGTGATCTATACGCGAAATGTAAGTAGGCGGCAGCAAGATAGTACTACACTCCGCTTCAAATTCCGGCCCTCTAAATTTACTTAACAGAAATTAACGAAAAGAACGTCGTCTTTCTTCCAGCGATCCCCAATTGAGTTGCCGGAGCATTTCCGAGACACTCGCGCATTGGTCGAACCTACCGGTAACAAATCTAGCTGCTCGCCTCTGAACCGCCTCTATGTCTTCCTTCAAACCGATCTGCTGCGGGTCACGCTCGTTCAGATATACGCTCCGTGTGCCGACGGCTTAAGGTTATCGCTCTTCTGCAGAGCGGGTACATTCGACCGCGTCGCATGGAAACAGCAAACGGTCTCGCTCATCGCGGCTGCTTGCTACTTTCCTAGCGTAAGTGCTCTGTGTAAAAGCTGCCATTCACACTTTTTGCGAAGAGCAGGAGGAGTCAGACAGAGAGAGGAGGGGGGGGGTGGGGGTGCACACGCGCTGCTCGCCGGCGCGGCGGTGTGTGGCTGGGAGCACTTGCGACCGCGGCGACCGCCCACAGTGTTGTGTTAGAGCCGCGGCCGGCAAGAAAATGTAAACGCGGCCCATTTCCCCGGGCTGGCCCACATACTTTTTTTACCGCTGGTTGATAGAGACTCCGGTGACAAGAGCACAGCCGCGTAAAAAAGCTCCAGTCCACCTATGCCGGGGGCCTGTCTCATGGCGCGACGCTCTGAGGGCGGTAAGACACACGCTCCGACTCCTCTCCGGGTGCGCGCCCTCTTATAAGGTCATTATCTTCTGCCTAGCACCACGGCCACAAATGAAAGCATCTCTGAATTTCTGTTTTGTGGTAAATAAAGGTACTTTCTCTTATCAGGATCCAGGCAGTTTCTTAATTCGAATGGTGTAAGACACCGAGATTAACAAGTAAGAAATTCAACCTTTAACACTCGGAGCAGCACGAAACCGTGGTTAGAATAACAAGTAGTCTGAGTCATTTCCGAGCAAAACGCTGCATTAGATATTTGAATAGGGAGAAACAAATTGCTATTGCCGAATCAAACTTTCACTCTGCAGCGGAGTGCGAGCTGATATAAAAATTCCTGGTAGATTGAAATTATGTGCCCGAAGCGGTACTCGAACCTCGGACCTTTGCCTTTCGCGGGCAAGCGCTCTACCGACTTAGCTATCTCGACACGATTCACGATGCCGCCTCACAACTATACTTCCGCCAGTACCTCGCCTCCTACTTTCCAAACTTCACAGAAGCTCTCCTGCAAACACGCAAGACTAGCACTCCTGGAAGAAAGGATATGGTGGAGACTTGGCTTAGTCACAGCCTAAGGGATGTTTCCAGAATGAAACTTTTACTCTGCAGTGGAGTGTGCGCTGATATGAAACTTCCTGTCAGATTAAAATTGTGTGCTGGAACCGGGACTCGAACCTGGGACTTTTGCCTTTCGCGAACAAGCGCTCTACCGACTGAGCTGTCCCGACACGACTCACGATGCCGCCTCACAACTTTACTTCCGCCAGTACCTCGCCTCCTACTTTCCAAACTTCACTGAAGCTTTCCTGCGAACCATGCGCTTGCCCGCGAAAGGCAAAGGTCCCAGGTTCGAGTCCCGTTTCCGGCACACAATTTTAATCTTCCAGGAAGTTTCAAATTGCTATTGTCACGGAAGTAGTGAACAGAATTTCCCTGAATGAAACTTTCACTCTGCAACGGAGTGTGTGCTGATATGAATCTTCCTGGGACCTAAGCGTTTCGCGGGGTTTCATATCATCGCACACTCCGCTGCAGAGTGAAAGTTTCATTCTGGAAACATCCCTTCTGTGTCTCCACCGCGTCCTTCCTTCCGGGAGTGCTATTTCCTGCAATTTTCGCAAGAGAACTTGGCAACTTGGCGGTGTGCTTGTATGCGCATGGGTCTTCGGAGACTTGACCGGAATCGATACACTGAATGCACTGCATGGGACTGCCACTGTAAATAGTCGGTGTGAGAGGAAGTGTCATAGCACGATGGAGCAACGTGTAAACATCAAGTTCTGCTACAAATTGCAGAAGATACAGTCGAGCAGTAAGAAAAACGAATGGAAACTTCTGGTTACTACTTTTTCATGTGTGACCAAGATACATTGCTTTTGAAGACCATCGTCACGGGAGAAGACACCTGGTGCTATCAGTTGAATTCAGAATCAAAACAGCGCTCAAAATCAAATGTTTGTACAGCGTATGGGACTTAACTGCTGGGTCATCAGTCCCTAAACTTACAAACTACCTATGAACTAACTTACGCTAAAGACAACACAAACATCCATGCCCGAGGGAGGATTCGAACCTCCGACGCGAGAGGCCTCACGATCCGCAACGTGACGCTCCAAACCGCTCGGCTACTACCACGCGGCAAACAGTAGCCGTCTGCAATAACATAAGATGAAAACGCTGTTGCCGAGCGGAATAGCTGAGTAGTCTAGTGTGTCATGCTACGGACTGAGCGGCCGTTCGCACTGGAGGTTCGGAAAAAAAAAAGAGACAGTGTAGATCGTCTACTTCGAAAATAATGGCATCATAGACAGAGAATTTGTTCCTGAAGGTCAAACCATTAATTTAGTCAGTCCGTTTTGAACCGATTGTTACAGCGTATCCGGGGGGTTCAGCCAGAGTTGCCCAATACTGGAAAATAGATGCTGCTCCGTCTGCGTCAATTCCTAGAGCAGAAGATGGAAACGCACCTGATCTGGCTCCTTTGGACTTCTTCCTGTTTCCCCGCTTGAAGGCGGCCTTGAAAAGTGAACGTTTCGCGGACGTGAACGCCGCCAAAGATCGTGTAACAGCCGTTCTGCGATCGATTCCGCAGGAGGCCTTTGCTGATAGTTTCCAGAAGCTGTACGAAAGTTTTCAAAAGTGTGTTTGCTACGGGTGGAGACTATTTTCAAGAGCAAAAAAGAACATTTGTTTGTATCTTTTATTTGTTGTCTGACAGCATTCACGTAACTTTCTAGACACATCACATATGTAGCCTGACTCGTGACTACGTTTCCTACGATAATGTAAAAGTTACCAATTTTATTTTTAAATAAATAAACGCCACCAGCATATATCTGCACAAAGGGTTAATCCTTTCCTGCCCAGTGGTTTCAGTCTGAACACGTTTTTACTTTGCCTGCTTTTCCAGCCCAGTGGTTCCTTCTTGAAACCACCATCTAAAATTTATTGCTGGTTACATCTACCATCAGCGCCAGCTACTTGTTGCAGTTGTTGTCGGGTAAAAGTCATTTGTGTAGCGCTGTGCCGAGTACAAGTGCTTTCGTCTCAGACTTCACAGTAAAATTAGGTTTGACATCTATACAGCTGATAATTGGAATTTCAGGTATTACATCATTTTATACACCATTTTATAATATTTGGAAGATGTTTTTATTGATAACTATAATTTAAAGTTGAATTTTTTTATTTAAATGTTGGTGGTTACAGAATGAAACCACTGGGACGTAACGACCTTCAACAACGGTAAATCTACGGCTTGCTTTTTCTTTTATTCTTTACAGTATGTCAGCTTGTATACTAGACCACCATCAAGAGTAAAGCAGCAGTTTAGAGCGACCGTAGCACAAATATGCTTCTGTATACTTGCTGAAATTCTAATTGATACTTCTGCTTCGGATATTGGAAGCGAATCAGACGAAATTGAAGGGCAACTTCGCCTCCTCCACCTGATGAGACCGTAGTTGAATTTGAAGAGGTTGACAATGAAAGGTGTGTGCTGAAAGTTACTCTTCACGTTAGTAGTGGCAAAAATGATGACTATGTGATGTGTGGGACGACAATACAGAACTAAAAGAGCATACTGAATGGGTGCAACAGATGTGGGTGCAACAGATACTGTCAAATGAAACAACTGAGTTTTCAAAGGAATATGGTTGAAATATCCCTTCTTACAAATCAAGGCCCACTGAAATATGTCGTAACAGCCCAGTGGTTTCACTATGAAACCACAAAGAATATTTTATTGTGAAATACAAATTTTATTGTCATTACACTATATTATTCCTTTTTGAGACAGAAAAAGTATATTTTGGTAAAATTGTTATAGTTTTCTTCCTGTTTATTCATGGTCCTTAAAGGGTTAACACAGCGAGTACGGAAGCGCAGGTACATCGTTGTAAATCGTCCTGTAAATGCAAAAAATGTTCAAATGTTGTAGAACTTATGGGACTTAACTACGGGGTCATCAGTCCCTAAGCTTACAATCTACCTATGAACTAGCTAAGGACGGCAAAAATATCCATGCCCGAGGGGGGATTCGAACCCCCGACCGTAGTGGCCGTGCAGACCGTTACTGGAGCGCCTCAGTCTCCTCGGCCACCGCGGCCGGCCTGTAAATGCACCTTGGTAGCTAGTGTGGATATTTGCCAGCTCGGTCATCAGTTTAAGAACATTCTTGAATTCACGACTCATACCTTCTTATCATTTTTCTGGTAATTTCATCTCTGTTCCTGTCAAATGTTTCCACACATTCAAATAAACGAAGAAAGATGGTACTGTCATTTCTCTGTATAGTTTACTCAGAAAGACTTCCGCCAGTTTGATAACGACGTTTGGTTGGATCATATACATGGCACATCCAGAAAGTAAGTGTCGCTATATTTTGTTTTAAACAAACGCAACTGAGTTACCTGAAAAACTTTACTGGCAAGATATACAGCAATCAGGGCCGTCTTTACCAAGGGGTGCGGGCCACCCCGGGCCAGGTAACCAGAGGACGCCGCGCGGGGATGGCCGTGTCGTCTAATGCGCCATGTCGTTGTTGAGGGTGTGGCCACTCCCACCAGAGGATCGACTCCTCCCTCGGACATGGGTGTTTGTGTCATCTTTAGAATAAGTTACTCCCAGTCCCACACATTTCGCCTGGTGAGCGCCTTATACCATGTGCAATCCGCCAGTTTAGAAAATTAATGAACAAAACATTCATTATACCGGTACCTGTAAAATGTAGGCACCGATATTGTCTACAAATACGCCTCATGGAACTTTCGGCACAGCTTAGACTTTCGAGGCACACGCACAAACACAGAAAATAGACGGTTTCGCGTAGGAGTGAATGAAATAACTTGACTGCCGTTGTGGAAGGGGGAGGCGTGCAAAATGTTCAAATGTTTGGAAAGCTTATGGGACTTAACTAGGGGGTCATCAGTCCCTAAACTTACAAACTACTTACCAACTAGCTTATCCTAAGGACGGCACAAATATCCATGCCCGAGGGGGGATTCGAACCCCCGACCGTAGTGGCCGTGCAGACCGTGACTGGAGCGCCTCAGTCCCCTCGGCCACCGCGGCCGGCGGAGGCGTGCAACAGTAAATGTTAACCCTAACATACACCCGGTGTTGGCGACAGAAACTGCAATGCTTAGATTAGTAGATTAGCTACGCAATAATAAAACTGCAACTTCTAATCACTGGCTGTGGCATGTAGCTGAATCATTGAAAGGAACTGAAGATTTAAAATGTGAACCTGAATTCAAGGAAACTTCTCGTCCACATCATCGGAAACAACTTGTTGATCAAAAAACTTCAGATGAGCCCATATTAGGCCCACAATCTAAGTTAAAAGGAAATTTGTTGACAGAACACTCAACAACAGGTTTTCATTTTTGCAGATCATTGAATGCTGGAAGGAATCGCACAGAAAGTAAAGAAAAATACAGTGTCTCCGCCTTGAACAAAAGTTAACATAATAGATCGAATATTGATGAGGTAGAGGTGTTTAATAAGTTGGAATTGTTTCCTTTATTCTTTGTAAAGAAAAAGAAAACTCCACGTGATGTGTTAATTTTTATTTATTCGAATAACTTCATGTCTGTTTTCCCAAATGTTTCAACATCTTTGCGCATATACAGTATTTAACACTTCCTGTGACAGCAGCAGGAGGCGAAAGGTGATTTTCCCAAATTGAAAATAATAAAAAACTATTTACGATCAACCATGACCCAAGACAGATTGACAAATTTGGCCATCGTAAGTATCGAATGAAAGGTAGATTTCAAATCAGAAGATATGATAAAAAAAGTTTGCCGATTTAAAAGCCAGAAAAACTGAATTCAGTGTGTCTGTAAGTGTTTTTGTATTTTTATGTAAGTATTAAACAAAAGAAATGGAACATACAAATTAATTTTTTTCTTTTTTTTCGGTGGCAAGTGTGGTTGGGGGGGGAGGGTGGGGGCGCTAGCTGATTTTTCGCACCCCGGCGCCGAATATCATTAAGACGGCCCTGACAGCAATACTGAGCTACTGAGTTGAGACACTTGTCATGTAATGTCAAGTTTTGTATTCCTGTGTCATATAAGTTTGTAGCTTGTGAATGGAACCAGCGTGTGGAAGACGTCTTCAGTTCTTCGTCGTTGTCGAAAAACTGGCCGGATGACAGGAATGTCTTGAATTTCTTGACGTGCGAGAAAAGATGGCATGTTGACTACAGGTGTTTTGCTGCTCTATGACGGTTCGGTGAAAAAGAACAGTTTTTCATATATTCGGATGCGAGCTGTCTCATCATCTATAAGATAGTCGCGATCAGCCTCTCAGCATTTCCCATCTTTTCTTGCGCCTCAAGAAATTCCTGCCCTCCGACTAGCGTTTTGACAACGACGAAGAGCTGAAGATCACTGTCACACACAATGGTTTTATTCACAGTCGGCACACTTTTACGACACAGCAATACAGAAGTTGATTCCACGTTATGAAAATTGCGTCAATTCTTTCGTTGAATACGTCGAAAAATAGCGCATACATTTATGTACATTACCAATGACGTTTTTGGAGTAAGTGTGTTGTCTTTGTTTAAAAAAATTGAAACTTACTTCTGGATGCACGTCCCACATACGGAACTTTAGTTTCCGTATCACTGTGCTCACATCATCGTTTGATCTGTAAGTAACTTCACACAAAAAATAGGAAATTGGACAAAGCTTAGGGTTTAACGTCCCATCGACATCGTGGCCATTACGCTCGGAACGTTGGGAGCAGTGCACAGCGTACACGGCGACTCATTTCCAAGTTGGTTTAACATTAAAAAATACATTCACACTTTTTTTTAATACAGCATATATCAGTCTGTCGGAATATTTATTAACCACTGTCTAAAATCTTAATGTAAATAGAACTGACGAGTGTGGCTCCGTTGCACAGTGGTAGAGTAGGAAGGAAGGGAGCATAAGGTTTAACGTCCCGACGACAGCTTGATCATTAGAGACGGAGCTAACGTTCGGATGGGTGTGGATGGGAAAGGAAATCGGACGTGTCCTTTGAAAGGAACCATCCCGGCATTTACCTGGAGTGATTTAGGTAAATCACGGAAAACCTAAATCTGGATGGCCGGAGGTGGATTTGAACCACCATCCTTCCGAATGCGAGTCCAGTGCGTTACCACTGCGGCACCTCGCTCGGTCACAGTGGTAGAGTGCCGGATTTTGAATCCAAAGTTCGCCGGTTCGATTCGCGCTATGTCGTAAGATTTTTATCCGTCAGTATTCACTTATTTCACCTCTTGCAATGTTGCTGACGAGAAAAATGCCACGGCGGTGCAGCCGAGTGCATTGATGTGCTATGCTCCTATGCGCGAGGCCGTTTCCCGTCGGGGGTTCAAATCCCCCCTCGGGCATGGAGGTATGTGTCGTCTTTAGTTATAAGGTATTTCATAAGTAGTTTAGGGACTAATGACTCCGCAGTTTAGTCCATTAAGCTTTACAAACATTTGAACATTTTTAGAATCAGAAGAAGTTCACACCTTTTTACTTTATGCTCGTCTGTATCTTCCCCATTTTGTAGCGGAGCTTGATGTTTACATGAGCATCGTGTGTGTTCCGTGTTAGGGCTATTGGACGAAGTACTTGTTTAGTGCGTTGGTTCTGAATTGAACAAGAACAATGAACGATCAAAGGTTCAATTTACACTTTTGTTTTAAGCTTCGCAAGACACCTAAAGATACACACTGCGGTGCTGGTACGTGTTTATGTGTATCAAGCACTGTCCATTCAGTGTGTACACGAGTGGTTCGCCCGTTTTCGAGGAGGCGAGGAAAGTGTTTCTGACAATCACGGTAACGGACGGCCGGCGACCGACGTAAATGACGAAAACAGTGAGAAACTGAGGCCGTTAATCACGAACGATCGTCGATTAACAGTGCGCAAGATAGCGGATGAACTGCAAATTAACCGTGAGTCCTAGCGACCAATCCTTACCCAGAAGTGAGGCAAGAACGTCTTGCGCCACATTACTTGACTGACGATGAGAAGCAGGCAGAATTAGAGGCTTCACAGGATTTGTCGAAAACGCGAATGCGATACCCAATTTCTACATCTACATGAGATACTACACAAATCACATTTAAGTGCCTGGCAGAGGGTTCATAGAACCACCTTCATACTATTCATCTCCCATTCCATTCTCCAATATCGTGCGGAAAGAAAGAACACCTGAATCTCTCCGTTCGAGCTCTGATTTCTCGTATTTTATTCTGATGATCTTTTCTACCTATGTAAGTGGGAGCCAACAATATATTTTCGCTTTCGGACGAGAATGTTGGCGATTGGAGTTTCGTAAGTAGCCCACGCTGCAGCGAAAAGCTCCGTTGTTGAAATGATTCTCCACTGTATCGTGACAATAGAAAACGAGCTGCTCTTCTTTGGACTCTTACGATGTCCTCCGTCAAACCCATCTGATAAGGATCCCATATTGGGCAGCAATACTCCAAATGAGGACGGACAAGCGTAGTGTATGCAGTCTCTGTAGTAGTTCTGTTGCATCTTTTAAGGGTTCTGCCAATAAAATGCAGTCTCTGGTTCTCCATTCCCGCGACATTATCTACGCGTTCTTTCCAGATAAGTCTGAAGTAATAGTAATTCCTAGGTATTTAGTGGAGTTTATGGTCTTCGCTTTTGATTGATTGGCAAACAAAATTTAACGGATTTCTTTTCGTACTCATGTGGACGACTTCACACTTCTCATTATTTAGAGTCAATTTCCAATTTTCGCACCATAGTGATATCTTATTTAGATCGTTCTGCAGTTGGTTTTGATCTCCAGATGACATTACTAGACGACAAATGACGGCGTCATCTGCAAACAACCTAAGAGAGCTACTTAGATTATCTCCCAAATCGTTTATGTAAATAAGGAACAATAACACTACCCTGTTGAACACCCGATACACCTCTGTTTTAGTCTATTTCTTACCATCGATTACTAAAAACTGTGTCCTCACTAACAGGAAATCCCCTATCCAATCGCGAATTTGGGGCGATGCACCATAACCATGCAATTTGATTAAAAGCCGTTTGAGAGGTACGGTGTGAAATGCCTTGTCAAGAAATAGGGATTTAATTTGGGAATCCTTGTCGATAGCACTCATCATTTCGTGTGAGTAAAGAGGCAGTTGTGTTTCGCATGAACGATATATTTTAAATCCGTATTGACCTTGGGTCAATAGATCATTCTGCATTCTTTTCAAGATAATTCATAATATTTGAATACAGGATATGTTCCAAAACCCTACTGCAAATTGACGTCATTGAAATAGGTCTGTAACCTAGTGAGTTACTCCTACTGCCATTCTTGAATATAAGTGTGAATTGTGCAATTTCTTGAACCGTATTATTACTGGAGATAAAGCCTGGTGTCTCCAGTACGACCTTGAAACGATACGGCAAAGCGCGGAATGGCAGTCTGGGACATCACCTCGTCGGGAAACAGCCAGAGTCGAACAACCACGCATCAAAACGATGCTCATCACCTCTTGTACCTGATGAAACGACGTTGAAGGCTGCTAGCTGCTAGGTACGTTGAAAGTTTGGCCCGTTTCATGCAACGTCTACGCAGGGCACGACCCCAGTAAGCAAAACAAGGTTTTTGTTTGTTCACAACAACGCTCATCAATCACAGCCAATATCATCAAACAGTTACTGGCAAGAAAGGGTGGGGGGGGGGGGGGAGGGGTGCAACTTCAACATCCACCATACTCGCCAGATATCAATTCTCCAGACTTCTTCCTATTCCCTTGACTCAAACTCTCTTTTAAAGGAAAGGGATTGGACAGTGTTTCTGACATCTAACGAAACGTGACGAGGCTCTGGAACACCATCCCAAAGGAAGACTCCGTGCAAAGTTTCCAGGACATGTATCGCACAGTTTAGCGGTGCATAGTTACGGAAAGTGACTATTTCGAAGGACAGCAAAGAACTGTACTTCATGGTTCATCTACGTTAATAATACAGGACTATTCACTGTATATGCAGGTATAGAATTACTCCGTTAAGACGCTCTCCCCTCTTGGTGTACTATCTGCCCTAATATGTGACATTGTTTTGTGCTAAAGTGCTGATTTATAAAAATGTTTGCTTCGACAGAGAGAAGTGAAACCACACAGCTGTCGTGGAAGGGAGCCCGCGCCTGGAAGCCGTGTTGTGCAGAACCGCCTCGGCCGAGACGTTCCGCAGTTACCCGCAAGTTTGTGTTTGCCGGTTGCGTATAGAGGGTGCCCAAATGTTGACGAGTATGGCGGAACGCTGATGAAAGCCTTCCCGAAAACAAAAACAATAGCCCGCAACAGGAGCCGCGTTTCTTGCCGACTGCTAATAATCACTGTTTCCACCTTTTACAGCCCACTTCAGCTGCATCTTCGTTACGGCTGTGTGGCTGACCCTTGTTTATTTTCTGCCTTTACATAGCATAAGGTTGGAAACATTTTAGTAATAGAAACTGAGGGACGCTGGGTCAAGCAAATATGACAGCAGACAAAAGGGGCTCTATTCACTAAAAAAAGTTTATCGGTTGCAGATCGTAAGTTACTGCTGAGAATTAAAATGGGAGACCAATCGTTGACTCCATTCCACAGAAGGCGTAAACATAGTTGAACGGGATTTGGTCCGATGCCAGAAACTGAACTGAAGAGTCCTACCAGCAGTCTCCGCAAAATTATATATATATATATATATATATATATATATATATATATATATATAAAACTCAACTAAGGTTCTGAAAATTTCACTGCAACCTGTGAACTACACCACATCACTGAAAGGCTGTTTACAGTAGATTTCATGTTCCTTCAGCAATTACAAAAGAAAACATAGCAATATCACTGTACCATCAAGTGAACAACATGAGCGTTGCTAATACACCTATTATGAAACGATAGTGCGCGGTATTATATTGTATGTTCGTAAACTCAGCGTGTGAATTCGGGATTCTTCAGGGGCCCATATCTCGGAATCTGTTGATCACAGAGTTAAGGGGTAAAATGTTCTGGATGGCACTTGGCCTAGTGATCATTTGTATACATATTAGAGGAATGACAATACTGTAGCTAGCCTGCAGTGCAGCATCAAAATTTTAAATGTTACACACTTCCTGGAACATATCCAAAATGAGAAAATCGGTTTATTTTTGCACATTACGTATGGTGGGTATTATACGGTTTAAAAACGTACTCTTTAATCATGGCCAGTTGCTGAGAAAATCATGAAAAACTATAATCTTTTAGTACTAAAATCACGAAGTGTGCGGATACTTTCTATTCATTGCAAATCATCGCAATTTTAACTATAAGATCTCAAGATGATATTCTCAATAAATGTTTTTAATTTTTTCAATATCTTTGTTACCGAGATCCACACGTTGAACGAATTCGTAGGTTTGCACAAAATCACAAAACCAGATTTTTAGCCGTTTTTGCATCGTGAGTCGCAAATATCTAAATAAATGTTCAAATTCAAGCGTAGGCTTTCGCGGCCCTTGTCACTATCAATAAAATTCTTCGGGCTATGAGACCGCGTCGTCATTTCTATAAATCTACCGACGTTTCGGCCAGTGTTGCAAGCAATCTTCATCACTGATAAGAATTTTATTGAAATTGTTCAAATATTAACAGTTCATCATATACACATATATATATATATGGAAACGGCATTTTTCCGTTCTCGTAAATCTTCCTTCGTTATCAAGATACAACCGAAAAACTGTGATGTTTTGTTAGTAAAAGAGGTTATTGCGCTGGAAGACAGTGTTCAGGCTACTCTGAAACTTACCATCCAAATACAGAAATTCTACTTGACACATTTTTATTACTTTTAAATTTCGTGTCCATCTTACGGACTAATATCTTCGATCGATGAAGAGGTGATTTCATTTATGTTATTCATCACAGTTACTGCGCTGCATCCAGTTTTGTCAAGTATTAGAATACATTTGGCCCACTTTAGGTTACGGTAGTAACACTAAAAGTGGTCCTTTGCGATCGTCTTTTGACAGCTCGAAATTTAAATGAAAATAACGACTTAACCATTCATCGGACACGAAAATTGAATAACCGAATTTGTAGAGGAGAAAATTATCTACAACATTGCTCTCTTATGTTTTTTTCATATCTCGTATCGTTTGAGAGATATTTGCAAAAATAACGGAGTTTTGACACCTTTCATTGAATTAACGAAAACCAGCTGTTCGGAGATGTCACGTGACATTCCTCGCGTATTTGATGATTTTTCTTATTGTAACTTACACATTGTCATTTCAAAGCAATGGCGCACTGAAGAATTAACAAAAACACGTCGTCCTTCGTACGACAAATGATAATCTAGTGTCTAAAAATGCCATATTAGCATCAGTTTACAACGACTATCGATAGTATAAGATAGTGACTACAACTCGCAACTGTCAGCTGTAGCGAAATGGGCAATGCAATGCGTTGGACTGTGACGCAGGAGGTTAGTGGTACGAAACCCGCTGCTTCTTAAGATTTTTTCTCCCTAAAAGGGTTTCAGACACTCTTATTAATTCATTTTTTATTATTTAGATTATTATTTTGGTCCAAAATGTTTGCAAAAACTTATAAAACTATAAATCTAAAGTGGGCAGTAAAACACGTCAGTGCGATTTTTTTACACAGGAAAAAACATATTGCGTTGACTTTTCGAAAAGATAGCTGTTTATAAAATGTAGATAACATATCGAGATTTAAATAGTTGGTCAGTGCACCATAGCAATATCTTCGAAAGGTGATATTTTTTGCTGATTAGCAAATGACTCAAATATTATCTTTAAGTTAAGATGTTTATCTAGAGAATCCGTTTCCCATTTTCGAAAATTTGTATTCATAAGCTAGAGAAATAATATTTTTTGTATAAAAAGTAATAGCTGTATCGACTGGCAAATCAATACTTTTCGTTCATGGCAAATCGTCGCAATTTTTATATGTTCTTTTGTGATGATCACAGGAAGGCTTGAAAGATTTTTTCCCCATAATACTATCCGTTACAGTACATACACATGTAAAATATGCACGAAGTATCCGGTCTGACGTGTATTTTTAGTTTTTACTAACGTAGGGAGCGAACAGAATAGCTACTTGATCGGAGGTCACGAAAGTATGTTTACAGTCGCCATTTACTAATAACATTTAAAAATCGCAAATAATCGTGAATTTGGTCTGTGATAAAAACAAAATTCAACGTTTTCTGGTATTCGTCGCAGATCAACATACATTGTACCTGTGACAAATATTTTTCATTTTTTACGGATGTACCCGTAAATCTCGTCTGTGACAAAAAATTGTGCAGTTACATATTCACATTTATCGAGGTTGTATTGAAAAACTTTGCAATTTAGATGTTACGAGTGGGTGTGCCTATAACCTATCATCGTAAACTGTGTCTAACAAGAAACTTTGCCATGAGCGACCCGTCCCCATCCACAACTCTTCCTGTTACATGTTTGTATCTACGATTAGTTGTTTCTTCAGAGAAAAGGTGCACGTTAGTGCCTCCCCAGCATTCCACGAGTATTCGAATAATTCGACTATGAATGAAGAA
Organism: Locusta migratoria; assembly: GCA_026315105.1. Taxonomy (NCBI): domain Eukaryota; kingdom Metazoa; phylum Arthropoda; class Insecta; order Orthoptera; family Acrididae; genus Locusta; species Locusta migratoria. The sequence goes on from CM048747.1 coordinate 275,282,751, forward strand.
AATGATGAACAATGTCTCTGCCAATCGGAGATAATGAGTAAGATCTCCATTAAAAAGCTGAACATTGCTATTCCTCCACAATTTTTCGTTCATTACCTTGGTTCCAGAAATGATTAAAAGTGGCATTACCAATCTCAGAAAAGAAAGATGCTGTCACAGCTCTGAAACTTTCGTGAAACAGATATAATAGTGCAGTTTAAGGGAAGCCTTACTATCTTGAGACGCATGTTTCTGATGCATTCACTATTTTTAAATTTCTTTTACCTTAATGGCTCAATGCGCTTCATCAGGAACGCCTGGGCTATTTGCGCGAGAATGCTGAACAATTAGGTTGTCAAAATCATTTCAATCCCAGTATTCTACTAGAAGACGTTCATTTACTCCTTTCCGAAATGTTTAAATGTTTGTAGAGCTTATGGGACTTAACTACGGCCGGCCGCGGTGGCCGAGGGCACCGAGGCACTTCAGTCACGGTCTGCTCGGCCACTGCGGTCGGGGGATCGAATCCCCCCTCGGGCATGGATATTTGTGTCGTCCTTAGTCTTAGTTAGTTTATAAGTAGTTTGTAAGTTTAGGGACTGATAACCCCGTAGTTAAGTCCCATAGACTTTACAAACATTTGAACATTTGAACTTAACTACGGGGTCATCAGGCCCTAAACTTACAAACTACCTTTGAACTAGCTTATACTAAAGACGGCACAAACATCCATGCCCGAGGGGGGATTCGAACCCCCGACAGCAGCGGCCGTTCAGACCGTGACTGGCACGCCGCAGACCGCTCGGCCACCGCGGCCGGCTCTCCTTTTCGAAAATCTCTATACTTTACCGAGATACATCTGTAAAACAATGATGCTTGGATACCAAAATTGTCAATTGTGTTAAGAGACGATGTTCCGACCTCTAAAAAAAAAAAAATAAATAAAAAAAAAAATAAAAAAAAAATAAAAAAAAATGAAGCAGTCAACATTCCGAAGATTGGTTTGAACACCACAGTGCTTTACTAGGAACGTTTGGAGGTGGTATGCCGTTGCCTTCCTCCGACCTTCGAACTGACTTACCCAGCCAGTTATAGGGGGACCTACAGTTTAACATGGGTTCCGAACCACGGTGCTACTCGGTATTTTTCACATCAGCAACACTGCGGGAGGTGAAAGAAGTGGAATGTGACATGACGTTGCGGGGATCGGACACGTGACCTTTCGATTTGTGGTCTTGCACTCTACCACTGTGCTACGGAGCCGCACTCCGAACTCTTATGAAACTTATTTTCCGATTTACTAAATCTGTCTGCAAGATATTTTAATTTTTCAGCTTTTAGAAGTGAATTTACGATGAAAAACTTGGTTTTTTATACTTTATCTTTCTTGAGGTGCAAAGGCACTCCGACCCGTTTTTGTGTAATGCTGCAGACTCCCCAGAATCCAAACGTCTGCTTGCGCACCTTGTTGTGGTGGATTGTCCACATGTGGTAATTTGGTTCACATCACACTCTTCCACGATTACGTTGTATACGGGGTGACGCCTACTGATTGACCCACTGGTTTACAACTATGCTTGCCGGCCGCGGTGGCCGAGGGGACTGAGGCGCTCCAGTCACGGTCTGCACGGCCACTACGGTCGGTGGTTCGAATCCTCCCTCGGGCACGGATATTTGTGCCGTCCTAGTTCGTAAGTAGTTGATAAGTAGTTTGTAAGTTTAGTGACTGATGACCCCGTAGTTAAGTCCCACAAGCTTAACATTTGAACATTTTTGAACAACTATGCTTATTAGCCCTGAAGGCTTTTTTCAGCCGCCCCTAGCCTGAAGAACAGACCAAAGGACGCACAGTATTTGGACAGCCGCCTTTCTATTTTGATTTGTAGTTCGCCGGTGGTATTTTCTTTCCAACCTACCCTGCATAGGTGCAGAGCCTTTCCCTGTCCACCACCTCGGGACGCGCTCGGTAGGGGAACAGAAATCCCCTTCTACTTCCAAATGTGTCATGAAGGCGAATCACCACTTATCACTGCCCCCATTTTCAGATTTCGTTATTAAACAATGCTATAAGGAACGCTTTAATAACTACAAAGGCCACAGGTGATGAAGTGGCTGTTATTTATTGACGCGTTTCGAACTCATCATCGTCAGAATCTAAAAACTGGGATAAAATTTCATACAATTGTATAACGTCATGGCCCTGCTGCCCTGAAGAGTATATACAGTTGTATGAATCTTTATCCCATGTTTTAGATTCGGACGATGACGAGTTCGAAACGCGTAAATAAATAACAGCCGCATCACCACCTGTGGCCTTTATATTTGTAAAGCGTCCCTCATAGCACTGTTTAATAACGAAATCCCTTCTGCTTCATTGTACCAATTAATTTGTATTTTGTGCACATTTGTGGCAAAACACTTTTCAAGCTATAAAACTTTAATTGCTCTCCTGTTAATTAATTTTAAAAAACGGTACTTCAATTTTCTTGTTTACATATTTATATAATGAAGATTTTTAATTAAAATCTGAGAATAGTCCTGAGAGTTTAAATTTTGTTTTTCCTTCTTTAACTGGAACTGGGTCGTTGTTCTCGTGTGAGTGGGTTCATACCCTTACACATATGCGCAGTAAGGCCATTGCGCTAAACCACGAAACACACTAGAATTACGTCACAGCACTTACTCCACACTTCACTTTCGCACCTTAGTTGCTGTTATGTGAATTCCCGAGCTCCCTAGGTATTTGACAGACGCAAATAACAAATTATCAGATGTTTGTAAAGCTATTGGACCAAAGTGATATGGTGATCAGTCCCTAGACTTACAAACTACTTGAACTAATTTACACTAAGGGCAATACACACACCAATGCCGAGGGAGGACTCGAACCACCAGCTAGAGCGGCCGCCAGTCCAAAGGATGGTGCCTTAGACCACGCGGCCATTTCCGCGCCGCCAGACACAAATCCTTTCATCGGACTGACACGTGATTCATCGCTTCAAATCACTCCGTCCGGTCATTCTCCGTTCTTTGGCGCTCCTTTCCAGAATCAAATGTTCAAATGTTTGTAAAGCTTATGGGACTTAACTGCGGGGTCATCAGTCTCTAAACTTACAATATCGATATCACATGGTGTACATGAAACTTACGAACTGAAGACACCGGGATAAAAATGAGAGCAGTTTTTGAAGTAAGATTTACAATAAAATGTAAAGTGACATGAGGAGTGTAACAATACTGAAGAGACAAACTGTGTAGGCATGCGTATACGAACACAGAGGTATGTAAACACTCACAGGACGGCGCTGGGATCGTCCATGACTATATAAGAAAACAGGTCTGGCACAGGCGTTAGATCGATTACTTACAATGGCAGGTTATCAAGGTTTAAGTGAATTTGAACCTGGTGTTTGAGTCGTCACACTAGAGATGCAACACAGCATCTCCGAGGAAGCGAGTCAAATCTTCGACCTCGCTGCAGCCGGAAGAATAATCTGCAACAACGGGACCAACGATAACTGAAGAGAATCGTTCAACGCGGAAAAAATGTTGACTGCTGCGAATTTCAATGCTGCGTCATCTATAAGCCTCAGCCTGCGAACTATTGAACGAAACGTTATCGGTATAGCCTTTAGGGGCCAAAAGCTGACCCGTCTATCCTTGCTGACAGCGCGACACAAATATTTTCTCCCCGCCTCGGCCCGTCAACACCGACTTAGCACTGTTGACGACTGAAAACATGTTGCCTAGTCTTAGGAGTCTCGTCTCCCATTTTATGGGTCGGATAGATATGTTCGGGTATAGAAACAACCTTATGTATGACAATTCTGATGGGTCTAGATACGGCTGAGGGGATGCACCAGCTGCCAGCAGCGGTCAGAAAAATCCTAATTACCTAAACCAGCTTCGCGCGGCTGTCGAAGGGTCCGCTCTCAACCCCTATGCCAACTACGCGCGAAACGCTCACACGGTGTACAGTCTTTACCACAAATACACTGCTCGTTGATGTACAACATACGTTGCGGCAGCATTTACATAAGATTCAACTGCAAGTCAATCCTGAAATCGGTTAAAAAACGATCTCAAGATAAACAGTGTACCGTAGGACGTGTTGAATAAAGCAGCGAAGGATGACAATCGAAATATATCGTTGGGCTTGTTACCTACAGACCGTGCTTATAGCCCGGTCAGAATAGACATTGACTCTTACATAAATTTCCAAGCAGTTGAAAATTTGCATGGATCCAGATCAAGCAGAAGACGCTTTCGTAAACCTCATCTCTCAACTTCCAGAGGAAGCCACATCTTACGCCGACTACCTTGTTAACAATTATATAGAAGCTTCTAGCCGCTTCCCTCCTACTTTGTGGTCAACAGACCTGTCCTCAGAACGAACAACCAACGGGTGTGAAGCATTTTCTTCGACATTGGGCGGCATGTTTTATTCGACTCATCAGAACGTTTTTGTGTGCATCAACGCATTAAAAGACGTTCAGACGTCAAAACGGTACGAAAATCTAATAATCCAGAATTTGTTAAGCGGCAAAAATATCTCAACGATATTCATTCTGACGTTTTCATTAAAAAAAAAAAATAATAATCAAATGTTCAAATGTTTGTAAAGCTTATGGGATTTAACTGCGGGGTCATCAGTCCCTAAACTTACAAACTACTTATGAACTGGAATGAAACTTTCACTCTGCAGCGGAGTGTGCGCTGATATGAAACTTCCTGGCAGATTAAAATTGTGTGCCGGAACCGGGACTCGAACCTGGGACCTTTGCCTTTCGCGGGCAAAGGCAAAGGCAAAGGCAAAGGCAAAGGTCCCAGGTTGAGTCCCGGTTCCGGCACACAATTTTAATCTGCCAGGAAGTTTTACTTATGAACTACTTACGAACTAGGACGGCACAAATATCCATGCCCGAGGGGAGATTCGAACCCCCGACCGTAGTGGCCGTGCAGACCGTGACTGGAGCGCCTCAGTCCCCTCGGCCACCGCGGCCGGCAATAATAATAATAAATAAATAAAAAATAAAAATCAATACTGCAGTACATTAAAAGTATTCTTACGTTTACTATAAAGAATAGATGTCTTGCACCAGAACCGTATAAATATAGTTAAGAAAATAATCAAAGCCAAATTTGCTTGTGGTTTTTTTTTATCTAATATTAAAATACTGATTGATACCATGTCTTTTAATGTCTTCATGTTATTATTTAAATGGAAATTAACTACTTTTCTAAGTTCATATTCATTGCTTATCTTATAATGAAAGTATTCGCCATTGGTAGTTCTGGTATCACTTCTCAAATGATATGTGAATAAACAGAACGGGCTGTCCGATGTTTTGCTGCCTGCCGCGCCGCGTCCCTCGGTAAGTGAGGCCCCTTTTGAGTGATGTGTAGTGGATTCAAAAATCCACTGATCGCCGCGCACAGTTGGTAGTCACCCACGGCTGATGGGTGACACGGGCGTACGTATCCTGGCTGATCACCTGACTCCATTCATTCCCATTGTCCATTCCGAGGGACAGACAGCAGCACAGTGCGACACCCCCTACGTCCAGTATTCCCACAGAGTGGCTGCAGGAACACTCTTAAGAGTTCTCCGCTGGCCACCAGACATGAATATTAATGCGTTTATGTGGAATGCCTTGCAGCGTACTATTCAGATGAGATCTCAGCCCCGACTTACGGATCCATGGACAGTTCTGCAGGATGCATGGTGTCGTTCCCTGCATCACTACTTCAGACATCAGTCGAGTCCACGCCACGTCGTGTTGCGGCACTTCTGCGTACCCTCGAGGGCCCAGCACATTAGGCAGCTGTAGACGTATCTTTGGTTCTTCATTGAATAATAGTTGTACATCTACTACAAGTCACCTCAGCACCTCACGTACACTACTGGCCATTAAAATTGCTCCACCAAGAAGAAATGCAAATGATAAACGGCTATTCATTGGACAACTGTACTAGAACTGACATGTGATTACATTTTCACGCAATTTGGGTGCGTAGATCCTGAGAAATGAGTACCCAGAACAACCACCTCTGGCCGTAACAACAGCCTTGAGACGCCTCGGCATTGAATCAAACAGACCTCGGATGGCGTGTACAGCTACAGATGCCCATGCAGCTTCAACACGATACCACAGTTTATCAAGAGTAGCGTATTGTGACTAGCCAGTTGCTCGGCCACCACTGACCAGACGTTTTCAATTGGTGAGAGATCTGGAGAATGTGCTGGCCAGGGCGACAGTCGAACATTTCCCGTATCCAGAAAGGTCCGTGCAGGACCTGCAACATTCTAGCGTCCATTATCCTGCTGAAATTTAGGGTTTCGCAGGGCTCGAATGAAAGGTAGAGTCACGGTTCGTAACACGTCTAAAATATAACGGCAACTGTTCAAAGTGCCGTCGATGCCAACAACAGGTGACCGAGACGTGTAACCAATGTCACCCCATACCATCACGCCGAGTGATACGCCAATATGTGCGTTCACCGTAATGTCGCCAAACACGGATGCTACCATCATGATGCTGTAAACAGAACCTGGATTCATTCGAAAAATGACGTTTTGCTATTCGTGCACCCAGGTTCGTCGTTGCGTACACCATCGCAGGCGCTCCTGTCTGTGATGCAGCATAAGGTTAACCGCAGCCATGGTCTCCGAGCTAATAGTCCATGCTGCTGCAAACGTCGTCGAACTGTACGTTCAGATGGTTGTGTCTTACAAACGTCCTCATCTGTTGACTCAGGTATCAAGACGTGGCTGCACGATCCGTTACAGCCATGCGGATAAGATGCCTGTCATCTCGACTGCTAGTGATACAAGGCCGTTGGGATCCAGCATGGCGTTCCGAATTGCCCTCCTGAACCCACCGATTCAATATTCTGCTTAGTCTTTCGATCGCGACCAACGCGAACACCAATGTCGCAATACGATAAACCGCAATCGCGATAGGCTACAATCCAACTTTACCAAACTCGAAAACGTGATGGTACGCATTTCTCCTCCTTACACGAGGCATCACAACAACGTTTCACCAGGCAACGCCGGTCAACTGCTCTTTGTGTATGAGAAATCGGTTGGAAACTTTCCTCATGTCAGCACGTTGTAGGTGTCGCCACCGGCGCCAACCACGTGTGAATGCTCTAAAGAGCTAATTATCTTCTTCCTGTCGGTTAAATTTCGCGTCTGTAGCACATCTTCGTGGTGTAGCAATTTTAATGGCCAGGAGTGTATATGCGGAAGATTGTGAATCAATATGATTACCTTCCTTTTACTACCCAGGTGTATAGTTCACGAGAAAAACGACTACAAAATTAAATGTTCCAATGTTTGTAAAAACTGCTATCAAGCCGAAGACTTACAAACTAGTTAAACTAATTTGCACTAAGGAAAACACACAGCATAATGCTCAAGGGAGGAGTGAAAACTACGGCGGGACCGGCCACCCCGCCCATTTCATGACGCCTTACACCACGCGGACATTCCGAACGGCTTCAATGACTGCCGGTAAACCTTTGTGTGGGCGGTAATCTCTCAAGTTTATCTTAATGGGTTTTTCGTGATACATGTGTTGGAGGAATCAATATAATCGATGACTTCGCAAAAAAGTTCGATCCAAGAACATGCCGTGGTAAAAAAAGCCTTTCTGGTTGCTCTTGCCACTGGAGTTGGCCGAATATTTTCGTGACTCTTTCTCACTTACTGAACGTGTATCGAATCGTGTTGCTCCTCTGTTACACCACTATTATTTTCGCCTGGTACTGATACCTCAGTGACGAGCAACATTCATCTACATCTACATACATACTCCGCAAACCACCGTAAGATGCTTGGCGGAGGGTACACTATACCACTACTAGGCATTTCCTTTTCTATTCCACTCCCAAATAGAACGAGGAAAAAAGACTGCTTATATGTCTCTGCACGAACTCCAATTTCTCTTGTCTTGGTGACCTTTACGCAAAATGTAAGTTGGCGGCAGCAATATCGTACTACACTCAGCTTCAAATTCCGGCCCTCTAAATATCCTCAACAGAAATTCACGATAAGAACGTCGTCTTTCCTCCAGCGATCCCCAATTGAGTTGCCGGAGCATTTCCATGACACTCGCGCATTGGTCGAACCTACCAGTAACAAACCTAACTGCTCGCCTCTGAACTGCTTCTATGTCTTCCTTTAAACTGATCTGCAATACTCAAGACATGGTCGTACAAGTGTTTTATACGCGGTCTCCTTTACAGATGAAGTACATCTTCCCAAAATTCTTCCAATTAACCGAAGTCGGCTGTCCGCCTTAATCATATACGTCCCGAGACATACTTGTCTCGATACATATCAAAGACATTAAGTTGAAGGAGAGGCATTGAATTAAAATTTGTGCTACGGCTGGGATTAGAACATGGGACCTTCTGTTTACTAGAGAAGCACTATAACTACTTAGACACAACGACTTAATAGACGTGGTGATTCCTCGGACTGCCTTAAAGCATGTCTCCCTCCACAACACAAACTTGAATTCTGTCAATGTTCCCTTTTAGTTTTAACAGGGGCATATAAAACGGGGATGATGACAGGAGGGCCAACTACTCCTCTCCTCAAACTTGAGGAAACTGGCTCCCCCCCCCCCGCAAGACAAATTATCCCCCTCCCACCCCCTGAATATTAGATAGAGTAAGGTGGTACAATTGCGATCATTTCGGACTAACGTTATTGTAACTGGAGATATATTGAGGAAACAAACAATTCTAACTATGGCACTTGTTCTCGGATGTTTAATGTATATGTAACACAAATGTTAGACAATTACAAATGTTGGTATAAACAAAAAAGTCGTTGTTGTTGTTGTTGTTATGGTTCTTCAGTCCGGAGACTGGTTTGATGCAGCTCTCCACCCTACTCTAACGTGATCAAACCTTTTCATCTCCTCGTAAGAACGGCAACCCACATCCATTTGAATCCGCTTACTATATGCGTCTCTTGGTCTTCCTCTGCGATTTTTACCCTACACACTTCCCTCCAATGTTATATTTACGATTCCTGGGTGTCTAAGAATTTGACCTACCAAGCGATCCCTTCTTTTAGTCAAGGTATGCCAAAAATTCTTTCTGTCGCCATTTCTGTTCAGTACCTCTTCATTAGCGATCTACCCACCTAATCTTCGGCATTCTTCTGCAGCACCACATTTCAAAAGCCTTTATTCTCTTCCTGTCCGCACTGTTTATCGTCCATATTTCACTCCCGTACAAGGCAACACTCCACACAGATTTCTTCAGAAAAGACTTCCTTACACTTAAATTAATATTCAGGGTTAGCAAATTTCTCTTTTTCAAAAATGCATTTCTTCCCATTGCCATTCTGCAATTTATATCCTCTATACTGCGAACGTTATATGTTATTTTACTACCCAAGTAACAAAACTCATCTACCACCTTCATTGTTTCGTTACTTAATCTAATTCCTTCAACATCGCCTGATTTTCTAAGATTGCATTGCATTATCTTTGTTTTGATTTTGTTAATGTTCATCTTATATGCTCCTTTCAACACACTGTCCATTCCTTTCAACTGCTCTTCCAGGTCCTTTAGTGTCTCCAACAGAATTACAATGTCACCAGCAAAACGCAATGTTTTTATTTCTTCAGCCTGAACTTTAATCCCTATTCCAAATTTTCACCGCCTGCTCAATGTACAGATTAAATAACATAAGAGAATGGCTGCAATCCTGTCTTACTCCCTTCCCAACTAATGCTTCCCTTTCATGCCCTGCGAGTCTACTAACTGCGATCTGGCTTTTGTACAAGTTGTAAATAACAATCTTTTCCATGTATTTTACCCCTGCTGACTTCAAAATTTGAAAGAGTGTATCAAAAAGAGGTTACAGAATTTAGAAAAATCGATCGAAAATGTACCACAGAAGGTACAATTGCCGCGGTGGAGTAACCGAACGATCTAAGGCGTCTCGCTGTGGAGCTCGCGATTGCTCACCGTCGGAGGTTCGAGTCCTCCCTGAGGCATGTGTGTGTGTGTGTGTGTGTGTGTGTGTGTGTGTGTGTGTGTGTGTGTGTTGTCCTTAGGTAGTTTATCTCAGTTTAAGTAGTTTGTAAGCTACGGACTAATGACCACGCAGTTTGGTCCGATAGATTTAAAAAAAACATTTGAAGGTACAATTTGTGATCACTTCCTGGTATAATTTTGATCACTGGCATCTTCCACATAAAAAGCACTTTTTCGCTCGGGTACCAACGCATACTTCATGGTACCAAAATCTATTTTTGGCAGCGACTTCAGTCACCCTTAGGTACTGATTTTATAAGAGCGCGTTATACTAAGTAGCTTCACTTACCTCTTAATAGGAAAAAATATTGTATCTCCGTAGCAGAAATTGGTGTTTTCTAGGAAAAGACAGGAGGATCTGTAGAAACCTGCTACACTACAACGTGTAATGTATATACCCTAGAAAAACATGTTTGTTTTGATTAATGAAATGTACGATACCACATTTGATCGTAGTATTATGTCCTAATATTCCATGTTTATATTATATAAGCATTTTATGTTGCTTATGGCAAGTCACATTGATTATCACTTTCATTACTTGGGTCTTTTAATGAACTAAATAAATTAATTAATTATTGAAAGTCTAAGCTTAGTGTTGGATGATAATGTGATTGTTAATGAAATTTATAACTAACAATATCTGAGGTCCTCTGTAATGTATTGACCATAATGTAATACTTTGCCTACCGTAAAAGTAAATAATATCTCTAATTTAACAATTTTAAACAATTTAAACATATATTAACACTACACTAATTGTTATTTACTTGCGATCTTTTGTATTGTTTTGATTTGATACGAAAAACTTATTATTACATTTGTCATAATTTTGTGTATCTTTACGCAAAGCAAGATTTATTTATGTTTCATGAACAAATTGTTTTATATTAAATATTGTAGCTTCCGTGTGCTAGAAGATTCTAGAAATAATATTATGTATGTATTATTACGCGCGAATCGGCGCGAAGGCGGTTGGTTGAAAAGTTAGTATTACTTTGGACACAGTCAGTCTTAAATCAGTTTTGATCCAAGATGTAGTCAGTATAAGTTTGTCTTAATCAGTCTCTCTTTGTCAGCCAGTATGAATTCTGTATCAGTAACAAGCAGTCTTAAAGATGTATAATTTCTGTTTATGTGCTTCATGAAGAAAGATTAAATAAATGAGCTTAAAATGAAACGTGTCACAGTTATGGTTCATTCCATAAGACGCCTAAGAATCCGTCGTGCTAATGTTGGCATATTTATTTAAAGGCAGTCGAGCAATTAAAACAACATCTATCTACCACTGAACAACTGAAAAAGGTGAAGTATTCATAATGTGGCTTTAGTGTATGCGCATAAAAAGTGCCACAAATGCTACAAATTGCAAGTGCTACCAACACTACAAGACGAATGGCACGAAACCTTACATTGATCGAAATTGTACCTTCGAGGCGCGTCCAGAAAGTAAGTTACGTTTGGTATTAAACTGAAATTGTACACAGATACAGAAGAAATTTTTATTGCACAAAATTCTACAACTCTTAAACTACTTTTCTACATAACTGCCGAAATTTTGCAGGCATTTGTCATAGCGTGGCACCAGGTTTTGTATACCTTCTTCATAAAAATCTGCCGCCTGTGTCTTCAACCAGTTGTAAACAGTTTCTTTCAGCCCGTCGTCATTGCTGAAGTGATGACCGCCAAGGAAAGACTTGAGATGTAAGAACAGATGAAAGTCGCTAGGAGCGAGGTCAGGGCTGTACGGAGGATGGTCAACACATCAAATGTTTGTAAATGTTTCGGACCAAACTGCGTGGTCATCAGTCCGTAGCATACAAACTACTTAAACTTAGGTAAACTGACCTAAGGACAAACACACACACCCATGCCCCAGGGAGGACTCGAACCTCCACGGCGAGCAACCGCGCGCTCCGCACCGAGGCGCTTTAGACCGCTCAGCTACTCCACCGCGGCGGTCAAACAAATCCCAGCCAAATCCCTGTAGAAGGTTTTTCATCACATTTGCAGTGTGTGGTCGTGAAATTTGGTGGAAGTCCATAGCGAGAGCACTAATTGTGAACCTACGGTTTTCCTGGATCTTGTCATCAATCGCGTGAACCAGTTCTTCTGTAACCAACTGCCCACTTCCTTCTTCATCCTGCACATCACTACGCTCGCCATTGAACTGTCGGACCCATCTTCTCACCATCGAATTACTCATCGCATGCCGGCCGCGGTGGCCGAGGGGACTGAGGCGCTCGTCATGTTCTGCACGGCCACTACGGTCGGGGGTTGGAATCCCCCCTCGGGTATGGATATTTGTGCCGCCCTTAGTATTAGCTAGTTTGTAAGTAGTTTGTAAGCTTAGGAACTGATGACCCAGTAGTTAAGTCCCATAAGCTATACAAACATTTGAATTTGAACTCATCGCATTTGGTCTTTAAACATCGCAAATTGGCCGATAAATTTCACTTGGTTTCACTTTTCTCGCATTCAGAAACCGAATCACCGACCTGATTCCACAGGCGGTCAACGCCGACATTTCAAACAGGCATAACAAAGCGTACGTAACTGACAGCGATCTCTAAATGGCGCACGTTCTTCTCCTCGATACACATTGTCTACAGTGCATGTGCGAAACTGCAATCGCAGCGCTGCAGCGGAGATAAATTTAAACGGAACTTACTTTCTGGACGCGCCTCGATTATCGAATTTTTGCCGCCTTACCCTATGCACGCTACTAAAAATAGATTAGGGAAAAAAATGAAACGCAAGCACACTGACACTCTAGCACCGGGGTTGGAATATGGTAGAGTGCTGCTTCCGTAACGTGGAGCCGTAGTGAGAGATCGGGTGTCGGAGACTGCGTTGCGTGGCGCCACCCACGGTGATGGGCGGCGTCGGCGGCGGCAAGCCAGTGACGGGTGACGCAAGGAGAGGCAGGGCGGCGGCTGCGGCGTTTAATGCGTTGTTTGGAGGCGGCGCCGCCGACACGTGTGGGGCACATGGCGGCACAGGCGCGGCCACTGCCACAGGTGACGCGGGGGCGGCGGGGGCGGCGGCGGACGCTGGCGCCAGTACAGTCGCCAGCGCCAAGCCAGCAACACTCCCTCACCTCACGCTCTCAGGTGACACAAGTCGTGGCAAACCTCACAATGTCCTGGCGGAACTTTTCTTTTGCCCCGACGTGTCGCTGACTGAACATGTAATTGGAAGCAAGAATGTGATGGAGCAAATAAATAGGGCAGTTAAAGATATGGTAAAAGAAGTACGGTAAAAGACAGAAAGAAGTTTTTGCAGATGATGTGGTAATATGAAGTGATTAAGAGGCAGCTGTAAAGTTACAACTTGATGCACGGAAGGAAATCAAGGAAAGATATGGATTTAAAAAAGTTAAAAATAAATAGCACTGACGTGTTTAACGGCCAACTTTAGATTTGTAGTTTTATAAGTTTTTGCAAACATTTTGGACCAAAATAATAATCTAAATAATAAAAAAATAATATTTTGTCTGAAACCCTTTTAGGGAAAAAATGTAGATAGTGGCAGGTTCCGAACCACCGACCTTTAGCGGCATAGTCCAACGCCTTCCCCACTTCGCTACGGCTATCAATCAAATGATGAGTCCTTTAATCTCATACTATAGATGACACTAGATTATCATTTATCGTAGCTACGAAGAACGATGTGATTTTGTTAATTCTTCAGTGCGCCATTGCTTTGAAATGATAACGTGTAAGTTTCAACAAGAAAATCATAAAATACGCAACGCAAGATGGCGTTTACCAGAGAGAGTTCTGGGCGAGGAATGTCACTTGACATCTCCGAACGGCTGCTTTTCATTAATTCAATGGAGGGTGTCAAATCTCCTTTATTTTTGCAAAATGTCTCAAACGATACGAGATATGAAAAAACATAAGGGAGCTAAGTTGTAGAGAATTTTCTCCTCTACCAATTAGATTATTCAATTTTCGTGTCATATGAACGGTTCGTTTGCAATTACAATTTTATTACAAACGGCTTTTTTTTTTTTTTTTTTTTTTTTACCGCCGTATTTTTTGTCCGAAAAATTTGAAAAAGGGAGGTTCTGGTCTCTGGCGGCCTACAATCTTGTCTATAAAATTTGCTGCTGATCGGCTGAACGGTTCGTCTTAAAAACAGGGAACACGTTACGGACAGACAGACAGACAGACATACATCCCAAAATCGCCGTTATTTTTGCAAATATCTTTGAAACACTACGAATTATGAAAAAAATATAATAGAGCAGAATTGTAGAGAATTTTCTCCTCTACAAATTCGATTATTCAATTTTCGTGTCAGATGAATGGTTAAGCCGTTATTTTCATTTAAATTTCGAGCTGTCAAAAGACGATCGCAAAGGCCCACTTTTAGTGTTACTACCGTAACCTAAAGTGGGCCAAAAAGGTTAAATTTTACTACTTAGCTCGTTCGTCCCGAGAGGTAACTGTTAAAATAACATCTACTACTGACGCCACTACAGTTGTGTGTATATAGAGGTTTACACGTTGCCTCTAGGTTTTTCACGGAATGTCAAATCACATAATTATTCTTTTACCATAGCGGATATTAGATATGCATGATGGGCATACAGCTGTATAGACTGTTATCCATACTTGACTTTTCATTTGATCTCTTTTTAATAAGTCGTTGAACTGTTAACACGTAATATATGTGGAACAGATAAAAACGTTTGCTATTCAGCAGCCATTAAGTTCGGGTCTGTAACGAAGATTGATTTTGTTTTAATATTTGAAAATACAGTGACATAAAAAATATTATGTATTTAATTCAGGTATTTAGAATTAATCCCAGATTTTGAGCATTTTCAGTATATTTGGTGCCGCTGTTGAAAATCCATTGTTGGCGGGAGGCTGCCGTCATTATTATTCGAACCAACGGCGGACAAAACTAAACTGTTCTGACTATAATTACACTAAAGAGGAGAAATGAGAAACAAAAACTGTATGAAAATTATTTTCCATAGCAATTTCAAATTATTACTGCATTGAACCGTTGCGTAAGTATTGGTGTGTTGATAAGATCTCCAGTGAGTAGTGAAATTGTCTATATGACAGAAAGTGTCAAAATTTCAAAAGAAATCGCTTCTCACATTTATGACAGACTTTCTGTGGAGTTCGAACTAGTTGTGTGTAGGTCGAAGACTGTACAATTACTAAAAAGTCTCAGAGCCCAGATTATATTATTTCAGAGCTAGCCATTGAAAGGATATTATACAGATATTTATTACGTGAATTTAGTCTCCATATCCCATGAACAATGTTTAAATTGGATTTTGGTTGTCAATTTTTAGTTACATGCCACAGTTAACTATCAGTCATCATTCGATGAACTGCTTTTAAGTCAAAATAGTTTAATGAAATACTGTAGACCTTTATGAATTTATGTTTGAGCAGGTACACGTCACATACAGTAATACTTCTACACCACTATAACAGTTTTATTCTTATGCACTAATACAAGCAACAGATAAAAAACCACACACACGCACAGCATATACACACGGACACTACAGCACCAGTGGTCAATCAATGATGAGAACTCAGTTGATCAATTGCGAGGCAAATGTAGGCAGCGAATGAGATTCGTTGTATTTAGCAGTATTCATTAATTTTCGTAAATTTGTCGCAAATTCCGAGTGCAGTGTTACACGAGGATACTTGATTTATTGACTCTATTAACCATAGAGTAGTAACAGTATTAATTAATTTCCGCAAATTCATCGCAAATTCCTAGACAGTGATACTCGAAATTAGCTGATTCATTGACCAGTCAAGGGTACATCGAGAACCTGTCAACGATAGAACAAGTGCAGAATTAATTAATTTTCGCAAATTTGTCACAAAATCCGTTACAAGAGGATAGCTGATTTAATTGACCAGTCAAAGGTACTTCGAGAACCTGCCAACTGTATAGCAGGAACAGCATTAATTAATTTCCGCAAATTTGTCGCGAATTCTGAGGTCAATGTTATACTAGGATAGCTGGTTTATTGACTGGACCAGGTGACATCGAGAAACTGTCAAGCATAGAGCAGGAACAGTATTAATTGTGATGCGAATGAAACGAGCAGCAATTACATTTACACTGTAGCTCTGGAAAGATATTAAGGCATTTTATACGAATGTGTAACCATTGTACAATATGTTACACCTAAAAAAATTTACATCAAAAGGGTAATATTTAATTTACGAAGACAGTCATCATTTCTTATGTAAATAAGTATTACGATATAATCTAATTAGTTTAAAATCTATGGTTCTGTTGACAGTGTTTTCTTTTGCTAGTTGACATATCCGTCTAGCACCATTGACCACTGGTGCCAACATTATTTCCTGGGACCGACGAGCCAACTGGTAGAATTTATACAATAAAGATAAGAGTGATGTAATGGTCTTTGGGTAAAGCAAAAGGATCAATACGAATTTTATTTTGAATAAAGATCCCCTCAAACTGTTGTTTCCTATTCTTCCAGTACTCCTTCATCTTTTCCTCATGTTGTCTTTTCCTCCCTACTGTCCATGTTGTTCCTGGTTTCTTATTTTTTATACCTTGAAAGCTTTCTAAATTGATTATATTATTCTTAAAAGAGTTCCTGTCTGCTACTTCTGATTCTTTGATGTTGTTTCTTTCTAAATCTTTTCTTATTTCTGTGATCTATGCTCTTTTTCATGTCTTTTCCCAGAAATAAAGTAAAATTTATTTAGTCAGCCTGTTCCCATTCATTTGGAAGAGATGCCCAAAGAAGATTGTCTTGGCTTTGTCATTACTTATGATATTTTCTCTATATTTTCATAAACTCCGTGTTGCTTCTTATTTTCTAACCATCTGCAGTTTGAATGGCACCCATTATTTTTTGTGTAATAATCCGTCTTTTCAAGAACCTCTATTCTGGTCTTGCTACAGTGGTGTTTTAGTTTAGTTATTCTTGCGATGCATTTCTGATTGTAGATATTTTTTCCAGCCGTATGCTCTTTCCATTTTATTGACTCGTACATCTATTGCAAACGTTTCTAGTCCATTTTCCTGTATAACTTCTCCAAGATGTTTAAATTGAGAAGCTAGCTCTATTTTTACCTAGTTATGTTTCTATGTGTTTTGGTGCGTCTTTTATGATTGTCATGAATTTAGATTTTTGAGCTGAAATTTTGAAGCCAGTTTTGTTTCCTATGTATTCCAGAAGATTTATTTGAGTTGCTGATTTTCTGAAAGAATTGTAAAATTTTCCGCAAAGGCAGATAGTTTACTTTGATTACATTTTTCTCTTTCCCAGAATTATTGCTTGAATTTTGTGATTTTGTGGTTCCAAATTCCATATCTTTACATTTTTTTTAAAAACACAGTTAAACGGTAAAGGTGACAATCGATCTCCTTGCCGAACACCAGTTTCTATTGCAAATGACTGAGTTAGTTCTCCCATAAATTTAACAGGCTAGTTTTTCACGAATTAAGTTTGCTAATTTAGCTTTAACACCAAATTCTATGATCATTTTAGCTACTGTGTATCTGTCCACTGAATCAAACTGGTTCTTAAAATCAATAAATGATAGTATTGTAGGTTTACTGGTCATCATTCTGTGACCAATCCGGTATCGTATTCTTTATATACGTTTGCTCTGACATTTGGCTGAGAAGTTGGATGTTAAAACATCAAATGATAATGTAGTTAGCTTTGATGTTCGTTAGTTTACCAAATTGGCACTCTGTGATTCTCTGGAGTATATCAGTTCCATTTTCCCGCAAGACATCGCCAATACCGTTCATGAATGTCTCACCACGAGCTTTTTAATGTTGAATGGAAACGTTTATGACCTGTGATAGCGTTGCCATGGTGTCCAACTTCTGTATGTGGCTTTTTGGAAGACAGACAGTGGAGCTGGCACGTTGTAAACCTAAGGTGTTGGAGAGGTACGTCGACGATACCTTCTTTGTGTGGAGCAACGGTGAAGAACAGCTCGATGAATTCCTAAAAATCTGAAAGGCCTCCACGGCAACATAAAATTTAGAATGGAGGTAGAAAAGGACAAACAGCTACCCTTCCTTGATGTGCGGGTTACGACGCATGTTGAGAATATGGAGCAGTGTCTACCGATACCTTCACATTCAAGTCATTACCCATCCAGAAAACAGGGGTGATAAGCTCTCAACGCGCGCACGAGGAATATGTAAGTTTCAGCGCTGTAGGCGCGGGAAGCAACAACTGGAAAGCGTTCTGAAGAACACTGAGAATTCCACGACTGACATAAGAAGTCTCACAGAATCTAACAGTCTGAGATATGACACATCGGAAGAAGAAACGTCTGGAACGGCCTTCTAACGATACATTTAAAAGTCGCGGAAGTTCATGCTATGGAGAATAGCTACCAGTCGCCCGTTTGGGAAAGCTATTGGGGTACACAGTATGATTGGTAGCAAAAAAGACCACGGATGTGTTTCCGCGTGGGTTCTAAATCTGGCTAATATTATTCCCCGTCTGTGATATAGTGCTACGAAGGAGGAAGCGATATACTGGACGACTCTTCGATAAACGTATACCCTCGGATATTTGACATTAGGCCGTATCGGGACAAATACAACTTCCTTCCTACCTTCTACCGTGACGCTTTCACTCTCGATAGACAAATCTGTAACGAAGTATGCTGCTCTTGACTCGATCTTCTTTTGATGTTGTTGTTGTTACGGTATTCAGTCCGGAGACTGGTTTGATGCAGCTCTCCACCCTCCTCTATCCTGAGCAAGCCTTTTCATCTTCTCATAAGAACGGCAACCCACATCCACTTGAATCTGCTTACTATAAGCGTCTCTTGGTCTCCCTCTGCGATTTTTACCCCACACACATCCCTTATTTTAGTCAGGGTGTACCAAAAATTTACGATTCCCCGATGTCTAAGAATGTGTCCTACCAAGCGATCCCTTCTTTTAGTCAGGGTATGCTAAAATTTCTTTTCTCACCAATTCTGTTCAGTACTTCTTCATTAGTTATGCGATCTACCCACCTAATCTTCAGCATTCTTCTGGAGCACCACATTTCAAAAGCCTCTATTCTCTTCCTGTCCGCACTGCTTATCGTCCATGTTTCACTCCCATACAAAGCAACACTCCACACAAATGTCTTCAGAAAAGACTTCCTTATACTTAAATTAATATTCGATGTTAGCAAATTTCTCTTTTTCGAAAATGCTTTTCTTCCCATTGTCATTCTGAATTTTATATCCTCTGTACTGCGACCATCATGTGTTATTTTACTACCAAAGTAACAAAACTCATCTACCACCTTCATTGTTTCATTACCTAATCTAATTCCTTCAGCATCGCCTGATTTTCTAACACTGCATTCCATTATTTTTGTATTGCTCTTGTTAATGATCATTTTATACGCTCTCTTCAACACACTGTCCATTCCATTCAACTGCTCTTCCAAGTCCTTTGCTGTCTCTGACACAATTACAATGTCATCAGCAAAACGCAATGTTTTTATTTCTTCCCCCTGAACTTTAATTCCTATTCCAAATTTTTCCTTGCTTTCCTTCACCGCCCGCTCGATGTACAAATTGAATAACATCGGTGAAAGGCTACAACCGTGTCTTACTCCCTTCCCAACTGATGCTTCCCTTTCATTCCCTTCGAGTCTAATAACTGCGGTCTGGCTTTTGTTCAAGTTGTAAATAACTCTCCTTTCCCTGTATTTTACCCCTACTGACTTTAGAATTTGAAAGAGTGTATTCCAGTCAACATTGTCAAACGCCTTCTCAAATCTACAAAATCTAAAAATGTAGGTTTGCTTTTGCTTAATCTATCTTCTAAGATAAGCCGTAAAGTGAGGATTGCCTCCCGGGTTCCTACGTTCCTCCTGAATCCAAACTGATCTTCCCAGAGGTCAGCTTCTACCAGCTTTTCCATTCTCCTGTAGATAATTCGTGTTAAAATTTTGCAACCATGACTTATCAAACTTATGGTTATGTAATTTTCACACCTGTCTGCGCCTGATTTCTTTGGAATGGGGATTATTACATTTTTCTTAAATTCTGAGGGTATTTCGCCTGTCTCATACATCCTACACACCAGTTCAAATAGTTTTGTCATGGCTGGCTCTCCCAGAGACTTTAGTAGCTCTGAGGGCATGTCATCTACTCCTGGGGCCTTGTTCCGACCTAGGTCTTTCAGGGCTCTGTCAAATTCCTCTCTCAATATAGTATCTCCTATTTAGTCTTGATCTACTTCCCCTTCTCTTTCTACAACATCGTCTCTAAGTTCATTTCCTTTGTAGAGCTGCCCTATGTACTCTTTCCACATTTCAGCTTTTCCTTCTTTGCTGAGAACTGGTTTGCATCTGAGTTCTTGATATTCGTAGAGTTGCTTTTCTTGTCCCCAAATGTTTCTTTTATTTGCCTGTAGGCGGTATCTACTTTTCCCCTTCTTATACATTCTTCTACAGATTTGCATTTGGCTTCTAGCCACTCCTGCTTAGCCATTTTTTACTTCCTGTCAATCTCATTTCTTAGTCGTATGTACTCCATTTTGCCTGTTTCATTTACTGCATTTTTTATTTTCTCTTTTCATCAATTAAATTCAGTATTTCCTGTGATATCCAAGGATTTTTTGTAGGTCTTGACTTCTACCTATATTGTCCTCTGCTGCCTTCACTATTTCATCTCTCATTGCTACTCATACCTCTTCTACTGTTTTATTTCCCCCTGTTTCTGTCAATTGTTGCCTAAATCTCCCTCTGAAATTCTCCAGAACTTCACTTTCCTTCAATTTATCTAAGTCCCATCTCCTTATTTTCCTACCTTTCTGCAGTTTTTGCAGTTTCAGCCTACAGTTCATGACTAACAAGTTATGGTCAGAGTCTATATCTGCCCGTGGGTACGTCTTGCAGTTTATAACCTGGTACCGGAATCTATGTCTTACCATTATAAAATCTATCTGATACCTTCCGGTGTCTCCTGGTCTCTTCCATGTACACAACCTTCTTTTGTGATTCTTAAAGCACGTGTTTGTTACGATTAAATCATGTTCTGTGCAAAATTCTACCAGTCGACTTCCTCTTTCATTCCTTCTGCCCAGTCCATATTCACCTACTATTTTTCCTTCTCTTCCTTTTCTACTACCGAATTCCAGTCTCCCATCACAATGAAGTTTTCCTCTCCCTTAACTGTCTGAATAATTTCCTTTAGCTCCTCGTATATTTCTTCGATCTCCTCATCATCGGCAGAGCTAGTTGGCATGTAAACCTGTACTACTGTTGTCGGTGTTGGCTTCGTTTCTAGCTTGACAATAACAATGCGATCACTGTGCTGCTCATAGTATTTTACCCGCATTCCTATTTTCTTATTCATTATCAGACCTACTCCTGTGATACCCCCAACTGATTTTGTATTTATAATCCTGTACTCACCTGACCTGAAATCCTGTTCATCCTGCCACCGAACTTCATTAATCCCCACTATATCTAACTTCAACCTATCCATTTCCCTTTTTAAATTTTCCAATTTTCCTACCCGATTAAGGGATCTAATATTCCACCCTCCGATCCGTAGAATGCCAGTATCGTCTTTCCTGATGACAACATCCTCCTGAGTAGTCCCCGCCCGGAGATCCGAATGGGGGACTATTTTACCTCCGGAATATTTTACCCCAGAGGATGCCATCATCACATTTTCATACAGTAGAGCTGCATGTCCTCGGGAAAAGTAACGGCTGTAGTTCCCCCTTGCTTTCAGCCGTTCGCAATCACTGTGTGGCAAAGCCGCATTAGCTGATGTTACAAGGCCAGCTCAGTCAATCATCCAGACTGTTGCCCCTGTAACTACTAAAAAGACTGCTGCCCCTCTTCAGGAACCACACGTTTGTCTGGCCTCTCCACAGATACCCCTCCGCTGTGGTTGCACCTACGGTACGGCTATCTGCATCGTTGAGGCACACAAGCTACCCCACCTCGGCAATGGGGGTGGCTTCTTTTGATACGAATCCCAAAATGATGAGCAATATTCAAGTATTGGTGTTCATTTGGCTTCTTTTGATACGAATCCCAAAATGATGAGCAATATTCAAGTATTGGTGTTCATTTGAACTACTTCTTTTGTTGACGGACTACACTCCTTTGAATATTCTTCCGACGAACTTCCCTCTGGCATCTGCCTCCTTCTTCTGCAGCTATACAACGTGCGGTGAGTCTTGTCGTCTTGAACTGTCCTTGCTAGTATCTTCCAGATTATGTAATCCATCTGCCAAGGGTCTTCAATGACTCATATAATTTTCAGTGGGGCACGTCCTCCCTGTCCGCGTGGCTTTCCTTCTAAAATCTTTTGTGTTATTTCCGTATCATTATTCCGTGCTAGGTGCCCGGCCCACTTTAGCCTGAATGGCTTCACAATTCGCCTAACAGGTTGTGTTTGTAAATAACGTACAACTCGAGCTTGTATCTCTTCCTCCATCTTTTCCGTTGCAAAATTGGGCCAATGATTCTTTGAGTTCCGTTCTGTAGAATGCATTAACCGATTCGTCATCTTTTGTCGTCAGAGCCCAGGATTCGGTGATATATATCAGCACTCTGATTAGTGTTTTACAAATTGTTAGTTTGTGGTTCTAGTAGTGAGTCTTGAAGATAGAAGTGTTGTTAACACGAAATAAGCTTTGTTGGCTGTAAATAACCTATGCTTTATTTCATAAGACGTTTCGTTGTCACTGATGACAATCGAACCCAGGTCCTTGAAATGATCTACTCTCTCAAAGGTGTAAGGGCCCATCATTATTTCGGCTGGCATGTTCCTACCGTATTTTTGTTCTGTTCGTTAAGATACTAGTGAATTAAGTGAACAAGCGTAATGAGATTGAGAAAAAAATTACATGTGGTGTTCCACAAGGATCCATTTTAGGGCCATTGCTTTTTCTTGAGTACAGTAATGACCTCTCATCAGTTACACTGTCAGAAGCAGAGTTCGTTTTGTTTGCAGATGATACAATTACTGCAATAAATAGCATGTCGAGCATAGTTTTAGAAAGGTCTGCTGATGATATTTTCATTAACATTAATAAAAGGTTTAAAGCCGACTCATTGACATTAAACTTTGAAAAGACTCACTACATGCAGTTCAGGACATGTAAGAGATTCCCATCCAGTGTATGCATAAAGTATGAAGAAGAGCCGATAGAAAAGGTTGACAGTATAAAATTCCTAGAATTACAGCTTGATAATAAATTCAATTGGTGGAGCACACCACTTAACTGCAGAAAGTAATTAACAAATCAATATTTGCAGTATGAGTGGTATCAGACGTAGGAGACATAAAAATAAAAAGCATGTATACTTTGCTTACTTTCATACCATAATGTCATATGGTATAATATTTTGGGGTAACTCTTCAAGTCAAGCGAAGGTTTTCAGAGTCCAAAAGCGTGTAATACGTATAATCTGCAGTGTAAATTCACGAACATCCTGTAGAAGCCTCTTCAAAGAACTAGGTATATTAACTACTGTATCTCAGTATATTTATTCCTTAATGAAATTTGTCGTAAACAATATATCCCTTTTCCCAGCAAACAGCTCAGTTTATACGTACAATACTAGGAACAAAAATGATCTACCCAATGACTTAAGAGCACTATAGTTCAAAAAAGGGTCCACTACTCAGGTACGCATATTTTCAATAATTTACCAACAATCATAACAAATTTAGTTATAAATAAAGATACGTTTAAGAGGAGTCTAAAAGACTTTCTAGTGACCAACTCCTTCTACCCCACTGACAAATTCTTAAATAGAACCAAATGATGCATGCATCTGTATTCATACTATTATCATATTATCAGCTTGTAAAAAGTGCATGTACCTTAAAAGTTGTATGTGATATTTAAAGTTGAACCTATCGTTTAATCAGACAACAAAAGTAGTTTATTTTAAAGTTACTCATTCAAAACCTGGTCTGATATTACTTGCAGTCCAAATAGATGTCATTTAGTGATGTTTAACAGTCAAGATCACTAAGTCATCAAATAACTTCATCAAAATTTAACTGAACACGTACATTGTTCATTAACACAGTAATTTGGCTTAATTATGGCCCTGATATTGATGTATATACTGTTAAATGAGTAACAGTGCAGTAAACTGATTATGTGCGCAACGGATCTTTTAACAAAGCAACTGTGATATGTAACCTGCATGAAACGGGACTGATAACCTAGCTGTTTAGTCCCTTCAAATACCAACAACAACCTGCATGAAACATACACTGACTATACTCAAAAAATTTGACTGCGAGAAAGACATTAAAAAACACAATTCACTTTCTTAATGTTCGACTACCAGAATTTTATGCAGATCAGCACCTGATTATAAAAACTCAGAATCATACTCAATTAACTGCAGTGTTGCATAACAATCATTTACTACATTACCAATACATAAATCTGTTCAACTAGATTACCAAAATCAATACTGCACTTTAAATCCACAAATAACTAATTATCAAATAAAGAGAGTATGTTAATCTTCTAACTACGTAAATGAAACAGGAAAGAAAGGTAAACATATTATTAATAATCACCATTACATTACCTAAATGATACAACCTTTTCATAATTACATGAAGTGCTATTCTCTTCATTCCAGGGGTGGTGCAACATTTTTCACAATTATATGAAGTGCAATATATTACAAATACAATCAAACCAACTTGCTGGCACTGCAGCCTCTGCTCTACATCTGAGCCACATACACAATACAATGCTATGTGATACATAATCTTTGCCAAAGATGAAACTTCACAACTTCACATATTTAGGTACACATATCGATACACACAGTAGATGCAATGTTATACATTTTCTTGCTAGCAAGTAACTCGACAGAAAACAGGAGGCACAATATTAGACATTTTCTTACAAATTCAGCAATATACATTTTCTATGGACACGTTTCATCCTGTATTAGTAATATTATATTATCAACTTGTGAAAGAAAAGGACTTCCACGAGGAACACTTCAACACGGATTTATGAAACTAACCAACTATCTAATCTAATCTATTCCTATGTTCCTGCCAGTCTGTTCAAGTGTAGCGGATGTCTTTTCCATTGCCGTCAAGTTTATTGCTACTATGTCATCAGCCCATAGGCGAGTATTTGCGCAGATTTATGATAAATCGTTCCCTATCCAAGATATTTGCTTCTCTTCTCACCTTTTCCAAGACAGCGTTAAAGAGAACGCATGCCAGTGCGTGACCTTGCTGCACCGCGTGTTTTATTCCACCGTACTGCAGTTTTTATGCTGCCTTGTGTTCCTCTCAGTGTCAGCCTTACTATCTTGCTCAGGTTTTTTTGTTTAGAATATCCAGTTCATTTTGAGTTTGATACAATACTCTCCGTCTATTCTGTCGTAAGCTGATTTGAAATCAATAAAGATGTGGTACGTTCTGTCCCATATTGCTTTGTTCTTCCCCAGTATTTATCTTAGGGTAAATATCAGATAGACAGTTGACCTACCGTGGATGGGTCCACGTTGCTACGGCCCCGTTTCCCTCTGTATTATTAGGTAGAGTCGGTAGTGCTGTATATTAGACAGGATTTTACATCCCAGATCAAGCAATGTGGTTTCTCTGTAGGTACAACATTCTACCTGGACTCCTTTCTTAAATATTGGGCACATAATTCATCGTTCCATGTTTGGGACATATCCTTTTATTCCCATATTAGATAAACCTATCAATGTCAGATAATTTGTATGAAAAGTTCTGCTGGAATACCGTCCACTCCTGCTGCCTTGTTGTTTAATGTTTTTATTGCATCTCTCCCCCCTTATAAGTCTGTTGGGTCCGATCTGTTATTTGGGTCATCTCCCTCGTGTATTTCTATTGGGTTCGTTAGTACAACTGCTCTTGGATGAAGGCATTTGTCAAAGTAGCGACGCCACCTCTTGCATATCTCCTTCTCTTCACATACAGTTTCGCCTTTCTCATCTTTTATTCTGCGTCTTAGACGTTTTCGTGCCTTATTCACCTGTCTCTAAACTTTTAATAAACTTCACTTGTTCCATGTTCACCTGGATCCACTTCCTCTTTTTTCTTTGGTAGGTCCTCCTTCCAACTCTCCGTTGTAGTTTTATTTTATTTGTTTTTCCTTTCTATTCTTCCATTATCGTGCTGGTAGAATATGGTTTATTGTATTTCTGTATACTTCATTTTTCATTTTTTATTGTTTCACATTAGGTATCAAACTGCGAGGTTCTTGTGTGTCTCACGCCGTTCCAAAGTATCTCACTTGCTGATAACTTCACTGTCTTTTTAATCTTTTCCCATTGCCTCTCTAAGTTGTTATATCCAGCGACTTATCAAGATCCTGAGTTGTTCTCTCCGGTATTGTTTCCTTGCATCCTCTGATGCTGATGCTACGATGTCGTATATCTGTGACCTACTCTGGGTTCCTTCCACTGCGTTAGACATTCGTGCTCTCACCCGTGTTCTAAATAGGATGTGTCCATATTTCAGCTTCTTAAGCTCCTTACGTCTAGTGAATTCGGCTTACGTCTTGCGTCAATTATTAAATGGTCAATCTGGTTAATTCTGTTACCATCTGGTGATGTCCAGGTTTCCTTATGTATTTCGTTGCGTGGGGGTAATGTGGGATATACCACCATATTTCTAAATACATTTGAATCCATTTTGGATTTGCATACAGCAGCAACTGTTGAGGATTATGAAAGAAATCAGCGATCAGATACGAAAACATCTGATTTATAGCAAATCGATTTCGGCTATATAATTTATTGATCCATATTTCCATTTGCCCATATTTTAACCTCCTTGGTAATATCAAAGACTTCGCATGTTAACCGTGTACTGCGGCCGCGCCTCACGGTCAACACGTACACAGTTGTCGAGCTCGCAGCAACTAGCAAGAATAGCGGAGCGGTTCTAGGCGCCTTATCAGCGATGAACAGTATTTCCGGTCATGTGAGTACAGGGTTATCAATACAAAATCAGTTGGTGGTAGCGCTGGAGTAGGTCTGATAATGAGTAAGAAAATAAGAATGCGGGTAAGTTGCTATGAACAGCATAGTGAACACGTTATCGTAGCAAAGATAGGCACAAAACCAACACGAACCACACTAGTACAAGTTTATATGCCAACTAGCTCTGCCGATGATGAGGATATCGAAGAAATGTACGAGGAGATAAGAGAAATTGTTCACACCGTTAAAGAAGAAGAAAATGTAATTGTTATTGGGGACTGGAACTCGGTAGTAAGAAAGGGAAGAGAAGGCAATGTAGTAGGTGAATATGGACTGTTCACACCGTTAAAGAAGAAGAAAATGTAATTGTTATTGGGGACTGGAACTCGGTAGTAAGAAAGGGAAGAGAAGGCAATGTAGTAGGTGAATATGGACTGGGAAAAAGAAATGAAAGAGGAGATCGCTTGGTAGAATTTTGTACAGAGCACAATTTTATGATCACCAACACTTGGTTTAATCATCATGAAAGAAGGCTGTATACGTGGAAGAGACCAGGAGACACTGGAAGGTACCAGATTGACTTTATAATGGTTAAGGAACAGATTTAGAAACCAGGTTCTAAACTGTAAGACATCCAGGGGCAGATATAGACTCTGGCCATAACTTATTGGTTATGAACTGCAGATTAAAACTTATGAGACTGCAGAAAGGTAGAAAGGTTAGGAGATGGAACCTGGACAAATTGAAGGAACCAGAGGTGGTTGAGAGTTTCAGAGGGAGCATTAGGCAAGGATTGGCTGAGTAATACAGTAGAAGAAGAATGGGTAGCTCTGAGAAATAGGCAGAAGGACAAGACATAATAGAAATCCCTGGATAACACAGGATATACTGAACTTAATTGATGAGAGGAGAAAACATAAAAATTCATCTAGTGAAGCAGGACAAAGGGGGTACAGACGTCTGAAAAATGAGATTGACAGGAAGTGAAGACTGGCTAAGCAGGAGTGGCTAGAGGACAAATACAGAACCGTAGAAGAATGTACAAACAGGCGCAAGATAAATACCGCCTACAGGAAATAAAACAGATATCTGAAGAAAAGCAGCTGTATGAATATCAAGAACTCAAACGGAAAACTAGTACTATGCAAAGAGGGGAAAGCTAAAATGTGGAAGGAATATAGCCGGCCGCGGTGGCCGAGGGGACTGCGGCGCGCCAGCCACGGTCTACACGGCAACTACGTTGGGGGTTCGAATCCTCCCTCGGGCATGGATATTTGTGCCGTCTTTAGTCTTAGCTAGTTCATAAGTAGTTTCTAAGTTTAGGGACTGATGACCGCGTAGTTAAGTCACATAAGCTCTACAGACATTTGAACATTTGAAGGAATATATGGAGGGCCTATACAATGGAAATAAATTTGAAGGCAGTATTCTAGAAATGGAAGCCGAAGTGAAGGAAGATGAGATGGGAGATACTGTACTGCGAAAAGAACGTGACAGAACCCTGAAACATTTGAGTCGAAACAGGCCTCCTGATTAGATGACATTCCATCTGAACTGCTGATATCCTTAGGAGAGCCAGCCATGAGGAAATATGTTCCACCTGGTATGCAAGTTATATGAGATAGGGGAAATACTGTCCGACTTCAAAAAGAATATAATAATTCCAGTTCCAAAGAAAGCAAGTGCAGGCAAATGTTAAAATTATAGAACTATCAGTATAGTAAGTCATGGATGCAAAATACTGATACGAATTATTTACAGACGAATGGAAAAACTTTTGGAAACAATGGGGAAGATAAGTTTGTATTTAGGAGAAATGTAGGAACACTCACATTCCAACTTGTTTTAGAAGATAGGCTAAGGAGAGGAAAACCTATGATTTTAGCATTTGTAGATTTGCAGAATTCTTTTGACAACGTCGAGTGGAATACACTCTTTCAAATTATGAAGGTAGGAACGGTAAAACATAGAGAGCGAAGAGTTAAATTCCACTTATACAAAACCAGACAGCGGTTATTAGAGTCGAAGGGCTTGAAAGGGACGCAGAGGTTATGAAGGGAGTAAGATAAGATTGTAGCATTTCCTCAATGTTGTTCAATTTGTACCTTGAGAAAGATGTGAAGGAGTGCAAGGAGAAATTTGGAGAGGGAATTAAAGTTCCGGGAGAAGAAATAAAACTTTGTGGTTTGTTGATGACATAGATATCCTGCCAGAGACCGCAAAGGATCTGGAAGAGCAATTGAATGCAATAGACAGTGTCTTGGAAGGAGGGTATAAGATAAACATTAACAAGAGCAAAACAAGAATAATGGAATGTAGCGTCAGAAAATCAGGCGATGCTAAAGGAATTAGACCAGGTAAGGAGGCAGAATGTGTATGGGAAGAAGTGAAACTTGTTAACATCCAATATTAAATGTTAGGAAGCCCTTTCTGAAAGCATTTGCCTGGAATGAAGCATTGTATGGGAGTGAAATGTGGACGATATGGAGGTCAGACAAAAAGATGAAAGAAGCTTTCGAAATGTGGTGCTATAGACAAATAATTAAGATTAGATGGGTAGATCACGTAGCTAATGAGGGGGTGCTTAACCGAAATGGGGAGCGATGGAGTTTCTGGAATACCGTAAGAGAAGGGATAGATTGATGAGACACATTCTGAGACATCAATAAATCGTCTATTTAGTATTATAAGGAAGTGTATGGGATAAAAATGGCATAAATCGTAGGCGGAGACCGAGGGGCGCATACAGTAGGCAGATTTTAGGAATACGGGAAGTCGCTTTATTCCTAAAATGAATGTTTAAGCGGTACATAAAAGAAGCTTTTGCTCATAATGATGAAAACCCACTTACTTGACTCGGGGTATAAATATTACATGTTGGTATGAAACCACAATATCGCAGAGAAAGAGACGTGCGCAATCTGTGTTACCTGTAGTGTGTGTATTAAAAGTCGAACACTACGAAACAAGGCCTTTGTTTTATCACTAAAATTAGCAAATGAGGTCCGTGCCAACTACCGGTTACTCCCTGCTACAAAGCCTTGTTCCCTGGCCCAAACTGAGAACTGACTCGTTTCAAATACTTCAATAACAAGAAGTTAATACTACAGTGGTCAATATACATAGCAGCTCACACGTTATTACACACAGACATTAATAAGCAAGCCACCACAGTCAGAGTTATCTTAGAAATCATTTATGGCGTAACGGAATTTAGACATAAGAAAAATTGTAACTGAGCTTGTTCTCAGCACTTGTGAAGAACAATATTAAATGAAAGAGGGAAGGTGCTGTAAAACTACAATTTATAGGCAACTTACGGATTATGCTGAATTTAAACTTGTTTATTCAGATACAAAACAAGCAAAATGGGGAACCAATTTTGTTAGTACAATAAAAACGGATCTCTTACGTGGATTAATGCGGTCGGTGCCCAGCCTAAATTATACATGATTTAATGCTACTCGGGGGAAGGATTCACAAACAACACTCATTCTCTCACACACAAGCAATGCCACAGCGAAACTCACCAAAAATAGCGTGCTGAGACGCGGCGGAAGCAGGCGCCGCTATCGTAAGCGAAATTCAGCAAGTCGGAGGTAGCACAAAACACAATATACAAAACACTTTGAAGCTGGCTCTGGCCTGTCGTGCCTGTTTTGAGATGGTGTGTGTGTATAGCAAGTTAAATTACATCTAAATAGAAAAGGCGAGCAAACACGTTACGGCGACGCACGGCTACGTTACATGAAAGCACTCCACTGAAGGTGAAGTGGTTGAAAATCGGATTCATTATAGAAAATCACGGTGGAACTTAAGTTGCAGTCGGTTAGAAATCGATCTAGGTACTGGTTTTATATGAGAAGTGGCATGAATTCAGGCGACTAGCTGCAAACACCGGAGGTCGGAACTCGGACCCATGTGGTTCCGAAAACCGATAAAATTGTATAAATTCAGTTTCCGAAAAATAAAGAAAATTAACTACAGCATGGATCCCATAGAAATGCTTAGAATTATATAAGGAAGGGAATGAATTACAGCTACACGCGATAGGGGGCGATAGCACTAGTCACATCATGTGAATTAAGAGCTACTGTGCTAATAAAGTAGAGTAAAATAAAATGAACGAGTAAATATTGGTGTGGGTAGCCGCGTTGCGTTGGGCTGGTGCAGATGAGCTCATGCAGCCGTGGCATTACGCAAGGCGCGCTGCGCGTGCAGACACCATCTCGTTGCGATACCCGCAGTCGCCTGCGTAAGCTCCACGGCTCCTCTCTCTTGTTCGTTGAATGCCAACAGGTTATTTAATACCGAAAGACGATCGTCTGTCGTCTTATATATATTTTTTGTATATTTCTGCAAAGTTATAATTTATTTAATGTCGTTAGATCATTATTTTGTTAAAACCTGAACCCCACTCTTCTCAAGGCTTGAGGAATAGCATCTTTATTTCATATGTTAAATTATTAGTTAATATTGCTTGGTTTTTCTTATTTTGTTATGTTAATAATTTATTATTATATTAATTAATGTGGCATAAATCTGACTTCTCCACTACGCCACTGTTCCTGTGAGAATGTGTACTTGCGTTACTTTTAAGTGGATGTGTGAGAATCTATGGCTGTCTGAATGTGGGGAGCGGTAGCTCACTTTGCATCGTTCTCTCTGGCTCAGTATCGATAGCTGCTGAGGCTACCAAAGAGGTTTCTACACCCTTTGGTTACAGTCCAGTCAGCGAGCCTTCTTTAGCGCGAGTCTCTCTGTCTGTCCCCACCACCCCTATTTTTTTGATTTTCTGGCTTCCGGTGGCCTCCCGCGTCCAGTGGCCGCTCGGTCTGGTCATTCTAGGCTGGTCGTCTGTGAGGTAAGGATCGTTCTGCTCTTGTTTTTGGACATGGTAGCGTTTCATTGATTAGCACGTTTAACTTAGATTCGTGAACTTAGAATCATTTTTTTTTAATTTTTCTCCGATAGTGTGTGGAAATGTGTTCTCGATTTTCAATTCAGTGATTTACAATAGATAAACGTGGTGAGCGTGATTCTAGTTGCAATTTGACAATGGCCTGGTATGTTAAAAACCTTTCTAGCTGCGTGGGGCCCGATTTCTAATAGGTGATATGTTCATTTTTGTACAGTGTATGTAAAAAGCTTCTCATCGTTTCCTTTGTGAGTGATATGTGTTCCACATGGTTGGTTCATGGATTCAGTTTTTCTAGATTTCTGGAAGGCTTTTGACACTGTCCCTCACAAGCGTTTTCTAATCAGATTGCGTGCTTATGGAACATCGCCACAATTGTGCATTGGATTCGTGATTTCCTGTCTGAAGGGACGCAATATGTTGTAATTGATGGAAAGTCATCGAGTAGAACTAAATTTATATATGGCGTTGCCCAGCGAAGTGTTCAAAAATGTTCAAATATATGTAAATCTATCAGATCAACTGCGTTGTTATTGGTCTGTAGCTTACAAACTACTTAAACTAAAGTAAACTAATCTAAGTACAACATAAACACCCATGTCCGCGGGGGGACTAGAACCGCTGACGGCGGACGGCCGCACGCACCGCAGCACGGCGCCCAGTACGAGCGGCTAATCCGCCGCGGCTAAGGGAAGTGTTTTAGTGCCCCTACTGTTCCTTATTTTTATAAACGATTTAGGAGACAATCTGAGTAGCTCCCTTAGACT
The DNA here is from genome assembly GCA_026315105.1 of Locusta migratoria. Lineage (NCBI taxonomy): Eukaryota > Metazoa > Arthropoda > Insecta > Orthoptera > Acrididae > Locusta > Locusta migratoria. The sequence goes on from CM048747.1 coordinate 275,315,458, forward strand.
CTTCGCCTATGATGCAGTTGTTAAACGGTTAGTAAAGTCACCAGAGGATCAAAAGCAACTGCAAAATCATTTAGATAAGAGATCGGCATGGTGCAAAAATTGGCAATTGACCCTTAAAAATAAGTGTGAGGTCATCCTCATAGCGCCTAAAATAAATCTGTTAAACTTCATTTACACGATAAATAAGTCAAATCTACAGGCCTTCAGTTTAACCAAATACCTAGGAATAACAATTAGGAACAACTTAAATTGGAAAGAACAGATAGGAAATATTGTTGGGAAGGCGAAGCAACGACTACGTTTCGTTGGCAGAACACTTAGAAGATGCAACAGTTCTACTAAAGAAACTGCCTACTCTACTCTTGTGTGACCTATTTTGGAGTATTGCTGTGCATTATGGGATCCACAACAAGTGGTACTGACGGACGATTTAGAGAAAGTTCAGAGAAGGATAGCTAGTTTTGTGTTACCGCGATATAGGGGAGAGAGTATCAAGAAAATGATGCACATGTTTGGGTGGAAATCATTAAAAAAAGGGCGTTATTCGTTGCGGCGAGGTCTATTTGCGAAATTTATTTCACTAACTTTCTCTTTCGAATGCGATAATATTTTGTTAGCACCCATCTACAGAGGGATTCACGAGCATCATAATAATATAAGAGAAATCAAATCGAATACAAAAAGGTGTAGGTGTTCCTCTTTAACCACGTGTTAACACATACGTATTTACTACTAAGACACTCCTGTATTTCAGTCAAGTAAATTCCTGAAAGATGACAGTGATATCAGAAAATATGAACCAACTTTGAAGTATGAAGCGCACTTGGCTGCAGGCGATAGCAATATAAAGAGACAATTAAACGGTGTACGTACATCCTACGAGTACCCATTATTTGCGACAGATCTACGATTTAACTACAAGAAACAGTAGTTTGAAGTGAGATTTGTATTTTTCTGTTATCATTAATAATGCACAGGGTAATGTGCAAAATACTGTGAAGTGGATTTGATATCTCCATGTTTCCCACAGGGACAAATTTGTCACTCGCTTAGGGGTGGATTCAGAGTTGATTCATATTAGATCATGGATAAGTAACAAGAAATGTTTATAGTCAAATTTTTAATTAAATGAATGTATGAATGCTACATACCATTTGTGTTTCGATACTGCACTTATAATTTAGTACATTATGCATTGTGACTAGAGGTCTGCATTACGTCCGATTTTTACCGGCGAGTCCCGCTCGGCCCTCTGGCACTCGGGAGTATGCGGCCGAGCGTCCTCTTAAACCGGTTGTGGGCAACCGATCGCCAGCGCTCGGCCGAGCGCGCCGAACGCTCGGTCGGTCGCCGGTAACCGGCGCACTCGGCGCCAGCGAGCTGCGCTTCGCCCCAATCCTTGAGATCAGAGGCCACCGTTTCACATTAACCACTCACTTATTTCTTTTACAAATGTTTTTCGTTGTTTACTATCAGTTCTATATAACTGTTAGTAATATTACAATTGAACTGATAGTAATTTTACAATTGCATATGTTACATTTGATTTTGTTAATATGATGCAGACTACTGGAGTTCCGTCTTTGAGGTGATCTTGTATTCTAGTGATTGTATCGTTTAAACTGTAATGTCTGTATATAGTATTTTGTTCCGTTCGGTAGACAAACGGGAACACAGTAGTCCAATCGTGGGCTATGTGTAGCGTATCTACAAACTCGGCCTCGTATACGGTGTACGATGCGCGTAGTCCGGGATGGTGGTTTCTGGGCTTCAAACCCTTCCCGAAAAGTTGACAAAGCTAACAATAATTGGCATCATTGTGTATCACGATGAAGTCCGCCTGCATTTTGCAAGTCTGGGAAACAGTTAAACGTGCTCCATACAGTCTCGATTTCTCCCCGTGTGATTTCAAAATGTTCAAATGTTTGTACAACTTATGGGACTTAACTACGGGGTCATCAGTCCCTAAGCTTACAAACTACTTATGAACTAGCTAAGACTAAAGACGGCACAAATATCCATGCCCGAGGGGGGATTCGAACCCCCGACCGTAGTGGCCGTGCAGACCGTGACTGGAGCGCCTCAGTCTCCTCGGCCACCGCGGCCGGCCTTAAATGTATTAACAGTTATGGTGATTACTACTAAAATAATGAACAATTTTCCTATCGGTAATTAAAATTTCACTCATTTATTACAATGTCAGTCAGCAATATTTCTTGATGTTTTTATGTAAACGACACTAGGTTCCCGTCTAGTCAAAGCGTATCTACACACATATTTCTTGTCACTGATAGCCCTACACGGACTGCAAAATTTTTTGTGCTTTTACGTCAAGCTTCACTCACTGCCTTTCCGAATATCGCCCGTGTTTGGATCAGAATTTTCCTATCTTCAATAATTAATTTGCCTTGTTCCTAATTTTGTATCTATAGCCTGATGACTCTCTAGTATACAGTCCTTTGGAATGAAATATAACTTATACCTTATACACTATTAGTGCCGTTTGCGATTTTATTAAGAATTCACGTTATTACAATGTTCATTCATTGACAACCCCTCACGAAATCCTGGCTACGCCTATGCGTTGTACTAATATTGACTGCAGGATCGGGAAGGAATGACGGAGTTAGGAATAATATTCACGAAATTTTGTTTTTATCTACTTGGAACGGCAAGTGGTGGGTGTAATTCTGCTCCGCATTTACTTTTGCAGTGTCTAATCATACCTGTTGTGCTTGACTGGTACAAAACTATAGTACTACATGTGGTACATTGCACAAAACTAGCAGAAGCCTGCGTGACACGATCTACTACAAGTGCAAACTATTTCCAAGCTTCACTTTTCGACTCCTCTTCCGACATGTCTTTGGACGAGCCACTCCTAATTCTCTCCATAATACTTCTCTTCGTTTCATGAATTGAGCATTTACGCCCCTATACTTCGTTAATCCATAACGCTATGTGCGTTGCTCAAGCCAGGTCGGTTTCTAATGCAATTCCGCATTGCTGAGCACGCGTCTCCGGCCGAGACTGCGAGAGCGCTCGAGCGCCCGGCAGCGCTCGACACTTCCGCCGGTAACCGAGAGGCGGAGGGCGACCGGCCGGCCACACGGGGCATTAGACGGCCGCAGCCGTGCCGCAGCACGGGCCTGTCCCAGCCGTCTAGCAGCGGCGCGAAATGGGAAATGCTCGAGCGGTTGTTTTCATCGAAATGCAGAGCTCTAATTGTGACCTTATTTCTTGTATATTCTCCGATAAATATGTTTTTAGAAATGACGAGATGGACAGAGAGAGATATAAAAGATAGGAGAAGTACTAACTCAAGGCTGGAATAAATAAATATATACGCGGGCAACGCCGGGTTTTCGTCTAGACCAGTAGTTCCCAATTTTTTTTTTTTTTTTTTTTTTTTTTTTTTTTTTTTTTTTTTTTTTTTTTTTTGACTCGTAGACCCTTGATAACTTTTTCTGCCCTATGTGGAACCCCTGCCTTTTTTGTACCGGTACTTCAATTTTTACAAATTCCTAACTCTAAATGTGTTTTCGCACCTGATATGATGCTACTGACTTTGATAATTTTAACTGTAAAATCATGGAGTGAAAAAAGAGAAAAAAGGAAGATTTTAAGTATTATACATTTATTGATTTAAATGACACAAATGTATATTAAACAAACTGATACTTACAGGCCTTTAATGCGAGGGATGTGGTTGATGCTTTTTTAGTAAATTATCAATGTCTGCTTTCGGGTTTTGTCAGGCTTGACCTTAAATCTTCTCTTTCAATGATTTCCAGCCTGTTTATGTTTTTTGTAGAAGGTTGGCAACAGTGCTGAAACCTCCTCCCACCACATATGAAATTTGAAAACTATCAAAAACTGTCTTGCGATAGTCCATAATAAAGGGTAAATAACAGTTATGTCTCTCTGGAGCCAGAGTATTAAAAAAGGTCATCCACCTATGTTTCTTTGGCCCCTCTTTCATACGTAATAATTGACTTAAATTCTGTGCAGTAGGAACTGCTACACAAATTACAGGAAAACTGAAGAAACCGACATTCACCCGGCCACAATATGTCAATATTGTAGTAGTTTACTTAGTGGAGCTATGAAAATAATCGATAACGTAGCTGATGGTATCGCAATTGAAAAGTATGCTCACGTTCTTCTTTCGAGATTTGCATTTAATTAAATGTAATATTCTCTCTATTGAAATATATGAGCACCTGTAGAATCACTTATGTCATAGAGCTTTACATGTTAGAATATATACGTTATAATAGATCTCCCCCCCCCTTAAAAAAAAAAGAAAAGAAAAAAATAGAAATCTGACAACGGGCCTGCAGCAGGAGACCGAAAATTCAGAATTCCTCCACCCTCTCGCTTTAGCCAATGATTCAAACAGTGACATACAAAGGACCAAGGTTCAACATTGTGAGAATAATTAATTGCGATCTACAATGAATATACCCCCAAATTATTTTTACGCAGACGTGGACCCCTTGGATTTTGAAATAGACACCTGGGGATCTATAAAGACCACTTTGGGCATCACTGATCTAGAGCTATTATGATGAAATCTAAGCTCACGGCCCCGTAGCAGAATTACTTGTTAACTGCACATGTCGCACTGTAATAATGACTGTTGAGTCCCACTGTGGTCCTTAACTCAAAGCAGGAAATTACATCACTTGTCGAAATGAAGTCTTGCTGATGGCAGTTAACTGCGCTATGGCAGGAAAGTCCTTTCGCACCGGCGTGGCGTATATAGAGCTACGTATCTCGTAGTGTAATCAAATGGGATGTTTCAGACTGAAGAAGCTGGCGTCACGCCCAGTCGAGTTACACAATACGGGCAGATCCTGCTACGCCTACACATGCTGCATATCTTGGTTCGCTCATACGCATTACACTGCAATTACAAACCTCGTGCTCTGTCCTGCTAAATACAAGGGAGAAAAAAAAAACATACTTTCGGCACCAAGGGTACGTATCTCGCGTCATGATACGTGCTACATACTGCGACGTCTTCGGAAGATACATCGCGCTGATGGATTTGGTGCGGAAGCAGAAAAAAGTTCCTGTTAGCGAGAACCATATAGAGTCTGCTGCTCAGAATTGAGAGGAGCCTTTGTGACAGCGGGCTATTATAGTATTCCGTTTGTAATCACCATGATGTCGGTAGGACGTCAAAACCTTAATCTTCCTCTCTTCCTTCTGCGGGTATTGTTCATACCCTGTGAGCCATTGTTTATTCAGAGGCGTTTACATTGCTAGAATTAACGATAAATTACCCTCATTAACAGTAATTATGTTGTACATCATACTAGCTACAGTCAGACTCTTCAAAAACTACCAGAAATGGCAGAGAACCCTTGTGACATTCTCCAGGCACCATCAGTGTCTATTGTTATGACCTTTAATAGGTCTTGAGATGGCATGTAATAGGGAGTGTCTGCATCAAGTCAGGCAGAACACTGGTTATCTCCAACTATAGTGAAAAAGAGGGGATTCACGCATTGTAGTATAGCGCCTCAATGGGCTCGGCCGCTCCGCAGCGGCTATCTGCCATTAACAACATGACTAGGAGGACGAAACTCAGGATTCGTAATGAATGGCGCGGGCTCTGTTCGCAGATGAGTCAAGATTTTGTATTTAACTGGACAATCGTCATTTCCTCGTCTGGAGAGGATGTGGAACTAAGTGCATGAAAAATCACCATATCATGGTGGTGGACGAATGTTGTGGGCAGCAGTCAGTATTGGCGGACGTACGGATCTCTATGTCGTTCAGCATGGTGCTCTGACTGCTCAGAGGTATAAAGATGAGATCCTTCGACATTTTCTTGTGCCCTACGCTGATGCCATTTGAGTTGGTTTCCTCCTGGTCGACGATAACGCTCTTCCCCACAGAGCTGCATTGGTGGACAAACATGTGTGAAAGCTGAGGGAATAGAACGAATAGAGTGGCCAGCTTGCTTACCGGACTTATACGGAATTGAGCATATCTGGGATCATTTGTCAGGCGCATTGCAGCCAGACCAGCACCACCCACAACGGTTGCAAAGCTGGGTATTGCACTCATGAAGGAATGGAATTGATAACCTTATAGTGTCCATGCCACGCAGGTGTGCAATTTGACTGGCCATCTGAGTGATCAAACACCTTATTATAGGGCAAAGAGAAAGTAGATTTCGCTATTAGGTAGCCACATGATCCCCTCGCTCTAAGTATACGCCAAGTAACCTCAAGAACTGAGAAAGATAAAAAACTGAATAAAATACTTTACTATATGTATATTGCGTATGATACCTTACGTGAGCCTCTAATGGTCACCTAATGAGTGGGACAGTGCACAAATGGTTTCAATCATATTTAACTGAAAGAGTGTAGAAAGTTTAAATAAGCAGTTGACGTAATATGCAAGAAACTATTAATTTCTCTAACTGGGGAGGTATCAAAAATGGGGTCCCACAAGGTTCGGTCTTGGGTCCTTTGCTGTTGTTAATAAAATAATAAGACGACTTGCTTCTCAAAAGGCCTGCAGTGGACGAAATCACGAACTTACACCTGAGGAAATTACCACGAAAAGCTCTTGACTCGCATATACCAGGTGATCAAAAAGTCAGTATAAATTTGAAAACGTAATAAATCAGGGGATAATGTAGATAGAAAGGTAAAAATTGACACACACGCTTGTAATGACATGGGGGTTTTATTAGAACAAAAAAACGTTCTAAAAATGTCCGGCAGATGGTGCTGGATAGCAGAACGTCAGTGACTGCGCATGAAAATCGTGTATAAAAGGAGCTGTAATGAAAGAGAGAATCAGATGCACCAGCAGTCGCAGCCTGTCGACGTTACATGAACAGGCGCTTTTAGTGAAGCTGTATTATCTGAATGGGGAATGCGCTAGTTCAGCATTAGGATCCTATCGCCATAGGAAGGGGATTCAAGCGCGTAAAAGTCCGTTGACAATTGCAGCTGTGGCGAGAATGATTTCGATGTTCGAAGCCACGGATTGTTTAGACGATAGATACCGTATTGGCCGACCGAGCACAAGGCGTAATGCTGCTGAGACAGTTCAGGAAGAAATGGAGAATGTAGCGGGTTCATCTATGCACGGGGAAGTCAGCGCTCGTGCAGTCGCACGTCGCACCGGCATTCCATACACTACTCTTTGGTTGGCACCTAGGCGTACCCTCCGATGCCATCCTTACAAAATCCTTCGGCATCATGAACTTTTACCTGGCGATTTAGTGAAGCGGAGGGCATTTTCGGTGTGGGCGTTTCAAAAGATGGCGGAAGATGACGATTGGTTGAGTAACGTGTTGCGGACCGACGAAGCTCATTTCACGCTCCGATAGTCTGTCAACGCCCACAACTACAGAATTTGGGCTACCGAAAATCCTAGAAGTCGTGGAAACTCCATTGCAAGACAAGAAAGTCACGGTATGGGTTGGATTTACCTCATCTACCGTTATCGGGCCTCTTTTCTTCGAGGAACTGCGTTATTCTGGTTTTCTAACTGCTACCGTGGAGGGTGAGAGGTACGGCGATATGTTACAGAATCGCATCATCCCCAGCCTGGCTGATAAGCACCTGCTGGAACATACGGTTTTTATGCAGGATGGCGCTCCACCACATATTGCTAGACGCGTGAAAGATCTCTTGCGCGCATAGTTTGGTGGTGATCGTGTGCTCGGCCGCCACTTTCGTCATGCTTGGCCTCCCAGGTCCCCCAGACCTCAATTCGTGCGATTATTGGCTTTAGGGTTACCTGAAGTCGCAAGTGTATCGTGATCGACCGACATCTCTAGGGATGCTGAAATACAACATCTGACGCCAATGCCTCACCATAACTCCGGGCATGCTTTACAGTGCTGTTCACAACATTATTCCTCGACTACAGCTATTGTTGAGGAGTGATGGTGAACATATTGAGCATTTCGTATAAAGAACATCATATTTGCTTTGTCTTAATTTGTTATGCTAATTACTGCTTTTCTGATCAGATGAAGCGTCATCTGTTGGACATTTATTGAAAAAAATTTTTTTTGTTCTAATAAAACCCCATGTCATTCCAAGCATGTGTGTCAATTTTTACCTATCTATCTACATTATTCCGTGATTTATTAAGTTTTCAAATTTATACTGACTTTTTGATCACCCAGTATAATAATAATCTACTCACCAAATATTTTCCAACGGCGTGGTAAATTTCTAAAATCGTCCCCATACCAAAACCCAGGAAGGACAAGATCTTAGCGACAAACTACCGACCCATAGGGCTGTTAAGCGGACTCTGAAAAACTTTTGAACGAGTCGTTCAGTTCCTTATCATCAAGTCATTAATCAGCGACCGCACCATCAGGGGGAGCAGTACGGATTTCAGCGTAAGCTTTCAGCGGAGCTCCAACTCCTTCAACTAACGGAACACATTGCAAGGAACCTCACCATCTCCACTGCTACTACAGGAGTGTTGTTACATATCGAGAAAGCTTAAGAAAAGGTGTGGAGGGAGCAGTTAATCAGGAAGCTCCACGAGAATACAACTATAACAGATTGCTATGTCAAATTAATCAGCAGTTTCCTCGCATGATCGTAATCATTGACGGACAATCATAGACACTAAAATTGCTGAAGCGGACTACCCCAAGGTTCCGTACTATCACCGACCTTTTGTAACGTTTATGTCAGCGATATTCCAACTGTGAAAGGGGTCCACGTCACAGTTCGCTGATCATACAGCCTTTATCACCAGAAGACGACACATCCACGCCAACATTGGAGGTTTACAACGTCAGCTAGCGGTCACGGCGGACTGTTGCAAGACCTACAAGATCCAACTTGACAAAGACTACTTCAGCAAAAAACAGCTACTGATGCCGGCGACACTTAAACTACACGCCAGGGCATCCAGTGAGTGACTACTGACATCTATCTAATCCTCGAAAAACACTATTTCGTACACAAACAAGTGGAGACAATTCGCAATGCGATCTTCGATATGGCGAAGAGCATAATCCTATTCTTCAGGAGCATTAGCACGATGGCGAAGCTCTCTAAAATTATGGAAAATCTGGGGACTAGCCAGATCTTCCCAAACAAGTAGACTCCAAATCTTGCAGAACATGATCCTACGATGTATTTTATGGGAAAGTCGCTACACCAGAATAGTGGACCTCCACAACACTTTCACGTTGACTGTTAGAAAACAGACCACCAAATTACATCGTAAGATCGACAGCCCATGGGTTTCGATGCACCACATCAGAACCCTTGGCAGAACGTTACCACTCCCATGGTATCGCTACAATGTCCTTACTACAATAATGTTCAAATATTAAAACGTTAAAATTGTAAAGAGTTACTACCTCCCTTCAAGTGTATATTGTCTCAATGACGATGAAACTTCAATCACTGTATTTACAACGGCAGGTTATCGCGATGTAAGTTTGAACGTGGTGTTATGTTCGACACACTAGAGTTGGGACACAGCACCTCCGAGGTAGCGATTGTAGTGGGACATGTATTTAACCGTCCACTGTTTTCCTCATAAAGCTCAATTTCGCAGTTATTACGGAATATGCTCGTATTGTTTTGAATGTTTGAGAACATATACTTGTGTGAATTTTATTCGCGTTTGTTTGTTTCATGTGTAACGACGGTGCTGCAGCAGTACGCATCGACGGGTTCTCCGCCGACGTCAGTGAGAAAATGCGGGTCGCTATCGTTGATTAGCCGAAGGTCGGCGCGCTGAACTGGAAGACATTGCCTGCTTTTGCGGACCGCGATTGACTTTTTTCTTCTTTTTTATATATTAACAATGCATATCAAAATGTAAATGAAAAAGTTTGGTCTTTTTGTATTCCATATTGAGATGAAGTCTCTTGGACCAACCCGCCACTGCCCGCACCGAAACTAAGTTTATTGTGCGGTATCGCTCCATATATATCTAATAAAGCCAACCAATGCCCTTGAACAGTGCAAGAAGTCCCTTTACCAATTCTTTATTAGACACACTTTCTTCGAGTCTGGTTGTCCCAAATATTCTGTGCCTTTTATTCTCCAATGCAATGCATTCGAAGATTAGATGTGATGCAGTTTCATCACCGTCATCACAGATCCTACATTTAGGGTCCTCTTCTGTTATTCTCAAAGTACATAGGTGTTTTTTGAAATTCCCATGGCCTGTCAGCAATCCAAACATGAGTCTAATCTCTCTCCTGTTCAGACCCAGGATTGCAGAGCTTCTTTTAAAACATGGCTTTGGCATCATTACCTTTCCATGTTTTTGTTGATGGACTTTGGTCCAATATTCTACGTGCTGTCTTCTGAGCCAGTTACGTAGCTCCAATTTGATCATTGCCTTGGTGATTGTCAGGACAGGTTCCGGTCCAATAAATGGAGTCTCTGCCCCCATCCTGGCTAATCTGTCGGCATGTTCGTTGCCACTGATCCCCGAGTGGCCAGGGACCCACAATAGGTTTACTCTATTGCTTTCCCCTAGCTCCACCAGAACCCTGTGACATTCGGCAACAATTTTAGACCTTGTTGCAGGAGCTGCCAGTGATCTCAGGGCTGCCTGGCTGTCTGAATAGATACAGATGCTACGATCTTTGTAGCACCTACGCAAATTCTCCTCCACACACGTCCTGATGGCAGTGATTTCGGCCTGGAATACTGAGGCCAGTTTTCCTAGAGAGATGACGCCCTCAAGTCTTGGATGCACCCCATATACCCCGGCCCCAACACCTTGGTCCGATTTTGACCCGTCAGTGAACCAGACAATATCCCCCGTAAGGTGTCGAACTATTTTCTCCCACTGCTCCCTACTTCCAATTGTTATATTGAAAGGCTTGTTGAAGCAGTATGGGGTTATAATATAGTCGGCTGGCATTTCCCCACCCTTTCCTATATTTACCTCACTCACTATTTTAGTGTGTGATTCTGGATATCCCAAAGAGTTCCAGTTTGTTGCCAGATTTGAGTCTGTATGCACCAGCTGCTGCCTCCATCTTGACCCAAAGGTGTAATGGGGGCATATCCAGTATGGTTTCCATCCCAGCAGTTGGTGTGCTGCTAATTCCTCCTGTTATGGCTAAGCAGGCTAATCTCTGCACCTTACCAAGCTCCTTAGCAGCAACCTGCTGTTCTACCTTCTTCCACCTCACGACCGCCCCATAGGTGATCCTGGTTCTAATCACTGTGGTGTATATCCAGTGCATACCCCTGGGGCTCAGGCTCCAATTTTTGCCACAAGCTCTCCTGGTACTCACAAGAGTACCTTTTGCCTTGGAGCAAATATTCCTAATGTGAGGGGTCCATGTCAGTTTCTCATCTAGGGTAACCCCTAGATATTTCACTGTCCCCTTCACAGGTAACACTTCATTGAAAAGCTTTAGATTCCAACTTGAATGTTGTATATGCTTCTTTGTGAATGGTACAACAACAGTCTTCTTAGGACTAACCCTCAGATCCTGTTTTCTGCACCAGTATTGCACAATGTCCAAAGCACCTTGTGCCATATTCTTTACTGTGACAGCAAATTTGCCAAGTATTACTATGACAAGATCATCTGCGTATCCTTGGCAAAAGTACTGCCTAGAGTTTAATTTTCCAATGAGATCATTCACCACTAGATTCCTCAATAAAGGGGAAAGAACTCCTCCTTGCGGGCAACCCCTAGTGGTGTTGATTACCATTTTTTCATTCATCGTGGTAGCTTCTACCTTTCTTCCACTGAGCATGGCCCTAGTCCACCTACATATAGTGGTCCCTAGGTCACGCACCTCTGCTGCCCTAACCATGGAATAGAAGGTCGTGTTGCTAAAAGCCCCCTCGATGTCCAGGAAGATACAGAGGGCTATTTCCTGAAAGTGTAGTGCTTTCTCCACCTTCCCAACGAGTTGGTGGAGAGCTGTCTCACATGATTTACCTGGATGATGTGCATGTTGGCTACTTAACCTCCTTTCTCCAACATGCACATTAACCAGCTTTTCCAATGTCTTAAGAATGAAGGAGGTCACACTGATTGGTCTCATATCCTTGGCCTTGGTATGATCAATTCTCCCTGGTTTATGAATGAAGACAACCTTCACTGCCCTCCAGGCATTGGGAATGATTCCTGCTGCTAGGCTAACCCTGAATAACCTGCATAGGAATCTAATAAGATTTTCTCCCGCTTGTTGCAGGAGAGCTGGATAGATTCCATCGGGGCCACGTGACTTGAACGGTTGAAATGTTCCCACCGCCCATCGGACCTTACTGAGATCGACACACTCCTTGGCCAAATCCCAGTCCTCTTTGCGAATACTTGAGAACCGTTGTCTCTCAGGAATCGCATTCTGGTCTGAGTTATCCCCCAGAGTATATTGAGGAAAGTGAGTCTTGAGGAGCAGTTCCAACGTTTCATGTGCTGCCTTTGTATACTCCCCATCCTCCTTCCTCAATGTTCCTCCTGGATTAGTTGGTACCCTAGTGAGGATTTTATAAAGTCTCTCTTGAGCAGCCGTGCCCTCCACTTCCTCACAGAACACCTTCCAGGATGCCTCCTTTGCCCGTCTGATGGCAAGGTTGTAATTGACAAGGGCCTCACGATACTTTGCCCATTGTCCTTTGCGCCTTGCAAGGTTAAACAGTCTTCGTACCTGTTTCCTTTGCATTTCCAGGTTATTATTCCTCCGAGGCACACTCCTATTTGTGCACTTCTTGGTGATTGAGCAGTTGTCCTGGTATGAGATCACTATAGCATAGGTTACGGCCTCTGCTACTTCCTCAAACTCTGCTGGATTCCTTATCGAAGTTTTAATTTCCGATAGGCTGAAGTCAAGGTCTTTCCTATATGTCTCCCAGTCCGTTTTCCTGGGGTTCCTATAGGCCATGGTCTGTCTGGTTTCCATTTCAACCTTGAATTTAATATACATGTGATCTGATGAGGATGGCTCCAGGACCATATGCCACTGTTTGACGTAACTTCCCATCATCATGGAACCAAAAGTTATGTCATTTACTTCTTCCCTTCTACTATTCCTGAATGTAGTTTCATCACCCCTATTCAGGATCTCCAAGTTGTTAGATAGGAGAAATTCAAGAAGGTGCTCACCTTTACTGTTGGTGTCCTTGCTGCCCCACGATAGATTGTGGGCGTTGGCATCACATCCCACCACCAGTTCATCACCTTGCTGATGGCAGGCTTTCGTCAGTCTCCTCACTTCCAAAGAAGGAGGAGAGCTGTCTTCGTAAGGAAGGTATGCTGAGGCCAAAACAATATCCTTCGTGATACCTTCCTCACGTGCTGCATCCTGATGATCACCAGGTCCCTGGAACAAAAATCCATCATTGGTATGAAAGGTATTCCATTTCTAACATAAATGCATGTTCTGGAGTTTTTTTAGATTTCTGGCATAAATTAGCTTACCTCCAGTACCACCGAAGCCCGATACACCCCCTTTGTATAAATAGGGTTCTTGTATCAGGGCCACGTCCACCTCCTGTCTCCCCAGGCGACGGCTCAGGGCAGCAGTGGCCCCTTTACTGTGCTGCAGGTTTATATGCAGCACTTCCAGTCCCCATCTTGCTGCCATTATTGTCTTTAAGGTCTTTGATTATCCTGATGGCCACCTGCGAGAACCCTAAAAACAGTTTCAGGCCTTGCTCTCGCAATGCCTTCATGGATTTCTCTCCGACCTCCACCACCAGGGTTCGTCCTTCCGGAACGACCTTTTGGTTAATTACCCTCCAATCCTCTGTCGAGACTTTTGGGTTCTGGACCCTTATTTTCTCGAACAGAGTCTTTGGAGAGTATCCTTAAGCATCTTTGGTACCCATATTGATACCTTTGCGGTCTTCAGGAGTTTGGCTGCTGTCTTGACCAGCAGCTTCGCATCCTCCTACGGGGATATCATGGGCATCTTGTACTTAAGCCATTCTATTGAGTGCTCCCCCTCGCAGACAAAAATGAGGTCACTGCAATCTATATAGACCCTCCTGAATTTGGGTCCTGGACCAGCGTCCCCCCCCAATCTCTTCAAAGAGGGCCATCTGCACGAGCTCCTCCTGCTGCGAGGTGATGCTCACCAGTGGGTATCCTTCTTGGACAACCGCCATTCTAAAAACCGAGACTGCAGTACTGTAGGTCTGTTTCCCTATTTCCTGCCTCAGCCTTTTAGGATCACGCTTGTCCAAAGAGGAGGGAGTCTTAGATTCCTCCCTAACCCTCTTGCCACCTGTCTTTGACGTCGAGGGGGTCTGAGTATCCCCTTCGACCTGAGGCAGTTTCTTTTTGGTGGTCTTGGGCTCAAGCCCTTTTGATTCCCTCCACTTATGTTTAGGAAGCCATTCTTTTCCTTCCTTTTGCTTCTGTTCCTTGAGAAGTTTCCTCCTCTGCGCCCCAGACAAGGCCTTAATCCTAATCTGGTCCAACTTCTCTAATACAGTTCCCACTTCTTGCTCAGGTCTAGACCCTGACTGAGAGGTAGGAGTGCACTCCATCGGTCCTGATCCCGATGTCTGAGTATCTGAGGTCTCAGATTGCCCCTCGGATTCTTTTAAAATAATTTGTTTCTCCGTGTTCATCTTAGTCCCACGAGATTTGGGGATTTATATGGTTCACACCACGATAACTCCGCGCGGTGCAAGACAACTTACTCAGGAAGGTCGCCCGGTATCCCTGAGGCTCCGTTCGAGACACATCCACCCATGTGTCACGCACCCCTCAGCACGAGTCGCACCACACCTTGGGTTGGAGGGCAGTTTAACGTCGTGCCCGGGACGATTAGTAATACTGAATTATGTGCTTTTACTTACATTACATATATTTAATATAAAAGAAGTTACTGATGAGAGTCACGATTTCTAAAAATTGAATCAAGATGTATAAATGATTTTTCTTAAGTTATGGTAATTTTGATGTGGTCTGAAAGAATTACACAAAAGTTATGTGTCACTAAAGTGGCACGATTATTGATATTACGATATCGATAACAGTTATAGACGAGCTTTGGAATAAATGGAGACTATCGTAGCAACTAAAATTAAATATATTTGACTCAGGACTTGACGTATTGGATTCTACTGTGGAATCTAATTTTGAGTTAAATTATTTATCAATGTGAGGAACGGTATTAAGGCGAGAATGAAGACTAATGTGGCTGAAGTGCTAGTTAACTTCGGGTACGAAGTCACGGTCATCGAAAAAACTGTTTGTTTATTATATATGAAGTCACTTAAAAAAAAAAAAAAAAAAAAAAAAAAAAAAAAAAAAAAAAAAAAAAACTAGTACCAGCGCACGATGATGTGGGGATTTTTCCGTACGACCACTCCACGAGTGCACCGTGAATATCGGGAATCCGGTAAAACATCGAATCCCCGACATCTCTACGCCCGGAGAAAGATCTAGCAAGATCGGCACTAACGACGACTGAAGAGACTCTTTCAACGTGACAAGTGCAAACGTTCCTCAAATTGCTGCAGATTACAATGCCAGGCCATCAATAAGTGACAGCGTGTGAACTGTTCAACGACACATCATCGACGGGAGTATTCGGAGCCCAAGGCCCACTCGTGTACCCTTGCTGACAGCACGACCCGAGATTTTGTGGTTTGCCAACACCGATATTGGCTTGTCGATAGCCATGAACATGTTGTGAGATTACCGCCCAATAGGAATATTGTTAATTAATAGCATTTGATAATTAAACAGTATGAAGTTCACTGCAAACATTGACCATGTCAATGCACTAAATGTTACACAATTTTAATCTTATTGATTATGGTAGCAATGTATGTACACAGTTGGGTGACAACATTTATAGTTAGACCATAGGTAGAAATTCTCCACGTTGAGATTTGCTGTGTGCTTGTAGCTGAGGGGAGGCGGCGAGCAGGCCGACGTTGGTGGCTTGTTCCAGCTTAGGATTTTCCAGGCTAGTTTCCGGTCAGGGGAGAGAGGGACAATGGCGAGTTCCATGCGCAGTGCAGTGCACAGCATGAAATAAAATATTCTAATACTACTTGCATTAGAAGTAATACGATGCAGTTAGGAACCTTTAAGGCCCTCATTACAAAATAGCCTGTTGACAAATAAACAATACATTAGCTGATATAGTCACATCTGGCATAATATGTTTAATTGACAATGAAAAGTAATAAATTACCAATGAATACAAGACAGTTACACAACTATCATGGCAATGTTTGTTTATAAAAATAATATATTAACTATTTCTCATTTTATTTTCAATTAATCTTGTGTATATTATCTTGAAGTATTCAGTTAAATCACTTATCTGTGATATAAGAAATTGCACGATTATAAAAAATAGTACAAAGGATGTTTATACCAATATGAAAACCTAACAAGACATTTGTTTAATGTGTAGTGTAATTATTTTGATTTTAAGTGAAGTTTTAGAAATGTATTGGCTGAGCGCTGTACGTTGGCAAGTTGGTTAGAACAGCTCACATGGGGAAGTTGATGACGTAGGGAAAAAACCCGGCAGTTGGGCTTTTGGTTCGCGCGCGCGCGGCCCAGGGAGAAGGAGTCGGGAGCGAGTGGTGTAGCTGGTCGGGCGCGGCGTCGCTCTGCACGGTCGGCATGTGGATCTCCAGGTGGAGACTATAGATTTTTGTGTGGCAATTGTCAGGTGTGGTTGCTCGTCGTAGACTGCACCAAGTTGAATCGAGTGCTACTGTGTGTTGTGAATATTTAGCCGGTGGAACAAGGTGTGCATCGCACTGAATTAAAGTGACTGTGTTTTGTTAATGTAACACGTGTCGTCGCATAGGCATGAACATATACGGTGTTTGAGACAGGCACATGGTGTGAAAACAATTTGCCACAAATATTTATGTTCAAATGTTTGTTAAGCTTAAGGGACTTAACTACGGGGTCATCAGTCCCTAAACTTACAAACTACTTATGAACTACCTACAACTAAGGACGGCACAAATATCCATGCCTGAGGAGGGATTCGAACCCCCGACCGTAGTGATCGTGCAGACCGTGTCTGAAGCGCCTCAATCTCCGCGGCCACTGCGGCCGGCATATTTATGTTGTCTGAGGGCTCACGAGCTATAACTTTATTTGATAAATGTGTCGACGTACAGATATATCAGCCACAGGGTTTTAATATGGTGTAATAAACAACATAAAGTGAACTTTCATGTGTTTTCAAAACTACTAGTTAGTACACCCTTTTCTCACATGAACTTACTTTATTATGAATTTTTTTGTTAATCATATGCATGGAAGGAAAGCTGCGAACGTGTGATATCATCCCCTAGAAAACGAGTCAAACAGTAGCAATCACAGTTCCAGTGTTTTTGCATGTTTAGGAATTTGGTTCGCAGTTGGTGGTTGTGAGTTTTAAAAATTAATCTTTCCCTATTTAAACTCTCACCCCGACCTTTCACATCGCAATGTGGTCTGGTCTGACGAGTATTGTTTCCGAATGTATCGAGTGGATGTACGTGTACGTGTATTGAAAAAATCTCATGAATCCATGGACCCTGCAGATCAGCAGGGGACTGTTGAAGCTGCTGGGGACTTGGTGGTGGTGCGGAGCGTATTCAGTTGGAGTGATTTGGGACGCTTCATACCTCTCTGACAGGTGATATGTACGTAAACATGCATCCATTCACCTGCAGCCATTCATCCTCATTGGATAGACTAGGGTAGTTCCAGCAGGACAGTGATATAGGCCACACGTCTACTTGCTCTAGGGACTCTCTTCTGAGTATAAACATCTCCGCTGGCCATCAAACTCCCCGGCCGTGAATATTATTGAGCATATCCTGAATGCTTTGCAACGTGCTTTGCCGGCCGCGGTGGCCGAGGGGACTGAGGCGCTTCAGTCACGGTCTGCACGGCCACTACGGTCGGGGGTTCGAATCCCCCCTCGGGCATGGATATTTGTGCCGTCCTTAGTTGTAGGTAGTTCATAAGTAGTTTGTAAGTTTAGGGACTGATGACCCCGCAGTTAAGTCCCTTTAAGCTTAACAAACATTTGAACTTAGAATATATGACATCAACTGCGATTGGGCAAAGCTGAAAATGTGTACCCAGCCGGGACTCGAATCCGGGTCTCCTGCTTTCTAGGCAGTTGCGCTGACCCCTACACCACTGGGGACACAGTGATCACCGCACCTGCAAGGACTACCTAAGCTCGCCTCCCGTCAGATACGGGAGGCGTGCTTAGGTACTCCTTGCAGGTGCGGTGATCACTGTGTCCCCAGTGGTGTAGGGGTCAGCGCCGCACCTGCAAGGACTACCTAAGCACGCCTCCCGTCAGATACGGGAGGCGTGCTTAGGTAGTCCTTGCAGGTGCGGCGATCACTGTGTCCCCATTGGTGTAGTGGTCAGCGCAACTGCATAGAAAGCAGGAGACCCGGGTTCGAATCCCGGCTGGGTACACATTTTCAGCTTTGCCCAATCGCAGTTGATGTCATATATTCAATGAATATTAAATAATACAACTGCAGGATCAGAAGTGACGTCTGTTCTCTCGGAACAGACTCCACATGTATATATAAACATTTGAACATTTGCAACGTGCTTTACAGAAGAGATCTCCACACCCTCGTACTCTTACGGATTATGGATACCTGCAGGAGGCATGGTGTCAGTTCATTCCAACACTACTTCAGAGACCCACTGGAATGGCCATCGGAGGTTCCAGTACTCCCTCGGGCATAGGTGCGTCTGTTGTCCTTAGAGTAAGTTTTAAAGTATGTGATTCTTCAAGCTTTCTCGGCGAATATGCTGCATATACTCTTCACGGGTTCTTCGGAGCAACTGTCCGACATCTTCAGGTGATTGCACCTTGCTGATGGCCAAGAACGACTGACGGTATCTGCATATCTGCGCCGCTGTATATAGAACACGCTCGTGACGACTGCGCAGACGCGCAAATTAAAATGTTCAAATGTTTGTAGAGTCTATGGGACTTAACTACGGGATCATCAGTCCCTAAACTTACAAACTACTTATGAACTAACTAATCCTAGGACGTCACAAATATCCATGCCCGAGGGGGGATTCGAACCCCGGACCGTAGCGGCCGTGTAGACCGTGACTGGAGCGCCTCAGTCACCTCGGCCACCGCGGCCGGCCGCAAATTACGCATGAGCAATAATTTGCCGATACAGGGCGTCGATCTAAAGAGCCATCTGCAGGGAAACACAGAGTGGTTATTTTGCGCGTGCGCTGAACGCTGTGTTTACAAACAGTACCGCCAGACGATACTCACTAGAACGAAACCAGTTTAAGGCGGGTCCGTTGTCGTAAGGTTTTTGACTTTCTTGTCGTGATTTAACAGTAGCCAAGGCGGGGTTCCAGCTGTGCTCAATTGAAATCCCGTATCCCGGTTGATGAGATTATAAGATGCACCCATATGTTTTGTTTCTTTTATGACGCAATCCCAAAAGGATGAAGCCGGGGATAAAATTTTTAGATCGACGCCCTCTATCTGCAAATTGTTGCGCATGCGTAATTCCCGCGTCTGCGGCGTCTTCGCGAGCGTGTTCTATATACAGCGGCGAAGATATGCAGATACCATCGGTCGTACTTGGCCATGAGCAAGGTGCAACCACCTGAAGATGTCGAACAGTTGCTCCAAAGAAATATTGTGGGATTTACACAACGTTCCCGGCGACAAACCCGGGAAGACTACGTAAGTTAAAATAGTTTGCAAGTCTAGGGACCGATGACCTGCAGTTGGTTCCCATAACTTAACAAATATTTGAATTATAACTACTCTAGACGTCAGTCGATTGAGTCCATGTGTCGTGATGTTACGACACTTCTGCGTGTTCGTGGCGGCCCTGTATAAAACTAGGAAAGTGTACCAGTTTCTTTGGCTTCTCAGCCTATACGTTTAATTAGCCTCCTTGTACTATTGATATTAAAATCGGAACTTCAGTTTTCGAGTTCGTCTATAATGATTTATGACTGTGTTGTACACTTGCAAATGAAACTTACATCTCTCCCGAATACTACCGACGCACGTTTGATGGCTTGCACAGCACGGAGCAGTGGTGTGTGTGTGTGTGTGTGTGTGTGTGTGTGTGTGTGTGTGTGTGTGTTTACATGTGTGTATAGCTTTGATGTGAGTGGCTGCCGTCTCTGTTCACAGATCGCTTAGCGGCGTCTCTTGTGATCCCAGCGCGACTGTTCCGCGAGTGCTTGATGATACTTTTTTTCTGCGGCAATCCTCATATTCTTTTTCTTGACGAAATGCCGACTCATTTGGAGGCTGCGAAATAATACGCTAACTTTCCACTGTCCCATTTAACACGTCATCAGCACGAAACGAATGTCTGAATAGCAGTGAAAGTAAGAAAGTCACGTTTAGAATACAAAAAGGATATCGTTTCATCTGGTTGTCATAGTATGTTTTTAGTCTGATAGGACGATGTACCCACAAGAAAATAGATTTATGTTGTAGTACAGTCACCCTTTGGATGAAGCAAGAATTAAACAGAAATACGATAACCAAACAGGACAAGCCTAAACATTAAGGACAATACCAAATGCATAGAAAGATGTTGACATTGTGCTTAGTCACGAAAGTGTAATTAAAAATAAAAGTAGCTTAACGGTTTGTAGATTTCGAAAATCAATTTGGCGTAAAACGGTGGAAAAATATTGAAAACTTGCAAATAAACGATCAAGTATTCGGTGATAAATCCTGAAGTAACAGAAAATGACGGATGTTGTATCCATTTTCATTAAGAAAAAACTTAGCTCAGATGCGATGTTAAAGTGGTGACTAAGTATTAAAAATAATAAGATTATTTACCTTCTAATCAAATTAAGGGATACAGATCAAAGTCGTGAAATAATGCATCCATATCGGAACCAAGATTACACTAAATGTGTGAAACGCAAGAGCCATCAGTAGAATGTCCAGGAAAACGAAAACCTTTAAACAATACAAGGCATTCAGTACTATTAAAGGTATTACCGTAAAGATGAATCACAGTATTTCAGAAATAACATGTATGGAGCACCGTTCAGTATAGAATTGTCGACCACCAGAATACCGGAGAAGAACGTTAATGAATAATAAAGATTGAGAGCTAGTGTACCAAAAGAAGAGGTGCTTAGAAAACAAGGTAAGAGATGTTTAGCATGCCGCAGGAAAGGTATAGAGATCAATAAAATTATCCACTTTTTAAAAATCAAATATTTGTAAAGCTGTGGGACCAAACTGCAGTGGTCATCAGTCCTTAATCCCATAAACTGTTTAAACTAACTTATGCTACGGACAACAAACCCGAACAAACATGCCCGAAGAAGGGCTCGAACATCCGACGGCGAGCAGCGGCGCGCTTCGCAGCATGGCGCCTTGACCCGCTTCGGCCACTCCACCGTGGCCTACTTTTTACGTTTGTACGTTTAGCGCAATATCATTAACTAAGTATTAATATAATCTACGGAGTAGGTTAATTTACACCATGACGGTAGTCTTATTATACGAGACAAATGTAAATACAGGCCACATAATATCTGTTTACGGTTTCTTATCGCAAACAATATTCTTCCAAAGTTAAAGAAGTTTGATAGCAAAACTGCTGTTTTAGTTTCCACAGTTAAGGAATTAATAACTGGCATCCGACTTAAGGGCTGACATCGTGACTTCCGTGTAGGAACTGAAAAAACTGTATGTACAGTTAAGAACACCAAAAACGTTTATAGTGTGGTACTGCAGAATAAGTGAGTAAAGGTTTGTCAGACATTTGGCGGTGCAATTTATTCAAACGAAAAACAGCCTTTTCCAAGGTGGTTACAGTATTAATTTCCGAAAACCAATTTGACATGTTAATCTACCATTTGACGTCAAAAACGAAACAGCAGTTAAATACGTGGGTCGACTTTAGTACGGACGACCTGGGTACGTTGGCCATATTAATTGTATTTTATTTTATACTAATTTATTTCACATACTTCAATTTATGAAATTATTGTTAAATCTGCGAGCGGTCTTTCTGTATCTTGATGGCAATTTTACTGGTCATATGTCAAATGGGCAAATCTGCCCCAACATCGGGGTAAGTTGGCCCAGAGGCTGGGGCACGTTGACCATGTATTCTATTAATAAGTTTAAGTAGTGTTACTTTAGGAAATCAAAATAAAACTGATAGTTTCTAAGACAAATTTGTATGTACATAATGTCAAGTTGAATATTCAGTTACAGTTTTAACATTTTCCTTAAAATTATGAGGATTTATTGTATCTTAATACAAAGCAGTCAACTTAAATCACTGTCCAGATCGAAAGGGTCGGCACAATTTTAACACTCATAAAATAGTACACGAATTCCATTTTTCATCCATGTCTGATGAGCCCAATACTGAATCTGTTCTGCTCCAGGTTACCTGTTTGAAAACGTCTTGAGGCATCTTACGCACAGTAAATCTTCGTCGTCGTCGTCGTCGTCATCATCTTCCTTGGTTTCTTCTTGCGTTTTAGGCCACTTACAGTTGATGTAGTTAATTTCGTTCTACCACTGCTCGTACTTTGTTTTCGAAAAAGTGCTTTTCTAGCCTGTGAATTAACTTTTCTTCCTAAGCTTTCATCTTCTTTTTGGTCCAATGTCATGGGTTGAGGTTAAGTATCAGTTATCTTACCTTCAGTTGACTATGTTAGGGTGACATGAGGTCAGTTTGTACTTATCACAGTACCTCCCCAAAGTTTTTCTTGGAATCCCAAACTTCTCGTTAAGAGATCACAGATCTTTCCTTTCCTTTTCCTTCTAAAACTGCCTTTAGCGGCTAATCTTCAGAAACTATTCCTCTTTCACTTTTTCTTTTATAATGTGGGACCATTTTTATGTTGCTCCTGATAAAGTTTTAAACCAAGGTCGTAACTCAGATGTTCTAAAAACAAGGAAAAGAAACTAGATCCTATCAGATCGCTATTCAAGATTAAAACAAAATTTACTGGTTGGTGTCTTGGTCTAAAACATTTTTATCTCGTAAATAAGACGATCTTTTGACCTATGAAACGTATCAAGATATTAAATATAGGAGGACTGCAGTCATTTCAGTTAGCATAAGACGGAAAACCTCTTAAGGTAAATTGTAACAACTGCTGTGGAAGATCGCTACACATTCAAAACATAGCATCAAAATATGTTTAACTTCGACACTTATGTTAATAATTTAATAAACTCGACTAATTACAAATATTATTATCTCTAATAGTAACAAAAATTTCATCGAGTTTAAAAAAATATTGTCTCCATAGTAGGAAGCAGGTTTGCCCGGTTGGCCATCGTACCCTGTCCTCTCTGGGCCAACCTGCCCCATCGACATTTTTGCAATGAATTCTGTTCGATATAAAATCCACTGAAGCATTTTAGACTGTATATATATCGTATGGTATAATGTCAGCTACATATAATACTTTAGTAAGATATACTAGTGTCTAGTTAATAAGATAAAACACATCTCTGTCACAGAGCCAAGTCCAACTCCTTTAACCACTGGACAGCTTCCTGACTGACTATATGGAGTTCGGTCATCCCTCCTGAGAATGATCGTAATGGGCAATTAGTAATTATATGGATCATCGTTTGTATGTCTGCTCCACAGTCACATGACTGGTCGTCTATCTGTCCCCATTTGAATTTCCAATAGTTACAGCGACCAACACCAGTTCGGAAACGGTTGATCAAAGACATTCTCTCCTGGGAAGGTCCATTCCTTGGAGCTGCTTAGAGGGATCGTCTATCCAGATGCTGTTTTTTCCATTAAACGAATCCCAAGTTCTTGCCCAGTCAACATTGTCAAAAGCCTTCTCCAAATCTACAAAAGCTAGAAATGTAGGTTTGCCTTTTCTTAATCTATCTTCTAGGATAAGCCGTAAAGTGAGTATTGCCTCCCGTGTTCCTACATTTCTCCTGAACCCAAACTGATCTTCCTCGAGGTCGGCTTCTACCAGCTTCTCCATCCTTCCGTATATAATTCGTGTTAATATTTTGCAACCATGACTTATTAAACTGATGGTTCTGTAGTTTACACACCTGTCAGCACCTGCTTTCTTTGGGATGGGAATTATAACATTTTCCTTAAAGTCTGAGGGTACTTCACCTGTCTCATACATCTTACACACCAGGTGAAACAATTTTGTCATGGCTGGGTCTCCCAGAGACTTCAGTAGCTCTGAGGAAATATCATCTACTCCAGGGGCCTTGTTTCGACTTAGGTCTTTTAGGGCTTTGTCAAATTCTTCTCTCAGTACACTATCTCCTATTTCATCTTCGTCCTCTTCCCTTCCTACAATATTGTCTCTAAGTTCATTTCCTTTGTAGAGCCCCTCTATATACTCTTTCCATCTTTCAGCTTTCCCTTCTTTGCTGAGAACTGGTATTCCATCAGTGTCCTTGATATTCATAGAGCTGTTTTTCTTATCTTCAAATATCTCTTTTATTTTCCTGTAGGCTGTATCTATTTTTCCCCTATTTATACATTCTTCTGCATGCTTGCATTTGCCTTCTAGCCACTCCTGCTTAGCCATTTTGCACTTCCTGTCAATCTCATTTCTTAGTCGTCTGAACTCCATTTTGTCTGTTTCATTTACTGCATTTTTATATTTTCTCCTTTCATCGATTAAATTTAGTATTGCCTGTGATATCCAAGGATTTTTTGTAGGTTTGCCTTCCTATCTATTTTTTCCTCTGCTGCCTTCACTATTTCATCTCTCAATGCTACCCATTCCTGCTCTACTGTTTTACTTTCCCCTGTTTCTGTCAATTGTTGCCTAAAGCTCCCTCTGAAATTCTTAAGAACTTCAGGTTCCTTCAATTTATCCAGGTCCCATCTCCTTATTTTCCTACCTTTTTGTAGTTTCTTCAGTTTCAGCCTACAGTTCATAACCAACAAGTTATGGTCAGAGTCTATATCTGCCCCTGGGTGTGTCTTACACTTTAAAACCTAGTTCCGAAATCTATGTAGATTATAAAATCTATCTGGTATCTCCCGGTGTCTCCTGATCTCTTCCACGTATACAACCTTCTTTTGTTATTCTTAAACCAGGTGTTTGTAATAACTAAATTATGTTCTGTGCAAAATTCTACCAGGCGGCTACCTCTTTCATTCCTTTTGCCCAGACCATATTCACCTACTATCTTCCCTTCCCTTCCTTGTCCTACTACCGAATTCCAGTCTCCCATAACAATTAAGTTTTCCTCTCCCTTAATTATCTGAATAATTTCCTTTAGCTCCTCATATATTTCTTCGATTTCCTCCACATCGGCAGAGCTAGTTGGCATATAAACCTGTACCACTATTGACGGTGTTGCTTCGTATCTATCTTGACAATGATAATGCGATCGCTGTGCTAGTCATAGTAGTTTACCCGCATTCCTATTTTCTTATTCATTATCAGTCCTACTCCTGTGATACCCCCAATTGATTTTGTATTTATAATCCTGTACTCACCTGACCAGAAATCCTGTTCATCCTGCCACCGAACTTCACTAATCCCCACCATATCTAACTTCAACCTATCCATTTCCCTTTTTAAATTTTCTAATTTTCCTACTCGATTAAGGGATCTAACATTCCACGCTCCGACCCGTAGAATGCCAGTATCGTCTTTCCTGATGATCACATCCTCCTGAGTAGTCCCCGCCCGGAGATCCGAATGGGGGACTATTTTACCTCCGGAATATTTTACCCGAGAGGATGCCATCATCATATGTTCATAGAGTAGAGCTGCATGTCCTCGGGAAAAATAACGTCTGTAGTTTCCCCTTGCTTTCAGCCGTTCGCAGTAACTGTGTGGCAAAGCCACATTAGCTAATGTTACAAGGCCAGCTCAGTCAATGATCCAGACTGTTGCCCCTGTAACTACTGAAAAGGCTGCTGCCCCTCTTCAGGAACCACACGTTTGTCTGGCCTCTCCACAGATACCCCTCCGCTGTGGTTGCACCTACGGTAAAGCTATCTGTATCGTTGAGGCACGCAAGCCACCCCACCTTAGCAATGTCTGTGGTTCATGGGAGTGGGATATTTAATTACAAATAAGAATACACACATTTGTCACAGAAATGAGCGTGAGATATGTGTTAATAATATATTCATTGTCAACGGAAAACGTGAAAAAAATAATGACCAAGATTCGTAACAGGGAACCAGTGTCTGTGAGTTTCGACTAGTATTGATTTACTTTTGCCTTTATAAATTTTTCGCTATATGGAAATGTTGATAGAACGTGCACTTTTGTTTATGCATCGACCAAGAATCGAACCAGGGCCTCCTGGAAAACGAAAGATAATCCTATGGGAGCGCCACTTGACCTAACGATACGTTGAGCTTGCTTTAGTACTGGCATATTAAAGTCGCTCGGGACGAATTTATTTTCAAAATTCAAATGATTTTAAAGTTATGGGGCCTAAATGCAGTTGTCATCAGTCCCTAAAATTACAAAGTACTTAAACTAAATTATAGTCTACCAAGAATAACACACACACACACACATCCATGCCTGAGGGATGAGTCGAACCTCCGAAGTGGAACGCACCGTAGCTAGTTGCCTTAGTGCGCACGGATATCCAGCCGCGGCGAAATAATTTAATTTCATTTATTTTTTTATTATTATTATTACTGTATTGTCATTTTTCCCACAAGTGCTCAATTAGGGCAAGCTGAGAGACAGTGTTGTCCACGGAAGTTGCTGCAACTCTTGCAGAGCACGTTGAATTTCACCGTAGTGTGTGATCAAGCATTATCCTGTTGGATAATAAGAATGTGCCAAAGAAAAAAAGAAAAATATAGTGGCTCTGCTGAGGACTTTATAGAAGCAGCACCCCAAGCTATGAAGTGGATTCAAGATCTGGACATTTATTACGCTCGTTAGCACGTTCATTTTTGATTTATGGGAAGTTAATTTTATATGAGATTATTAAAGTATTTATAGTTTACAAAATGAAATGCCAAGATCGCACATTAATAATTTATTCACTGACGACCGGTTTCGGTGAACTGTGTCACCATCATCTGGTCACATACATATTACAAGCTGGTCATCTGAAGCGGTAAGCTGGCATGTTTTTAACTTGTGTATTTTTTTATATATATAGTGACTAAGTGCAATGTTGCACTTGTTATTTTATATCCATTTTTAACAAGATGACGAGCATGTAATATGTATGTGACCAGATGATGGTGACACAGTTCACCGAAACCGGTCGTCATTGAATAAATTATTAATGTGCGATTTCGGCATTTCATTTTGAAAACTATAAAACGATCAGATCGCCTCCAAACCTGACTATGTCAGGTAATATTAAAGTATCCGTATTTGGATTTTTATATTTGGGAATTTTTTGAGATATATATTCAATTTTATTGGGTGAAAGTTAATATTTTTGGCATTAAAGAATATTTAAAATCATGGGGTGCAAAGTAAAGAAGAGGGTATCAGCACAGAATATGAACTGTTTCGGATAGTGTCTTTGTGTATGCATTGTTGTTGTTATGGTCTTCAGTCCGGAGACTGGTTTGATGCAGCTCTCCACCCTACTCTATCCTGAGCAAGCCTTTTCATCTCCTCATAAGAACGGCAACCCACATCCACTTGAATCTGCTTACTATACGCGTCTCTTGGACTCCCTCTGCGATTTTTCCCCCACACACTTCCCTCCAATGCTAAATTTACGATTCCCCGATGTCTAAGAATGTGTCCTACCAAGCGATCCCTTCTTTTAGTCAGGGTATGCCAAAAATTCCTTTTCTCACCAATTTTGTTCAGTACTTCTTCATTGGTTATACGATCTACCCGCCTAATCTTCAGCATTCTTCTGTAACACCACATTTCAAAAGCCTCTATTCTCTTCCTGTCCGCACTGCTTATCGTCCATGTTTCACTCCCGTACAAGGCAACAGTCCACACAAATGCCTTCAGAAAAGACTTCCTTACACTTAAATTAATATTCGATGTTAGCAAATTTCTCTTTTTCAAAAATGCTTCTCTTCCCATTGCCATTCTGCATTTTATATCCTCTGTACTGCGACCATCACATGTTATTTTACTACCCAAGTAACAAAACTCATCTACCACCTTCATTGTTTCGTTACCTAATCTAATTCCTTCAGCATCGCCCGATTTTCTAAGACCGCATTCCAATATGTTTGTTTTGCTCTTGTTAATGTTCATTTTATATGCTCTCTTCAACACACTGTCCATTCCATTCAACTGCTCTTCCAGGTCCTTTGCTGTCTCTGACAGAATTACAATGTCATCAGCAAATCGCAATGTTTTTATTTCTTCCCCCTGTACTTTAATACCCATTCCAAATTTTTCCTTGCTTTTCTTCACCGCCTGCTCGATGTACAAATTGAATAACATCGGAGGAAGGCTACAACCCTGTCTTACTCCCTTCCCAACTGATGATTCCCTTTCATGCCCTTCGAGTCTAATAACTGCGGTCTGGCTTTTGTACAAGTTATAAATAACTCTCCTTCCCCTATATTTTACCCCTGCTGACTTCAGAATTTGAAAGAGTGTATTCCAGTCAACATTGTCAAATGCTTTCTCCAAATCTACAAAAGCTAAAAATGTAGGTTTGCCTTTCCTTAATCTATCTTCTAAGATAAGACGTAAAGTGAGTATCGCCTCCCGGGTTCCTATGTTCCTCCTGAATCCAAACTGATCTTCCCCGATGTCAGCTTCTACCAGCTTTTCCATTCTCCTGTAGATAATTCGTGTTAAAATTTTGCAACCATGACTTATCAAACTGATGGTTCTGTAATTTTCACACCTGCCGGCGCCTGATTTCTTTGGAATGGGGATTATTACATTTTTCTTACAGTCTGAGGGTATTTCGCCTGTCTCATAAATCCTACACACCAGTTCAAATAGTCTTGTCATGTCTGGCTCTCCCAGAGACTTTAGTAGCTCTGAGGGGCCTTGTTCCGACCTAGGTCTTTCAAGGCTCTGTCAAATTCATCTCTCAGTATAGCATCTCCTATTTCATCTTGATCTACGTCCTCTTCCCTTCCTACCACATTGTCTGTAAGTTCATTTCCTTTGTAGAGCTGCTCTATGTACTCTTTTCACCTTTCAGCTTTCCCTTCTTTGCTGAGAACCGGCTTCCCATCTGAGTTCTTGATATTCGTATAGTTGCTTTTCTTGTCCCCAAATGTCTCTTTTAGTTTCCTGTAGGCGGTATCTACTTTTCCCCTTCTTATACATTCTTCTACAGATTTGCATTTGGCTTCTAGCCACTCCTGCTTAGCCATTTTGCACTTCCTGTCAATCTCATTTTTTAATCGTCTGTACTCCATTTTGCCTGTTTCATTTACTGCATTTTTATATTTTCTCCTTTCATCAATTAAATCTAGTATTTCCTGTGATATCCAAGGATTTTTTGTAGGTCTTGCCTTCCTACCTATTTTGTCCTCTGCTGCCTTCACTATTTCATCTCTCAATGCTACCCATTCCTCATCTACTGTTTTATTTCCCCCTGTTTCTGTCAATTGTTGCCTAAGTCTCCCTCTGAAATTCTCCACAACTTCACTTTCCTTCACTTTATCTAAGTCCCACGTGTAAGGGGGTATATTAGCTAAATTCCGGCATTGTTACAGATTAAAGAATGTTATCGAACATTATAGAATGTTATTGAGTGTTGACTGCAGTTATATGTTAAAAGTATCTGTTAAATATTTTAATTACAACCTGATTAGAACGCGTGTTAAATGAAGGCCGGTCGTGTTATTTTATCGAGCTCGAACGTTGTGGTCGATACTGAGGACTCTGTAAAATACGCGGATATGCTTATTGAAGAACATTATTTGGTCGGTGCTGTTAAAATAATATAGTGAGGATAACTCAGTCACTCGGAGGGGAGTTAATTTCATTTCCACATCAATCATTTATCATAAACTAATTTCAGAATATAAATTGAATTGGACCAGAATTATGAGTGTTAATATCTTTGGTGGACAGAACGTTCGAACGATCGTATGGAAACCTGTGAAATATAATTCATTTACCGTTCAGTGACGATATTAGAAGTAATTTATGCTGTATAAACTTGAACAGATGAATAATATTGAGTTATGATACACATTTTGCAGATTAATAAGTTGAATAGTGTGATTGTTTGCTAACGATAGAATGGACAAGCAATTAATTGTTTGATCTTTGGATTTTATAACAAAGTGCTAGAGGCGAATTTAGATTTACGCTAAATTATAAACTTTTATCAGCAATCGAGGTAATCAATGAGATTTACTACCGGAGAGTAGTCAGACTGTTTTCAGCTTTAAGTACAGAGGATGTTATATCCCCAAGAGCCAGTGTCGCCGCACTAAACATGAAGCTTGAACATTATTAGCCGGATACAACGGGCATATGATACTGGAGGGGAAATTCTGGGCTTTACGGAATATTGTTTTAGTGAGAAACGAACGAAGGAAAAAGTTTGGAATTGTCCCGGGCCTGCTAAATTTTACTTCTCCTCCTTCTCCCCGACGTTGTCCAGTCGGGGAGGTTGTACATTGATGTGTAGGCAACAGCTTGTCTCGCACGGTACGTACCCTAATTCCATGTGTTTTGTCATTCGTATTAGTGTTCACTCACATGTACTGAAAATATGCCCTTGTACAATCGTTTACTTACATTTATGTACATTGTAGTTTTTGTAATTATCTATATCTATAAATGTGAATATCCGTTCGGCGTACGTTTATCACCTCTGAACCACAAGACATAAAGAGCTAAAAATTTGTACAGTTACTAATGTCTACCCGGGGAAGGCTTTACGCACGGTTTTATGGCGATCGGATAGCTATTTATCTATATATATTAATGTGAATGTCTGTTCGGAGTACGCTTATCACGACCGTACGACAAGAGGCAGAGACTTAAATATTTGTACAGTTACCAATTTATACCTGAGGAAGGTTTTACGCACGGTTTTATAGCGATCTGATACATATTAACTAATTTGAAGAATATAACGGGAAATGCGGAACAATAATTACTCTTTGAAAATTATATTTACTCTTTGAAAATGGTTTTATTGGTTGCATTGATGCTTGAGGGTTGATAATGATAAAAGGGTGGAGTATATTGGGATGGAAAGGTATCGATGTATATAAAATTCTATGTGTGTGTGTAATATTTCGTTCTGCAGCGAAAACTACAGAATGTAAACGAATGGTCTGTGTGTAATTGTTGTCCGCAGTCTCCCGTTGTACACCATAGCAGTTTCATGCCGATAGCTATAAAGGGGTGGAGGATATGGTGGTTGAGAGTCGTCAAATTATAAAAAAAATTCTGACTGAAGGCCAGCGATGACGTTTGCAACTCTATAGCAAGAAGGTTACATACAGCGAAAGGTGATGCCGCTGACCATATCTTTGGTCTATGCGTGCTACAATGTCTTCAACTCTTTCTCTGTAAGGATAAGCATACGAATAAGGAACTATAAGAATAAATAAATAAAGCAGTAACTAAGATATTTCTTTTAATACATCTCTTTAGAAAAATGATTTTACGTTTCGCGCATTACATCGAGTGCTCGATCTGTGATATTATTCCAATCATTATTGTTGAATTTCGTGATTGGATTCTTCGAAACGAGTGCATTTTTACGTGTGATTTGATATCATAGCACACTACTGAAAGATAGCTTATCTATCATAATCAATCAACAAGCTAGCAGAGCCGCGGGTTTAAGCTAGTATTTGTATATATGCTTCTGTCATATGCCATATAATAAATGAATACATTAATAAATGCTACTGGAACAACACAACACCTGGCAAAAGGCAAAAGGTCGGGTCTCACAACATTCTGCAGGTACCGAGCGCAGGTCAGCGCTCCCTCCACAAAACTGTAGTTAATCGCACTCTAGCAGCGGGACCAGTGTGTCTGCAATCTACGAAACAGCGCTATACGTCATACGCGCAGGCAGTATCCGCTTTCATCACTGAAGACCACGGCACGTCATTACATCTTCTAAGCAGTATTTGAGTCACAGTCGCATTTGTCGCTTTGTGCTATTCGATGTCGTAGAATGCGACGAGCTTTAAAATAGCATTCGCAAAAATGCGACAACGTTCTTCCACACAAACAAACAATAGGGGTAAAAAACACAGCGGGTCAAGTTTGATCAGACCGTAACAAAGTGCCAATTTTCCCGCGCAACGTGTGGATCTAATTGCGGATTTGTTCCCCTTCGAACCAGTGGCGAATCTATGGGGGGGGGGGGGGGAAGGGGGATAGAACCCCGCCCCAGAACAAAAAAAAAATCGTATAACAGCAATCTGGTAAAGGTAAAGATTGAAAATTGGGGGTGTTTTACCATAATCGGTCATTGGGTGGGAGTGAATTAGATTCTTCAATGGGAGTGGTAGATGGTAGTCTGTATGGAAACTGTCTAAAATTTTGCTCGTCAAGCAGATCTATTCCCCCCCCCCCCCCCCCCCCAAACCCAGGTCCTAGTTACGCCACTGATTCGGACGCTTAGTCTTGTCAAGTGCAGGCTAGCTGTGTATGTTTGTACGTTTGATGAAGCGATGAATAAATTTCTTTTGAGAAAGAAAAGGGAAGTAACTCTTACTCACAGGAAACTGAAAATCAGAAAAAAAGCAATAAGCAAATCAGATAAATGTATGTACTAGTTAAATCTGCCAGATCTGTGAATTTAAATAATCTGTTACTGGAATGGGCATTGTTTAAGAAGCTGTTGAACGGTAGTTGCAGTGGAATGTATTTCAAAGAGCTGGTAGACTGCACACAGCTGACTGCGAGCGATGATTTAATTGCATGAACAGAATAAAAACAGAAAACAGAAATCGGCTGTGGAAAGACTAATAAAACTTATAATGAGTAATATCGAAGGCCCACCTTGCAATTACTTTCGTTTTGAATAGGCATTCTGTGTGTGGATTATGCATGAAACCGACGTATTTTAATATGTTATAATATACTGCAACGTAAAATAAGCAAATCAATACTCGCAGTTTAATGTAGATAAGATATGGAAGATGTGGTTGTATATATGTATAAGTTAATTTTAAAAAGATAATAATAATATAATTTAATTTAGCCGATTACTGTTAACTTCAGTCTATATATCCTCTATGCGTTCATAAACCATTCCTTTGATTGCAATGAAACTTTGGTGAACTCTTCACCGTACGCCCACGGATGTTCTTGACCCAAAAACAAGAGCACGACACATAGATCAGGAGATATGAAGTCATAAATAATGAGAGGCCACCGCGTGAGAATACCCAGATTTATGCGTCAATTATTGGAAAATGGGGATAGTTAGGGACCTGCAACAAAGTTTGCATGTAATTTCGGACGTTTATGAAGCGTTTTGCAACTGCCCCCCCTTCCCCACAGACACAAACAAAATGATGAAATGAAGTCTATCTCTCACAACAGTTTCGCTGTACATGCCGTAAAACTGTCGCATCAGGCATGACCTTGTTCTCCGATAACATGTTTTTAGAAAAAAGGAGATGGATAGAGAGATAAGGTAGAGGAGAAGTACTAACTCAAGGCAGGAATAAACAAATACCCGGGGGCATTGCCGGGTTTTTAGCTAGTTCAGTATAAATATATTTCACTTTTAAAACCCTCATTAATATCGTAATTTATAAAATTGTCTACTAGCACTATTTTTTACAAACGTTTCATATTTTTCACAAAGATAAATTTCGATTTGTGTCGTTATGCGTTTCACTGCTTATTACTGCCTAATTATAATTTTTACAAGCAAAAAGAGGTTCAAAAATGTACAAATTTCAAGTTTTTTCACAAACGGCTGGAGATATCGCAAAATGCTCGAAATTTTCGCCAAAGGCTCTACCGGTTTCATAGGAGAAAAGTGGTTCAAATTTTTATCTTCGATCATTTTTGAGATAGTCCGATTTTGTTCAATTTTTAACGCTTAATTCCGCAAGGTTAAAATAAAATTCCGCACATTTTCAATGCGCGATGAATTTTATCATGGTAAGGTCTTCCTAAACCCAACTTTTCATAAAGTTTTGCCGCCTCGGGTTCGTGGAGTTCCCTTGTTAGCATAGCGATTGTTTCACATGTAGATGTCACTCACAGCCAGCGTCCCTGGCAGCTGTGGGGAGAGTCTATCTGCTCCCGAACGAGCCAAGGAAGTGACGTCAAAATGACGTAGCCGGTAGCTCCTGTCAAACATCCCGAGGTTTATTAGGGGGCAAGCTCTGTCCTGCAGAGACGCCATCCTCCCTTTCGTATTTCATGATATTAGTTTGTAACTCACGTGTTGTTTTTTCAAAGTAACGGGACACTGAAGAGGTACCAGAAACACGTCGTTCTTCGTATGATTAATTGTAAACTAGTCAACAAATGTCATATTGGCGGGTAACCCGTGAAACTGTTTGTGAAGAGAAACAGAGAAGCTCCATGTAGTGCAGTGGATAAACGCGTGATGGTGACGAACATATGTGTGTGAAGGAGCTGGTTCGTTTCTCGCTTCCGACTTTTTTTTTTTTTTTTTTTTTTTTTTTTAATTTTTCACCTTGTCTCCTAAAAGTTTTCGGACACATTTATTAAACATAAATTACGTATTGTGATTTTCCCGCATATTTACATGTATAAGCACTTTCTGTTGGACGAGCGATTGTCCTTTTAAGTAAACATGCCTTGAATTATGACCCAACGAATTCTAAACATTCTCTGCTGAACTACGTGCACATAAAGTGCGGACACATTGTTATAGTGAATATTGCAAATGACATGCTGATAGAAATAGTTACATACGTTGAGTACAAAATATAGACAGAGCTCTTGAAATCCGAGAAATGGCTAAAGTATTAGTACATTATTATTTCATAAACAGTGCATGCAGAACATAAGAACGTGTATTACAGCTGTTGCAAAAAAGAAACAAGGTACTTCAGTCTAATTAAGAAACAACAGTTTCCACAGAACTATAGTGCGTAATCTATATAGAAAATTATTTAAATCAGCGTAACATTTAGAAGATTAATTATTACAGTGTATCTACCGTTTATGAGCAGGTCATTCAGGGAACAATGTTTAAAATTCGTTAGTCCATATTTCACGATGGTTTCACTGAAGAGAACAAACACACTTTGTAGAGAAAGCGCTTGTTTACGTAGATGTGTCGAAATATAGCAAAATGTTAATTCCTTTTAATTAATAACAGTGTAAAAAAACTTTTAGGAGTCAAGGAAAAAATGATAATAATGTTGTCAAAACCAGAAGTCGAACCACCGTCCACGCTCAGCACCTCCTCAAAATGGCGCATTTATTCACTGCGCTACAAGAAGCACATTTATGGAGTGCCTCCTTTTCCCACTACCACCAATATCAAGGGTTGCCAATATGGCATTTATCTATATCTATAAATGTGTTCGGTGTACGTTTATCACGTCTGAACCACAAGACATTAAAAGCTAAAAATTTGTACAGTTACTAATGTCTTCCCGGGGAAGGCTTGAGGCACGGTTTTATGGCGATATGATAGCTATTTATCTATATACATATATTAATGTGAATGACTGTTCGGTGTACGCTTATCATGTCCGAACGACAAGACGCAGAGACTTAAATATTTGTACAGTTACTAATTTGTACCTGAGGAAGGTTTTAGGCACGGTCTTATAGCGATCTGATAGATATTTAGTAATTTGAAGAATATAACGCGAAATGCGGAACAATAATTACTCTTTGACAATTATATTTACTCTTTGAAAATGGTTTTATTGGTTGCACTGTTTCTTGAGGGTTGATAATGATGAAAGGGTAGAGTATATTGGGATGGAAAGGTATCGGTGTATATAAAATTCTACGTGAGTGTGTGTTAATATGTCGCTCTGCAGCGAAAACTACAGAACGCAAACGAATGGTCTGTGTGTAATTGTTGTCCGAAGTCTCCAGTTGTACACCATAGCAGTTCCATGCCGATAGCTGTGGAAGATATGGTGGTTGAAAGTCGTCAAATTATAAAAAAATTCGGACTGAAGGCCAGCGATGACGTTTGCGACTCTATAGCAAGGAGGTTACATACAGCGAAACGTGATGCCACAGACCATATTTTCGTCTATGCGTGCTACAATGTCTTCAGCTCTTTCTCTGTAAGGATAACCATACGAATAAGGAAATATAAGAATAAATAAATAAAGTAGTAAAAAAGAAATTCCTTTTAATAAATCTCCTAAAAAAAAAAAAAAAAAAAAAAAAAAAAAAAAAAAAAAAAAAAAATTAAATTTCGTAGCATTACATCAAGTGATCGATCTGCGATATTATTACAATCATTGTTGAATTTCATAATTGGATTCTTCGAAACGAGTGCATTTTTACGTGTGATTTGATCTACACTACTTACTTCCCTGATAAACAGTAAGTGCACATAGACTTCTGCAATCTGATAGGAGTATTTTTCAGTTCCTTCAAAACCAGTCTCATAGCACACTACTGAAAGATAGCTTATCTATCATAATCAACCAACCAACTTTCAGTTAATCGTACTAAGGACGACATGTTTTTGGTAGCTCTTCAGTCTGTCGTTACTTTCTAATAGGAACATGCGAGTTATAGGGAACAAATCATGAAAATAAGAAAGGGTAGATCGCGTCTCTGCAGGATAGATCTTGCACCTAACAAACCACGGAATGTTTGACAAGCACGGCTGACTACGTCATTTTAACGTCACTTCCTTGGCTCGTTCGGATGCAAATAGACTCCCGGCAGCTGTGTCGCTGTGCTATCTGTTGACGGACGACGGTGAAACAAAATGTTCAAATGTTTGTAAATCTAAGGGACTCAGCTTCTTTGGCTATTAATCTCTAGGCTTACAAACTACTTAACACTTTGTTCCCTGACGGTTCTTAAAAAGTACCAGATAGTTTTAACTCTCATTATTTTCTTATAGTTCAGTTTCGTGATCTGTGAGCCTGTCGGGACATAGCAGTAGCTCTGCTCTATGGTTTCAGAGATGTTACTGCGCGATACATATACTTCTCTGGCAGCCAAGGCTTGTAATTGTTTTTCGCTCGCTGCTGTGGAAACAGAAGATTGTGTGTGTTAGTTTCCGCGCCGTCGCCTGGCTTTGTGCGCAATTTATTGAAACTTCCGTTCATTTTTCCTATGTTATTTCATACCCTCTCTGTTTTTTGATAATAGTTTGAAGCATTACATTACAAGCAAGTGAGATACAGTTGTAATTATTAAGTGGACTTATTAGAACCGTCAGGTCGTCCGAACACATTATTGCAGCTACAATGAGTTACATCTACTTTTTTATCACACAGATGGACGAAAATCGGAAAACTGGTGACTATTTTCGACCTCTCACTGATGCAGAGACTGAAGCAGTTTTGTATGAGGACGTTCCCATAAATATTTCGGAAGATACTGACATGGAGGGACAATAAAGTAGTGTATTTTGCGTCAATCTTCCATGCCACTGAACAGTGTAGCGTCTAGAAAGCAGTAAGGTGGGACTAGTATGACTATACCATGTCCAGTTATCGTATGCGATTACAATAAAAACGTGGGTGGGGTGGGTCATGCAGAAAGATTACGATGATCTTATGGTCTTGACAGGTGATCAAAGAAATAGTGCCACCATCTCTTCTGGGGGGGGGGGGGGGCAACTGAAACTGCTTTTGTAAATGCTTTTGTCATTTTCAGTGATTTGCATGGGGCACTTCCAATGCTGGAATTCAGGCATACTGTGACACTGGGGCAAATGAATCAGCAACAAGTGCGAAATCTCAAATAAATAAATAAATTAATTAAAAAATAAGAAAAATAAAAAAACTCTAATAAAGATGAAATAACTCCCCCAAAGAAAAGGATATATAATTTTTCTGTTCCTAAATATATACGTCTTGGCAATCGAGGAAACCATTTGTAGTGTTCAGTCGTAAAAGAGAAAGATGTGAAATGTGTGCAAAAAATAAAATTCAGTCGAGATCATATTTACAGTGTAGTGCCTGTAAAGTGTATTTGTGTTGCAATGACTGAAGGAACCGTTTCTTACAATTTCAAGACATATGACTAAATATGTGATAATTATGTATGTGCTCATATACTGTCAAAAAGTTGATCTAGAAAGAAAATTTAACGTGAAATTTACAGAAAAAACATAAATATTATATTTTGTTAATTAATTTTCTAATGTAAATATGTGTAAAAGTTTTACAAATTGGAACATTTTTCTTTGCGTGTTGTGATTCTGTCCATGGAGCCTGACGGTACTCCTGAGTACCGGCAAGTGAAAAAAGTTGAAAATAAAAAAAAAATAAATAAATAAATAAATAAATAAATAAAATTACCTAAAATCATAGTGCCCTTTGTGTTCACAACAGCATACATTCTACAGAGAAAATGTGAAAAAAGTCATTTGTTTCTGAAGTCAGGAGACAAAGGATTAAACTAAGTTAACTAACCGAAGGACAGCACACACACATCCGTGCCGGACGGCGAGCAACCGCGACCTCTGCAGCAAGGCGCCTTAGAACGCTCGACCACTCCACCGCGGTGTCGCTGAAACCATTATAAGTACAGTAGAACCATTCTAATACGACCTTTTTTTTTCTTTAAGAACGTCCCAATCCTTTCCACTGCATCTATTACAATAGACAGCAGTTAAGAACTTGTAAAGACGTCAAAATTCTATTAGTACAAATTTATAAAATCTTGACTGAAATGTCGTCTGGATGGTCCGTCACTCCGGTTATTCCGACCATGCTGAGGCTCGAGAGGCTGAGCCGATTTATTACTGACTGGACGCCTGTCGGGCCATTGTTGCGGTGTCTATCGCTGTGCATATTGTTATATTGTACATTGTTGTTTAGTTTTATTCTTTGTTGCGATTAAAAAACGTCGCTGTTTGCTTTATTCCGTGTTCTATACTTATTAGATTCATTGCGTGTACAGTTATGTGTTTTCAAGATATCTGGATTAAAACATAAACACGTAACTCTTTCACTAAATGAAAAATTAGTAGTGCTACAAAGACTGGACAAAGGAGGATCGCTCCAAAAAATTGCAAAGGAACTGAATGTAGGTGATACGACAAATAAGGATTGGAGGAAAAATCGGAAAGACATTGAATCCTATACAGTTACGACTGATGGTGAAAACACCATGAAGAATCGAAAAAAGCCTAAACGTGAACTGCTTGATAACGCATTGTGGGTGTGGTTTAGTCACGCAAGAAGGAAAGGAACTGTAATATCCGGGCCATTTCTCAAAGAAAAAGCTATAGTTTTGCACAAAAAACTGGAAGCCGAAAGTAAATTTGCTGCCAGTGACGGCAAGGCTGATCGTTAGAAAACTCGTCATGGTGTCCGATTTGTTTCTATTTCCAGTGAAAACTATGCGCCGATGCCGGAGCTGCTAAGGAGTTTTCTGTTAAGTTCGTTTTTCCTTTTAGAACCAACACACATTAACTCTTTCAGTCTTGGTGGTTAGTGTTACTAACCACCTCTTTTCTATCACGGTACTTCTATTCGACGCCATCCAGCGATAAACTGTTGAATTAGTATGTCCGTTTGGACTGTGCTTCAAAACAAATGACAGATTCCGGGTACATTGCATGAATGTCAGTGCACACCAGTTGCATTGAATATAGCGCTAACGTACCTTGTCTCGAGTGTCTGATAAAAACATTAATACAACGGGTACGTAACACGTTTTTTGTAATGTATTTTATTGAACGTATTCTCATAGACCTATTTCATGTTTGTTGGCATGCAGTATTGTTACTTTAGTGTTTTCATTGAGTAGTTGCAAAGGGAATGTGGTGGTTTGCTTACAAACCACCATGACGGTGGCGGGTTAGCTCATGGACGTCTTTTTTTTCCCACATACTTTACAGTATGTCGCGCCGCACGCGCCGCTTAGGGGACAACGAGATTGGACAATACTTGTTTGAAGACATCCCTTCAGTTAACGAGAGCATTTGTAGCTCGACAAGCTGATTCCTGAAAGACTTCCGGAGAGAAGTATATCGGGGCCTACTGGCACCAGCATATGTCAGAGACAAACACAGGCCGTATTCAGTGAACAGCAGCCGTAATTCCGCGGCCTCATCTCCAGGACCTGCATTTATAAAACGCCACAAACCTAGAGTCCCGCAGGAAATTCGTCTAGAATTCAGTCGCCATCAACCTGAAAGAAGCACATCAAGAAGATGATGCAATTGTAGCACTAAAATAACTCCCGTGCGTACTGTATGGCAGTGTAGTACATGTAAAGTGCCTGTTTGCTTACGCAAAGGTAAAACATGTTTTGCAGATTTTCATAAAAAATAATTTGTTTTTGTTGATTTTGTACGTTTGTAATGATGATTCGTCTAATAAATAACGTTCACAATCATCCTAGTATTATTTATAGCAATAGTCATGGTGGTTAGCGTTAGTGACCACCTCAGTTCTTGAAAGCCTGAATACCTATATTATGTTTCCTCTATTGTCTGTGATAATTCAGTTGTAACAGTTGCTTCATTGAACAGACATTGATAATTATGTTCCTATTGTACAAATGTGAACAGACATTGGTAATTATGTTCCTATTGTAAAAGTGTGACTGAAAGAGTTATACCAAATGTAGACGTTTTTTAATATATTGTTTAAGACTGTGTAAAAAACATCTTTTCACATCACTGTAGACGTCTTTTTCTTCTTAAATCGTTTAATTTCTTGTACTAAATGTCTTTTTTTTTTAATAAATATTAGATTTTTCGTATAATTCGACCTATTGGCCCACTTTAGGTAACGGTAGTAACACTAAAAGTGGGCCTTTGCGATTGTCTTTTGCCAGCTCGAAATTTAAATGAAAATAACGGCTTAACCATTCATCTGATATGAAAACTAAATAACCGAATTTGTTGAAAGAAAATTCTCTACAACTTTGCTCTCTTATGTTTTTTTAATATCTCGTATCGTTTCAGAGATATTTGCAGAAATAACGGCGATTTTGGGATGTATGTCTGCCTGTCTGTCCGTCACGTGTTCCCTGTTTTTAAGACGAACCCACGTCAACCGATCAGCATCAAATTTTGCACACATAATTTTAGGCCGCCAGAGACCAGAACCTCCCTTTTTCAAATTTTTCGGACAAATAATACGGTAGTACTACCAAAAAAAGCCGTTTGTAATATAATTGTAATTGCAGACGAACCATTCATCTGACACGAATATTGAATAATCTAATTGGTAGAGGTGAAAATTCTCTACAACTTAGCCCCCTTATATTTTTTTTTCTTTCATATCTCGTATCGTTTGAGACATATTTGCAAAAATAACGGAGATTTGACATCCTCCATTGAATTAACGGAAACCAGCCGTTCGGAGATGTCACGTGCCATTCCTCGCGTATTTGATGATTTTCCTTATTGTAACTTACACGTTGCCATTTCACAGCAATGGCACACTGAGGAATTAACAAAAACACATCGTTCTTCGTACGATAAATGATAATCTAATGTCTACAAATGCCATATTAACATCAGTTAACAACGGCCATCAATAGTATGAGATAAGAACTACTGTTTCGATTTATAGCCGTAGCGTAGTGGGCAAGGTGCTGGACTGCGACGCAAAAAGTCGATGGTTCGAAACAAAACGAACAATAATTCGGACCAAAATCGAATATGGAGGAAGAATTATTTACGCGAAGACATACCCGGGTACCCATTGCGGAGAGTCGGACCCAAAGAATGTTTATTTCCGATATCTGAAGAGGACATCACTCTTCTGTCATCCTTCCAGAAGCACATATTAAGTTCGATTTATTATATTTCGTATTATTTTTTTTTAATTATATTTTATTTAAGTGTTCCAAAGAAAATACAATATGTTGGCCATGTGAATCCAATGACCTGAAGGAAGGCAAAACAAATAAATGAAATTAATTCCTCACCTACAATTCATTTAAATAAAATCCTGGTGGGAGACAGTTAAAAAAAAAAAAAAAAAAAAAAAAAAAAAAAAAAAAAAAAAAAAAAAGAGAGAGAGAGAGAGAAAGAAAGAAAGAAAGTTCGCGTCCGCAAACTCGCTATTATTTTTTTTTTGAATCTTTCATTTAAACGCATTATAGGAATTGCTTATTAATGTAAGGCAAGTATGATTTGCAACTTTCTGCATTATTTACAAAAAAAAAAAAAAAAAAAAAAAAAATCCCACCCACCGGCAAAAAAATTATAAAAAAACAAAAAAATAAAAAAAGTGCTTTGGACTGTGGCGCTGAAGGTCAGTGGTTCGGAACCCACCACTACCTAATTCTTTTTTTTTTTTTCCTTAAAGGGTTTCAAACACTCTTATTAATTAATTTTTTGTTATTTAGATTATTATTTGGTCCAAAATGTTTGCAAAAACTTATTAAAAAAAGAAAAAAAAATTAAAAAAAACCTGCCAATACCTAAATTTTTTTCCTACAATTAATTTGTTATTATTTAGATTATTGTTTTGGTCAAAAATGATAGCAAAAACTTATAAAACTACAAGTCTAAAATGGGCCGTAAAACACGTCAGTGCGATTTTTTTCGTTCCGACCATAGTCTCGGTCCCGAAGGTGACGGATTAGAGGGGTTTTACTGTACATACAGGGTGTTTCAGTAAGTTTGTTTGCCTCTGTAACTTATAAAATAACAGGTGACGGGACATTTTAATGCGGTAGGTCAACACAAGAAATGTTACACTTTCTGCGCAGCTACGAACATAGTTTATTGTATCATTTTCCAAAGAGTTACACCACAAAGATATAACTTTTTTTAAAAATGGAACAATAGTTTTTCTACGTTGTATTGGATTCGTTTAAACCAGCTGCGTCCAAATCAATTTTAAAGTACCTTCCTATCACTGTTAGTTTGGGAGCTACAACCCTTCAAAGTTCCGGGGGCGGAGGCTGCGATAGCGTAGCTTACTGGCCGAGTGGCTATCCCCTGGGGCACGGCCCACAGTCTCATTACCACCAGCCAGTCAGCTACGCTGTCGTAGT
Organism: Locusta migratoria; assembly: GCA_026315105.1. Lineage (NCBI taxonomy): Eukaryota > Metazoa > Arthropoda > Insecta > Orthoptera > Acrididae > Locusta > Locusta migratoria. The sequence goes on from CM048747.1 coordinate 275,358,439, forward strand.
CCCCGCCCCCTAAATTTTGAAGGGTTGTAGCTCCCAAACTGACAGTGATAGGACTGTAGTTTAAATTAATTTGGACGCAGCTGGTTTAAACGAATCCAATACACGGTAGAAAAAACTATTGTTCCATTTAAAAAATTATATCTTTGTGGTGTAACTCTTCGGAAAATTATACAATAAACTATGTTCATAGCTGCGCAGAAAGTGTAACATTTCTTGTGTTGACGTACCGCATTAAAATTTCCCGTCACCTATTATTTTATAAGTCACAGAGGCAAACACACTTAGTGAAACACCATGTATACTATCCTCCAGCTGGCATCTGGCGTTATAAGGTAAAATGGTGGTGGTGTTTGCCGGTATTTTGCTCTTTTATCCGGCAGTGCAGGTAGCCGTGATTTTCCCCCTGCAGTGCGGCAGGCGGCCGTGGGTTTTGGCAGCCGCCGCCCGCCGCCCGCCCGCCGGTCCCTGGGTGCCCGCAGGCTGCGCGCAGCCCTGCGCCGCCTCGCCTCGGCCGCCGCCGCGCTGTATATTGATTCTCGCGGTTGCAATAGCAAACCGCCGTGTTTTACTGCCACCGCGGCCAGCGTTAATTCTGGACCCGTGACGTTTACGGCCCACCGCCAATGCGCCGGCTGCGGTCTGCCCCGCACCCTAAGGACCCACGTGCAACCACTGTGCCCGACTTATCTAGATGCGTGTAACCTGTTAAAAAGGGACACACAGTCCTTCACTAAGTAATACTATTCCAAACTGAAGCGCTCAGAGTAGCGATGATCGATATTACAAAAGCATCCATGTTGATATCGACATTACCATTAACAGAATAGATGAAGTATTTTATCCATTTCAGCAACAAAGCGTCACGGAAATCTTGCACGAATTGGGGTGGAAATCATTAAAAGAAAGACGTTATTCATTACGGCGTGATCTGTTTGCGAAGTTTCAATCACCGACTTTTAGTTCTGAATGTGAAAATATTTTGCTAGCACCCACCTACTTAGGGAGACATGACCATCCCAATAAAATAAGAGAAATCAGATCGAAAACGGAACGATTTAGGTGTTCTTTCTTCCCGCGCGCTATTAGAGAATGGAACGGTAGAGAAAAGTTATGAAGTTGGTTAATGAACCCTCTGCCAGGCACTTAAATGTGATTTGCAGAGTATCTATGTAGATGTAGCTGTAGATGTAGATGTAGAACTGTTCAGATTATAAATTAATGAAATGCAGCAACCAGTTGCTTGTAGTTATTTATTTTTAACTGTAACGACCGCTTTCGGGCGCTTGAGTGCCCTTCTTCTGGTCTCTATACAGACAAACAAGTACATTGGTATACAATAAGGCTATAGAACGTATAAAAGTCGATTACAGAAATATGAAGTAGTTTCGAACCAAATAGATTGTAATTCAGTCACCTGCTCCTCTCTTTATGCTTTTCTTCAACTACTTTGAGTATTACTCTTTTCCCATAGCCTATTTCCCTTATTTATCGTTACTCTTTTACTATAAGCCTCATCCATAGATACTTTGTTAGCAGCTGAGTGTTATTCATTCCATAATCTTTGTACTTAGCGTTGATTCCACTAGTAGAATGTATATTTATTAAGCAACAGGAAAAATATGTAAGTGTTAATGTTATCCCATTATATGAACTTATCTTTATTACAATCTATTTGGTTCGAAACTACTTCATATTTCTGTAATCGACTTTTATACGTTCTATAGCCTTATTGTATACCAGTGCACTTGTTTGTCTGTATAGAGACCAGAAGAAGGGCACTCAAGCGCCCGAAACCGGTCGTTACAGTTAAAAATAAATAACTACAAGCAACTGGTTGCTGCATTTCATTAATTTATAACAGAATAGATGTTCGATCTACGCCTACATCTACATCGGATACTCTGCAAATCACATTTAAGTGTCTGGCAGAGGGTTCATCGAACCACCGTTATACTATTTTATCTCCCATTCCATTCTCGAATAGCGCGCGGGAAGAATGAACACCTGAATCTCTCCGTTTGGGCTCTGATTTCTCGTATTTTATTCTGATGATCATTTCTATCTATGTAAGTGGGAGTCAACAATATAATTTCGCATTCGGAGGAGAATGTTGGCGATTGTAGTTTCGTAAGCAGCCCACGCCGCAGCGATAAGCGTCGTTGTTGTAATGATTCCCATCCCAGATCCTGTATCATTTCCGTAACGCTGTCTCCCGTGTATCGCGACAATACGAAACGAGCTGCCCGTCTTTGGACTCTTTCGATGTCCTCCGTCAAAGCCACCTGATAAGGATCCCACACTGGGTAGCAATATTCCATAAAAGGACGGACAAGCGTAGTGTACGCAGTTTCTTTAGAAGTTCTGTTGCATCTTTTAAGGGTTCTGCCAATAAAACGCAGTCTCTGGTTCGCCTTTCTCATGACACTATCTACGTGTTCTTTCCAATTTAAGTCAGAAGTAATTGTATATATCAAAAGGAAAATATCGGTATTTAGTTGCAAAAATAAACAATCCGCCGCTAATGTAACAATTCAGACCACCACCACAGTCTAACATAAACAGTCGCGACACTCTACTGCGAAAGTTTGTACCAACTGACAGTTCCAACGACAATGTATAATATAGTGCCTATCAGTTGTTGGGGTTTGAGACTTTAACTAAAATATTACGTGAAAGCTTTGAATCGAGAAGAAACGGAGGATAAATGGAGGATATCATTTTAAATATACTTTGATTAATTTTGTATAACGTCAGAAAAAAGGGAAATGTTGGCGGCAACTACATCATAAAAAAGTCGACAGGCTTTACCTTCATGGTTAGCATACATCTTTTCGATGATATCAGCCCAGAAATCTGTAAATTAAAATAAAAATAATTGAAGGTAAAACACCACCGTGATCCGGAATTGGACGGGTATAATTTTTATGTGCAGTGGACCGTGTGATAAATTTTATTAGTGGGCTCCACGTTTGCGGATGGTGAAACATTGCGTGGATAGAAAATTCAGACCTCGTCATATACTATAGCTAAATATAAATGACTGCAGGTTCTAATAAATTGAATACTATTGTGAAGGGGGAAGATTGAACTCTAATGGTAATAAAATGTTTAACAATCACTGCACTGTTAGTCATCAACCGTAATGGCGTTCAATTCCGTAACACGCAATTTTTATGAACTTTCTACGCCACTAGAAGACAGTAAATCAAATAAGAACACATCCGCCATTTAATTAATGAACTTATATATTTTAAATTATATCTTTTTTAATTTACCACTATACTTACAGCAATTTTAATGACGAACAGGGAGAGCTGCTAGTAATGCTTCTTAACTCGATGGCGACAAAAGACAGTCAAATAAGCGGTTCGCTGTTCTTTCTCTTCTGCGGTAAAACAAGGGAATGTAGGATTTTCAGAGATTACTTTTCTTTACAGAGAAAGAAAAACGATCCTTGGTGGTATCTATAATCTACAATTCTCGAAGTTAATTATTCTGTATTTATTTAAATTTTTATTTGTAGCGTTTCAACTAGCGCTCCTAGTGGCGGGCAAGGTGACGTAAGAGACATGTTTGTTTGTAATTACTTTTCTACGTAATTAATCAAATAGTTTCTGTAATTTTTGCGTCCCCAAACATTAGTAAAATATCGAAAGACATAAATAATAGTGAAATAAATGTAACTTTCCCTGATATAAACAACAACTTATTCATGAGGAAATACTTACGAATATGTGTATATTTTGAAGCCTAATCCGCTGAAAGTTAGAGAATATAAATAAACGAGAAACGTTAATTCCTGATGTGGCCTGCTTCTGTATGACAGGAACTTACTTTGACGTGTAAAAATTCGATATGTAGTCTAATTATTCAAACATTTTTTTAATATTCACTCGTCTTTGTAACAAACCCATATACTGTTGAGTATAATTACGTTTCATTATAAAACGAATGTCTTGAAAATTCTTGCCGTTTGTGGATCATATGTAATAACAATTGTGGAATTGGTTTCTGCTTTGTTGAGTATCTCTGTTTTTGCTTTCGATGTTTTGTTGTCACGTTTGTGAGGACTTCCCTGCAGCTACAGCTGTATTGGCTGATCTGGTATATTTAATAATTAGGTAATGCATTCCATATAATTTTCTTATGTTCAACACTTACTGATTTGTAAAATTGTAGTACACAAATCATGACGTTTCTGAGTAGAAAACTGACGTCTTTCTGTAGAAAGTGCGGTCTTCTGTTGTTTATTAGCAATTTTTGCTATTGATAGTAACTGAAATTCTTGATTAAAAAGTCGTAGATTTCAATATGATGTTAAAGAAACTGTCCTGAAAAGTACCGTTTCATACCTTCCAATGGTTCTTAGGAATCCTAATAAAGACAACTGTAGAGTTATTTTCTGGTTATTACCTATTTTATGGCACTACATACGTTCGCAGTTGTAAGAAGTATGTTAAAATCAATTTAAACGACATTATTCATATTCAGCAGATATAGAATTCAGAAATGTACCTTGCCAGCCGCTTGGAGCGCTGCTGTCGTGGCGTCTAACAAAAATCGATGGAAGTGTCGTGACTGTATATTTTAGACTGTGGTAATACTAGTCAAAACTGGAGCTGTGAGAGTAGACATGATCGATATTACAAAAGCATCGATCTTGATATCGACATTAACATCTTTAAAATAAAAAGATGTGCGATAGATATCTAAAGGAAAACATCGATGTTTTAGTTGCAAATATGAACAATCCGACAAAATATAACAATTCAAACCAACACTCTGTAGTCAGGGTAGGCAGGTGTGGCGATTTTTCGCATTCTTGCCTATTTTTTCTTATAATAGTAGCCATTCTAGCAGTCTGTCGACTGGCGATTAAATTTGGCTATTAAAGGAATTGGTTAGCGACTTAATGGCTATTTTATTTTACTTCAAATACGACGAATATAAAGCAATCACTCTTGAGACATTGCGTCAATGATACCGGCTAAGCTTCGGTAGAATGCTGGGGAAAATTAACCAATCTACACAAGTTAGCACAAATGTTTTCATGTATCATGGATGTGTGGGAGAGTGTCACAGAGATGTAAACAAACTCAACTTAAAGACTCTTGAAGATAGACGTAAACTACCTCATGTACCGTACTTACGATGGTTCAAGAACAGGCTTTAAACGATATCTCGAAGTATGCTACAACACCGTATGTATGGCTCCCGCTGAGAACGTAAGGATGATATAAACTACAGCATGCAAGGAGGGATCTAAACAGTTTTTTTTCCGCGTTCCATACGTCAACACAACAGAAATTCGTAACAACTGTACTGTGAAGCGAGCCCTTTGCTACGCACTTCACAATGGTTAAGAATGTTTTACAGAGTATAAATTTCGATTAAGAACTCGCGGTTATTTCCCAGTCGTTCTAGTGACTGATTTTTCAGTGTGTCATGACGCATTATTACGAATTAAAGTCCATCTCACCTCAAAGTATGAAATGCTTAGTGCATTATTATAAATTACCCCACCTCAAAAAATTGCAATGATTTTTTGTGTATTAAAGAAATGTTTGAAAGATTCAATAACTCTATTTAACATCTGTAAATATTTGTTTTTAAGAAGATGAAAATGATTCGTAATCGAACCTGTGCATGAGAACATCCCCTGTGTAATTATGATAGAATGATTCTTGAACAGTTTTGTGTTGTAATTTTTATAAGTTATGAAATTAATAAATATGATGGTTAAATGTAACTGAATTCCCGGAGTCTCTCTATTATATTTACAATGTGACAATATTTTGACTGTCCTCATTGTGAGTTGGTGGTGTTTCTGGGTTCAGTTCTTGGATGGACACTGATAAATGTTTCTGTGACGTATGAGTTTCCTTGGAAAGTTCAATCTGATATCTGTGAATGTGAGAGTGCCACAGCTTGTGTTACGTTTTACTCAGTAACCAGCTTACTCCAGGATTATTATTGTCGAGTAACATGCCATAATTACCATAGTATAATAATGTTAAGAGATTAAAGGTTGCGATATTTGGCTATTTGTACTGATGAAAAGATGATTATATTTTGGCATTTTATTGATGAAAAGATGGCGATATTTTGGCTACTTTTCGTTTAAAATTTGGCGACAAAGCAATAGAAAAACCTGGCAACTCTTTGTGTGTAGTGACTACAGCATTGTTGAAAGCGGTCGCTGGGAAAAAGCTGCGAAAGTCAGTTTGTTTGTGTGTGTCAGGTGAGAAACCAACGCAAAATATATTGAATTTTTACCACACTGTAATATCCATTGCAAATGGTCATTTTTCCAAATGATTAGTATTTTTTAAATTATAACATGGGGCTCGGTAGGTGGATGCGTGAACGTGAATGGATCAGTTTGTAGCGAAGAAATAATGACGTGTTCTTAACAAATAAGGCAAATGATCAATGTTTCAAATACAATATAGTCATAACTTCGCGTGGCCCATTGGCCTGGTGGAAGTCTTTCAATTGGAAGCCACTACGCCGACTCGCGTGTCCCTAGCCTACCCCAGTTATCCAACCGGGGAAAGGGGACCTACAGCTTAACGTGGAAACCGAACCACGTGTCATTTCTGGCGACTCCTCACATAGTTGAGAGGTGAAGGATGGGTTAAGACGCAGACTGAAAAAAATCCGAGGCCTGACTCCGGGTTTCGAACCCACAACCTTTCGGTTACCAAGTTTCAAATGATTAGTATTTTTAATTTATACATGGAGCTCGTTGGGGGATTGGTGAACGTAAGTGGGTCAGGTTGTATTATAAATAGTAACTCCATCTATTTAATCGACTCATCTGCCATGAAATTGCGACATTATTAGACCCTTGGAAAGCCGAACGGGTGTGACTGAGCGCATGCGTGGTCCGATGCTGTTTTAGAGAACATAACATCGATGTAAAAACATCATTTTCCCCTCTAAACATCGATATTTATTGAACATCAATGAATATCGATCATCTGTCTGTGAGAGTAACCAAACGAAGAGTAACCGCACGTATTTGTTACTGAGAGCAACAGTACTCGTTACAAATGTATCATCACTGTCGTTGCCAGTGCCACCTAGACATACGGCAGCTACACTGTCTTTGGTGACGTAGCTAAGCTCTACGAGCCATAACAAAGCGTGGTGCGTGCTTTCTCTTCTTGCTTCTTTGTAGGGGTTTCTAAGATTGTGAAGATATTTTAACTGTTATTGTAAATAATACTTTAACGGCAGCTGTCGACGCGTAAACCGTATTTTAACAATCCTCTCGCTGTTATAATGGCAATTTAGAGACCACGGTACTTAAAAATTTTACAACTAAATTTCAAAAAATAGTGAGTAGCGGGAAACGAAACACGATCGCAAAGTTGGCAAACTGTTCGCTCACCCACTTTTTTAAAATGATTTTTTTCAAGAAGGTGAAAATAAAGGCTGTTGATTGAAATCAGTCCGCCATCTTGTGGAACCAACGAAATATATTTTCAGATTGAAGCACTGTGTGATTCTTGCCCTGTTCATTTTCTTTCATTTAAATGACTGTCATTTCTGAGTACATATTCGATTTAGTGTAATTTTGTGGACAAATACAGACCTTCCGGATAGCTGAACTGTGATTTATTACTGCAAAATCTCATTCGATAAGTATGATTTACATATCGGAATAATAACTTACCCAAATGCTTTACAACAACTGAAATTATCAGCTGCAGTTGTTCACAGGAAATGCAGGGCAAGATTTTTTCCAGTGATGACAAAACCAAGCTGTATCATTTTCGTGAGTTCAGTATTGAAAAGACGATTTGTATGTTCAGTACATACGAAAATTCCTTCTACGGGTTCCACGTCATAAAATATTCATACTAAAATTCCTTACCATCAGATCTTATAAATTTCAAGGGAACCTTTATCTCGTAAAAATAAAAATTAGAAGTCATTGAGGGAAAAACACCGAAATAAAACAGTAAGTATGAATTTAGCCAAAAAACTTTTTGTCGGATGTCCGTGTCTACTCTGCACAATATTTCAGCTACGTAACTCGTAACCTACATCAGGTGCGACCTACGTAGCTGAAATATTGTGCAGAGCAGACACGGACATCCGGTAGAATACCCGACTACCCATCATGTCACTAGACCGCCGGGAAAGCCTGAAAAGTCACCAAAAAAATTTGTTTATAAAATAGTACGTGAATTTCTTGTTCTGCTTCCACGACCACGTCAGTAGGTAACGCAGGGAAACTTTGTTCTCCTTTTTAGATAAAGTACCACTTTCAACTCAGAATGCAATGAATACACACACGCGTCACCACAAACGTTATCGACTCCGCAATATGGCAACAGTGGTTTACTTTTGTGGCGTTAAGGGCATCTCCCCCTACTCCAATTATTATTATTATTATTTCCTTTTCTTTTGTTCTACGGGTTGTTATTTTTCGTTACTGAGTTCGTATCGATGCGGTAGATGCGAGTAATGAAATGTATTCTTGAGTAACGGTTCAGTTCGAGTCAGCCAAATTATTCGTTACTGTACTCGCTTCCGAATACAAACGGTTTTATGGCAGGGAGCGATCTATTAAATGTATTTTTGTGAATAATGAAATGCCAAGATCGCGGTATTTCGTCTTTATTTATAACAGACGTCCGGTTTCAATGTACATAGACATCGTCTTCTGGTCTCTGCAGTAAATTATAACATTATAACAGAAATGCATATTGTAGCCAGTTGGATAGTACTGGTAGGTCGTCACACATTAGGTAAAGGCGAAATACCGCGATCTTGGCATTTCATTATTCACAAAAATACATACGGTTTGCTACAGCTCAAATCAAAACTGAAATAAAGCCTCCTATAATGTGCGGAAATACGTTACACATGTGTCTTTTCATTCCCGCCTGTTTCTAACATAAAATATCAACATTAGCTGCCAACTGCAGTATTTTCTTTCAAAACTGTAGAAGATGAAGTATATGTCGAAACCAACTGTAACAGACAATTTAGGGTGACGCACGAAAGTTCCCTACATTTCGAAATTATCCTTTCATACACAAAACAACGTGTTAACTCATCAAAAAAAGGTTACATAAATTTTGTTGCAGATGACAACGCTACCAGTACCTAATCTTATAAAAATCATCCACCACGACCGTACAGAAGGATATACTACTTTTAGGCCTACCTTTCACACCAGGGTGACTAATTAGTATTGCAGTCTTACGAAGAAAGTCGAAGTGGTAATACTCTTTTATAAATTACTAGCCCGCGTGTTTATTTATCCTAGACTCTAGTAGTCCACATCCCCTCCCCCCCCTCTCTGCATCCACCTCTTTCTCTCCCATCTCTCTGTTCATTTCCACCTTTCCCCCGCTGCGCAAAGTTTTTGCAGGGTACCCTCTGTCATGTACCATACAAACATTTATGTACCCAGTGATCTCCTTCTTGGTTTAAAGGTCATGTGTGCAAAAATTCATAAAGATTGGAGAAAACTATGCATTTTGTAAAATTCCATAAGTTAAGTACCCGCCACCATGCACCGAACGAAATTTTATACAGAGAGTGACATTCCTCTTGTTTTTAAGGAAGAGTTTGCAAAATTTCATCAATATCAGAACAAAACTATAGTTTTCTATGCAATAGAAACGCAGGCATCTTGTACGGATTCCATTTGACAGTGATTATTAGTTATATATTTTTTATTCTATTTTTGTTTTTCTTTCTTTTCTTCTTTTATCTTTTTTATTTTATTTTATTTATTATTATTTTTTTCATGATTCGACCGCCATTTCGCTGTTTTATGTAGCTTTAATGTCATTTTAACTAATGTGATTAAATTCATCAGACTTGTCAAAAATGTTGCTATCATATACAAAAGTTCTTAAATCCACGTGAAAATATATTCACATTGCAAGTATATCTTGTCTATCTACATGCCGCGGCGAAGCGGATGAGCGCATTGAGGCGCTATGCTACGACGCGCGAGGCCGTTTCACATCGGGGGTTCGAATCCCCTCACGGCTACGGCTGTTTGTGTCATCTTTAATACAAGGTAGTTCGTAAGTAGTTTGTAAGTTTAGGGACTGATGACCCCGCAGTTAAGTCCCTTAAGCTTAACAAACATTTGAACATTCTACCTACATGGTTTATCTTAGTAATGGAAACTAATACCCACAACAGAGCATTCGTTTGGATTTGAGTACAAATAAATGATAGACATTAGACTGGGGGAATGCCGCCAACTTATGGAAGTTCAATTTTTATCACCATAAAAAATCTAATTTATAAACTAGATCGATATTTTGTTCAGATGTTCAATTGTTTGTCAAGCTTATGGAACTTAACTGCGGGGTCGTCAGTCCCTAAACTTACAAACTACTTATAAACTACCTTATACTAAAGACAACACAATCATCCATGTTCAAGAGAGGATTCGAACCTCCGACGTGGGAGGCCGAGCGATCCGCGACGTGGCGCTCCAGACCGCTCGGCTACTGCAGCGCGGCTCGATATTTTGTAACATAGTAAGAAATCTTAAAAATGTATGCAAAATTTAGCAATGTATCTGAAAGGGAAATAGTAATAAAATCAATTTATTGACCCACACATTGTGGCGGTATTACCCAAGGTGCTGGGGTAACCCCACCACGGATTTACGGTAATGAGACCAATCAATATGACTAAAGGCCAAGAAAGGAAATGTCTTGAAAATCTAAAACACAACTATAAACTATATTTTATTACAATATACCAGTTGAAAAGCAAAAGAAATTATTATTTTAGTACTTATGAATGTAAAAAACCAGTAAATTTTGAACTTACTCCTATTGTTTAAAATTTTACAAACATCACAAATGTAGTATTCAACTGTATCAGCCCCGCTATACACGGAATGCACCCACTTGCCACAATAAATGCCTTTGTATCGTAGTTCGTCATGGTGGAGACGTGGCGTCATAACCCCAGTCCGACAAGACGGCGGAAACATAGATTGAAGGACATCAAAAGGTGAAGGATATTCGTAGCAAATACAAGTATTGTAACATCTAAAGGTACATACCTCAGCTGATTTGATGAAACGGAAGCAAAATAGCGTTTCTCACTACAGAAACAAAACGATGTGCGCAATCGCCAGCATTCACTCGAGACACTAGTTGTACCATCGTTCGCTACAGTTCAGGAGCTGTCAGGCCGGCCAACATGCTCCCGTTACTCAGATATAGCGGGTGGCGACATATCCCCAGGTTGCGACAATCTCCCGACCTACTCCATGGAAGCATCGTCAAAGATTAGTTCAAATCTTTCAAAACAAATTAACTTTTTATATCTTGGGCCCACAGTGTTACAGATGTCATAGATTGAGATAATTGTAATTGGTTAGTCCAGAACACTGTTATATCCATGTGTCTCACGAAAGACGCCTGCCAGGCGTCCGTGGATCGCGCAGTACGACTCCCGTCCGTCGCCACTGCATCCGCCGGCCACGGCAGCGCCCGATTCTCGGACTCTATTGTGCTGTGGGCGCATACGCTGAGATAAAGTCTAAAAAACATTGCCATCTGAGTAACCTAAGCTTACCTGTATTTACAGTAGATGTTCAAAATGATGTCCGTCTATGGAAAGAGCGACCTGACATCTCTTGAACACATTTGCGAACACTCGACGAATTTCGGCTGCCGAAATCTGGGAAATAACTAATCGAATCCTGTCTTCCAACTCTTCGAGTGTATTGGGATTGCTTGCATACACCTAGTCTTCTAACATTCATCAAAGATAAAAAGTCATAGGGATTTAGATCTGGAGAAGGAGGAGGTTAGTCGACTATCCTATCATCAAAAACACTTCGTATTGCTGCCATAGAAGCATTGGCAATGTTTGGTCTTGCATTGTCCTAAATGAAAAAACCGAAAAGCTTAACGTTGGGTGAAAGTTCTTGAAAAAATGGATCTAGGATATTGTCGAAATACCTGTCAGAGTTTATTGTTTCATGAAAAAAGATTCGACTAGTAATTTCCCAGCTTTCAGCAGCCGAAATTCGTCGAGTGTTAGCAAATGTGTACAAGATATGTCAGGCCGCTCTTTCCATAGAGGGATATCATTTTTTACATTTACTGTAAATAAAGGTAAGCTTAGGTTACTCAGATGGCAACGTGTTTCAGACTTTAACTCAGTGTATGAGCCCGCGGCACAATAGAGTCCAGGAATCGGGCGCTGCCGTGGCCGGCAGATGCAGTGGCGGCAACCGGGAGGCGTGCCGCGCGATCCGCGGACGCCTGACAGGCGTCTTTCGTGAGACACCCTGTACATAGGCTTCAACTGACTTTTCGATATTTATGAGATGTTCTTTTAATCTTACACTTCCATATACGAATTTTAGTCAGTTATCTATCAATGCCTCAGAATACTGAGCAGTTAATGCATCTTTATACCAAAGACACTCCAAAATAATTAGAGAATGGTTCGAAACATCTTCTGTATAGTGGATCACGGGATGTTCAAGTGTTCTGATACAGTACGCGCACTGCTTGACTGTCGAGAATTGCGCACAGCGTTGTCTGCCATAGCAGCAGCGATTTCGTCAACCACCTGTGGTGCATCGGTTGTCAGCCTCCTCTCGGAGAGACGACCAGTTCTATAATTGATTTCAACTTCATCATCACACTCTGCACATCAGGTGGAGAAGGAAGATCCTTCCGTAATTTTCGAAGTTGCGATGCTGTTGTTTTGATAACAGAGCTTCAGCAATAATGCGCTGCTACTTTTGTCCAAACTCATGGTGATACAAGCGCCCGCGACTAATAAAATATGTGAGACTGTGAATCACGATGACTGATCGCGGAACCTGATGGCCATAGTCAGGCCTGAAGAGTTGCGCTGTGACAGGTGGAAATCGTGCACACCATATGACATTAGACTAATGCTTCCAAGTTTTGCACTCATACGGTAATTAGTTTCATTGTCAAAACGCGTTAAATAGGAACAATTTAGTTGTAACCACCTGGTAGATTATTCCACGCAAATCAGGTCATACAACGTCTGATAATAACGTTCGTGTATGAAGTCAGAACAGTAACCCCGGCAAATCACATCACTGCACCTGTGTAGCGGCCGGTGTTGATAACCTGCCCCCACCGTAGTTCTGTTTAGTGTGTTGGTTCTGAACTGAGAATAGAACAATGAACGAGCAAGGATCAATTTGAAGTTTTGTTTTTAGCTTGGCAAAGCGCCTAAAGAAAAGCCTGCGATGCTGGTATGTGTTTATAGGGATAAAGCACTAGCCATGCAGTAAGGAGGCCGGGAATGTGTTTCTGCCAGTCCCCGCCACGGTGGAGTAGCCAAGCGGTCTAAGGCGCCTCGCTGCGGAGCGCGCGGTTACTCGCCGTCGGAGGTTCGAGTCTTCCCTGGGGCATGGATGTGTGTGTTGTCCTTTGGTTAGTTTACTTAGTGTAAGTAGTTTGTAAGCTACGGACTGATGACCACGAAGTTTGGTCCGATAGATTTACAAAAATTTGAACATTTTTTGGCCAATCCTCGTAGGGGACGACCGTCGACCGGCGTCAGTGACGGAAACATTGAGAAAGTGAGGACATTAACCACAAGCGAACGTCGATTAACAGTGTACATGACTGCGGATAAACTGCAGATTCACCGTGAATCCGTGCGACAAATCCTTACCCAGAAGTTAGTGAAGAAAAAAACGTGTTGTCGTCTTGTGCCACATCATTTGATTGACGATCAGAAGTAGGCACATGTATCAAGTCCATCAAGAAAACCGTCCAAACTAATGACAGTACAATTCCAAAATATGCAGAGCCTAGCATCAGTACCCTTATAAACTACAATAACAGCAATAAACAAAACCGAGTTTGTAAATACACTGAAATAAAGTTCCTCCAATAATCGCTCTTGCTAATAACAGCCGCTCATACTGTCGAAGAAGACGTGCAGTACGCCGGAAAAAAAAGCAACAAACACTAAGGAGCGTACAATAGCTAAATGATATAAAGGTACGAAATCCAATATTTACACAATGACACGGCGAAAAAAACAGTGTATACCTTATACTGCAATATGTTTCACAGCTTTGTAAATATCTTACTTCTCCATTCTTTTAGAATAAATACAAAATCCACTGATGATGGCGGGATTTCCGCTGAAACTAGTAGGTAAATAAATAAGTTAAATAAATCGCAATTCGCGATAAGTTATGGCTTCATTGTACTAAATGTAGATGGAATAAGCCTACTACAGTGAAGCTATAACTGATCGCAAATTGCGATTTATTTCATTCATTGAACGCTGTAACGTCGTCAAAAATATATAAATAAATGTGTTTTACATCAAGGCGGATGCCCAAACTCACATCTGTAACGCAAACACGGACTAATAGAAGAGATACAAATCACAATTATTGAGAAGTAGCACGCTTAGAGGCTTCACAGAATTTCTCGAAACGGCGAATGTGACACCGAATTTCTTGAATCGTATCGTGACTGAGAATGAAATCTGGTATTTCCGGTACGACCCTGAAACGAAATGGCGAAGAGTGGAATAACCTTCTGCGACATTACTTCGACGGGAGGTCAGAGCCGAAAAATGACGCATCAAAATGATTCTCAATCCCCTTTTTGGATAATCAAGGCATTATCCGGAAGAAATTTCTGCCTGAGGAAACGACGTTGAACATTGCGAGGTACGTTGAAATTTTGATCCGTTTCATACAACGTCTACGCAGGGAACTACCCCAGGACACACAACGAGGTTCCTGGCTATTTGTTGACGACAACGCTCGCCCACACGCAGCCAATATCGTCAAATAGTTCCTGGCAAAAAAGGAGGTGGTGCAACTACAATATCCACCACACTCGTCGTATCTCGAATGTTCAAATGTTTGTTCAAAAATCAAATGTTTGTAAATCTATCGGACCAAACTGCGTGGTCATCAGTCCGTAGCTTACAAACTACTTAACCTAAGGTAAACTAACCTAAGGACAACACACAAACCCATGCTCCGGGGAGGACTCGACCCTCCGACGGCAAGCAACCGCGCGCTCCGCAGAGAGGCGCTTTAGACCGCTCGGCTACTCCACCGCGGCTTCAAATGTTTGTAAAGCTTAATGGACTTAACTGCGGGGTCATCTATCCCTAAACTTATAAACTTCTTATGAACTACTTGATACTAAAGACGACAAAAACATCCATGTCTGAAGGGGGATTCGAGCCCCTGGCGGGTAACGGCCTCGGGCATCGGAGCATAGCGCCTCAATGCGCTCGTTCACTCCGCCGCGGCGTAGTATCTCAATTCTCCAGACTTATTCCTATTTCCTCGACTCAAACTAGAGTTTGAGGATATTCCTGACGTCCACCGAAACGTGACGAGTCTTTTGAACACCATACCAAAGGAAGATCTCATACGGGGTCTTCAAGACATGTATCAGAGCTCAGCACTGCATAGTTTTGGGACGTGACTATTTGGAAGGACAGTAAGATAACTGTAGTTCATCCATTCACCGAGCTTTATTGTCAGAGGTTGTGTTGTGTCCGTCCTCGAAGAGTGCGCCCTCCCGCTACAGAGCGCTCGCGGGGCAGTGCAGCGACGCGGGTGCAGCGGCCACCAACAGAGGCTGGAGGGAGCCCCTGCCGCCGCACCACTTTATGCTTCCGCGCGAGGCAGCCGATCAAGACGAGGACAATCGGATTCCGCGCATCCAACTATCGATGTGAGATCCCTCCGCGCCGGCCGCGATATAGGCGGGCGCTAATCCGATGCCAGGAGTCTACAGTCGGAGTCTCAGCATGCCCGTAAACCAGATAGTCTTCGCACGTCCTCGATAGTTAGTCCGTGTCCGTTATCCACGTCTGTATGGGACAGTCAGTATTAAAAAGTGACAGTCTGTAGGTGGCCGTCAGAAACAGTATTCCTGTCGGGATATCTTTACACATGTCACTGTAACCTGCAGACAAGCTAGAGATATATTGGCGTAGGTTTGTGGACTATGGAATGGTGACTGTATTGTATTTACAGAAGACTGCTTCGGGGCATTGGACATTGCTTGCTCAGGAACTAAGAGCAAAGAAAGTTAAGTTGTATTTATCTTTGTTATTGTCGTGTTCATACATAATAAATGTGTTTAAGAGTGGTGCTACTAAGTTCTGTTACATGAATCGTGCCCTTGAATTGACCTGGCCGACCATCGTCCACCTTGTGTACATAACAGGTTGTAAAAGGAAGCAAGCAAATTTCAGAACCGTTGGAGGGGTGCCCACCACGGCAGAATAGCTGTGCGCACTGAGGCGCCGTGCTGCGGTGCGCGCGGCCGTCCGCCGTCGGGGGTTGGAGTCCTCCATCAGACATGGGTGTGTGTCTGTGTTGTCCTTAGTTTAAGTAATCACAATATCCACAGGTGTGCTGCCGGTCTACAGTGTCCAAAGGGCACAGTATTTCGGCGATCATACATGTCGCCATCATCAGGTGAACTGACGAACTGAGCTCCTGGAAACGCGCCGGCATGGAGATCCGCACGCTACGGCGGCTGGAAGAGAACTGGGTTCTAGCCCGGGAGCGGGCGATTTAAATACCCTTCGCCCGCAGAGCGACCCCTCCGTGGTCCGCGCCCTGCGCCGCGGCCCCGCAATGGAACCGATTGCGACGGCGTCTGAGATGACGTCGATGTGAGGGCTCTGTCCGCCTTGGTCGTCAGTACGTGACGTTTGCTAGATTTACTCTTAATTAACCCAATCGCTGGTTCCCAAGCTTTGCTAAGATTATAGCCACAGTCATGGTTTATGAGGTCGTCACTTGCGCGAATTTCAATGGCCTCTCTAACGACGCAGTCCCAGTATCTTGACGTCTGTACCAGAACCCGTGGATATTTCGATTATCAAATACGCCAGGAGAAACTCAAGAATCACATTAGTTTAAGTGAATTGTAAGCCTAGGAACTAATAACCAAGCAGTTAAGTCCGATAGATTTACATACATTTGAACATTCCAATTCGGCCATTATTTCGCGTCCCTGCCGGGAGGCGGTGTTTATTGTAGCTGCGCGGGCAGTGGACTGCGGAAGCGGCTAGCAGCTAGGCGCCGGTGCTGATCTGGAAATAGCCGCCTTATTGTCGGGCCGCGCAAACACTTGCCGCGCACTGTGCAGGTGCGATCGCCTTTCTAATGGCACCTACCCGCGAACAACGTGCACCACGCCTCCAGCCTGCGACACGCAACACGAACCGCCCTCTGCCTATTTCCGTCCTCTCGCAAACAGCCCGGGGCTGCTCTTAGCCAAACTGCGCCCACAGCCGTGGCCTCCTTAGGGTATGTTTACACTGCAATTTGATCGGCACATGTATGCGCGTCACGTATATGCGACTTCGGGACATGTATTGCGACATAATTAGCGACCTTATGCATGTACGATTGCATGACAAGTATGACATGTATGACCTCTTGATATGTATCAATTGGCGATAGCTTCCCACGACTATTGAAAATTTCTTGCTTGTCCTTCTCTCCTATAAAATTTACGTCTGCTGCGAAAGTTATGTGTTATAGCATCTGATCTAAGAAATGTAACTGACTGACGCTACTTGAATGAAATGTAACTGAATGAATGTTTGAACTTGTTCTACCTGAATGCATTTGCACAACGTTATGTTAATTTGACTGCGTATTTTTTAAACTGTATTCTATGTGAATATAAAGTTATTGCAAAACCTATCTGACTGCGTAATGTTTATTATAATGAGACACAAACTACTAATTGTTTCTGTAAGAAAATTTCGCAACAGAGTTAACTGTCTGAAATTTACTGATACTAAAAATCAGTGTTAATAATTCTGGCCCTACAAACTTGTTTCTGACTGAACTAACAATCTTTAATGGAATGTAACGAACACAATATTTATCAGTGCAATCTGACTCAGTGCAAACACTTGTTAACCTGAACACTGTACGAATTGTCCTACCCTGAAATCTGTAAATCATACTGAATTCTAAGCTTGACAAAAACTGATTCTTTCTCACTTTCACTTTTCGATTACTTTCACTTACTAACCTCGATTTTATTTATTTATTTATTTTGTGACACACTGCATAAATTTTCGCAGCACCAAACTGCTTCCTGCTGTACTAACTACTGGAAAACTAACTACACAAAACATCTATGGCACTATTAATAAAAATGTCAGGAGGAATAAACTGATAATCTGTTTAAGAAACTCGAACTAATTATTAAAAATGAAATATCTGGTTTATTTTCTAACTGATGTAACTCCATGAAAACTACTAACAACGTCATGTTTTGGATTTTAAAATCTTTCAGTGACATATGTAACACAGTTATTTAATCTACCTATAAAATTATTTTTAAACAAAGATAAACATTTCTTTACTGTTAATAAATTTAACTCGATTTACACAAACAATGTTACAACAATACCATTCAAGAACACTACCCATGAAATTCCTATTTCATAAAAAACGCAATCTCAAAACTAAACTATTACAATAAATACTTTTCCTAACACAGAAAGGGGTCCCTAGCATTAATCGTCAGACCACAAGCTAACAGCAAGATCTTTCTCGACCGTTACTGTTACCATCAGTTCAGCCTAACAATGCGAAGTTGTGCCATAGAAACATGCCAAGTATTTCATGAAAAACTTTACCTTATAAAAACTTCAAGAGATCGTTTCTCCAACATCATCTATTCCTTTCGTCTCCATATCTTAAACAAACAGCTTGGCTCAGCATTCAAGTTTCAAAATCTCATCTACTCGGCTATCCCGCCGGAAAGACAAACTCTTGAAGACGGCGCGTATTTCAACAATCATGTTACAATGAGTATTTCTGTAATTTGATCAGAGGATCAGATGGCAGCGACACTCCGATTTTTTACCACTGTGGAATCATTTTCCACGTTTATGTATGAGAGGCGCTTGAAAAGTCCGTACAAAAACAAAAACAACGAACGTCTTTGGGGAAAACCATTATCATTTCACGACATAGTCTCCTTTTAGACATAACTTCGTCCAACGCTCTTCTAATTTGTTGATCCCTTCCGAATAATAGGAATGTTCAAGCCTGCAAAATAGCTATTAGTTTCTACAATCATATCCTCGTTTGAATGAAATCTTAGTCCCACAGCCATTGTTTTTTTTTTTTTTTTTTTTTTTTTTTTTTTTTTCAAATTGGGGAAGAAATAGTAGTCTCAGGGGGCCAATTTTGGACAAGAGGGGGGATGTGAAACGATTTGGGATCCTATTTCCAATAATTTTGCGGCCTCAATAGCTGTGGTGTGTGCGTGTGCATTGTCGTGATGGAAAAGGACGTTTTTGTGGGCCAATCGCCGGCGTTTTTCTTGCAGCCCGGTTTTCAAACGATGAATAATATATATCTGTAAGAATTTTACCCTGTTCCAGATAATCGATGAGGGTTATCCCTTGCGAATCGCAAAAGACAGTAACCATAACCTTTCCAGCCGAAAGATCTGTCTTTGCCTTTTTTGTTGCAGATTCTCCCTAGGTGTTGTTGTTGTGGTCTTCAGTTCAGAGAGTGGTTTGATGCAGTTCTTCACTCTACCCTATCCTGAGCAAGCCTCTTCATCTTCTCATAAGAACGGCAACCCACATCCATTTGAATTTGCTCATTATGTTCATCTCTTGGTCTCCCTCTGCTATTTATCCCCACACACTTCCCTCCAATGCTAAATTTACAATTCCTTGACGTCTAAGAATGTGTCCTACCAATCTGTCCCTTCTTTTAGTCAAGTATGCCAGAAATTCCTTTCCTCCTTAATTCTGTTCAGTACCTCCTCATTAGTTACGCGATCCACCCACCTAATCTTCAGCATTCTTCTGTACCACCACATTTCAAAAGCCTCTATTCTCTTCCTGTCCACACTGTTTATCGTCCATGTTTCACTCCCACATAAATGCCTTCAGAAAGGACTTCCTTATGCTTAAATTAATATTCGATGTTAGAAAATTTATCTTTTCCAAAAACGCTTTTATTCCCATAGCCATTCTGCATTTTATATCCTCGGTACTGCGACCATCATGTTATTTTACTACCTAAGTAACAAAACTCATTTACCACCTTCACTGATTCGTTACCTAATTTTATTCCTTCAGCATCGCCAGATTTTCTAAGACTACATTCCATAACCCTTGTTTCGCTCTTGTTAATGTTCATCATATATGCTCCCTTCAACACACTGTCCATTCCGTTCAACTGCTCTCTCAGGTCCTTTTCTGTCTGTGACAGAATTACAATGTCATCAACAAAACGCAAGTTTTTTAAAGAGGATATTGTTCCCCTGTTTGCAACCCGATACGACCATATTATTATGGGAGGGGATTTTAATTGCGTTCTCCATCCCAAAGATCAAACTCCCAATTTTAACAAGTCGACTGAACTAGAACGCATAGTTATAGGTTTACGACTAACGGACTCCTGGGAGCATATGCACGGTGCAGCCCCTGGTTTTACACACGTGACCAACCACTCGGCGAGTAGACTTGACAGGATATGTCTCGCAAATTTTAAAAGACCACGTATTACAGTCCGAAGTATGGCCTACAGCATTTTCGGATCATGCTGCGTACATATGCACACTTAATATGGAAAAACAGGGGACTTTTCGAGGGAGAGGTACCTGGAAACTAAATGTATCCCACCTGAACGACCATGTTTGTCAGGAGGCATTCCAAACCCTGTGGCGAGAATGCGAACGCAAATTCACCTCTTACAACTCTGGTATAACCTGGTGGCTATATTACGCCAAACCCAAAATACGAAAGTTTTTCATCAATTATGCGAAAGAAAAAAGCTTTTGGTACAAATCAACAATTGAGTTTTACTTTCAGTGTCTAAGGGATCTGCACACGTCAGATGCAACAATTGTTGGGAATTACGAAAGAATTAAAAGGATCAAAGCAAAAATTCTGGCACTTCGGCGCAAACAATTAGAAGGATACCAAATAAGGTCGCGGGTCCAGAATGTAGCACCACAAGAGGACACTTCAATATATCACGTGATACGTGAATCCAAAAGAGCATCGCGCAAAATATTAACTGAATTAATAACCGCTGACGGAAGAAAGCTGACGAAGCACTCTGAAATCAAAGAGGCACTACTACAACATTTTACCTCCTTATTGTCCAGCCAACCGATTGACGAACAGCTTCAGGACGAATTATGGACCAACCTGCAAGGCAGAGTAACCCACGCGGAAGCGCTCAGTCTTACTTCAGAAGCCACTGAAGACGACGTTCTCGAAGCCATCAATGACGGTAAGAAAAACAAGTCGCCGGGACAGGATGGAATCCCAGCTGAATTTTATCAGCAGTTCAGGGAATTTATAACACCTATATTCACAGTCATATGTAATGAACTTTTAAACCCTGACGTTGTTGTTCCGACAGAATTCCGGGAAGGTATGGTAGTTTTAGTGCCTAAGACCTCAAATTCCAAAACCGTCGGCAACCTGCGGCCAATCACGCTACTAAATAGCGACTACAAAATCTTTGGTCGCATTATAGCGCGAAGATTGCGTAACACCATGACCGGCGTCATCGGCGCATACCAAACAAGTGTAGGCAAGGACAGAAAAATTCTGCAGACACTCTGTGGTTACAGGGACCTCATTTCAACGGCCGATGTCTGCAAAGTCAAGTGTGCCATAGTGTCGCTGGATTTTGACAAGGCGTTTGATAGAGTTAATCACCAGTTTTTGCTTAGAACTATGGATGCAATGGGATTCCCATCGCGGTTCATTGTCGTCATACGCAACACACTGATGAATAACTCAGCCAGGGTTGTAATCAACGGACAGGTCAGCCGTCCGATTCAAGTCACCAGTTCCATCAGGCAAGGGTGTCCGATGTCAATGGCACTTTTTGCGATCGCCATTGAACCCCTTCTCGCCTCTCTTACAAAGAATCTACGGGGTCTGCATATAAGAGGAGAAAAGATTGTGTGTCATGCATACGCTGATGACGTTGGTTTCGTAGTTACGGATGGTAATGAGGTACAAACAGCACTACAAATAGTAGCAAATTATGAGCAGGCAAGTGGTGCGAAAGTAAACAGAGTGAAGTCCGGGATATTCGACATTGGTCGTGGACTCGGCTCGCAGACACAAGGACAGTTACCTACTGTTTCATCCATGAAATGTCTCGGAATTGATTTTAAAAGAACTATACAAAGCACTGTTGCTGTGAATTACAGAAAAATACTTCACAGAATCCGTGCCAGTGTCCAAGAGCACAGTATCAGGAAACTAGATGAACTCAAAAAGTATCTGTGGCTAATATATACATTACTTCGAAAGTAAACTATGTTGCACAAGTGCTACCCTTGCCGGCAACGATGGCTAAATGGATTACATCGGCACTAGGACATTTCGTGAGCCGAGGCCGCATATTTAAGGTCAGTTATGATAGTTTGATGCTTCCACCTTATTGTGGCGGTTTAAATCTCACAGATGTGAGAATAAAGGCGCGGGCCTTATACATATCCAACATGTATAAGCACTGGAAACAGCCAAATGGTAGCCTCGCTGGGTATTTGCTGAATGAAATTGCCCCTGAAGATCTCCATGCACCAATCATTGTTCGACATATACCCAACGGCCTGTACCACCTCAAATATCTTTTAGTGGAGTATAGCTACCTACATGCCAGAATCCCCGAAAAGGACATCGTTAAAGTAAAACATCTTTACAACAACCTGATGAAAAACAAGGCAAGGAACAATATAGAACAAAAATATCCGTTCAACAATTGGAATGACATCTGGGAGAACATGCACAGTAGACACCTGCCAACTTACGTGAAGTCGAGCTGGTATTTCGCTGTCAACAGAAATCTGGCCACAAACTCCCGACTTCACGCTATTCATTTGTCGGAGACACCGATGTGTGCATACTGCAATATAGAGGACGATAATGAACACAAGTTGTTGTGTGCTAAGGTAACAGACATATGGCACTACATCAGACAGAAGATAGCGAGCATCTGTAGGACCTCGCCCAATGTCATCACGCCGGCTCAATTTTTATCCCCAGAAGAAATACCTTACCCCAGAACAAGGAGGAACGCTATCAACTGACTGAAAGGCCAAACGATACATTACATCCTAACCAGAGAATCAACCTCCAGGGAGGATTTCACGGCATATCTCACAATTGAGCACCATACGTTAATGCGTACCACAAAATATAAAGAAAACTTTGCAAACTTTCTAATTAAAACGATAATGTAAACAAACGATAGAAAGAAAAATAGTTTACACAGGAAAGGCGATATCTGAAGAACATATTTGTGATTAAAAGCCTTTAGACATTACGTAAATGCATATTTGATGAAGTAAAAGACAGTAGAGAAGAACGTAATTTAAAAGAATAACGATACTAAAAATTACAAGTTCAGTTTTTGTTTGTTTATTTTGCTTTCACATTCAAGAAACCTTTGAAGAAACTGGATAATATCTATTTAATTATTCAATTTTCCATTTAACAGAGGCAAAAATTATTTAGTTTTGAGACGCAAAATAGTCTCACCTTCACACAGATGAAGGAAGATTTTTTTTTCTTATATCCTATTACACTGGACCAAAGAAGCAGTTTATTTTCTGTGTTTTGAAGGAAACTTAAGCTTAAGCTAACAAAAAAAAAAAAAAAAAAAAAATTTTCCTTTTCTTTGCCAAAGTGGAATGGTAGCTGAAGTAAATATACAGTTTTCTCTGCAGCAACACATATAGTTTCAAAATGGCAGTCTGAAGCCGACGCCGAAGAAGGCGACCATGGTGAGCGCAAGGAAGGGCTGAAGGGGAGGAAGGAGGCCCTAAAAAAAATAAAGTGGTAGAGTGCCAGGCTACAAATCCAAAGGACCCGGGTTCGATCCCTGCCAGGTCCTAGGATTTTTATCTGTCACTTTCCACTACTTTCACCTCTGGCAGTATTGCTCATGTGAAAAATTCCGAGTATCACCGTGGTTCGGAACCCACGTTAAACTGTAGGTCCCCCTATAACTGTCAGTTCGAACGTCGGAGGAAGGCAACGGCATACCATGCCTAGTAAAGCACTGTGGTGTTAACCCTCCACTAACACGCACCACATCCACCTTAGAAACAAAAGTAAAACGTAAATACTAACAAACACCTAATATTTTCGCAACACACACACACACACACACACACACAGAAAAACACACAAAAAAACCACACACACACAGCGTATATGCACATACGAAATGTAAACAAGAAGAAAAGGCATCCACAATACAGATTCACTCCAACATTCCCCATCAACAGACGAATATAACACGACACTAACAGTATAACACTCGTATTTCGCGCGCAACTCTTCAAAACGAAACACCCAAAG
This sequence comes from Locusta migratoria, assembly GCA_026315105.1. Taxonomy (NCBI): domain Eukaryota; kingdom Metazoa; phylum Arthropoda; class Insecta; order Orthoptera; family Acrididae; genus Locusta; species Locusta migratoria. The sequence continues at coordinate 275,382,823 of CM048747.1, forward strand.
AACAAATTAACAGCTTCCAGCTGTATTCATACACCGAATATTGCCACTGGCGTAATGCATAGCACGAAAAACCGTGAAAAACGAGTGACATCCACATTAAAATAACAGCAACAACCAGATTATAACAGAGAAAGAAAAGAATCGTAAGTACTATACAGAAATGAAGCGCTTTTCCCGAACCGAAAAATAGAAAGCAAGAAAATCGTAAACTGTTTGTTATGTTTGCAGATGACAAGTTTGTACCAAAACAACAAATAAGTAGGCTACTTAACGAGTTTTATGTAGCCTAATGTAAACGGTATGTAAGAAATGTGATACTCGTATATCTAGGCCTAATATTCACTAAACTGAAATAGTTATATAGTCAGATAACCTAAGTAAAATTTAAAAACGAATGAACCTACATAAAACATTTTAGAAGTAACTGAAAAGACTATTGTACAGTAACTATAATTTCAGAACAAAAATAAACCATCCCACTGACGATAGCACAAAATGTGCTGAAATATGTTTGGGAACAATTAAAAATCAGGTGTCTTGCATACGGCGGAAAATCCAAACCATTTATCCGAGAAAGCACGGAAGAAAGAAGAACAGCAGCATCAAAAGATTATTATTGCATGGACTGTCTTAAACCATGTCTCCCTCCACAAAACAGATTTAAATTCTGCCTCATCTCCCCCTATATAAATACGGATATTTCTGTCACCTGTGACTGAGGTAAAAGACAGTATCGTTGCCATTAACGTACAATTTTGGGGGTGCTACTCCACTATTGAAGGGACTCGGCAACGTTGATACGTATTACATAGGGGAAAATGAGGCATAGTTGACCTTTGTGTCGTGGAGGGAGACATGTTAAGATAATTGAGTGCCAAATTCACGTGTGTTTTAGCAGCGTTAATGTTCGGCAAACGGCTAGGCGTCTGCACGATGTGTGATGGACTGAGGAGAGTATCTCGGGTAGTGTCGGAGAGATCGGGAAGCGGTGCGTCGGTGAACCGCTTACGGCCGTGTGGTGGGTTTCTGGCTGCCGGCTATTTACGTGATGTGCGGCGGAGGTTGGGGATAGGCCGCCTCGCAGCCCAACACTAAACACGGAGCCCCGTGCCCCTAGCCGCCCTGTGTACTGCACCAGCTGCCGCCAGCGGCGACCCCAGCCACAAAGCCCCTCTCACCGTACAGGCGCGCCTCCTGCACCAGGCGCTGATGGGCTCTGGACGGTCCATTACCAGATAAATGACTACATAGTTAGAAATATTCTCAGGCGTGACGAAAAGCCGTGTACTCGGCGTTTTTATACCAACTTCGTTGGGTAGTGCGCATGGCAGGTGTTTTCATTCACAAAACCTGACGCATACAGTTCAGAGTATAAGATGTTCACTGGTCACTGGTGGACTCGAACCTCCGACGGGGAGCCGCGGCACAATCCGTGGCATGGCATCTTACAAGGGGAGGCCGCCAATTGTGAAATTCAGATTCGATTCATACTGCGCATAATGAAAGCTCATGGCCAGAGGTGTAATTTGGCAAAGCACCAAGATGCACTTCTCAGCCGTTGGAGAGAAAATCGACAATTAAAAAAAAGCTGTTGCGGTGAAATACTACGATCTCTAAGATGAGTAATATTGTACAGGGGCGTGGCGTAGCGGTAAGCGCCCGGGTTCGTAATCCAAAGGTCACTGGATCGAATCTCGCGGCATGCAACTTTTTATTATTATTTCTTTTTTGTAATTCAAATGTATTCTCTCTCTCTCTCTCTCTCTCTCTCTCTCTCCCTCTCTCTCTCTCACACACACACATATAAGTATGAAGACAATTAAATAACATTTGATGTTCGAAGTCGCCAGTTTTTCCACGACAAACGACTTTCAAACAACTTATTATATGCAACTGACGACTTCGAAAATCATTATGTTTTCCGCAAACAAAGTTGTATTTCAAAAATGTTTTAATTGTATTCATAATGTTTCCCACGTATCGTTAACGGAAGAAGTATAAACGATATTCCGAAACTCATACGTATAGTGTAAGTCAAACCTGACGAACGATAGAACAATTTTTCAGAATGTCAATCAGGTGTGTTTTCCAACAGATAATTTAAAAAACAATTGTTCTTGTAAAAACGCATCGTTTATCAGATGTGCTCGATGTCGTGCTGTTTTCTGCTTTCCATATTTCTATGATAACTATCACTCTGGTTCGTGCGATATATATATATATATATATATATATATATATATATATATATATATATATATATATATATATATGATTTACAGAAAAACAAATAATCAAAAAAGTTGCATGCCGCGAGATTCGATCCGGCGACCTTCGGATTACCAACCCGGGAGCTTACCGCTGCGCCACGCCGCTGTAGAAAATAATTAATCGTAGAGAGTATTTCACTACAACGTTCTTTTTTTTTTTTTTAATTGTCTATTTTCTCGACAACGGCTGAGAAGTGCATGTTGGTGCTTTGCCAAATTACACCTCTGGTCATGAGCTTTCATTATGCGCAGTATGAATCGAATCTGAATTTCACAATTGGCAGCCTCCCCATGTTAGATGACGCGGCAATTTCCATGTGGCATTACCGTTTTCTTCCATGATTGAAATACCAGAAAATATGGCAGAGTGCCAGGTTGTGCCCTGCTTTCGTAGTTTGCATATTACATTTACGATCTGCCAATTTTTACTGTGTTGTCTACTAACAAGGTCTTCCTTGCAGCACTTTTTGTTATCCGATTTCTTTGTATCTAAACCAATTGTCGTTTTGCTGCGTCCCACTGTTTATAGCAAGTCGCGTGTACGTTAGTTATATTTGACAAAAAGATAGTGTTTCATTCAGTTCCGATAATAACTCTGCCATTCCAGATTCGGTACTCGCTAGTGTAACAGACACCGACTCAACAATGCGGGAAATACCGACCTCAGATATGCGTGCCAGACGTGTGACGTCACAGCATATCCACAAAGTTCCGACGTCGATATTGTTACTAACACAATTTTTTCTCTTTCAAACCTTTCACCAGACACGAGATTCGATGAACAAGGCTCTGCCTCGCCCGTCAAAAACTTGACCAACACACACACATTCATACAACATTCCGAAACACAATTACTCTCTCAGTCAACGTGCGTGTTGAATTCGGCACGGAACAATGCACTTAAGTCTATCTTGGAGTTCATTTTACGAAAACAGGGCCAACTCACACACTTATTTTACTCGAAAACAGGACGAACATTTACAAAAACTGGATGACCATTTTCATAAACAGGACGAACGTTTGCACAAACAGGAAGAACATTTTCAAAAATTGTATGAACACATCAAACAAAGTAATGGCTCTCTAAAAATGGAGCTTTTGCAAAAACAGGACGAACACATGAAACAAACCAGTGAACTTTTATAACAAGACGAACATTTCAAAGAACTTAATCAACTTGCGTAACAGAATTTTATACAACAAACTAATGATGAAATTTCAAAAGTGAATTGATGACGTTGAGAGTGCTCATCAACAATTACAAGAGATATCGAGGTTTCCAAACAGTTACAACAAGTCAATTAGCAAAAAGATAAGGATCGCATCATTGCAAAATCTGTAATATCGTGACTAGTTCCATTGTATCGAAACTAAAGAGGACGTCGAAGACACATTGTCAGAAGATGGAACAAATTGCTTCCGAAGTCAATACTACAAAAGACCAAACTACTGTTGTCACATTCACTGACTGACAAACCTTAAACAGTCTGTGTCGCAACTTCAAATAAACGGTGACAGTAAGTCAGATGAAACACAACCTATTGAATTTACGAAATGTTCAAATGTTTGTAGAGTCTATGGGACTTAACTACGGGGTCATCAGTCCCTAAACTTACAAACGACTTATGAACTAGCTAATACTAAGGACGGCACAAACATCCATGCCCGAGGGGGGATTCTAACCCCCGATCGTAGTGGCCGTGCAGACAGTGACTGGAGCACCTCAGTCCCCTTGGCCACCGCGGCCAGCTTAAATTTACTGATTCTGAAGAATACACGCCCTCGACATCTTCAAAAATGCACAGATTAAAGTGAACAAACAACAGAGGAAAGATATGCAGACAATACACTTTCAGTTACATCAGCTTAAAATTGCGTCCCGATTCTCAAAAACAGAATGATTTTTCACAAAATTTTTGACATTTTTCTCAATCTGAACAAACATTCCGTGGCGATGACATGCCACATCGGTTTGGTAATGGGCAAACATTTCAAAGTCTTCATTCTATCATGCAACTAAAACGTGAAAGAGATTCCTGCAATTATTTTGATCGCGCACATTCAGAGTTTCAATAATATATTTTTCCTGGAAAGGCATCTCGGCATGACAATTTCGATTACAAATATTTTATTTCAGTACGCATGTTCAAAGCTTTTCGCCTTTTTTTTTTCTTTTTTTACGAATCAACTCTCTGTGATTTACCTGACCTCAGCCCCTACCAGACCTCTGAGAGTTTTTCGGTTCGGGTTCTTTATCTAACTAGACATCAAGAAGATGACATAGACGCGTTCAGATACCTACTGCAACTTTTGGAGGTGCAGGATGCGAATCAATTTCCAGGTAATAACAGTTATTGCAATCGGAACAGAAGTGTTCAATCAGGAACCAACAAACATACGAAGTTTGTTTAATTATTTCACTAAGAGTGTTGCTTACTCTTCCTGTGTATGTGTATATCTGCGACCCACAATGACTCAAGAAAAACATTGTTAATTGAACGAGAAACAGCAGACACAATTCATTAGAAGGAGATCGTCACAGATTTTGCAAAAGCCAAGGCAAGAAAAATGAAATTTTTGTGACTCCTTGTATAATGAAATTGTAAACTATCAACGAAAACGTTTTTCGAAGACAAGATGTAAACACGATGAAAAGGTAACATTACTGTATAAAAGTGTATGATTTGTCCCATTTTAATGGGGAAATATTTTTATGAAACGTATACGTTGTGATTAGGTATTTCAATAAAAGAAGATTCAGTGTGTATTTTACGTTCATGCTTTGTTGCGATTTCGTTATATAAGTGAGGAGGGATTAAAATAATTTGCCTAAGGCCCTGAATGACTTTCTCCAAAGTGTTTTCAAAATATCCATTCTATACATTAAAGCGATCGGTTAAATTCATGCAGCCTTTGGCTGAAGGGCTGTTTACCCGCTGCCAGCCCGCCCCCTTTGCGGGAGATTTAAATAACACTAAAGCAAAAAGAAAATAGGACATATTCAGTTCAGTTAAAGATCTGAAACGAAATACAGTTATGAAGATTAAACTACACAATTTTGTATTTGTTCCACGGTTTTGCTTATTTTGCGAATCAATTTTCGGCTTATTAGGCCATCATCAGACATGTACTGAAGTTCAGTAAAAGAACTTGTGCTGTCAGTCAAACAGAAGATACGTTACATCGAGAAAAGTAAATTAACTTCTCTGATGGAGCAGTTACAGTGTATATAAATATCTGAATGAAATATGTCAATTAATTGTACTAAAAAAAGGAAACACAAATACCATACATAAAGAAACAGTGCAAACCTAAATTCTTACAATATGACTACAGTATATAAAAATAAAATTAAACAAGAATCTGATGTTTTAAGGATTTTTCAAAACACAAAGTGATGCAAATACTAGAAATATTAGGAAACCTGACACACTATTATAACTAAATAAACAAATAGAGAAAAATATAGGGTATAGGCGGGATGCATTGGAGAATTGAGAAGCTTAACAAATCGGAGGTATGCACTCGAACTGAAAAATGGTGCAGATAAAGATATTCAATTATAGAGTTCACAATTAAATAAAGAATTAGTGTAAGGACAGTACAGAATAAATTGGAATATTAGTACTAACAAATAAAGATACAAAACTGGGGTGATACAATGGGAGGTTAGATTGGTATAAACAGACGAAGTAGATGAACAGTGGTTGCACAGAATTTAAATTAGATATACAACTTCATATCAGTAAAGTAAATGTTAGTCAAAAGTATTGGGAACTATTACAAACATATGCTGACTCCAAAATAATGTAAAATATGAAGATACAAGAAGTGGAGCAATAAAATGGAACACGCCTGGATATTCTGTGGATTAGGGTGGTTCGGAAGTGGTGCTGTATTGAGGACTGTTTGATCATTTAATATTAAGCCTGGACTGTGAGCTAGATGTTTGTTTATTTCTGAGGCCTCTAGTAGATTTAGTTTCTGACCTTTGCTGGCTAAGTGGAGTACTTGGGACTGTGGTTGGTATCTGTGGCCCTCACTCAGAACATGTTCAGCAAAAGTGGAGTCATGATTTTGTAACCACCAACTAAGTTCATGCTCTCTTAATTCTAGTTGTTTTACTGACAACACAAGTTCTTTGACTGAACTTCAGTAAATGTCTGATGATGGCCTAATAATCCGAAAATCGATTCACAAAATAAACAAAACCGTAGAACAACCACAAAATTGTGTATATTAATCTTCATAATGAGTAAGTTCTACCAAAAAGCGATGGAAGAATCAGTTAATACGAAATACAGTTACACTGCCAGGGGGGCCTTAGAAAACTTACAACAAAATACCTCCGAACAAACTCCAAAATTTTGTGGGACTGTTCAGGTTAATGTTGCGTGTTTCGCAGACGTCATGAGAGCTACGAACGGGTACGAAAGAGTACAGTCCGCCTCCAAAGATCGTGACGCAGACGCAGACGCGCTGTCTTTGCGTGCGCCAGTGACACGTAAACGCAGCCTCAGCCTCTTCCTCTCGTCTGGCGTAAACCAAGCGGCTGCCCGTCGGTCGCGTATTTACGGCCGGCCGCCTGGGAACAGAACAGGTGCCGGCACAGCGCTCTGACAAACACTCACGAGTCTGCCTCATGCTGCTCCGCCTTAGCCGTAGACGTACATCACACAACACCCACTGTCCGTACTCTCGATGCCGCCTCAGCGTGTGTGGCTGAATCTGATTTGTGTACCAGTGTCACTTTCTCCGTGGCCTGTTCCAGTAGCGTAAGAAACGACTGATGGAAACCTCCGTGCGGGCTCTAATCTCACTCATTTTATGCTCATGGTCTTTTCGCAAGATACGTGTTGGAGGAAGCAGTGGCGAAGTAAGGAGGGGGTGGGGGGGCGGAGGGGGGGGGGGCAGTGGGATGGTAAAACCTCGGACCCTCGTCTGGGGGAGGGGTGCTTCCAAAAATTCTTGAGAGCACCGTTTTTTTAGGCCGTCAACTGCCTGTCGTCCTGTGGCACCTTCAAATCTCGAAAGCTGCCTATTTTTTCCTGTTTTTATTGTTTTTGCACTGTGTATCACAAATAAAACAGCTGTAAACAGACAATACACTGTACAAGATGACCAGCCAGTCTAAAATAGGTTAGGGAAATATTTCAAAATTTTTATTTCAAAACTTCGCCTAAGTTTTACAACTGTTCTTCCACTGCAACATACGCCTTGATAAGGTGACCAAGGCTGTCCGCCTTGCAGGATAGAGCCGGCCAGAACCAGTACTGAATGCTGATTCTAAAATCACGCTACCCTTCTGGCGTCCGTGCTGAAACTACTGACGTTTCCACGCTACCGTGGAGCCAAATAGCAGACATCTACGTTTTATCACGTGCGCTACTGCTGGAGGACTCAGAGGTGCGAGAATTAGTTCCTTCGCTCTCTTCAGTTTGAGTTCTCGTACATAACAGACGCACTCCAGAGGCTCGGCGTCTGTCCGGGGCGAACTGCCGCATGCCGTCCGCTCCCGCCTAGCGGCTGTTCGGTTTCAGCCACCAACTGTGTGAACCATTACCGTAAACTTTACCTTTTCCGTTTTCTAATCCGTAACTTAGACTGGCACTCATTCATTGCATCCGACCCCATATGTAACCCGTATTTGAGAATTAGTCAATGTTAGCTCTTATTTACCTTTTATTTGCCAATCAGCCACCCTTTCCTAGGGCACCCACAAGCCCTCACCGCTTTGCCTTCCATCCTGACAACGCCTCCAACCCGTCTTATTTGTACAGCAGTGGGACGGGTTGTGCAATTTTGGTATCATCCGTGGGATAAAGATTAAGTGCTGTACAACACGTAATTGAATATAAATCACACTTCCCGATGCTGTACTTCAAAATAAGGCAAGAAAAGATATTACAAGTATGAAAATATTATTAAATAGAACGCAAAAAAATCTATTAAAATTGCCGCGATGTAGGTTCGAACCAGGATCCTCGGTTTGACAGCCCAAGTCTGATTTTTTTCCCCAGGTAGTTCGATACTTTGCAATCGTTTGTTCGTTTTGTTATGGGTTATTTGTTGAGATTTTGGATCAGTTTTTTATTACTGAGAGCGTCGAGCCCTCTGACCGTGTTCGCTGAGCCACCGTTTTAAAAGACACCCAAGACGAGGGAGGACTCGACCGTCCGGCAGGAACGGCCGCCCAGTCCGTAACATGACCCCTTAGGCCGCTTGCACATTATACGATTTTGCCCGTAAGGGAGAAAACCATACGACTTTAAATCGTAGTCGGTTGATTTTCACACTTAACGGTTTTTAAACGCTATACAGCATAAATTGTCATGAAAGTGTGGCCTGGTACAGAGTTCTAGTTATTGGATTGTGGATAATGTATCAACGTCGGAGAAGACGAAGGCCCAGGCGCCTTCACTGGGTTGATCCAGTTAATCAATGACATATAGACGTCGTGTTTTTCTACATATTTGCAGACCATAGAAACGACGAACGAAATTTTTTTAACTATTTTCGTATGTCAGTTGGCTCCTTCCATGAATTGCACGGGAAATTGATGAATGTTCTTCAACGCCAAAATATGCAATTCAGAAATCGTATACGACCTATTGAAATGCTGGCTTTAAATTTAAATACAGCTTTGTTATTACTAGTGTTAGAACAAATATGTATTGAAACTAAATAATACACGTATAAACAATTATTGCTGTATTTTTTTTTACAATCTATAAACTTTATTTATTATATTTCTATTGACAAAAGTAGCCTACCATACAAACAGGAAAAAATCAAGTTTTGGGTGGACCAATTTTACATGGTCGTAATGTCTTATAAGGAATAGTAAAATTTTATTCAGCTATAATACAAATATGTATTTACTAGTAAGTCTGTACTTTGCTTAATAGGTGGTACTTACCAAATGCATATTCTTCTCTTTCACTAACGCTCTCAAAAACTGAGTTGAGTGCTGAAAGTACTTCCTCCCACGATTTTTTATTGCGTTTCTATCGTTACAAATACCTAAAGTTTTTTCCCATAACTGGTTTTGATTCAACAAGCGATATGAAAATTTCAACGTCAGTTCCTTCCATAATATGAAAATAAGCCACCGACACACACCAACTGAAAATACCGAGAAACGCAACCTGAAACCAACTGAACGCATTATCAACAACACTAGGGACAGCTCCGTACGGCTGAAATCACGTGTAGTGTGCACTGGCCCACGTACGCCACTGCGCAGGGAGTTCGGGACAGTGACATGTGGGAGCAGTGGCACTGGACGGATGCAACGCGAGCGAAAGTCGTGTCCGTGCTGTAGTCGTAGACCGCTTACACACTACACGATTTCGCCCGTACGGAAGAAAACTGTCCGGTCAGTCACGCTTCAGTCGCCTGATGAAGAGCATGGGAGCTTTCACACTGTACAGCTACAACACGGGCACGAGTTTTAGCCGTGCTGCAGCCGTCCAGTGCCACTGCAGCCGCACCGTGTTCTCGGCTCAGTGGCCCAGGTGACCGAGTGCGTGCTTTCGCACTGCACGATTCCAGTCGTACGGGAGCTGTCCCCAGTGTTGTTTCTGCTGCCTTCAGTTTGGTTTCAGGTTGCGTTTTCGGTGTTTTCAGTTCGTGAGTGTTGTTAGCATATTTTCACATTACGGGAGGAATTAACGCTGAACTTTTGATATCGCTAGTTGAATCAAAACCTGTATTATGGGAGAAAACTTTAGGTATTTATGAGGATAGAAACGCAACAAGAAAATCTTGGGAAGAGGTATGTTCAGCACTCAACCCAAATTTTCAGAGCAATAGTGATACAGAAAAAAATTCATTTGTTAAGTACTATCTATTAAGCAAAGTAAATACTTATTTGTATTATTTATTCAACTGATTTTATCAATTTCATTTTGGAATGTCACAAATAATGTACCAACACAATAGTTTGGTCAGAAACCTACAATGTTTTTATTTTCCAAATTCAATATTTTTTCATAATTCTATTGTTACTGATAACCTAATCAAAAATCTAGCCTAATAAATAAAATCTATTATTTAACTTGTGTTTTATTGTTTTGCCTACTAATTACTACAATATCACCTTACTATATAAGATAGTTTCAGAATACGAGTTTATACATGTTTTATTTAGTTTCAGTGGCATTTGTATAAAAAACCAGTAATAACAAAGCTGTATTTAAACACTTACCTTAAAGTTATAGCCAGAATTTCAATAGGTTGTATACAATTTCTGAATTGCGTGTTTTGGCGTTGCAGAACATTTTTCAGTTTCCCATGCAATTCATCGAAGGAGCCAACTGACATATAAAGTAGTTAAAAAACTTTCGGTTGTCGTTTTTCAGGTCTGCAAATAATGTGTAGAGAGCCCCGACTTCCTCACGTCTCTGATTAATTGGATGAACCCAGTGAAGACGATTGCGCCTGCGTCTTCTCCGACGTCGATGCAGTATCCACAACGCAATGACTTGTTCATTATCCATAACTACACCAGGCCACACTTTCAAGGGAATTGGTGTTCTTATGTGCAAAATCACCTACGATTAAAAGCTGTATGGGTTTTTCCCGTACGGGCGAAATCGTATAGAGTGAAAGCGGCCGAACTGTGTGAAAGGCCAAATGCTCTTCACCAGTCGACTAAGAAACATTGACCGTACGGATTTTTTCCTTACGAGCGAAGTCGTGTAATGTGAAAGCGGCCTTAGACCATGCAGCAATTCCGTGCGGCCGACGCTTGATCGGCGACGGCGCTCGGAAAGTCGGTCATGTTTCCCAGTACCTAAGCTACAGCATGAAGACACTAAAACGTTAATTACTGGAATGTCGTTAACTTTTGAGAACATAAATATCAGTAAAAACTGCTCATCTTCAGACGATCGTTCGATGTATAGCACTGAAAACGCAATTTTCCGTCATCATCTTTGACTTTGATTTTTCAAAAACTACCGAGTTTTCGGCAAAAAGCCGAAACACGTGTCACTTTATAATGGTGACGCACATGTGACCACCCTCTCCTTTGAGTGCAGAATGTGAATTGAACGTAAACCAGAAGAAGACAAAACTAAGAGAAAAAACAGAAATTAAAATCGGGTGAAACTTAACATCAAATGGTGATCGCGAAGCAGATGAAGGAATTATTTTACCTTAAAAGCATGATAACCCACGACGGACGAAGCAAGGAGGACATGAAAAGCCGACTGACACAGACTAAGAGGGCATTCATAGCCAAGAGGAGTGTACTGGCATCAAACATTGGCATTATGTAACGCAAAACATCTGACAATGTACATCTGGAGGACAGCTGTGTATGGAGGTGAAACATGGGCAGTGGGGAAACCGAAATAGAAGAGAACAGAAAATTTTGACCTGTATTGTTGTGTTCAAAAGTTTGTTAGCTTAAGGGAAATAAATGCGGTGTCATCAGTCCCTAAACTTACAAACTACTTATGAACTACCTTATACTAAGACGACACAAATATCCATGCCCGAAGGGGTATTCAAACCCCCGACCGTTAGTGGCCGTGCAGACTGTGACTGGCGCGTCGCAGACCGCTTGGCCACTGCGGCCGGCGTGTATTGCTGCATAAGGATTTTGAAAATTAAGTGATAAGGGATATTGAGGTACTCTTCATAACAATTGAAGTATTATCGTATGGCAAACACTGACTAGAACAAGGAGATGGATAACAGAACTTGTATAAACCATAAGGAAGTATCATCCATGGTAGGGGAGAGTGGAGCATATTGAACCACGGGGCACAATTACCCATGTGGCATAATTTCAACAAAATGTGTCAAATTATTTTTTTCTCTGCGAATAAGTTAGCAGTACTGCTCTGCCGACTTCCATTTGTTTTTGCAATATCTAGCTTCTGCCATTCGCCTTCTGCTGGTGTTATGTTATTTTCGCTACAGTGAAGTAATTAGATAGATTAAATTTTGGTGAGAAAGAATTGAATGAAGGTCACAGAAACTGTGTCATTATAACAATATGAATATTGTCTTTAATTATTCATATCGTTAAATATTAACGATGTTCATATATAAGTTCACTGCAGCTTTGTTTGAAATATGTACTGTTGGTGCACACTGAACTACGTTCTCCCGGGGCACTATAACCCATGGTTCATGCTGCCCCAACTGATACTCCAGAGAAAAATTTGTTAAAAGCCAACAAAAATTCCCAAAAAAAGGCAATCGGAATCTTCATGAGCAGGAAGCTCATGAAAAAAATAGTGAGATTCATTATGAAGAGAGCAATGACAACCTGGATGAGTCTGGTGAATCTGTAAACAACTTTGAAAATGGTATAAATTATCAGAAACAGATGATTTCGTTCAAAATCAAATGTTTGTATAGCTTATGGGACTTAACTACGGGGTCATCGGTCCCTAAACTTACAAACTTCTTATGAACTAACTAATCCTAAGGACGGCACAAATGTCCATACCCGAGGGGGGGATTCGAACCCCAACCGTAGTGGCCGTGCAGACCGTGTCTGGAGCGCCTCATACCCCTCGGCCGGGGATGATTTCGTTTTGTCCAAATTTGAACTAAGAACAAAATGCCAGTTTGCTATGTGGTGAAAATTTTGAAACCAAAGGATGACTATGGAGACTATCAGGTATCATTTTTAAGGAAAGGCAAAGGATGAAGCATTTGTTCCAGCTAGCAACATACTTTACGTGCTTCCAAAACCAATTAATGATGGTGTGACAAATAGACACCAATTAGTACATTACTGTAGAATGTATATTGCTTGTTGCTACCACTACGTGATCATTTCTTGCAGTTTCTTATGCTTCGCAGTATTTTCTTAGCCTATCGCAGCAGTAACAATTCCAAGTTTTTCGAAGATATCTACTCTATAATTTCCTCTAACATTCTTAAAGAACGTCAACGTACATTAGTACTCCAGTATTATACTTTTGTTTATTTCGCACGATTCTATCCACTCTTTTACTAAATAGTAATCTACTATCTGATACACCCTGCAATCAGCTCATTAATTTTACTGAATCTTTGCTGATGACTGTTCAACGAAGAACGCATAGAGTCGATAACTGATCCCTACAAACCACCACATCCCACTCCTTGACTGCTAGAAACTCCATCTCACCTACGATTTCTATGAATTATATCCAAAACATCTACAGCCCTTCCTCAAAACAAATTGTCACTCCATAAGCTTCTAACGTAATTTAAGCATACACCACATTGCACTCATCGTTTTCGCAATAAATAAATGTAATAATCCAACACCGATGATAGTAAATTGAAGATGCAAGTCTCGACTACGGTATTTATCGGGTATACCAACAACAAAATTCAAATTTTTCAGCTATATCACGCACAAAGACCAGGTCACAAAGAAGAATAAACGCTTCGGGATAGTGTGACTAGAATCACAAGTCCGTCAATCATCTGACATAGGAACACAATCTATTTTAAACTGCGTTTTGCTCTAAATTTTCTGCCAAATGCACTTCGGAGTATTTCCACTGAAACGAAGTCCTTCGACAGTTGACAATACGCGTGAGCTAAACTCTGAAACCGCTTGTCCATTTATTGTTTTATTATTCAAGATGCAACCACTCATAAGCCATAATTAAAAATAAGCGATTCGATTTATACTTGTTTAGGACCCTGCAGAAGACAGAGGTAAAAAGAAATCGTTTTTCGTAGGCATATGTCCTCTTGAACTTGGCAGTGACTTTTGACAATTTTAATTAACATTTACATCTTTTAAACCCCACGAATAAGCGCTTGAGAGCATCGGTAGAAGGCAGATTTTAAAAGAAATTATTGCGTTTATAGTTTTCCTGGCTATCTCGGATAACTAATCCTGAGGAGGTTCTAATTTATAAAAACGTAAAATATTGCTCACTGGTATGCAGTTCACTATTTTCATACTATTTTTACCATCGAACGAGAAGTCTTAATTTACGCATAAGAAAATTCGGCTGGTCATTCGGAAATGTTATCTATGCGAGAGTGAAAACAACCTACGTTTAAAACGCAAACAGCAGTAAATACTCCCCTAATTTTGTGGACGTTGGATAAGGAAATGTGTAGCGCTGGCGTGCAAATATTTATTTCTGCTGCTAAAATAGTTTACGCACCGCGAGGCGACCACTGGTTTGTATAAAAAAGCGCGCCCCAGTCACAATCGGTCCATTGAGGTCTCCAGCCACGCGGAGAGTAGTGCGCTGCGAAAACAAGCCCGGCCACCCACCTGTCCTGCGAGCGCTTATCAACATCGCGCTACGGAAACAATTTTACTGACAGAGCGAAATATACAGAGCTACCGGAGAGGAATAAGCCGACTATGACGGAGCAGCAACAGCCAACATCAGCGGCCGAACGCTATCAGTGGTATGTTTGCAAATATGACTGGGAAACAGAACACACAGACATACTTAAGGAAGTGCTTACATGCTCCTTATATGGGATGTGAATTTGTATCCGTGCATGTCATTGTTTCGCTGAGTTACCTTGTGCCGGAAAACTTAAGGTTTGACTTTATTAACCCACTAGCTTAAACCCGCGGCTCCGCTCTCGTGTTGGTTGATTATGATAGATAAGCTATCTTTCAGTAGTGTGCTATGAGACTGAATAGTAAGTAGTGCAGATCAAATCACACGTAAAAATGCACTCGTTTCGAAGAATCCAATCACGAAATTCAACAATAATGATTGTAATAATATCATAAATCGATCACTTGATGTAATGCGCGAAACGTCTAATCGGTTTTTAAAAAGATATATTAAAAGAAATTTCTTATTTACTGCTTTATTTAGAGCTGAAGACATTTTAGCACGCATAGACCAAAGATATGGTTTGTGGCATCACGTTTCGCTGTGTGTAATCTCCTTGCTATAGAGTCGCAAACGTCATCGCCGGTCTCCAGTCCGACTTTTTTTTATAATTTGACGACTTTCAACCACCATATCTGCCACCCCCTTATAGCCATTGCCATGGAACTGCTTTGGTATACAACGGGAGACTTGGGACAACAGATCATTCTTTTGCGTTCTGTAGTTTTCGCTGCAGAGCGAAATATTAACACACGTAGAATTCTATATACACCGATAACTTTCCATCCCAATATACTCCACCCTTTTATTATTATCAACCGTCAAGGAACAATGCAACCAATAAACCCATTTTCAAAGAGTAAATAACAATTTCAAAGAGTAATTATTGTTCCGCGTTATATTCTTCAAATTACTATATATCTATCAGATCGCTATAAAACAGTCTCTGCATCTTGTCGTTCGGACGTGATAAGCGTACACCGAACAGACATTCACATTTATATATATTAATGTGAATGTCTGTTCGGTGTACGCTTATCACGTCCGAACGAATATTAATGTGAATGTCTGTTCGGTGTACGCTTATCACGTCCGAACGACAAGATGCAGAGACTGTTTTATAGCGATCTGATAGATATATAGTAATTTGAAGAATATAACGCGGAACAATAATTACTCTTTGAAATTGTTATTTACTCTTTGAAAATGGTTTTATTGGTTGCATTGTTCCTTGACGGTTGATAATAATAAAAGGGTGGAGTATATTGGGATGGAAAGTTATCGGTGTATATAGAATTCTACGTGTGTAGAATATATATATATATATATATATATATATATATATATATATATATATATATATATATATATATCCGATCGCCATAAAACCGTGCCTAAAGCCTTCCCCGGGTAGACATTAGTAACTGTACAAATTTTTAGCTCTTTATGTCTTGTGGGTCAGACGCGATAAACGTACACCGAATAGACATTCACATTTATAGATATAGATTAGTGCCCAGTGTCCTATTTGTTGTTGTCCTATTTGTTGAATCATACAACAATGAAGACCGTATGATTTCTGTCTGCATTCATTATCCACTCCACCCTTTCAGTTAAATTACAGTCCATTTGGTGACCAGGTTTCTACGTATGTGTTTATATGGCTCAGTGTCAGCAATAGTGAATTTTCTCCTGTGCGCAGGATTTTCTTATCTTTTTATATTTATTTTTTTATTTTTTATTTTTTTTATTTCATTTATTTTTTTTTTTTTTTTTTTTTTTTTTTTTTTTTTTTTTTTTTTTTTTTTTTTGCAGGAAGCCTTACAAGCAGTGTAAGTACCATATATTTCCGCAGATAAGACGATAGCTAAATCATAGAACAAAGGCCCCAAAATCTGAGGTCGTCTTATACAATGGTACAAAACAATTTATATTGAAATTTTGTCTAAAATTGGTAATTTCGCAGATATGCTGCATAGCGCGGCTTCGACCTCCAAACAATATATATCGAAGCTGTTAATTATCGAAACGATACGTATCGTACAGGCGAATGTTATTTTTTATGAATATGTCTTGATTTTAAAGGATGTGGTTAGGCAGGAACATAAGAAAACAGCTTACTGGGTAATTTACAAGAAAGCTTACACTCGAAGTAGCTCGGCCTGATATATATATATATATATATATATATATATATATATATATATATATATATATATATATATATATATATATATATCGAACGTACAACTGTAAATCGATTTAGTGTTGTTTCTGAACCGTAGATTCGTACGCTACGCGCTCTAATATACTAAAAAGAACTTCTTGTTTAACCTACACCTAACCTTCTTAAGGATACGCTACAGATACCTTTTTTTAACTGATATATTTTATAGTACGTGTGGGCGCTTACGCGCGGGATCTCCGGTTCAGAAACTTCACTTATTCCATACATATATTTTCGAAACGTATAGATTCGATATATATAGTTTGGAGGTCGAAGCCTCGCTATAGCCGCGCTATACAGCACATCATCGATATTACCCTTATGAAATTTACATCGTGGAGGAAAGATTTACGAAAGCAAAGTTTTGCGCAATTTAAAAAAAAAAAAAAATATTCGCTTTTCGTGCTTTACTGATTTACCGAGTGGACAAGGGTACATACGATAAAGTATATGCCATACAGCAGCAGTAGAATTAATTACTTACAATGCAGCTTGATTTTACAATGTCGCTTGTCAAAAATAATTTCTCAACATATCAAGAGCCGCACTGAAACAATTAGACTATATTTACGTACGGCGAAGTGAAAGGATTAAAATATTTCGGAGCTATACGCAACAACTGCGGCTTCCTTCGAAATCCTTTATCTTCTGTTCTCGGGCAATATCGTGTGTTTTCGCCCGTATAATATGTGCATCGGCGCGATTAAATAATATCGT
Organism: Locusta migratoria; assembly: GCA_026315105.1. Lineage (NCBI taxonomy): Eukaryota > Metazoa > Arthropoda > Insecta > Orthoptera > Acrididae > Locusta > Locusta migratoria. The sequence continues at coordinate 275,400,372 of CM048747.1, forward strand.
CTCGGAGAAAAAAATTACTTCTTTTTTAAACTTAGCGGTGTAAAATAAATAAATAAAAACATACTTCTTCACGCTCAGATAGAACGAAATTTCAAAAACAGACCGCAAACACTGCAACAAAGGGTGAAATCCGAGTGTACCAATCAATTAATCTACTTATGGCGGCTTTTAACGGCATTTTTCGGAACTTCCTGAAGCTTTGCCTACAAATCTATGTCGCAGGCTTATTTTTAGATCCTGAAAACTGGGGAAAAATGCGGTATGCATTCGGGTAAATGCGGTAACTTGGGGGTCTTATAGGTCAGATATATGCTTAAACTATAGAATTTTGTTGAAAATTTGTACCTCGTCTTATCTTAAGGTCGTCTTATCTGCGGAAATATACGTATCAGATTACATTGTATTTGACTGTCGAATATCTATTTATGCCAACTGTATAAAATATCTGGAGAAAACCAATGGCCTTCTACTGAAAAATAGGAGTTGAAAATGGTGTCCGATAAATAGGACACTGGCTTATAATAATACCTGGGTTTATTTTCATTTTATTGCAGAAATTCTTATCTGTCTTAGCAGAAAACTTTCAAATCGCCCGAGGAGGCTGTACAATACATGTTTTCTGAGGAGATAGAGACTGATATGGTTGCACTACCACCAGATGTTGATTAAATCAGGGATGAGGAGAGCGTCGATGATGAAACAGGGTGTCCTATGATGTAGGATGTTGCAGGGAAGGTAGAAATCAACTTGATAGAGGGTGCCGATGTTCCAAGTTTTTCTACAGCATCTACATAGTTACAAGGAAACTGAAGTTCAGTCAAAACCGCCGCATCGAAAACAGTTGAAAAACAAACCACAATAGTCAAAATAAGGCTTACTATGACCAACTTATTGCCGATAAACACTACCATATTGAAAGATGACATTGTGTACAAGACGAGCAATAGAAGTTATACAGTATAATTTATATGCACCAAAGATTCAGAAGCGCCCACAGCGCGAAACCTTACATGGTATTCATGGATAAAGTCAATTTCCGAGAAGCATTTACCTAACTAAGTTAAATCTACTCTTGTTATTGAAAATATAATCGCATGGAGGTATCAAGCGAAATCTGTGACTGCACTGAGAAGTTGTTTGTTAAGCAGAACTCAACATATCTTGGCTCAAAAGTTATCGACAGGAGGAGAAATAACTCTGGGTGTGCCCCAAGGAAGTACGATCTCAGCTATTCACCAATCACCTCGCATACAAGATTAACTCTTAGAATTTTCACAGAAAAGTGAGTTATAATGAAATACTGCCTCATATTCTGACATCTACATAAGATTTCAAAGTTGCACGAACACTGATAACCTGCTTCCATTGTTCCAAAACGTAAAAATTTGTACTGCAGAAAAAAAATACCCTGTGAGCATGGCTGACAACTTGAGTCCCCCCCGCCCCCAACATTAGGTGAATAAATGTCTTTTAGGGAAGTATTTAGATGGGGAAATGAGTCAGACCGACTTTTAGGGGAAATATTAAATTCTGTTTTTTATTTGGTTCTTTATAATTTTACTTCATAAAATGCGACTTGAACTGACAGCTGTTTATTAAATCCTTAAAAATCGACTACTTTCGGTCGTGGACCATTATCATAGATAAAAAGGTATTAAAATAAGTCCATTCACGTCTTTTATGTTTGATTGAGTGATAGGATAATCCAACATGACACTTTTATTGAAAGTGATTCCTGCTGTTATCAGGCATAACTATTTTATCTAATGCATTTGACTAATTTGCTTTAATAGCCTACCTTTCTATTTATGGTGATGGTCCACGACCGAAACTAGTCTATTTTTAAGGATTTAATTAACAGCTCACGGTTCAAGAAGCATTTTATGAACTATATAACAGCTGTTAACTCTCACCTTAATAAAACATATATTATTTTACTTACTGATCATGTTGATAAAAATGGTAAACACCTACGTAAGCTTAAAGTCTGTCCTAAAGCACCCTTATTCTTACATTTATCATCATCCTATTCATTGGGATGAATGGACTTTCTACACAAGATGTGGAAACGCTGTTGCACAACACACATTCAACTGTGTCTTAGATAACAATTTATAACAAAATTGTTGAATAGGTCCTTCCATAGATACTAACAACTTTTTGTGCTGAAAAGAATGTAGTGTGAGAGTTGCAATTTTGTACAATTGATTTTTTCTCGAGTAACATTTTTTGTAGATCAGCTACGGATTCTTTTAAAGCCTCCTACCTCTCTTATTTGGTTTTGTCAGAGCTTTGTATGTAACAGTTTTGGCACGTGTGGGCGGAAAACGACTTTGAATTCGATTATATTCACCGACTGCAGACTGGTATCATTCGATAACCACTGAATTCGACGTTAATTAGATGTCATCCACGCAGACTAGTCACTTTCGAAAATGCCATGTACTCTTGACCGCATGTGAGCAATGAAGAGCCGACCTCCATTAATGCACTGCACAGACTTAGCACCTGATATTTGTGTGTGGTGACAGCTTTGAACAGGCGTAAATGAATTTATGTCAGCATTACGTATCCTCGACACTTCTTCTATGATGAGCAACTCTTCTTGTTTCAAATCTGTTCTCATCATCTGGAAGACTTGATCAGGAAGTGACGTGTACCCACATTTTTATTTACTTTCCACAGTAAGTTGCAAGAATATGAGTTGTCAAGCTATTCACATTGAAAGAAAGTAATCCTGTCGGTGCCGTGGTCGAAATAAAATTGCGTTTGAACGCAGATTTCCAACTTTATTAAAAAGCTCGTTTCATTGGCACCAGTTACACCCACAAAACAACTTGAGGGGAGTAGGATGGTTGTTTGGGTCAAAACTTTTTATTTTTTGCTTTATTTTGTTACATATATATTTAGATTTCAATTGATACGAAATTGATTAATTTATGTTGAGGGCATTCCGTTTTCAAGCATTTTAGTAACATCTTGCAACACACATAACCAAAATAGGTTTTTCATCATGGTGACATTGAAGTGGTAGACTGATAGTTCATTGTGAAGGAGAGCGTAGTCTGCTACTAGTATGTTACTTGTGCTTCTAAAACACAGCAACCAAGAAGAATGATTGGGCGCAATTTTGAAGAACTATAAGATTCAGACAGACCTTCATATGAAGCTGGAATGTACTGAAGTAAGAGTAAAATCAGTTTTGTGTAATAACCTTATCTTTATTTACATATCTCCAACAACTGTGTTTTTTAATAATTAGGAACATTTGTCTCCGCTTCTGTTGACATCAACATGATTTTTTAAATTGTTCCTTATTTCTTAGCTGTAAAAATTAGATGTAAACTGAGGAAAATTAAAATTGTTTTAAAGAACTGTGCTATAAATTTAATTAACGTAAAACATTTGCATTTTACGTTATTTTTAAAAAATATTTCTTATGTCTTTTAAGACTTATCACTTGATATGAAAATAAAGAAAAAAGGAACACAACAGAAAATCATAATAATACATCAATTGAAGGGAGAAAAATGTTCCTAAAGTCATATAATGTAACATGACCGAGAAGGAACCATTCGACTTCCCTTAATATATCAGTGTTATTAAAAGTGTTGATCACTTTTTTTGTTCAAACCAAATACTCTCTTCTGATCGACATTAAAGTTTGCGATGGATATCTAAATCAGGCTACGCATCTTCTATCCGTATATTATGTTTCTGTAAGCCATAAACGCAGACAGATCTCCGTATTTACATTTTGCTGCTTGGACTTCCGTGTTAATAAAATATCTGAAGAAACATGATGAAAATAAATGTAAAGTAATTGGCAGCGCACAACGTTCAAGAGAGACGCTGCTCGTTAACGATTCCGTCATGAACGTTTCGGATTTCGCCTGTATTGACTTATCGAGATGCGATTCAAAATTTTGAACTCAATAATATCCAGGTGATAGCTACTGAATAATTACGTACAATATGATTGAAAACAATATTAAGATTTTTTTTTTTTTTTTTTTTTTTTTTTTTTTTTTTTTTTTTTTTTTTTTTTTTTTTTTTTAGTTACCACTGATTTTGCGCGACCCGCCATGAATTGTTCTCCTGTTGCCTTCTCTTTCTGTTACAGAAGCATTCGCATCCTATGCCCTCAGTTATTTGCTGGGTGTATTCCAGTCTTTGTTTTTTATTATAGTATATATATATATATATATATATATATATATATATATATATATATATATATATAGTCGCCTTGATCGACTGGAGAGTGTCGGCAACTGCACTGTGTTATTTCAAATGTGTTTATTTGCGTCAACGGTTGCAATATAATTGTTTAATTACATGTTTCGATCATTTGGATCATCTTCAGATCTAAAAAACAAAAGTAAAATAAGTACAATTTGATAAACTTACTAAGGGTTAATTGAACAATAGTTAATTTATACATAAATGGAGAGATTATTCTTTACCTTATAGTTTCGTCCGAACTCGTCTGGCTGAATACTAATTGGTACTGAGTTTTGCAGTTTGATGTAGGGACTTATAATTTTGTTGCAGGTGGTTGGGAGAGAAAGAGTAGGTGGGGGGGGGAGATTGGAGGGGATGGCTTGAGCCCTAATAAGCTAGGGTCTTACGCTGAACAATTGTTTGTTATATAAATATTTTCCTGAAAGTGGGGTTCTTGAATATATCCAGACATAAAAATTATAAAACTGTATGTGATATAAGAATAAAAATATGATAAGATAATTAAAACATGCATACGGTGATTTTACATTGAAGGTGTAAAACAGATGTATAAAATTACAAATGTCATACTTTAAAAAGTCTTTTTCTTCCCCTACAGAGTTCTAACGTTCACTCCAGTACAGTAGGCCTATCGCAGAGGTTATTCCCCGCTGTCTTAAAATATCCTTTATCATCCTGAGCCTTCATCCTATCAGTGTATTCCATATCGTTCTTTCTTCGTCGACTATACACAAAACCTCCTCATTGGCTACCTCATAATTCCACCTAATTTTCAACATTTTCCTGTAGCTCCACATCTTAAATGCTAGAGATTCTTTACTGGTCCTGTTTTACCACTGTCCATTTTTGATTACCATACAAAGCTGTGCTTCAAACATACATTCTCAGAAGGCCAAAGTTTAATACCACTAAACTTCTCTTGCCAATGAATTTCATCTTAGCCTGTGATGGTAAACACTTATTGTCGTCCTTGCTTCTTGCGTAGCGTTGTAGGTTATTTTACTTCCAAGGCAGCAAAATTCCTAAACTACCTCCACGTCGTGATCGCCAATTTTGATGTTAAGTTTCTCGTTAGTTTCTACTCGTTATTACTTTACATTACTTTAGTCTTCTTTGGTGTTTGTTCAGTTTAATTCTTCTCTCATTATTCATTCCATTCAGCACAATCTATGATCATTCTTCACTTTCACTGAGGACTGCGAATATTATACCTTAATTTAAATCTTTTCACGCTGAATTTTTATACTCTCTAATCTTTCCGTTATTGCTCTTTCGATGAATGTATTGAACAGTAGGGTTGAAAGAATGCACCCTGTCTCACATCCTTTCTGAACTGAGCACTTGTTTCTAGAACTTGCAGTTTTATTATTCCTTTTTGCTTCTTGTACGTATTGTGTATTAGCCTACCAATATTTCTCATTAGCTTACTTCTATATGTCTCGGAATGTTAATCATCTTACGCCAATTTACAATGTCCAACACTTATTCCTTTTCTAAAGCCCAACTGATCCTCATCTAACAGATCCTCAATGTTCTTTTCCATTCTTCGTTTCCAAAATATCGACTTTTAAATGATTTTCTGTAAAGAAAATAACGTGACTGAACTTCTCGCCTCAGAACTCAAAGATCTTTTAGACCATCATAAACACAAGATCCCATCTGCCTAGTATCCAAGCTGTGCCCATTCAAAAACAAAACCATTTTGAAACTCTTTGGCTGCCACTGCTGACTGCCTCTGGAACAAACTGCGCTACCCTCTTCCCATGATTCAGTGCCTTTCTACGTTTAAAGATAAAGTTTAAGTATTAAATTCTGTTATTCTCTTAGGACTTCACAGAACTCTCAGGTTTCTGCCCGTCTAATAGTAAAAAGACTTCTTTCTGTTGTTTCTCTTTTTCTCCTTCCTTTCCCCATATATCACGTCACTTCTTCCTTCCTTGTGTTTATTATTACACTTACTTTTCCCTTCCTCCTCCACACGTTTCTCCACACCTATTGCTGCTCGCAGTCATAGTTAAAACCCTATCTGATTGTAAACTTGACTCTTTTTATTGTTAGTTATCAAATATGAATATAAACTGTGTATGTTTCTTTGCCTTTTCTATTAGAATGCCCGGTTACATGTGAGGACGTGAAGGCCTTAACGTTGCCAGATCAAATAATTGATTAAATAATTTTTTCTTGCCGGAGGGTATGGGCATCTATAATTATAGTCTGTTCAAAAATATGTGTAAGTGGAGTACCATTATCGTTTCGTTTGATGAGAATTGGATTTGCTGCTACTTTCATCATTATTATCGCAGAAATGAACATTCGGTCACAGTTTGTTGGTCACCTTGATGAATCACGTCTATTTGAAGGCAGTCACACACATGACCGAGGAGTTCACTAAGTTATTAACAGTTGTTTCATTAAACAGCAAATTACATTTAATCACCACCATATAATTGGAGGCGGATTTAGCTGCATATTGACGAACATATTCAAAAATGTTCAAATGTTTGTAATTCTATGGGACCAAACTACGTTGGTCATCAGTCCCCAGAGTTACAAACTACTAAGTTAAACTAACCTAAGGACAACACAAACATCCATGCCCGAGGGAGGATTCGAACCTCCGACACGGGAGACCGCGCGATCCGTAACGTGGCGCTCCAGATCGCTCGGCTATTCCAGCGCGGCACGAACATGTTCAAATGTTTGTATAGTCTATGGGACTTAACTACGGGGTCATCAGTCCCTAAACTTACAAACTACTTATGAACTACTTACAACTAAGGACGGCACAAATATCCATGCCCGAGGGGGGATACGAACCCCCGACCGTAGTGGCCGTGCAGACCGTGACTGTAACGCCTCAGTCCCCTCGGCCACCGCGACCGGCGGCACGAACATATAGTTTTCTCATTTTTTGATATTTTAATAAGAGAGTCTTAGCAGAGATTAATTACACTTAAAGTTCTTATCACGAATGTAGTCCACATCACAAAACATAAATGTTATTTTCACAATATAATTCCTGTAAAACTGAATTGCTTTTATTCTCCCTTATTATTAGGTGCCTTATTTGATATACGTTTTCTCACCGCGACAAAACGCATAATATTATATCTGGCATTTAAGAAATAAGTACCAGGGTAAGAAAAATTAAAACAAGTTCATTATAAACGTTGTGATGCTTTTCTGGTAACTACATCGTACGGGCGAACACTGAGTAGTTCTTGACGCGCGAGTGGGCAATAGTGCGTCATTTTTAACTAAAATTGTCTGGTGTTACAAAACTCTGCTCCGGTTGGGGGCAGAAGGAAATTGGATGTGTTATTCACATTTTTTTTTTTTTCGATTAACGCGCTCACCAAACGTCAATAACAAAAAAAGGTTTCCGTATGTCGGAAATGAGGGAACTTTGTCAGGAAAAGCGTTCCCGTAAACTGTCAGTATATCATATTAATAATTTACTGCATCAAGTAAAATTGAATGAAAATACAGTGCAGTTCATTCAAAATACATGGGTGGAAGCTCCATTCTTGTAGAGGGAACAGTTCACGTATTTGAGCGAGTTGAATGAAACGTGAAACGACGCTTGAGTTCCATGAGGGACGTGGCAGCTTTGTGACATGCCTCCGCGTGGCCGTGCAGAACTGTCAATTCCAATTTAATTTTGTAGTGAACAGCGATTTCGGAGCCGCGAGGGAGGGCAAATTGCGTCTGCTTTTAGCGGCAGCGCTGCGTCGACTGGAGCGCCGTCGTACAGCAAGCGCTTGGCGGGGGGAGGGGGATGGGAAGAGAGGGGAGGGGGGATGAGAGCGTATCGCCGCCTGTGTTTGTTTGTGGCCGGGCAGCATGGCGCCCCCGCCGTCGTGGGCCAATCGCGAGCCGAGCCCTCCCATTGGCTGGCGGCCGCCCGCCCGCGCCGCCCTTCGGCTGTCTCCGTACGAGCCGAAGCTGCCTTCGGCTCCCTCGTCTCGCCCTCTGCGGCCCGCCTTGCAACGTATCCCGATAACTTCTGAAGTATACCGCACTCCGACATACGACTTAGTATTAAGTGAACACTACTCGTGATAATGTCGCAGATTTCAGTACTGTCTAAATGCGAAAGTTGATGAAACAATGCAGCGCAATTTGCTTCAGTATTGCATAGCTACTTTTTTAGTTAAGCTACGAGATTATCAAAGCGACTGAAGTGGGAGGGCAAGATGAAATACTCTGCATTTTTATCCACGATGGATGTAGTTGAATTCCGTGACATTTCAGGGTTGAGAATAAAAACCGCTTCCATTTCCTATTAAAGATTGCATTATTTATTTATAATACGACCTGTTTCGGGCCTGTGCCCATCCTCAGGTGCTTATCAATTTAGATCAGTGTGCAGTTTGTTGGTGCAGTTCAGTGTAAATTTAATATCCAATTCAACACTGCCCATAACTCGCAGGTTTTGCACAATTTTTATTACAGACTTTTTGTTTTTAAACTCGTTATTTTCTGTTTTCATAATCTTTGACTAGTTTTGACTCCCGTGTTTTGTGTGTCTTTTATCACAGGCACGTTTTTTGTTGCACAGAGATGTGAACTCCTCACATTGGAATACAGAGTTTCTGATCAAATACGTTATATCTAAGGAGCAAAAAGATGTTGCATACACAGGTATTGCAAATTACGAATTACAAAGATGTTATTTACATATAGGGCAAGAAAAAGTATTACAAAATATAAAAAGGAGGATTTGTACATGATTGGAGCGCCACACTGCCATTTACAAAATATAAAATGCTTACAAGCAAATTGTATTAATTACTTACTCACAGCCAAAAATTTCAGTGGAAGGTGAGTTATGTTGATTTTCATTAGTATTTTGATACATAATTTTGTATTGCGAAGAGTTTTAGATGCAGTTCAGTCTCTTATATATTATTACGTTTTGGTTCTAAATATTTCACTCAATATCTTTAGAAATGGCTTATTTGCTAGATCTGTATTTCCGTTTAGATAGGGGTGTGGTGAGATTAAGGTATGGGTACACAGTCTCTGCGCCTCAAAAAACGTGCCTGATGTATAATAAACACAAAACATAAGAAGCAAATCTATTGTTATCAAAGACGTAAATAACGAGTGTTAACACAAAAATTGTGTGTGAATAGGTGTGTAAAACGTGCGACATGGGCAACAATGATTTGTCTACTAAATTTACATTGAACTCCACCAACAATGGGCATAAGCCCTATATTTTATAAATATTTAATGCAAACTTTAGCACTTATTGGCAGAGGTTTTTATTCTCAACTCTGAAATGTTCTATGAGAGATCCTTTTCTTTTTCATTTTTTGTCTTTTTTCATTCAATCTTCGAGTTAGGCTATCGACTTAATCCACTTTTAGTCAATTCAATATGCCTGACAATTTTCCAGTGAGTAGCTGCGTTAGGATAAGGAATATTATGAACAGAGTTTTTCATTTTGCATATCGACGAAGCACCTCACGATTAGGTGCCTATTTCTATGTCGATTATTCTTTGCCTTACTCGCGGTAACTGCCATTTTTCACCTGTTTAGCGCAGCCGATTAGAGTAATTTTCGTTTACTTTGCACACAACAAGTTAATCAAGTAACTACATTACCTCTTCTTTGCAGTTGTCAAGGAATATTCTTCTGACTTTTTTCCCGGTGGTTTTCGATGAGTAGGCTCAGTCTCCTAACCCAAATGAATTTTCTTCCTCAGCTCACGATGGGCCCTTTTCCCACTCTTTGACAGAGTTGTAAGTGTAGGCCTATATGTTTAAGTGTAGCTAACTGCACTGGATCAATCTGTTATAGACCATTATCATGTTTATTTTAAAATTGAGTGCCGTACACTATTTATGACACGTGAAATCTATTTCGTCTTTTTTCGGTTGGGTGCCATAGTCCCTCAGTCGCCGCTTTAATTTGAATGTTGTGTGAGATTGTTCGTTGGGGCACAGCAACGAGTAGGCTTACCTTCCTCCTCGTACATCGTCCCCTTTTCTTTGCAGATGTATGAGAGTTGCGTCGTTTGCGGAGTGTAGGTGAGTGTGTTGTGTGATAATGATGATCACAATTATCACGAGGGTAACTAAGCGATTGGAACGCGGTGCCAGAACATAGGCTTCACAGATTGATGAGGTGTCTCAGACATGTCCGAAAGAGCAGAGATCACACTATCTATATACTATGCATTTCTAAGCGACGACGGTGTGTTTTTCATTACGTCCTCGCAGATGCGATAATAACGTTCGACGTCGTACGGCAATCTGAAATGGCGAGTGTATGAGGGCATGGACGACAGGGCGTCCGCTGGTCCGAAGTGAGATACCCTTGTTCGAACCCCGGCCAGGATCAAATATTCAATTGTTGTCACTGTGTACTTCAGTGCACTAGCGCAGAAAAATTCTTTCCTTTCTTTCGTCTCGCTTCATCATTAAAAGCACATACGCTACTAGTCCCTAATATGGGTCGACTAACTTAGGCCTAACGTTCCCATCTGACGGGCGGACCATTGACTACGGAGCGGTTGGAAACTTAACCCATGACATTCGCGCAAAGACTAATGAATAGGTTATTCAACCAATGAAATCTTCTCCCTTCTCCCTTTACCAGCCAATCGTTGGCTATAAAATTTCATCCAGCAGCAAGACTTCAACCGACTTCCCTCTAAGTCAAGCGTCAATACACGTACCTGAGCTTCCCCCCCCCCTTTTTTTTTTAAACCTAGGACTATAGAGAGGAACGCAGGAATGGAAGCAGACAGCTTGAGGCTGGCGAAGAAAAAGTGGGCAGGGGTCAAATCCCGAGATCTGTCCACCCTCCAGTCACGAACTGCTCCCTGGCATGGTTCAAAGGTTGTTTCTTTTATTTTTGTAGTTTTATTTCTTTTTTATTTAAAACTGCAAAGAAACTTCACAGCTCACGTAGTTTAATGATTTTTGTTAAGTAAATATATTTCGATAAAAGACGAAAATCTGCCTACGTATATTTGAGGGGGAGTGAAAAATAGCGGACCAATTACCCCGAAACAGGCAATTATTTTGCTACAAAAATTATTTTTGATTTAATCAAAGTAGGGTCTATATTAAAAGTTCAAAATAAGGGCTTATTAAGGAACACACACACCCACACACCCACACCCACCCACCCTCCCACACACACCCACCCACACACACACGCACACACACATATATATATATATATATATATATATATATATATATATATATATATAATGGGCCGTCATTTCGGTTACGCAGTCGCGTGTTCGCTGCTTTGATTATTGGCAAATCGGTGTATAAAGTCAGTTCACGATAAACTAAATTTATGTGAAACGTAATTAGTTCTTCACGTAATATGTATTACAACTCTTGTTCTTCTTACGGCATGGCTATGAGAAGTCATATCTGCTGTGAACAACTAATAGCCAATCAATCAAGCCCGAGTTGTGCTACTGCTCATCCGTGACTGCAGGTTTGCAATATCCGATATGTGGATCCCCTACGAAATCAATGCAGTAACGATGTATTCAAAAGTCCTTTCTTATGTCTTGGAAATTGAAGAATAAAATCGTAATCAATTTTCACAAATCGGGTTGAATCTGGATGGCATATAAACTATCTAAACCAAATACATTTTAATTGGAATGGACTCACTGAGAGCGGTTTATTTAGTCTCATAAATTGTACGGCTTGAGACATTTTTCTAATTTTACTGAAATCCAACGGTAATAGCGTGTGGGACATTTCCTCACATCAAAAGCAACTGCATAACGATTTAGAAAAGATATCTATATGGTGCAAAAATTGGCAGCTGACCATAAGCAAATAATAAAAAATGTGATGTCGTCCACATGAGTACTAAAATAAATCCGGTAATCTTCGTTCACTAGATCAAACACTGAAATTTAAATTCGACAAAATACCTAGGAATTATTGCGACCGACTTATATTTGAAAGGTCACACAGAAAGTATTGTGGGGAAGGCAAACCAAAGACCGCGTGTTATGGCAGAGCACTTGGAAGATGCAACATAAAGTGACTGCATACACTACAGTTCCTTTCTCGTTTGAAGTAGCCTATAGCTTAGCAGTGTGAGATCTTTATCAGGTAGGATTGACAAAGGACATCTAAAGAGTACCAAGAAGGGTAGCTCGTTGTGTGTGTGCCGCGCGGGAATAGCCGTGTGGTCTGAAGCACCTCGTTACGAATCGCACGGCCTGGCGCTTCGGAGTTTCGAATCCTCCCTCGGACATGAGTGTATGTGTTATCCTCAGCCCAAGTTAGTTTAAGTAGTTTGTAACCCTAGGGACTGTTGATCACTGCGAATTGGTCCCATACGTTTACAAACATTTCTTCCTCTTTCTCTGCCCACCTCTTCCTTCCCTTTCTTGCCCGATCTTCTCCTCCCTTCCATCTCTTCCTCCTCTCTCTTTCCATATCGAACATACTCGATGTAGTCCATCTTTTCATCCCCAATGAAATTTTATACCTATGAAATTTCATGATAGTGAGTGGAACGGTGATGAAGTTTATCGTTATTAAGTAGGTCTTCTAAACTGTACCAGTGATAATGTAGACCGCACCATTAAAATTTTACTCAATTATATCAAGTTACACTATGCAAATGTTGGTCAGTATAATGAATAGGCTATTTATTTGAATTTTTAAACACATTATCAAACAAATTTGAATTCAAAATAAATCACTAAGGGCAAAACACAAACAATACACTACGTGATAGTAATGGCGATCCTGCCGATGATAGCGCTACTAAAGCAGAGTTACTAAACATAGCTTTTAGAAACTCATTCACTAAAGAAGACGAAACCAATATTCCAGATTTCGAATTACAAACAGAGATCAGAATGATTAACGTAGACGTAGATATCATCGGAGTAGTGAAGCAACTAAAATCACTTAACAAGAACAAGTCTTTTGGTCCGGACAGTATATCGACAGTATATCTGATTATGCTGAATCGATAGCTCCTTACTTAACAGCCATATATAACCGCTCTCTCAAAGGAGGATCCGTACCAAAAGATTGGAAAGTTGCACAGGTCACACCTATATTCAAGAAAGGCAGTAGGAGTAACCGATTAAACTATAGGACTATTTCATTGACGTCAATTTGCAGCAGGGGCTTGGAACATATCCTGTATTCAAATATTACGAATTATATCGAACAGAATGATCTATTGACCCAAGGTCAACACGGATTTAGAAAATATCGTTCATGCGAAACACAACCAGCTCTTTACTCACACGAAGTGATGAGTGCTATCGACAAGGTTTAGCAAATCGATTCCGTATTCCTTGATTTCCATAAGGCTTTTGACACCCTATCTCACAATCGGCTTTTAATCAAATTGCGTGGTTATGGTGTAACGCCCCAAATTTGCGACTGGATAGGGCATTTCCTGTCAGAGAGGACAGAATTTGAAGTAATCAATAGTAAAGCATCGACTAAAACAGAGGTGATATCGGGCGTTCCACAGGGTAGTGTTATTGGTCCTCTGCTGTTCCTTATTTACATAGACGATTTGGGAGAAAATCTAAGTAGCTCTCTTAGGTAGTTTGCAGATGACGCCGTCATTTGCCGTCTAATAAAATCATCTGAAGATCAAAACCAACTGTAGAACGATCTGAATAAGATATCACTATGGTGTAAACTTGGCACTGGACTCTAAATAATGAGAAGTGTGAAGTCATCCACATGAGTACGAAAAGAAATCCGGTAATCAATCAAAAGTGAAGGCCGTAAACTTCACTAAATACCTAGGAATTACTATTACTTCAGACTTAAACTGAAGAGAACACTTGGATGATGTAGTGGGAAAGGCAGTATCCTAAAAAGATGTAACAGAACTACTAAAGAAACTGCATACACTACGCTTGTCCGTCATTTTTTGGGGTATTGCTACCCAGTGTGGGATCCTTATCAGGTGGGTTTGACGGAGGACATCGAAAGAGTCCAAAGAAGGGCTGCTTGTTTTCTATTGTCACGATACAGGGGAGACAGCGTTACGGAAATGATACAGGATCTGGGATGGGAATCATTACAACAACTGTGCTCATTGCTGCGGCGTGGGCTACTTGCGAAACTCCAATCCCCAACATTCTCCTCCGAATGCGAAAATATATTTTTGACTCCCACTTACATAGGTAGAAAAGATCACCAGAATAAAATACGAGAAATCAGAGCTCGAACGGAGAGATTCAGGTGTTCTTTCTTCCCGCGCGCTATTCGAGAATGGAATGGGAGATAAATAGTATGAAGGTGGTTCGATGATCCCTATGCTAGGCGCTTAAATGTGATCTGCAGAGTATCCCATGTAGATGTAGATTTGTTTACAATATTAGGCTAGTTTTGGACTGACGCTGAACAGTTTCAGAATTAGCTAACCATTCACTTTGCAGCCAGTGCGAGAATATTACTACGTCTGATGTCTGTAGCCTTAAGTACTGTGTGAAGCCAGGCGAAATATGATTATATGTGTGTTGTCGCACAAGTCCAAAGTGCGCGCCACCTACTTTCGCCGCGCGCCGCCATGCACGCACGGCGCGGCGTTCTTACGACGACAGCCACGAGCGCCCTCTGCGGCAACTCCGCTCGTGGCCACCAGTGAACGACATCGTTCACTTGGGACTGAGTTAGGAACCAGTAAAGACTTCGGAATCCGATAAGCACCAGTGTAGACTTGGCTATCAGTTAGGCACTAGGCAGGACTCTAGCTCAACTATGTATCAACATTCTGCAGTACTATGTAAAAGTTAAGTATTGTATAAATTCTGTGCAATATATATCTCATTCTAATTTACTCTAGTGTTTCTAGTTCTGGCTGCTCCCCTCCGTACCTGCACCAGCGTGCTATCTTTATTTCTGTGTCGGTCTCATTCCACTCGGCCACCGACACCTACAACGGAACGAGACACAAAAGCGGCGACGAGGCTGGGACACAAAAGTGGCGACGAGGCTGGGACACAAAAATATAATCATCTCAAGCAGTACAACTGTTAGACGTAATCAAATGCTAAAAGATTTGAAGTGAACATTGCTTTAAAATGTAAAGGTGTGAGATATAAGAAAAGTGATGGTAAGATTTAGAAAATGAT
Source organism: Locusta migratoria (assembly GCA_026315105.1). Lineage (NCBI taxonomy): Eukaryota > Metazoa > Arthropoda > Insecta > Orthoptera > Acrididae > Locusta > Locusta migratoria. The sequence goes on from CM048747.1 coordinate 275,415,731, forward strand.
GCTATGATTTTTAAATTTACAGCACGGAGGATAAACCAATTTCAAATGTTACTAAGTTACATTATCAATGAATAAGTATAGCTGTAAACTACTTAAAGAGGAAATAAACTTAATATATTACCTGCAGGAGTACAAATGATTAACTTCACAAACAAAGATTTATTCCTTCAGAGCTCATAATGAATTTCAATCACTCCAAGTCCAAATTGTATACAAAATAAATTAAAATAAAGTCTGTAGAAATGTTCACGTTCTACAGTTCGGCATCACTATGCACACATATTAGTGGTATAATTACAACAATATCAATAAAAATCAGAACATTTTGTGAAAAGTTTCCTCTAATTCGTATTGTCTATTTTAACTGTTAAAGACACATACGTCACAGCTTCTTTAAGGGGGTGAAAAAACAAGTTCATTCTACTAAATAATTTCATATGAAACATGTAGGATCGTAAAAATGGCATAATTTCATTATCATTAACTATGCGTCAGTACAAGAAGTTTCATTTCATATTGACTCTTCAATACGCTTAGTATGACTTACGCAGAAGCTTTTGAGATGACGACTCTTCCTCTTTGAGACACGTATATTATTATTTTAAACCTTTTACATTCATTATGTTAACAGAGCCCCATTAGGGGACAAAACTTGGAAACCAAATAGATTCCATAGCAGCTCTGTAAATTTTATGTGCCACTACAACAGATAGCTACAATTTTCTTTAAAAAAACATAATGGTTCTTGGTGCACTAAATAAAAATATAACTAACTTTAAAATACAATTAAAAACTATGAAAAAATTACTTCTCCAATAATTTGTGCTTGTCTGGGCCACCGAGTCCTATACCATTGAGTGACTTTACGAGTTTTATTATATGGCAATGACACTGCCTGATACGGTCAATTCATGTATTACACTGTTAGCTTATTTCGGCGTTAGTGCTAACTTCAGGTGTAATAAATGAACTAATCTTTTGAAGCAGTGTCATTGGTCATACGAATCACTTTCTCAAGTAACAGTCGAATCAGGTTTTAACATTCTTAAATGGTTTCCCTTTAACTTCGAAGCCGCATTTCAGCTCTAGTACAAAATGCACATTACGAACTCTGAGAAAGTTTAATGTTACCACATGTTGGACATAGTAGATATAAACGAGTCACATTTTTGATAAGGTTGCATAATATTCTTCCAAATCCTCTGAACATTCAGCCTGGTCCTTTGTCTGGTATTTCGTGTTCATTTATATTCTCTTCGTTTGAGGCCTCTGACTTCTTTTTAAGCAAGACATGTTCAGATGTACCCGAAAAGGCAGTAGGAAAAATGTGTGATCTGATCGGGTTTCTAACCCGCGAGCCCTAGGTTTTCGTTGAGAACAGACTTCAAACTTATTACTTCGTACTTCAAAATAATTCGTCACTTATAAGGGTTCCTTAACCAGTGTTCTGTTTTCATCAGATACCATAAGATCTGGGAAAAGTCCAGGATTCCATTGAAATAGATCAAAATATTTTTCAAGGTAAATGAAAGCTGCTCGTAAGACAATGAATACAGCTTTCTTTTGCCCTGAAAAATAACGCGAGCCACGTGGTAATTGAACAAGTCCTTGATTTTTTTATGTAAAAGATTAAATAATTAAGTCCTTTTATAAACATCATTGTTTGAATCCACCGTGAAGATATATTCCTCTATAAGGTACTGCTCTACTTCATATATCTCCTTACCGTAGGAAGTATTACGTTCCAAGATCAAAAAGATATTTCTAAACTGCGATAGGCTATGTATTGTTTCATAATTAACGTTTTATTGCAAGTGGGAAAACCCAGAGGTAATTTCCAAAAATGGTGTGGAGAGCTGAAATTGATAATCTTACTCATAAATAAAAAAAATTTAAAAAATTCATAGTGCGACAATTAGGTCTATATCTTGCAATATATATGCGTTTGTAGCAGCGTAATTTCCCAGTGGGAACGGCAGTCGATTAACTGAGATGGAACAACCAACACGGAATTATTGAATCCATCGTCGGTGGTGGAAAAGGGACAGCGGCTGATCAAGAGTCTTAAGGAACTGAGGTACCAATATTTCATTATACTTACGGCTGTTGATACCTCAGTTCCTTAAGAACCAACACGGAAGTTCTCGTATCTAATTCAAGTAGGCACACTAGCAAGAAATTGCGGAATCTTAGTGTGCAAGACAGTAAAGTCACTGCCCAAAATATGGGCTTTAGCTCAATGAAATGAAATGGGAAGTTCAAGACTTGAAGATCTCAAAGGGTCATGACCTTCTTAGGAGAAAAGTTGGAATACAACAGCGTTTAAAGGAAAGTTGAAAAGTGAAGAGAGATAGCCTAAAGCAAGTAAACGTATGAAAGACGTAGTGGAAATAACGTGACTATCCGGTCGGAACGAGTGTATGTGAAAAGAACAATTGTAACACTAAAAGTTAAAAAAAAACTATTCATACTCTTAAGATTAGTACGAATAGAAGAAAGCTTTACGGATCAGGTTGTTGCTGGAGGTTGTAAAACTTTCTCGACCCCTACTCAATCGATCACATACTGGCAGATTCGCAACAACGTTGCGTCTCGAATTATTTATCTTAATCGCAAGTAGTACTTTCCTGGCAATGAGAGGTAGAAGAAGCATTATCGCCATCGAGTGCTTTTCAGTGAATGTTCTATTAACTGTGTCGTATAGCAGAGCTCGCTGTTTACTAACAGCCCCCCCCCCCCCATAAAAATTTGACTATCCGCAGAAACCATACAGAGGAACACTTTAGGCCTACCTATCTACTAACCACTTACTTTTATGCAAAAATATTAATTTTTTGAGAAATATTCACCCATTTAGTCTCAAAGTAAATACTGTCTACCAGTTCTGCATGTTTGACAAGTTAAACATCTACTGTTTCTGACACTTCCAACAATACTACAAAATAGTACGGTTTAACCCTTGAATACGATATCCCTGTCACTAACGTGAACCTCAAAAGAATTGGCACAAACTAAACAGAAAGTTTGGTCAGCACTCAGCGAAAAATTACTGTTAGATAGAGCGTAATAATATTTTTGATAGAAAAAGAAATAAGAAGAAGATGACGCGGTAACTCTGACGGACTGCAGATCCAGCAGAATTATGCTCCAGATTCTCGTTTGCAAAAGCTGCTTGTGAGACTTTACGCAGGACGCTGCTATTCTTAGAAGCGTTACTCATCCCTCGGGCAGACCGCCCAGTATAGCCATTACGAGAATACCTCGAGATGACTTATAGCTGCCATCTTAAAATATCGCCCATTGTTCCTGACTCAGCAGCACTCGTCAGATAATGCCACGTACAAACACCTCGCACTATAAAGCCTCGAGAAGACGCTGTACGCTTTATGGAACTGCAGTCACTGTGGTGTCGCCCCACCCCCTCCCCTGGCTACGCAAACCAAATTGCGGTCATCAGTTTCAAAGAAGAAAGCTTAGGGTTTAACGTCCCGTTCATCAGTTTCAAACAAACTGAGCCTGGATTCGTCCGAAAACACTTTCTAATACCATTGCTGCCCCAGTTAGATTAGATTAATACTTGTTGGATATATCATCGTGTCGGTTTAATAAATGAAATCTTTACATGACACTCCATATTTTAAGGATTTTTATGTTATAATGTAAAACGATATGTATTTTTTAGCGAAATTACTGAGTTTTATCTAAAGATTCATCTAAAATGTAGAAGAAGGTGCCATTCAGAAATTCTTTTAATTTCTTTTTAAATACTAGTTGGCTATCTGTTAGACTTTTGTTGCTAATTGGTAAGTGACCAAAGACTTTTTTGGAGGCATAATTCACCCCTCTCTATGCCAAAGTTAGATTGAATAGTGAATATCACCTTTTATCCTATTGTTGTAGCTATGCACACTGCTCTTACTTTTGAATTGAGTCTAATCGGTAATAACAAATTTCATGAATATATATATATATATATATATATATATATATATATATATATATATATATATATATATAACTTTAATCATGGAATGGAAACACACAGCAACAGATCGTACCAGCGTGACTTCAAACACTTTGTTACAGGAAATGTTCAAAATGTCCTCCGTTAGCGAGGATACATGCATCCACCCTCCGTCGCATGGAATCCCTGATGCGCTGATGCAGCCCTGGAGAATGGCGTATTGTATCACAGCCGTCCACAATACGAGCACGAAGAGTCTCTAAATTTGGTACCGGGGTTGCGTAGACAAGAGCTTTCAAATGCCCCCATAAATGAAAGTCAAGAGGGTTGAGGTCAGGAGAGCGTGGGGGCCATGCAATTAGTCCACGTCTACCAATCCATCGGTCACCGAATCCGTTGTTGATAAGCGTACGAACACGTCGACTGAAATGTGCAGGAGTTCCATCGTGCATGAACCACATGTTGTGTCGTACTTGTAAAGGCACATGTTCTAGCAGCACAGGTAGAGTATCCCGTATGAAATCATGATAACGTGCTCCAGTGAGCGTAGGTGCAAGAACATGAAGACAAGCACTGAAGTCAACATTACCTTCAATTCAATTGGGCTAACTGGCGGTGAAACGAGGAAGTACAGTACATACTAACGAAACAATTGGGTATTTTGACAATTGTCTGCACGAATAAAACTTAGTAATAAAAATACATAAAAAATCTAAAAATAAAAGTCCTTAAAATATTGAGTGTCATGTATAGATACCATATATATAGTGAAACTACAGTGAAGATCCGTACATCCTTAAAGAAATGTCTGCAGAATGATCTTGGGTGGCCTCCAGCAATTATTCTGATTACACGCTTTTGTGCAATGAATACTTTTTTACTCAATACTGAATTGCCCCAGATTATGATTCCATATGAAAGCAGTGAATGAAAATAGGCATAGTAAGCTAATTTACTGAGATGTATATCACCGAATTTTGCAATGTCGCTGATAGCAAAAATAGCTGAGTTCAAACGTTACAGCAGATCTTCAATGTGTTTCTTCCTATTCAATCCCTCGTCAATACAGTCACCTAAAATTTTGAATATTCTACCTTAGCTACAGATTTCTGTTCAGTCTATATTTATTTATTGTGCCATGCCATTTACTGTATGAAACTGTATATACTGGGTTTTATCAACGTTTAATGAGAGTCCATTTGTAGAGAACCGCTTAATAATTTTCTGAAAGATATTATTTACAATTTCAGTTAATTCCTATTTGTCAGGCGTGAGAGCTATACTTGTATCGTCAACAAAAAGAAATAGCTTAGCACCTTCATTAATATAGAATAGCAAGTCATTAATATATATTAAGAACAGAAAAAGACCAAAGAGCAAACCTTGTGAGGCCCCATTTTTTTTATAGCTCCCCAGTTAGAGAAATTGTTTCTTCCATATCATGTGAACTGCTTATTTCAACTTTCTGCACTCTTCCAGTTAAGTACGATTTAAACCATTTCTGTATTGTCCCACTCATACCACAATACTTAAACTTATCTAGAAGACTCCCATGATTTACACAATCAAAAGCCTTTGAGAGATTTCAAACAATCCCAAGGGCGATGTTCCGTTGCTTAAAGCGTTTAACTTCTACCTCTACATCTACATGGAATACTCTGCAAATCACATTTAAGTGCCCACAATTATACTATTTATTTCCCATTCCATTCTCGAATAGCGCGCGGGAAGAAAGAATACCTATATCTCTCTGTTCGAGCTCTGATTTCTCGTATTTTATTCTGATGATCATTTCTACCTATGTAAGTGGGAGTCAACAATATATTTTCACATTCGGAGGAGAATGTTGGCGATTGGAGTTTCGCAAGTAGCCCACGCCGCAGCGATAAGAGCAGTTGTTGTAATGATTCCCATCCCAGATGCTGTATCATTTCCAAAACGCTGTCTCCCCTGTATCGTGACAATACGAAACGAGCTGCCCTTCTTTGGACTCTTTCGATGTCCTCCGTCAAACCCACCTGATAAGGATCCCACAATGGGCTGCAATACTCCAAAAATGGACGGACAAGCGTAGTGTATGCAGTTTCTTTTGTAGTTCTGTCGCATGTTTTAAGGGTTCTGCCAATAAAACGCAGTCTCTGGTTCGCCTTTCCTACGACATTATCTACGTGTTCTTTCCAGTTTAGGTCTGAAGTAATTGTAGTTCCTAGGTATCTTGTGGAGTATACGACCTTCAATTTGGATTGATTTATCTTATAAACAAAGTTTTTACACCATAGTGATATCTTATTTAGATGGTTCTGCAGTTGGTTTTGATCTTCAGATGATTTTACTAGACGGTAAATGACGGCGTCATCTGCAAACAACCTAAGAGAGCTACTTAGATTTTCCCCTAAATCGTTTATGTAAATAAGGAACAGCAGAGGGCCAATAACACTAACTGTGTTTTTGTCGATGCCTTACCATCGATTACTACGAACTGTGTCCTCTCTGACAAGAAATAGCCTGTCCAATCACAAATTTGGTGTGATATACCATAACCACGCAATTTGATTAAAAGCCGTTTGTGAGGTACGGTGTCAAAAGCTTTCTGGAAATCAAGAAATACGGAATCGATTTGGGAACCCTTGTCGATAGCACCCATCACTTCGTGTGAATAAAGAGCTAGTTGTGTTTCGCATGAACGATATTTTCTAAATCCGTGTTGACCTTGGGTCAATATATCGTTCTGTTCGAGATAATTCATAATATTTGAATACAGGATATGTTCCAAAACCCTGCTGCAAATTGACGTCAATGAAATAGGCCTGTAGTTTAGTGGGTTACTCCTACTGCCTTTCTTGAATATAGGTGTGACCTGTGCAACTTTCCAGTCTTTTGGTACACATCCTTCTATGAGAGAGCGGTTGTATATGACTGTTAAGTAAGGAGCTATCGCTTCAGCATAATCAGATAGAAATCTAATGGGTATACAATCCAGACCAGAAGACTTTTTCTTGTTAAGTGATTTTAGTTGCTGCACTACTCCGATGATATCTACTTCTACGTTACTCATTACGGCATCTGTTCGTAATTCGAAATCTGGAATATTGGTATAGTAGCGCTGTCATCGGCAGGATCGCCATTACTATCACGTAGTGAAGGTATTGTTTGTGATTTGCCCCGAGTATATTTAACATATGACTAAAATCTATTTGGGTTTTCAGTCAAATTTCGAGAAAGAGTTTCGTTGTGATAAGTATTGTAGGCATCTCGCATTGAAATCCTCGCTAAATTTTGTGCTTCTATGTAGGATCGCCAATCCTGGGGATTTTGTGTTCGTTTAAATTTAGTATGCCTTTTCCTTTGCTTTTGCAACAGTGTCCTGACCTGTTTTGTGTACCAAGGGGGATTGCCTCCTTCTTTAATTAATTTATTTGGTATAAAACTGTCAATTGCTGTCGATACCACTTCTTTGAATTTGAGCCACATCTGGTCTACATATACGTTTGGTGTTAGAAACGAGTGGAAGCTATCTTTCAAGAAGCAATGTATTTTGTTTCTACCTGCTTTCCTGAACAAATATACTTTTCGTTTATTTTTGGTAACTTTGGGACTTTCGATATTCAACTTCGCTACGACAGCTCTGTGTTCACTAATACCTGTATCCGTTTGATGCTCGTTATGAGCTCAGGATTATTTGTTGCTAAGAGATCAAGTGTGTTTTCACATCCATTCACAATTCTAGTTGGCTCATGAATTAATTGTTCGAAGTAATTCTCAGAGAATGCGTTGAGTACAATTTCGGACGATGTTTTATGCCTACCTCCTGATTTGAAAATATAATTTCGCCTACAGATCGAGGGTAAATTAAAATCACCACCTACTATTATCGTGTGAGTCGGGTACGTTTTTGTAATTAGACTCAGGTTTTCTTTGAACCTTTCTGCTATTGTATTGTCAGAGTCAGGAGGCCGGTAAAAGGAACCAATTATTAACTTCTTACGATTTTCGGGTACAACCTCTACCCATAATAGCTCGCAGGAACTATCAACTTCAACTTCGCTACACGAAATACTACTTTTGACAGCGACAGACACGCCCCCACCTATTTTGTTTAATCTATCCTTTCTGAACACCGTTAGATCTTTTGCAAATACTTCTTCTGAACTTATTTCCGGCTTGAGCCAACTTTCGCTGCCTTTCAGTGAAAGTATATATACCATTTTCTGTTAATAAGCTTTTTTGAAAACCAAACTGACAATTTGTTAGAACTTTATTTTTACTAATATGTGAAGCTACTCGAAAATACATAACTTTTTTTAAAAAAAATATGGGATAAAGCTATCAGAAGTGAGGCTGGGAGGTAGTTGTTGACATCAGACGTATCCTATTTTTTATGCAATGGTTTAACAGTAGCATATTTCAGTTTATCAGGGAAAATATCCTGCTTTAAAGAGCATCTAGTATGTTTCTGTAGCATTAGTGAAAGGTAGGATTGGACAAAGCGCATAAAATTAATGCAAATCTGTCCTGAAATACCATTCGGATGAAGTGTCAATTTTCTCAGGGGGTTGTATGGGTGGTACGACCTAGCCATACACACCATTGTATTACTTACTAGCTGCTAAACCTGCCTGGGTATATATGTACATTTTTCTGTCTTATATTAGAAACGAAAATAAAAACTCGAAAAAGATTTCATCTTCATGTGTCCATGAAAACAGCTTAGAAATTATTAAACAGTAAAACGAAGAAATATGCATAATGTACAAAATTTTAAGTGCAGTAAGAAAGAAAAATGGTAATAAAATACAAATGATTTATAACACAAATTTAATTCAAAACTTGACTATAATGAAAGTTTATTGATATTTTTAGTGGAAAAGTTTTTGTGACTCACTGTTTACGGCGTCATATCTCTTGAACTATGTTGTCGTAGGTAGTTTTTAACCTCACAGCGATTGTTGTCTGATAGCAGGCAATATGTGTACCAAGTTTAGTTGAAATCCGTAGATGTGAAAAAATAGCGCATGATGTAGCAGTTACTCGGAAATTACATTGTTTATGATGTCATATCTCCTGAAATATGTGTCGTACTATCATGTAAATTCGAAGGTACATTGAGTGGTATATGTGCCTCATGTCTGCAAAATATGTCGTGAATGGTGTTAGCAGTAAACACGTAATAAATCGAAACCTCATACATGATGATGCGGTTTTCCATGAACCATATTGTTTATGACTTCATATCTCATGAACTACATGTCGAACTGTGAAATAGTATCGAAGGAACATTCAATGGTATGTATGTGTACTGTCTGTGAATTGTCTGGGGAATACAATTTACAGTGTAGAAGTAATAACTTGTAAGGTCATACCAAATGCCGCAGTTTACATCATGAACATCATGAAAGTAGTAAGTGATAAAAATTTTCCTTTCATAATTTCGTTGAGGTTGTCAGCGGGAAAAAGCTTCGTACAGATTTGAAAGTATGTTCAATTTTTATTGCAAGTCGCTAAGTGCTCTCACTGTCAAATAGTTGACGAATAAAATCACGCTCCGCAAGATTGAGCAGTTTTCATTAAAAAAACTGAAAATGTATGTATCTGTATTTATATTATTAGTATTATCTATTATTCAACTTGTAAATTTTGTTTCATGACATGTTCCACATCCACGAGGATCTCCTCAACATTGATCTACGGAGCGAAAAACTAATCTAATCTAATCTAAAGTGATGTATGAAATATGTAGGTTGTTTTCGCAACCATAGCATAATATGTATGATTCCTGACCTTAAAGAATTTTTGTACCAAATTTGATTGAAATTACTCCGTTAGTTTAGGAGCAGAAGTAGAATATTATCGCAAGATGCGACCGTTTTTCACGACTGTCTTTGTTAATTACGTCATATTTCCTTACGTGTGTGTCGTAGATGGTTCTTACCCCGACAGTGATTGTTGTCTGACAGTTAGGAACATGTATACCAACTTTGGTTGAAGTCAGTTCATTAGTTTAGGAGGAGATGTAGAACAAAATGTTTGTTCAAATGTTTGTAAAGTCTATGGGACTTAACTACGGGGTTATCAGTCCCTAAACTTACAAACTACTTATGAACTACTTACAACTAAGGACGGCACAAATATTCATGCCCGAGGGGGGGATTCGAATCCCCGACCGTAGTGGCCGTGCGGACCGTGACTGGAGCGCCTCAATCCCCTCGGCCACCGCGGCCGGCTAGATGTAGAACATACATACTGACATTCACACATTACAACCTATTTTAAAAGATGCATAGATGCATACTGTCAGTTTTCAGAGTATTCTAACCTACTGTTGGGCAACAAAACTATTTCGCATTATTGTTTTCGAATATGTGTGGCTTACGAAGAGATGAAATGTGCCGTAACAATTGCAAAGAGAAACTAAAAAGTAATTCACGTGCAAGTCCATTATTAATATTTGCATAAGACAGTTTCAAAGATTATCTGTTCCGATACTGTGCGAATTAAAATCAACAGAAACTTCTTTCCATGCCTGTACCTTCTAGGCAGTACTAACATTACCCATTTTCATTTTCATTTTTTTTTTTTTTTTTTTTTCCTTTCCATTGTGTCCGTATATCGCCACCAAACGATTTCTGGAAGTAATCTTTTTCGTGTTGGAAGAAGTTTCAATGTAGCTCTTTATCCTGTTTACTTCCTTCTATCTTTATAACGTGAAAACTTCGCTATCAAATATTGTGTATCGATTAATATCTGCGATCGAGGTGCAATAATCATGCCGATAGCAGCGTTAGCGGTGTTGTCAACTCAAGCACCTTACGTGCTGTCTGAGATCAACTTTGAACCAGCGTTGGCGGATCTAGCACAGTCTAATATTAGACTGTGGATCTAGGTTTAGCGTTTTACAATAGAGCGCAGCTCTGAACAGTCAGCGATGTTTATTCAGTTTGCTATTAAATTTTAAATATACATTACACTGTGACATTATGATGTAAATATTGATTAAACACGCTGAATGTTGTGTAACCATAGTCTGCACTGGGTTTAAATATATTACGTAGAACATAGTAACGAATAAAATACATACACATATCAATTTTTATAGGTACAGAATATAAACCCCACCCGTTCGAAGCCGGGCGGGTCGCTAGTGCTGTTTGGTTTTCAGGAAATCCTGCCAACAATTGGCAGTAAAAGAACGTACGTACGTTGCCGAGCAATGTATTAAGTAGCTTCGTAGTGAACGTAGTCTGCAGTATACAGTTAGGACGCTAAGAAATCAATAGGGGACCTTCGATCTGTGAGTGAAAAACATGACGACGTGCTCAGTAGTGCAGCTTATGGTACGCTACCTTGGAAGTAAGGAAGTTCTTCCAAAACTTTGCATTTTTCTGTATGTAATTGTTCCGCAATGATAAAATAGTAATTAATACATAGAGAAGTCGGTTTCAGAAAGAGGTATGTCATATCGTGTGCCATTACAGTATGATTGCTCAGAAGAAATGATGGATGAAGACTATTTCCTACAAGAAGTCTATCAAGATATATTCGCATGTGAAGTCGTATCTCCCTCAGTGTCTGTGCATAAATTCGACTGCTCTCTCGATGTAACATAGCACTATCATCTCTGTATAATACTGGTGAAAGAGAAGCAGTAAGAAACGTCGAGAGAGGAAAATCTTTGCACTTCATTGTCTTTGAGTAACTGACTTTGTCTTTGGCCGATGACAGCACTAGGTAATGTGGAACCTCCTTTCAGACACATGGTAATATTTAAGATTGCATTTCTTCATAAGCCCTTTAGGTTAACATTTAATAATTCGTCAAAAAATAACTAGTTCAGTTAAAGTCAGGTTATTTGTAATACGCGTTTTCGCCCGCACTCCTTGACCCATGGCATCGACGTGTTGTGTACTAGACAAAGTACTTTTGAGAAGCTGTACGTGTCTATTCTGATTGATAAAAGTACTTTCACATTTTTACGCACGTTTTATCATTTTAAAGGATGTGTTTAGGCAGGAACCTAGGAGTACAGCTATAATTGTTGCGAGTGGACAAGCAACGATGGCACAGCGATGCTTGCGCTTCGAAATGTACCGATAGTAGGCCGCTACTGCGATATGCAACGCCTCTTCCAAATTACTAGTAATATTTTAACGAGCCCCGTGATTTTATTAAAAACATTAATCGATTCAAACATTGATTATTTGCATCTGGCTACGACTGAAATACGGGTTTTCCGACATGTTGATGACGTCATGGGTCAAAGCGTACGGGTGGGATCGCATTGGGGCCGTCCGGCCGTTTAACCTACACGTAGGTGACGTTTCTCGCGATCAAAGATCTGAAACTAAGATTGCGGAACAGCTAATTTGTGTATCAAATACAAATAATTTTGGTTTCAATCGCGTGAGAAACAAGCATTACATTTAACATACCATTGTTTACCACAATCAGTTTTCGTACTTCCACAGTCGCAAGCTAAGCAATATCATATCAAAACTTTCGACTCCCATTTTACCTAGTACTCGAGCTACGTTACAGATCAGACACACAACACAAGTTATTTCCGACTTCATATTAATTCGTCTACACAGCGCCAGTAATGGACTACGGTTGAGTGCGTCACCGCAAGTACATAACTTATTTGATACGAATTAAATAGTACCAAACCGTCACAACCAAAATATGCTGAAGTATACAGGTATTTGTTAATAATAGTATTGCCTGTGGTCGAAAATCGACCAATTGTGTTTACAATGGTCACTGGGGGTAAACGTTTACGTATCATGTCGGCGGCCTCGCGTGATTATGTTCGTAACATCAACAACACGATAGAAAATCTTTGTCCATTGGTTCGAACCACATAGAATGAGTCGATTAGTGTATCGTACAGACCATGAAGTAAACAAATAATTCTGTTCCTGCTTTATGTTGACATGTTCTTGTATGTACCCTCGACCACTCAGTAAAAATAATTAACCCTCGTAAAGCGAAGATTCCATGAGAAAACATCAGCGTTGTCAAGCGATTGGCTAAAATGAAAACTCACAGGATTCTCACTATTCATCATCTGTTGCCAAAATTATCATAGGAGGCCGCTGGAATATTTGGTAAAATTTAACCGGCACTGGGAGGTATGAAACGGTATCTTCTACGTGTTAAGGAAAATGCCTCACACAATAACAACAGCAAAAAACGGAAGTATATACCTCTCATACCATTTTCGATTATGTAACTTTCATTAGCCTAATATTTGAAATGGAACTACAATTTCGGTGTTCGTATATTTATACAGCGCCAAGAAATAATGTTATTCAGAATTCCAGAGCTGACAACATGTCGACTTCGTAGTTCCACCCGAGCACCGCTAGATGCCTCTCCCGGCGCATCATCCTTTATATCGGCATTCATATGAAAACATCCATTTCCTCTAACTACTCTTAATCACTGCGAAAATGAAGCATTTGAACGACACATGAAAGTAAGTGGGAGCACTCCATGTTTCGATATTCACTTATTGTAATACGTTATTTTAATACTGCATATGCGCTGCATTACAGCGTCTTTGGTCGAGGCGAATAGCCAATCAGTGAGCTGATAGTTGGAGAATGTAGAACTTGATCCAAGCTTTAGATAGGAAAATTTCTACTTCCTTTTACCACTTTTAGTGGCTAAATGCACACATATTATTTATATTCGTGAAATCTACGACAAACGATCTTTTAAATTATGTAACTTTCATTGGCCTTCTTGTACAAATAAATTAGTAATCTGTACCACAATTTTCGTGTTAGCGTATTTATATAATGATCTGTTTCAATCAATCGGCTGCTACACAAGTAGAAACGTTACCATCAATGGCATCGCGGACAAGAGGAAAGCGTGGACTGTTCCTTGTAGACTTAGGTCAAAAGTTGCAGACGAGTATCAACAAAAATAACTGTACACTTCTTCCCACTCCAGGTGTATTAGGTGGCCGCTACAGCAATATATTTTAAAAGAAGACCGGTCTTGGTTGCACGGGGATGCAACACTTTCATTGGCATGTTCACCCCACTGCAGCATAATTAGGTAATCTAAAGAAAAAGGAAATAATATTCGATAGATTATGATCCATTCCCGAAGACCTATACAAGGCCCTGGTGCAATATATTGCAAAATTTGCATTCGTCACATTTGTGGGGCCTTTCCCTGTTCCTAGAGAGCAACGAATGGTATACTTCAGCTGTTGAGAGTGTCTGTGTAAGGAAAAACCACCCAAAAATTACACAAGCACTGCATCCTCACCTTAAACACACCGGAGCCAGGCTAAAAAACAGTGCTTCCATAGTGCCGCACTTAGAGACTTTAAAGACACGTAGCATAGCCTGCATACTAAACAACTACTTGATCAAACCAGACCCACAAGTTTGCATGCAAAACTCATACGGTACTGTTTCTGCTGTCGATTAGCTAGTAAACCTTCCTTTAGATGGCAAGAACGAGCGATGGCTTCAAACAAAACGTAAGAAACTGCAACAGTTACTTATAATAACAGTTGTTTGAAATAAGCGCTAGCGCAACCTAGATTATTTTGCTAACCGAAAGTCCGAGCAACCTGAGTTTCACAGATGAATTTGCATAGCAGACTAGAGCGAGCCAAAACCCACGCAATCATTACAGGTCGTACCACCTGATCCTTCCGTAACAGTGACCTGTACCTCACACTCCATGATCGTCCCAGGTCTCAAACCTCCACCGTCAAACACCTTGGCCTCAACCTAGATCACTCCCTTTCCTGGAAATCTCACCTTCAAACTGTCCATCAAAAGACCCTCTTCCGCCTCAACCTCCTCAAGCTCTTTTCCGGCGCCGGACATGGGGACAACCCTTCCACAATCCTATACACCTACCGTTCCCTAATGCGTCCCGTCCTTTGCAGTTTCTACCAGGCTTGGATTTCGGCCTCCTCCACCTACTATAAATCCCTCCAAATCCTAGAGTCCCACGCCCTCCACCACGCTTACCGCATCCGCCCCCCCCCCCATGCGGATCCTCTATGATCTCATTCCTTTTCCTCACCTTCTAAAGTTTGTTCTACATCTACATCTACATGGGATACTCTGCAAATCACATTTAAGTGCCTGGCAGAGGGTTCATCGAACCACCTTTATACTATTCATCTCCCATTCCACTCTCGAATAGCGCGCGGAAAGAAAGAACACCTGAATCTCTCTGTTCGAGCTCTGATTTCTCGTATTTTATTCTGATGATCATTTTACCTATGTAAGTGGGAGTCAAAAATATTTTTTCGCATTCGGAGGAGAATGTTGGCGATTGGAATTTCGTAAGCAGCCCATGCCGCAGCGATAAGCGTCGTTGTTGTAATGATTCCCATCCCAGATCCCGTATCGCTGTCTCCCGTATATCGCGACAATACGAAACGAGCTGCCCTTCTTTGGACTCTTTCGATGTCCTCCGTCAAACCCACCTGATAAGGATCCCACACTGGGCACCAATATTCCATAAAAGGGCGGACAAGTGTAGTTTACGCAGTTTCTTTAGTAGCTCTGTTGCATCTTTTAAGGGTTCTGCTAATAAAACGCAGTCTCTGGTTCGCATTTCCCACGACACTATCTACGTGTTCTTTCCAATTTAAGTCAGAAGTAATTGTAATTCGTAGGTATTTTGTGGAGTTTACGGCCTTTATATTTGATTGATTTATCATGTAAACAAAGTTTAACGGATTTCTTTTCGTACTCATGTGGACGACTTCACTATTCTCATTATTTAGAGTCAATTGCCAATTCTTACACCATACAGATATCTTATTCAAATCGTTCTGCAGTTGGTTTTGATCTTCAGATGATTTTACTAGACGGTAAATGACGGCGTCATCAGCAAACAACCTAAGAGAGCTATTTAGATTTTCCCTAAATCGTTTATGTAAATAAGGAACAGCAGAGGACCAATAACACTACCCTGTGGAACGCCCGATATCACCTCTGTTTTAGTCGATGCCTTACCATCGATTACTGCAAACTGTGACCTTTCTGACAGACAAGCCCCTATCCGGTCACAAATTTAGGGCGATGTACCGTAACCACGCAATTTGATTAAAAGCCGTTTGTGAGGTACGGTGTCAAAAGCCTTCTGGAAATCAAGGAATACGGAATCAATTTACGAACCCTTGTCGATAGCACCCATCACGTCGTGTGAATAAAGAGATAGTTGTGTTTCGCATGAACGATATTTTCTAAATCCATGTTGACCTTGGGTCAATAGATCGTTCTGTTCGAGATAATTCATAATATTTGAATACAGGATATGTTCCAAAACCTTGCTGCAAATTGGAGTCAATGAAATAGGCCTGTAGTTTAATGGGTTACTCCTACTGCCTTTCTTGAATATTGATGTGACCTGTGCAACTTTCCAATCTTTTGGTACAGATCCGTCTTTGAGAGAGCGGTTGAATATAGCTGTTGATCATATCCGTATCCTCTACATCACCTGCAAATTAGAATCCCGTCACCCTCTGGTCTCTCTCCTCTGGCTGAACCCCGGACCTCTGCCACACCGATACCAGCATATCCCTCCCTCCCTACACCTTCACACTCTCCCAGGGTAACTTTCGCCACCTCCCCCTCCCGGATGACGCCCTCTGTATCGATATTTACCCATCCGGTCAGTCCTAATCCCTCCCCCCCCCCCTTGGATCTCCCTTCCCCTCCCTTGGAGTTCTTACGTTTTCCTACATCACTCCTCCACTTCCCACCCCTCAGCGCCTCCCTTTCTTCCCCTATCCCTCTGCGGGGTCTCAGTGCTTTACTTTTAACAGCGCATCGTGCTAAAGTGTTGTGTCAGTGTCAACTTGTGAGTGTGATTTTAAGACTTCAGCAATCGCCGCATAGGAGGATCAATGTGTTGGCATGTTTTTTATCGTCTCTCTGTTCTCTTTACCGTTAACTGTGGAAAGTCTGTGTTTTTTAGCCACCGCGGTAGTTTTTAATATTAATTATGTGTGTTTTAAAATCTTCATTTCATTGTTTTTAATTCACCAATTTTATCTCCTGTTTTATTATTACCTTCAACATTCATTTTCTCCTGTTTTAAACTACCATTACCGACTGTCAGACTTATATGTTCACTGGGGTAAAGACCAGTGTACGAGGCTGTTGCAAGCCTGCCCCCCTCGGGGTATTAAAATACAATAAAAAATAAAAGAATGGAGTGAGTTACTGAGTTACTCATAGAAGCACATATTCTGCTTCGCGTTTTTAAAGAATGAAAGTAAAGTACTACGTCAAATCTGCTTTATCACCTGCCTCTGGCGTGTTTAAGGTAAAGTCACAGTGCGCATATAATTTAATTACTTTAAGTAGTTTGTCAGTCTACGGACTGATAACCGCAGTAGTTATGCCCTTAGATTTAAAACCACTTTTTTTTCCTTCCGGCACGGTTGCATCCTATTACCAGAACTTAATCAGGCCTCTTTGACCTGGTGCTGTTTCTGTTCCTTCCTTTTCTTATCTGGTTGTCAAGTGCTAAGATTTCTTCCGCTTTAGTAGGTACTCTAGCAAACGATAGGAAATGAAGATGTACGTTTACATTCATGCCCAGTATATCTTTGTACAGAGAATACATGACGAAGGATACTAACACCAGTGCCGCGAGGGAGTAGTCGAGCGTTCTGGAGCGCCACCTTGCGGATCGCGAGGCCTCCCGCGTCAGAGGTTCGAATCCTCCCTCTGGCATGGATGTGTGTGTTGTCCTTAGGTTAGTTTAACATAGTTTAAGTAGTTTGTAAGCTAGGAACTAATAACCAAACAGTTAAGTCCCATAGAGAAAAAAAAAAAAAAAAACACCTAACACCAGTATTATCGAATTTCTGTAATAAAATGTTCAAATGTTTGTAAAGCTTATAGGACTTAACTACGGGGTCATCAGCCCCTAAACTTACAAACTACTTATGAACTACTTACGAACTAGGACGGCACAAATATCCATCCCCGAGGGGGGATTCGAACCCCCGACCGCATTGGCCGTGCAGACCGTGACTAAAGCGCCTCAGTCTCCTCGGCCACCGCGGCCGGCTTTCTGTAATATTCCACTCGCGAAATAAGCGAGGAAATCCCGATAATATACCTTATTTCCATGGTCTCTGCACACCTTTCCACGTTCAATGTGTATTTGATAAAACCTATCTCTGGGGCAATGTTCTAGAATTGGACACTTCAATTTTTTGTTCAGGATTTACTTTTTAGACGCACTGAGCTTTCCGAGATTTTTCCAACAAATCTAATATCACGTGACCATACTATTTCATATTATGTAATGGTACAGGGTGCATATTTAACCCTGACATTTGAATTCCTCTCGGTGAGACGATTCGAATGATATGTCGTATGCAATATTTTGGGATTAAATAAGGGACGTAATGCAATTAAGTAATGCATTGTACTCATAAAATAGTAGTAGCCTACCAACATATAAAAATAAAAGACAATTAAACATTTTCAAACAGATGAAGAATCTTGTTTTGCTTAGGGATTAGAATAGTATAAACAGGCAAAGTTAAAGCGTTAACAAATATGTAAGAAGATACCTCCTATCCAACTCGGAAATAGGAGTGGTAGATTATACATATAACAGCTTGCTATTACCCGTAATTACTTTCACGTTACGACGTGCCCATGATGTACAAGAATAACCCTATATGTAAAGAACAAGAAATGAAAAAAAAGTATAGAAAAGAAAACCTGACGTTAAGTGCAAAATACTTAGAAAGAAGTGGATAGAGACAAATTTGATGACAGAGAAGCATCTGCAACTACGGTAAACATAGAAATTTCAAATGGGAAAATTAAATAGGTCTTTGGAAAAAACAGTATAAGTTGTACGAACTTCGAGAGTCAGGTGGAAAATCAATACTAAGCAAAGAAGAGAGAACTGTAAGGTGGAAGAAAAAATATCGAGGGGAAGGCATGTGATGGCAATCAAACAGATAGGGAGGAGGATGTAGATAAATATGAGAGAAGAGATATGATAGTAAATGAACTTGAAATCATTTGTATAGATGTGGAGTAGGATGTAGATGAAGCTGAGAGAAGAGTTATGACAGAGCAAGAAGAGTTTGATAAAACACTGAAAGACCTAAAGCAAATAATGGCACTAGTATACAACATGTATTTTAACAGGTGAAATACCCTCATGTTTCAAGAAGAATATGTTAATTCCATTTGAAAACAAAATAGGTGCTGGTAACTGTGAATACTACCAATATATCACTTTAATAATTTCTGTTTGCTAACTATTTACATTAATTATTTAGAAAAGAGTAAATAAATGGAAGAAACCGACCCAGGGGAATGTTAGAATGGATTATGGAGATATGTAGGATCACACGAGTCAATACTGAACTAACACTTTCCTTTGAAGATAGGCTAAGGAAAGTTTATCTAATAATAAACTTACAGAAAACTTTCGGATTTCTGAAGAAAGTTTAAATTACAATACGTGGAAGTTCATATCTAATTTGTATAGAAACAAGATGGCAGTTAGAAGAGTCGAGGGGCATGAATGGTAAGTGGTGGAGAAAGGAGTGAGACAGGAATTGAACATATCTCCAATGTCATTCAGTCAGTATCTTGAGAGAGCAGTGAACGAAGGCAAAGAAAAATTTAGAACATGAAAATTCATGGATATAAACAAAAAATGTCGAGGTTTGCGGTGATATTATAATTCTGTTATAGACAAGAAATGATTTGCAAGTGTAGCTAGCCGAAATGGAAGGAGGATATATGATTAATCTTATCAAAACTCTCACACACGTTGCGACCTTCCTATCGGTACTCACCAATAAGAATTGGACAATACATATTCAAGGTAGTAAAAGGTTTATGGCTCGTTGTCTCCGTTCATAGGGGTGAGTTATGTATGTCAGCTTATATGCATTAAACAGCTACCCAATCTGCTTAAACAAGACCAATAATTAATGTATAGTTTAGCCAATCTATCAATCAGCAGATGGTGACGCGAAAAATATATTTAAGCAAACATAAATTAAAGCTCTGAATAACAAACAAAATTGATACTTAGATACTATTTAGAAGAGAGTAATTCGGGAAGTAATTTTTATAAATGCAATTTGTTACTCTTTAGGACATGAAAATTCGGAGGTGGTCCTACTTTATACATAGGTAAATAACTGAATATTTCTCCAACTATTGTTCATGAGAGCCTCAATAAGTATCACACGCACTCGAGAATAAAAGTCCCAAATTATCACTCGTAAATTAATGAAGTCCATCGAACATTGCAATTCCAAAATTATCCGCGATGAATTACAGTATTTGTTATAAAACACAGTTTGTAATCACACGAGTACACGATTGCTGAATTATCACAGTTTCAGACCAATACTAATGTCCATAGTTTACCACTTTTCAACCAGAGACTACGTCCTGCAGTCACAGTCCCCTAAAAAGCGATCGAAAGCGTGCTCTACCTGCTCCCAAAATTGTAACCTTTTGCGCAACCTAGCGACTTGTATTTAAAATACAATTTCCCTTCCAAAATATTATACATTTGAATATCACAGAATTAAATGCTTTGACCACCTCCTTAAAAATGTTGTTTACATTTAACAAACAAATAAATATTTAACAATACTAAAATCGGTTGCTGAGGTAATAATTAAGAGTGGCGTCTCACGGTTCAAATATACTGCCGCCGTCGAAATATAGTTACACAATTAATACTTAATTTATCATGGCTTTTTATGTAAATATGTTCAGTTCTTGTCCACAAATACATATAATATACGTCAACATCCCAACAACATACTTTAGTAACAAGGAAAGTACTTGGGCTCGAACAAACATATCTGTATGAACGTTTGCTTACAGGATCTCTACGTACACCTCAATGTGCAGGTGGGTGTCGTTTTTATGCAAAACTTTGCAATCATGCTCTAGATAGTACTGTAGATGTATTGTAGACGCCATACGAAATGCAGATATCTGAACTATAACTTATGTAATAATCGTCGTACATGTTCTCTAGCGTATTGTCATCAAAAACCCTGATGATAGTTGCAACTTTAACCTTCTTCTCGGAAGACTGTTGGTATTCACTACCACTTCTTCCATCGCCTCTTCCCGCACTTACCGTAGCACTACCCCTAGCAATGAGTTCTTCGTCATTATCATCCCTATTATCATCATTATGTGTTAGTGTTACAACAGTATTTAACTTATGCTGATACTTCTGTACCATAACAGATACGAGAAAGCATGCGAATGATTCATTTTCTACACTAATAAATCTTCACGAAGAATGGTTCTTCGTAACTTCATCTCAACCAATCGCAATACATTAGCAGGATTGATTATCAATCGCCGCTCCATCTGACGCTTCACCACACAAATAACATCACAAAACGTAACTTCGGAGGCACACTGCACCGTCCATACTGGCGAACCGACAGGTCAAATTGTAGTGTGGCAAGGCACACGCAGAGGCCCCTAACGGACGATTGCGGAGTTTTGCAGATGCGGAAACGTCACTAGTGCAATAAGGAATCTTTACATTATCTCTCGTTCGATTTTGATGTATATGTGTTTGTTGGAGCCCAATTACTTGTAAGATAAGGTATCAACTATATTTAAGCCTTTTCAACAAGTCGTAATTGAAATAAGGACTGTACGTATCATTCTGTGACAGATGAGAGGTTATGCAGAACATATACCAACTGCCCAGATAGTGACAATCTTTCTTCTCCAGAGTGTTATGATTAAGCTGTAGCGGTGTGCAGCTGGTTTACAGTGGAGTCCATTTTACGCTGCAGTCTCGGTGTGGAAAAACACGTATCAGTTGCCTGCCGGCCGGGGGCGGAGGATTAGCGTGGGACAAAAGTGCATTTATTGACACTGGTCGGGGCGCGCCTGGCGCGTGTAGCGCCCGCCGCTGGTCAAATAACCACTCGCCGGCTGTTGTGACTTCTGTACCAACAAGCCACTTACGAGCGGCTTCATTCAGGCGCGCCCCGCTAAACTACTTGTGTACGCCTCCCGTAAACTATTTATTGAGAAGCAAGCCACGGATTTGCTTTATTTGCTCGCACGCCCTGACCGAACTCTTGAACGCGGGGTTCACCGAGGCCTTTTCTACACAGCCGTGGACGGGGAATGCGGGGAACGTATGCTTCACGACCTTATATGACCTTATTTGACGACCCTAAAACGAAGTGCATAGTGACATTTCTTCCAATAAACAGCCGGCAGCTGTGTGGGTATACGGGCGAGGTTTACTGCCTTGAGCAAGGACGTACAGCCGGCTACACCACTGTACCGCTCAGTTACTACATACAGCTTTTTTTGTTTTTTCTTGCCCCAACGTAGCACTTTCCAAATCCTCCCTCATGGCACTATCTACATCTACATAGATACTCTGCAAATCACATTTAAGCCTGGCATAGGGTTCATTAACCACTTCCATAACCTTTCTCTGCCGTTCCATTCTCTAATAGCGCGCGGGAAGAAAGAACACCTAAATCGTTCCGTTTTCGATCTGATTTCTCTTATTTTATTGGGATGGTCATGCCTGCCTATGTAGGTGGGTCCTAGCAAAATATTTTCACACCTCGGACAGCTACGTACTGTGTCCCATCGAATGATATTCGAAGGGCTCTTTCAAAAAAAAAAAAAAAAAAAAAAAAAAAAAAATGGTTCAAATGTTTGTCAAGCTAAAGGGACTTAACTGCGGAATCATCAGTCCCCAGGGCTCTTTCCTGTCGCCTTATATCGTCGTGGCATAATGTGTGGTCCTCGCTTACAAATAATAATAACCTTCGAATCATTAAACCGCTCGCGGTGGTTTGGAATACCCCCTCACGCCGCTCGCGACTAGAAGAGATCATCTTGGCCCCGTTGCGGATTGGACATTGCCGGTTCAGTCACCGCCACTTGCTAACTAGTGACCCCGCTCCGTTATGTTACTGGGATTATCCGCTGACGGTGCGCCATTTTTTATTGTCTTATCCAAATTTTACACCTGTTCGGATTGCACTGAGTCTACCGAATACACTGGAAGAAATTTTAGCTGATGACGCAAGAGCTGCTGCTCGAGTCTTGAATTTCATCAACTTGACCAATTTTGTCAAAGGACATTTCGCTCTTCCTTTTGTTGCATTTTACCCTATGTTTTTAGCTACTTTCATATAGGCTTATTATCCTTCTGTGTATGTCAGTCTTGATTCGGGCGCTAATGACCTCAGCAGTTGTGCGCCCTAAAACTACAAAAAAATGAGCTAGAGAGAGAGAGAAGTAAAAGAAGGTGATTGAAATTTCCTAAATAGAACTCGCCGCAACAAGCAACGTCGTTCTTCTAATGATTTCCACTTCAAATCGTTCAACATTTCCGTGATGCTTTCCCCCTTGTAACGTCATAAAACAAAGCGAGCTGCTCTTCTCTGAACCTTCTCAATGTCTTCCGTCAGTACTAACTGGTTAGGGTCCCACACTGGGCAACAGTACTCCAGGAGAGGACGCACAAGTGTGATGTAGGCAGTCTCTTTAGTGGAGCTGTTGCATCTTCGAAGCGTTCTGCCAATAAAAGGTAACCTTTGGTTCGCCTTCCCCACAATATTTTGTATGTGTTCTCTCCAGTCTAAGTTGTTCGTAATTGAAACTCCTAGGTATTTGATACAGTTTACGACCTTAAGGTTTGACTGATTTATCTATCCTTCTGATAGGGTAAGGTGGTACAAATTCGATATATGTACAATTCTGATGAACGTAAGTTTTCGCGCCATTTGTCAGTCTCGTAGTGTCTCGTTGTGTCGCGTTGTAGCGTAGCAGGTTTCTGCAGCTCCTCCTGTCTTTTCCAAGAATGCACCACTTTGTGCTACGGAGATATAATTTTTCAGTGTTAAATGGTAAGTGAAGCTACTTAGTCTAAGGCACTTTTATAAATTTTGTAGTTAAGGGTAACTGGATTCGCTGCCAAAAATGCAGTGTTTGGTACCACGAAGTATGCGTTGGTGCCTGACGTAAAAAGTTCTTTTTATGTGGAAGATGCCCGTAATCAAACTGTACCAGGAAATTATCAAAATTTGTGCATAGTGTGGTACATTTTCGGTCGATTTTTCTCAAATCTGTAATCTTTTTTGTGTTTATACCAACATTTGTAGTTGTCTAATATTTATGTTACATATTCATTATAAATACAAGAACAAGTGCCATAGCCGTCCGCGGTGGCCGAGGGGACTAAGGCGCTCCAGTCACGGTCTGCACGGCCACTATGGTCGGGGGTTCGAATCCCCCCTCGGGCATGGATATTTGTGCCGTCCTAGTTTGTAAGTAGTTCATAAGTAGTTTGTAAGTTTAGGGACTGATAACCCTGTAGTTAAGTCCCATAGACTATACAACAACAAGTGCCATAGTTAAAATTATTTTTTCCCGATATATTTCCAGTTACAATAACATTTCTCCGAAATGATCCAAATTGTACCACCTTACCCTACACACAGTTTCAAGAGACAGCCTTTTAATAATATTAAACGAAAGATGTTATATATCGCTCAAAATAATTAAGGGGTCAGAAGAGAAGTATCATACACAATATACATATAGTGCGTATTTTATACAGGTATTGGTTACAATATAATATTTTGCTGTCGTAACTCTCTAGTTAAGATTTACATGGCTTTTACTCAGAGCGAGGTACCATAGCGGCGTCTAATATGGTGTGTGATCACCTCGCACAGCCAGTACAGTTGCACACCTTCGTGGCATTGACAGTATGAAGTTATCAATTAGCTATCGAGGGATATTTAGCCATTCTTCTATAATGCAATATCGGGCTCTGCAACCGTTGTCAGAGGTGCTGGTCTGGCTGAAATGCGTCTGCCATCAGGTATAAGTCCAATGAAGGAGCTGGCCCCTCCATTCGTTCAAATCCCTCAGCTTCAAGCATGTTGTCCACCAACACAGATCTGTAGGGACGAGCGTTATCATCCACCAGAAGGAACACATCTTCTATGGCATCAGCGTAGGGCACAACAGAAGTTGGAAAGATCTCCTCTCTATACTCAGCAGTCAAAGCGTCATACTGAATGACATGTAGTTCCATATATCCGCCAATACTGACTCCTGTCCACACCATTCGTCCACAACCAAGATACGCTTATATTTTCTGCAAACAAGCTGGATTCTTCCCATTTCCACGTTCTCTTCAGATGAGGAAACGACGATTGTCCGGCTGAACACAAAATCTTGACTCATCTGTGAACAGAACCCGGCACCATTCGATACGACTCCAATCCCGATGTTCCTCCGCCCAGTTTCTAAACGGTGTTGTGGTTTTAATGGGATGGGACACACGCCATAGGGCTCCGTGCTCAGGGGCAACTTCGCAAAGGCGATTTCGGACTGTTTCTGTTGATATTGCGCGTCCTGTTGCTGCCTGGAGGGTGCATTACAGCTTAGGTGCTCTTGTATGGACGGACTGTGAAGGGGAGATAACGGTCACCTCTTGCTGATGTTACCCGTGGACGACCTTGGCCTTGCCTTCTTTTAACAGTTCCTGTTTGAAATCGCGTCCAGGTCCTGGAAAATACACTTTGGTACACTTCAATAGCTGCATCCACCTTCCTCTGTGTCTGTCCCACTACTAACGTCCCTATGGCTGTCCATGCCATAGCTTCACGTAAGCCACCTGGTCACTACACTATCTGAACTCAACTGCTTGTGTAATTCGTCTGGTATAGTAAACGCAAGACAAAACTCTACAAACACACAGTTCTGCAATGTATCTCTTACAGTCCTGGCAATAGAATGCTGTTCGGGCTTGTGCTGAGGTAGACTGCTGCCTCGCGTGTTGGAACTCTTCTGTTGACTCCTCGATCTGAACTGTAGACCTGCCTGCAGGAAAGCTACAAGTATCTAGCACTGGTACTACTTTGAGAGTTGGCAGCCCATCTCTCATCTTTATTAACTGTGTTTATCGTTCATGTAATGATGTAAAGTGACCAGTACATGCATTTTTCTATTGCTGTCAGGAATGCAGTGCAGGGAAGATTGTTTGCTGAGGTGAGAAACAGAGATGACTTTGTCTTGACGGGTGAGAGTGGAATTTCGGTGGAGGCGGCCATTATAGCGACCAGCGGCGTGCCATGGGGGCCGCGCTGCTGAGGTCCCGATAGCAAGGTGCCTCGGTGTTCTGACCGAGCAGCAGGTTGTAAATGTGTTAGCCTAGTGTCCCAAACTGAGGAGGAGGAGGAGGAGGAGTATTGTCTGTGCTTTGAGAATCGCTCCTTCCGATTTTAGAAAAAGATAGCCGGCCCCTCCGCTGAGACAAGCGCCCAGAGTCTTGTCTGCTAAAAAAGGAAGACGACACTGAAAGTGGCTGTTTTTTTCTAGAAGCTTGGTTTGCGCTTCTACGGTGACGGTTTGGACCGTTCGTGAAGAATCGCCCCAAAAGTGTGTGTGGAAGGGGTAGCCGACTCTGATTGGCTGATGTTCAAAGCGCCAGCTTTTCGAAAACGGCCTTCGTGTAGTGAAATTTTACTGGCCGGAGTTTTAGAACTCGATTCTGATTAGTTTACCGAAAAAAATAAAAAAATAAAAAATAAAAAAATAAAAATAAAAACGAGTTCTCGCGGAGTCTTGCGCGGCCGACGCGTATCGTGGACTTGGTGCTTTCCTCCGCTGGAGTACGGACGCGTCTGCTCGCGCCCTGTTCTCTTAGTGGACGGACTCGGAGATTTTGCTTATTGAGCCGGTACTTGGACCGGTGAACTTGTATACGTTTCAGGGTACACACTGAGATTTGTACTTGAGCTGAAAGTCCTTGTTTTCGGTTTGGATAAGGTCAGCCGGCCAATATTAGTGCATCGAGGTACTAGTTACGATATACTCAATTTCTGGAGTCATCAAGGCCTTCAGTACTTGTGCGTACTTGTTTACACTAACTGATGTGCCCCTGACTTAGCAGAACTGCTAGAGATCGCAGGCACTGTGTACTGCCCAGCACATAGAGACTGATAGGAGGGAGTACAGCTTCCGAGTAATGGCGCGTTTTATCTTTTTATTTTATTTTATTTTATTTTATTTTTTTTCGTGGTCGCGGAAATTTTCAGCTTACAGCCACCCTGTGCCCGCGCCACTGCAGCGCAGCGCCTTCACACGCAAGTCGTCAGTTTGCTAATGTATGGCAAAGCGCTCGCCAGCAACGAATAGTCGTTGCATCAGGTTCTGCATAATGTTAGGACTGTGTAGTTAGGAAAATCAACCCAGTACTGATATTCCGGTTCAATTATTCCATTACGAATATTGTATCATGTCATGAGAGGGGTTTTTTGACTTGCCAGACGATGTTAAATTCAAGTTTCATAATGACCAGTGTAACGTCATCATCATTTAGATTATTCAAATCTTCAAATGTCTGTATAGCTTATGGGACTTAACTACGGGATCATCGGTCCCTTAAACTTACAAAATACTTATGAACTAGCTAACACTAAGGACGGCACAAATATCCATGCCCGAGGGGGGATTCGAACCCCCGACCGTAGTGGCCTTGCACACCGTGACTGACGCGCCGAAGTCCCCTTGGCCACCGCGACGGGCTTAGATTATTCTTTCATATTTGATGGTAATTGTAAACTTGGATGTTCAATCTAGTTTGTGTTTTGTATTGGATTTTCATTCTGAGTCTTCTTTCTGCTTGGTGGTAATAATAAACGTATTGTTAAAAAGGGAAGGATGTTTTTCTAACATTAATAGTTATCAGATCCTAGCTAGCTTATTAGATTTTGGTGGGGAGAAATTATTAATTTAAGAGAGATTGTCAATTAGTATTGAATCATGGCCATATTCTATCAATCAAATAATTTTTAATATCATGATTTATTATCAAAGTTATTAATTCAGGGTCATTCCAATTTAATTCACATCCCCACTTTATATATTTAGCGTCCCCTGCCAGTTTCCGTTCCCCTTGTTTTTGTTTAGTTATTTATTTATTTTTACTTTATTTCAAAACTCCACACACCCTCCACATTTTACACCTTGTCCTGTATATGCCGTAAGCAAACTGTGCATTGTTCACAATTGAGGTGCGCCTAGCATTTCACGTGTGGCACGATTTACTAACGACACTGTGACACCCGTATCAGGCAAAAATTGCACTATTTTTCCAGCAATTTTCAAGTGTACAAACAGTTTATTTGCGTAGCGTTGCAAAGACGTGTCGTCAGATTCTTCAGTAACCACAACACTGGAGTCTGTCTTAGTGGCGGCAGGCTTAGAATGAACAGCAAAAACATAGTGTACACGTCGTGTGCGTGAATTTTGCAAGTGCTTCTGCCGCGGAGCAGTCGGAAGTGCCATAGACACACTTTGCTCTTGTCCTTGTTTGTCACAAGAAAAAGAAATTAAATTACGTTAAGGACACGCTTTTGCTCTACGCTTACAAATACACTTGCGACAGGACTGGACATTGGCTTGATTGCTGCGAGGCTGTCGCTGTTTACAGAAAATATGGTGCAGCCGCGCATGGCGTGGGCGCTGGTCAAAAGCAGGCGTATCGGGCCGAGAGGGTACATATTTTGTCACACGCTACAGCACATACATGGGCGTCTTGAACACTACTTGCTGCACAATGACACGTGCCCTGATACTCAATATTCTGAATCACTTGTTCAAGTGAAGGATCAGAATATTTTACGATTTGTCCGACACATTCCGACACATTCCCAGTAGTCACATCTTGTATCATTAAATCTGAATAATACTTGCCACAGTCACAATGAAATTTACACTTCCTATATAAATCTTGTAGTTCAGCTACCCACTGTCTATAAGATTTTCCTGCCTGTCTACAAAGCCGAGTCCTAGTTACGCCACTGCTGTAAGCTAATGTAGTACGCCACCTGAAACAAAAATGTTCACAAGCACATAATAGAAAAAGGCTCGCGAAATCGGGCATTAAAGGGAAACGATTAACACTGAAAAAAATATCCTGTACGCCAGTTATTGTCTCTCCGGGATGCTATGGTGTGCCGGCATATATAGGCGAGGCCCCTTATTCCTATTGGCCAACGCGTGAAACAAGGAAACGGGTACCGAGACTGCGGGCGCCCCCGGCGACCAAAGTACCATAGAGCGACTTACCTGAATCTAGATATCTAAATGCATGGAAACTACTACATTTTGGGTAGAGATTGAAAATTTTTATCTCAGGTCGGAAAGGGATATAGATAGTTGCATGTAATTGTTTACTTTTGCATTTCAATTAATTTAATGGGTTCAATTAACAATACTTAATTTTCAGTGATATTGTTTGAATGATATAAATAGGATGCTTTCGCGACATGTAAATGAGTCTTGTTTCATCTTGGATAGGAGACTCAGTCCATGTCACTTTGAATTTAGATTATGAACAATTATGTAAAAGTTCTTCAGTGTTAGTCTTGATTAAAAGCCAATTCTTAATATTAGAGCCACACTAAATGTACTCTTCGAACTTTTGTATTCGACACACGAACTGTGCAAAATTGTGTTATTGACGTGTGTAATGTGTGTTACTGGGTTGTAGTGATTGTTACTGATGAGACTCGTACGCTGCCCATAAATGGGGACAACTGGGCACCAGTGATTCATTAAAGTGTCAGTGAACTGCAATTCTACGTGTCGCCTACATCATTTGCAGCAGACTAGTATTGCCCCATGAAATTTCAGCCAGTCGTCACCGAGAGCATCGATCAACGAGAACTTCAGGAGGCATCAGACTTCAAAGCGGCAACGTCACATTTGGTGCCCCGTCGGGTGAGGATTCATTTATTAATGATTTATAAATTGGAACTTGCGACAAACAGTGCGTCGTGCATTGTGAAGTGTACATAGTCGTAACTGCAGTAATTAAAATAGTTATTGTGGCACGGTGAACAGGGGAGTATCATTAGTGTTAAGCGAGTAAGAAGAGTGTTATTTTGAAATAATTTTCAAATAATTGGCTCACGAATTACTTCTGCTGGTGTATACTAAACTCCACGTGAAGTGGCAGCCAATGAGCGTGGAGCAGCACCGACGTTATCGTGGAAAAAGAAGCCAATAATCATTCCGAGACGGCTTGTCAACAGATGGGAAACATTCCGCTGCGACGTTTGGAGAAGCAGTAGCATATGTTCCTGGACATGGAGCAGAGAGCAGTCCTGTTCATCGTCGATTGTCGCCGAGAAGACATCGTACGTCTAAGGCAAAGTTCTTAAACATCAACCACGGATGATAAATGTGATGAAGTTAATCTGTTGGTGGACTATGGATAGCAGGAAACAAATGTTAATGAGGTAAAGAAAGAACTTTGCTTCGATAAGGTGGGCGAAATTGGAGAAGAATCTCATACCGTAGGAGAAAGTGGCTATAAATCTGAATTAGATCAATCTTTTTACAGTCAGTCTCATGTAAGTGGAATGATGGATGGGGTAGCGAAAGCGTCATCCACTATGACAGGTAATGTTGCTGGACCAGGTGGTGATGGTTTTGTAAAGACAGTATGGGTTGAACCTCCTGGTTGTCCGAAGTTATTATTTGTGAAAATGGATGAAAACAATAGCAAGAGTGTAAGTAAAATCAGTATTGAAGATGGTAATTTACATCAGGAATTTGCTGTATTAAATAGTACTTTCTATGATTCGTTTCCTAAATGCAAAGAAAGTTAAACCAAAGGAAATTCATCGGCAAATCTGCGAGGTTTGCGGACAAAATGCAAAGAGTGATTCAATAGTCAGAAGATGGGTCAGACTGTTCAATGAAGGACGTGATGAGGTACATGATGACGAACGAAGTGGACGTCCGTCTGTGATTACTGATGAACCGGTTCACACAGTTGTAAAGAAGATTGAGCAGAACCGTAAGTTTTCATCTGTTCTTACACCTGAAATTTGTCCTCGGCGGTCAACACTTCAACGATGATGATGAAGAACTGAAATTCTTTCACCAAAGAAGACGAAGTGAACACTCCAGTATTCAATCCAAGAACAGCTGCCAGCATGCGAAACTTAGAAGTAGATGTTCCTGGAGTAGTAAAACAACTTAAGTCACTAAACAAAAATAAATCTTCCGGGCCAGATTGTATACCAACTAGATTCCTCTCAGAGTATGCTGATGCAATAGCTCCGTACTTAGCTATAATTTACAACCGATCACTCAGCGAAAGATCCGTACCCAAAGACTGGAAAGTTGCCCAAATTACTCCAATATTCAAGAAAGGCAATAGGAGTGATCCCCAAAATTACAGGCCTATCTCATTGACGTCGATTTGCAGTAGGATTTTGGAACATATACTTTGTTCGAATATTATGTACTACCTCGAAGAGAACGACCTATTAACCAATAGTCAGCACGGATTCAGAAAGTATCGCTCTTGCGAAACACAGCTTGCCCTTTATTCACATGAAGTGTTAAGTGCCATCGACAAGGGATCTCAAATCGTTCCCATATTTCTGGATTTCCGGAAGGCTTTTGATACTGTACCCCACAAGCGGCTTCTAATGAAATTGCGTGCTTATGGAATATCTCCCCAATTGTGCGATTGGATTCACGATTTCCTATCAGAAAGGACACAGTTCGTTGTAATTGACGGTAAGTCATCGAGTAAAACAGAAGTGATATCTGGCGTTCCACAGGGAAGCGTTATTGGTCCCCTACTCTTCCTCGTGTTTATAAACGATTTAGGAGATAATCTGAATAGCTCCCTTAGACTGTTCGCGGATGATGCTGTCGTTTATCGGTTAGTGAAGTCAACAGAGGATCAAAAGCAACTGCAAAGCGATTTAGACAAAATTTCTACTTGGTGCGAAAATTGGCAATTGACACTAAATAAAGAAAAGTGTGAAGTAATACACATGACCACTAAAAGAAATCCGCTGAACTTCAATTACGCGATAAATCAGTCAAACATTAAGGTCGTAAATTCTACCAAATACCTAGGAGCTACAATTACGAACAACTTTGACTGGAGAGAACACATAGAAAATATTGTGGGGAAGGCGAACCAAAGGTTACGTTTCATTGGCAGAACGCTTCGAAGATGCACCTGCTCCACCAAAGAGACTGCCTACATCACACTTGTGCGTCCTCTCCTGGAGTACTGTTGCCCCTTGTGGGACCCTCACCAGGTGGGACTGACGGAAGATATTGAGAAGGTTCAGAGAAGGGCAGCTCGTTTTGTTTTATCACGTTACGGGGGGGGGGGGGGGGAAGCGTCACGGAAATGTTGCACTAATTGGGGTGGAAATCATTAAAAGAAAGACGTTATTCATTGCGGCGTGATCTGTTTGCGAAGTTTCAATCACCGACTTTTAGTTCTGAATGTGAAAATATTTTGCTAGCACCCACCTACTTAGGGAGACATGACCATCCCAATAAAATAAGAGAAATCAGATCGAAAACGGAACGATTTAGGTGTTCTTTCTTCCCGCGCGCTATTAGAGAATGGAACGGTAGATAAAAGTTATGAAGGTGGTTAATGGACCCTCTGCCAGGCACTTAAATGTGATTTGCAGAGTATCTATGTAGATGTAGATGTAGATGAAAGACCATGTTACCACATGGTTAAATACACAAGCGGTAACTTTCTATGAAGAAGGCATACAAATACTTGTGCCACGCTATGACAAGAGCCTACAAAATTTCGGAAGCTTTGTAGAAAAGTAGTTTAAAAGTTGCAGATTTTTCTACAATAAATATTTCTTCTGTATATGTACACGTTTATTTTATATAACCAAACGGAACTTCCTTTCTGGACATACCTCGTAGAATTACCTTATGTGGAAAAAGTGGAAACTGTTACTAGTTCTGGTGATAAAAGGTTACAGTCTGTCAGAAAATCTTGTACAGTGAATACGAAAAAACTTGAAAATCAAATTAGTCAGGTAAAATCTTAATTGGAAACTAGATTTGGCACAGTATAGGATAAAGTAGAAGGAAACTCTGTGTCTGTGGTTAAAAAGTTGGAGGGTGTGGATTCTAAACTTGTAGAAATTGAGAAGAAATTAAAAAAGTAGAAAACGTAAAGTATAGTGCATATGCTGTGGGTAGCAATGTTGTAGTTAGTCTGACAAAAGTAGAAAGAATAAGTGAGCAAGAAAAGAACGCAGAGTTAGAGCTGGAAAATAGTAGGGGGTTGTCGAAGCAGACCTTAACGTATGTTACTTAATAGTAGCGTCAAATGATTCATCTGAAATGTATGATTGCTTACCCAGAGAGAGAAATAATGGAGATCTGTTGTGTGAAGAAGAAGCAGTATTGAGAAGGGCCAACTGATAAGGTGTGACATCCAGGAGTGTCAACTAGTGTGCAAGGTGTACCTGTAAAATTCTTGCTGTAGAGTGGCAGTGATCTTAATGGTATTTCTCAGGCTTTGCTTGAATTAGTTAAGGATACAGATGGAATAGTGATAATACATGTTTCTGGAATAAAGATTATTTGTGCTTCTGGTAAGATTGTGAAGCAGGACGTCCTTGTATCAGTGGAGTATGAGGGACAAAAGTTAGAGTGTAATTTCTTAGTGATAGTGTATCTTAGTATTGACATGACTCTTGGAATACAATTTTTGTGTAAATGATATGTCACTATTGATTATGCTAGTGGTAAGTTTAACTAAGTAGGTAGGGGGTTCGTCATTCTTTGACGAATACATTATTTAGCGGGTAATGCTTTCCCTCAGCTGCGTGATCCTATTTTTCATTTCTTAGGTCACACCTTTCTTCTTGCACTAACTTATGAGTAGTTTGTAAATTTTCTCCTACTATGTATTGTTTAGTATAGTTAGATGAGTAGTGTAATTGGTGTAGTGTATATTATCTAATGCTTGTGTGAATCCAGTACCAACCACCTGAATTATGTATCTTCTAAACAGCATATGTAGTTTGGAAGTGAGAGATTTTAGACTGATGTACATATAATAAGTCATCTTGGACAGATAGAACTGTTTTTGTGTAAGATGTTTTTGCAAAATATCGGTGTAACACAAGTTTGAGAATCTACCATCTTCTTTATTTGATATTTTAATATTTTATTTGCTGCTCGGTATTTGTCATCTATCAGTAAGAAGTGGGGGTCATATTTTTTGGTTCATATGCCGTCTGTAGGAGTGTATTTGATTACCTTGGTACTGTGAGAGGATAAAATTTAGATCTTGGTAGTGGAAAAAAACAATATGATTTCAAGTGTTTGCTTTACATTTCAATTTTTGCTTCAGTGTAGCCTGTATAGAGATTTTTGCGGTACAAAACAAGTTTCCATCCTTTTTCTTGATAGGATTTAAAATATTTAGTCTATAGTATTTTTAGAATAAGTATATACTGGTTTAAAAAAATTCATTATAGTAGGAAATAGATATTTTTGCGTAGTGGGTAAAAGTTTTGTTGACGGACTAAAGTTGGGAATTTTGTATATTATTCATGTGCTATGCTGCTGGAGAGCCACCTCCAGGACAAGGGCACCTTACAACATCTGGGGCAAACATGTTTTGACCAGATGAATGCATGGACCCACCAAGAAGCTAAATGATAATTCAAGTGCTCTGTAAAAAGTGAAGTGTAGTGAGAGGACTGGGAGATAACGTGTCCTCTCTTTTATACTGTATCTATGATGAAGAGGACTGGAAAAGGAGTGCTTCTCCTTTGAATAAATATTGCACTTGCTAGAACTAATTTTTTTGTAAATTTTCAATTCATTTGTTTTGTAAATATTTTGCATGTATATGTATATTTATGAATTTTGTTGTATAATTTTATGGCCAGCATAGGACAAATAGAATGTGTTATTTTTAACAATGTATTTGTGTGTCTTTCATATGGTTTATTTGTAGTTATCTGAATGATTAACTTTCGTTTGAAAATGGTTTTGTTTTTATCATTTAATTACCTAGTAATTATTTTCCCAAATAACTATCTGGTTAATTAAATTAAAGGGTGATGTAATGAAGCATAATGGGATTTATTCTCGTCTGCTTGCATTACTCAACCTCCCAATACCAGTATTGCATAGTAATAGTTACAAATGTAATTAGTATATAATCTTTTTCTTTTTGCAAAACTTTTGTTATTCTTTTTTCTAACTTGACTAGCTGAAGTTATTTTCCATTATTTGACGTCGCAGAGGGTTGTCGACTAATGAAATGAAAATTAAAGCCAAAATAATTGGAAATAATGTTAAATTCTGTACTGCATCGAGCGATAGACTACTAGAAGAACTAAAAGCGGACAGAAAGCAAAGAATGAAATGGTCTGGTCTTACCTTAATTGTTGACGTTGCGATGACTGTAATGGTGAAGATTTTTCGTCTTTTTGGAAATTTCTGGTACTTTATAATGTCTTTCCTCTTTGCAAAATAAAATTGTTTGTAAATTTAGATGCTCGTTCAGGATGTTCATAGGACATGAAAAATAGAAAGTGATCAGTACATGGCAATGGTATAATATAAAATATTTCAACTTGTATCTCAGAATTCAAATTACTTCTAAATTATTTATCTGATTATTTCCGTCGAGTAAGACAGTTGCCCACTTTTTATAATGAAACTGCCATGGGGGTTAAGAGTTATGGAAAAGTTTAATTTTTTTAGTTCTGAATTACTTTTGTAAGTAGTTCGTAGGATTGGATTGGGATCTAGCTGGTCAAAATTTCGTAAATAATACTTGCAGAGGTCGGAATTTTTGAATAAACAGTGGAATTAATTTTGATTCTTCAAATAATTTAGAAAATAGAATGGTAAATGTTGGCGGCAGTTACACTATAAAAGGTGACGGATTTTGGCTTTTAAACATACATCAGCTCATTCTGTTAGTTGCTGTAATAAAAATTCATGTTCATCAAGGTAAAACACAGTAGTGATGTGGGGTTGGACTAGGTACGTGGTTTGTTCGTACAGCGGGCCGTGTGTTAAATTTTACTTCAGTGTCCAAACGGAGTTGCGGGAAAAATATTACGCGGATAATTATCGGACTTCGAACTTTAACATTCACTAAATTGCATTTTCTAAAAGGCGGATAGTTTTCAAGGAGAATGAGATGGTTTGAAAATTAATAAAAATTGCGACAGTGACTGCATCGATATCTCGTCTGCCCTAATGGCGTCCAAACCCACCGCACAACTTCAATGGGCGGAATTATATACGCCATTAGGAAAACGCGGGATGTTAAATGAATGAAAACCCGTCACGTTAAATTATTAAGATATGTCATGCTATATATTTCACAAATAAGAGCACTATACTCACCTTACGTATAACTGAATGACAGGAGCCGCTACAGATATGTCTTAACTAATCAGAGGCCAGGCACAGGCAGATAAATCGGAGCATTGTTCTTTCTCTCGTGTCGGAAAAACAAGGGAATGTGGCTTAAGATACAGAGAGAGAGAGAAAAACGCTTCTTCGGCCAGTTAATAATGTTTGTTCTTTAGTTTCAAAGATAGAGTTTAAATAGGTCGTGAAATAAAAATATCGATAATTTAAATAATATTCTATTACTGATGTTACACATAGCATGGCGAAAGAGCTTGCAAATTAAAAACTGCAACGACGCTATTGCCATCGATTTCCTGGTGCCGCGCCGTTTGTGGGCGGCAGAAGGGTCTGTTTGATTTGCAGGCCCAGGGATCTAGCATCTTAGGACAAAGAAAATCGTAGGTCAGTCTGCAAGCTAAAATTCAAAAGTTGATTTAAACACGTACATTTTTCATGTGGAATTTTTAGTTAGGGTTTTTTCAAACGTGGTTTCATCGAACCACGCACCTGTCAACGACTGAAGCACGTAGTAACCATTCCTTTGTTCGTTGTTTTCTTATTTTGAAATGTGAGAAACGACTAAGGTTGCTCCATCACGGATTTTGATGTTGAACTTGTCAACCACAAAAGGAGCAGGTTATCCCTATGACCCTATGTCAGTTTACTTTTCGTAGAACACGGATGCAGGGTTTTTTCCCTAACCGAAGAAGGCGGGGTATGTTTGTTTCTGCGCACCACTCCTATACAACGCCACCGAGAAACAAGGCCTGTGCGCTACCTGCCAAGAGTAGTCATAAGACAAGCGAACTATTTGTCTTACGTAGCGTTGTGCGAGTTTGGGAATACATGCACGTTGCACAGTGTGTTTCAGAAAGTTATTAATGTCATCTATGTCATTCTTCGTGCAGATTTTTGCTGGTATGAGACAAAATGTCTAATATGAATTGTCCGATTCCAGTATCAGTCAGATATCTAACAGTTCATAAATATCTTATACAAACACAAATTTGTCCATGAATCACATAAATAGCATTAAAAACATTGTGAAACACAGTGTGCAACGTGTACGTAATCCCAAACTCAGTACAATGATGCGTAAGACAGATAGTTTGCTTATGTTATGGCTGTTCTTGGCAGGCAGCGCACAGGCCTTGTATCTAGGTGGTGTTGCCTGTACCCTCAGGCGGTAAAAAATGTTGACTGTTTACACTCGAGGTCGCCAAAGAGTGGAAAAGAGAACGTATTTCGAAAGCACCAAAATTCACCCCTTAAAGTAGGAATAAAGATTTTTAGGCCAAATTTCTACGCTTAACTGTTTCACATAACGTGCGAACTGTTATTTTCCTTTTCACTTCATGGTAAGTTTCTTGTCTGCCTATGCATATAGCGTTGTCAAGAGTAGTGTGACTAAGAACGCCCAGAGAAGATAGAAATTAAGGTTCTTCATATTTTGCAGTTAACCAAATCGTCGGGACAATGAAACTAAAGTCGAGAGACTCCTTAAATCATACACATTCAGTTCAGCTTAACCTGCTGGAAAATGCTGCTGCTTTTCAACAGAACGCTCATTTGTTGGAAGTTTAAACAGAGCCAGAAGAGGAAAAGAAAGACGTTTTCGTCCAAAAAGTTGACCATTTTGCAAAAGCAAACGTTCCAGTCAAAAATTTCTCGAAGCAGGACTTTTTTTAACAGGCAGTTAAACACTACTCGGACTCCAACAAACACAAATACACCAAAATCGTGTAAGAGATAATGTAAAGGTCCCATACTGCATTAGTGATACTCCCGCATTTGCAAAACTGCTCAGTGGTCCGTCAGAGGCCTCTGCGTGTGCCATCCCGCATTGTACATTGAGCTGCCGGTACGTCGATCGGAACCAGTAGGCACGATGCAGTGTGCCTCTGAAGTAGCGTTCTGTGACGTTATTTGTGTAGTGAAGCCTCAGATGGGTCGGCGATTGGTAATCAATCCTGCTAATGTATTGCGATTGGTTGAGATGAAGATTCGTAGAACCCTTCTTCGTGAAGATGATATTGGTGTGGAAACTGAATCATTCGCATGTTTTATGGTAGCTATGACAGTGCAGAAATATTACCATAAGTTAGAAACAGATACTGTTGTAACACTAACACACAGTGATAATGATAGGGGTGATAATGACGAACTGTTCATTGCAAGCGATAGTACATTTTCAGTGCTATCTACAGCACGAGTGCAGAGTTTTGCAGATAAACGACACCCACCAGCACATTAAGATTATGTAATGGTCCTGTAACCAAACGTTCATACAGATACGTTTGTTCGAGTCCAAGTACTTCCCTTGTAAGACTTTATATTCATACACGTAGTCTGTCAAAACATAAAAATTTTTGTATCTAATAATTAAAAATACGCAAGTAAAATAGATGCGAGTTTTTTCAAAAGTAGTTAAGAATTTCGCCGAAAACAAGTATGAACTTTACTAAAACCAAAAGCTCCAATCTCCGGGCTCCAATTAAGACTATAATGAGAATATATCGTTCTCACTGTTAGTCACGACACATACACGTCCAGATAAAGGCGTGTTGTATGTGTTTCTGTGCATCGTTATCTAGCATTTGACAACATTGAGCGGAACAAATTGTGAAGTGGCAGATGCAATGGAAGTTGAAGATTGCATCTGGGAATTTTATGTTCGATTTTATACACCGCTCCCTTTTTTGTAGTGCCTCAAAACTATTGGTGTCGGTCGCCAGAAAGCGATGGAAAACATATTGCCTGCAATCTTCAGTCAGGTAGCCCACGATACAGCTCGTTGAAACGGAAACAAAAACTGTAGATATGGTGTCTGCTCTTTCGCATGTGACTGAAAGAACAGGCACCATTCGTTGACATAAACATATCCGAAAGAACATACACCATACGTATAATCGTATGTGTGCCTCCAACACGAAAATGTCTGTATCTGTGAGGATGTACAAATACGCTCGATCGCGATTAAGACAATGAAGCTACGCAAAAGAGTAATTAATAGGCTAGGGCCTAATGGAAACGTAGAGTGAAATAACTTGAAAATTGAGAAGGACGGAAAACTTGTGTGGATAGCCTAACTGAACGGTAAACATAGAACAAACACAATACTACGACCGCGAGGAACCGATCTACCTGGTATGGGGGGGGGGGAGGGGGATGGTTCACGCAGTCGATGACCCGAAGCTGCAGATCCGCTGAATTTATTTCTTTGCCCTGCAACAGTCAAGATGCTTTAATATTTCGAATTCTGAAAGTGAAAGAAATGTTCCTAATTTCTGTTTATTGAGAGGAATCGGAAACTACGTCGATAAATCAAATTCTCCTGTTGTTCATTATCAATATATCCAAATAAAAAATAATAATAATTCATTTTTTTTTAAAGTTCTCTATAAAGTAGTTCCTGTATAATCAGCACATGAAGCAGTTCAGAAATATTTCCACTCTGAGTTCCATGTGATTGTCATTATCATTCCAGCTCTTAATTATTTACGTTTCATTGCTCACTTTAAAAGTAATGAAATGATTAGCCACTTGCCACGCGCATTTAAAAAATTGTAAGGGATATACACGAAACAAATAAATAGAGTCCGTGTCGTTAATAATCCTGCAAAACCTTCATGTTTGCACATGTTCTCTTTTATCATTTCGTTCGAAGTTCACGCAATTACACATCTCATCAAAAATGCTGTCATGTTACTCATCTTTAACGATCGTCCGTCGCTAGAAGAGAGCGGTTAAGTACAAAAGGGTGATTCATTCTGATGATATCGCTCGACTAACGTGAACCAGATGTGGACCCGACTTCAACTGCTCTACACGCTGTCTTGGTCTTTATTATATATGCTCGATACGGACTGTAAAAAAAAAAAACGCTTGCTACTGCACAGGCAGGGGCGTAGATACGGGGGAGGGTGGGGGGACGAGGGAGTTCAAGCCCCCCCCCCCCCAGAACTTTTTTTGTCACTTGTGCTAAAATTATAATTGACAATAATTTGTGTAATGAATATGAGAGTTAGACTGAAAACTTTAATAACAAAGAGAGATAATAGAGTGTCTGCAAGTTGTAATCGATGCTTAGTTGAGCTTTGGCTTCTTACTTGCTGTCGGGACACTTCGTCTCGACTGACTTATTGATGGCCTTCGTGAGGCCTAGGCAAGCGTCGCGCACAACTATCACGATTGTAAATCTTTCCAATTAGAAAAAACAACATTGCTGAGGTAACCACCATCGAACCGTCAGTAACATGAACAAGTATTGTTTAATTCCAGCGAGAAACACGCTCCACAGACTGTTTAAACGAAGGCCACCGTGTCGCCGGCCGCGTTGGCCGAGGGGACTGCGGCGCTCCAGTCACGGTCTGCACGGCCGCTACTGTCGGGGGTTCGAATCCCCCCTCGGGCATGGATATTTGTGCCGTCCTAGTTCGTAAGTAGTTCATAAGTAGTTTGTAAGTTTAGGGACTGATGACCCCGTAGTTACGTCCCATAGACTATACAAACAAACATTTGCCACCGTATCTTATGTTTTCTACTGCTACCAACTTCAGTGACTTAGTAACTTTATTACTACAGTAGGACAGCAAACTTGTACGTAATACAGACGAATATATTTTTAACGGGAGTGATTAAACGAGAACAAATGTATGGCATCGCAACCTTATTACTTCCGTGTATAAATCATACCACAGATGCTGATCATCTGCACGCACGCACGCCTAAAGTGGCAGCATTGTATAGCAGACAGATTAAATGCCTCTTCTTTTGACAGATATTGATCGTGTCAAAGGAATTGTTAGTTTCGACGTTTTGCATCTCATTTTCGAGTTTGTATTTTATTGAAATAAGTACCTCTATAGGCTATCAGTGCTTTTTAATACTCGTAATAACGCAATCTGTAGATATTTAGCTTCTAACCTAATTGTTTCGCAAAATCTTAGGCTTTAAATTGACGTTCTTAGCCATATTTTGCAACTGGGGAATGACGCCATGCTGGAGAATTTAGGCAAAGTGAAGTGTAATACAAATGCATACATTTTCTGAAATGGGCACTTGCAGAATGTAGAGAATGTAGTAGTTTTGAAGTTCCAAAAACTGTATTTCTGACTTTTGCGGTGTCTTAATCAAATCTAAATTATAAAATCTACTTTCATTCCAATTTTACATCGACAAGTACTTAAAGCCTTCTAAATGTCTAATACAGTAGAGTGATAAGTATAAATTAGAATAGTTGTAATACTTATTTACTACTACTCATTCATCGTGTAGGTTTATCCTTGATTTTCAAATGTATGGCTTCATTACCCCGGAACCCAGGGTACTGGCGCCACTGCGTATACTTTCACAATATATTTTAACAATAAAACTTAACAACATACACGGCTGAAAAAAGTTATAATAAAGTAGCATTAGCTGGCGAAGCTGTGGTATTATTCTGTACGAAAAAGACACACTTTTAATAAGGTAAAGAAACTGATTTTCCTTAAGGTGGCGCCATTCCCCTGTATGTTATTTGTCTGAAGGCTTCTATTTTTTACGATTGCTGACAACTTATGACTTGAGCCAGAAGTGGTAGTGCGGAAGGTATTTCTAATTTACTAATCCCTACAGCGATTATTCCTGTTCTGAAAATTGGGCTTATTCTGTATGTCATGTTCAAATAATTTACGGGAATAAAGTTGGGCAACGTCTTCTACAACAGCCAGTATTTTGGGAGGTGAACGCCCGTCATTTTCAAGGTATGACAGAAAAGACTGCTCTTCATGTCTACAATCTTTTTAAATAACGCTTCATTCTTTCATCAGCTACTCACAAAATTTTCCATATTCATAGAAAAATCTAAGTTTGCTTTATTTGGGGGGGGGGGGGGAGGGGGGTGGCGGTGGCGTCACAGCTTTGGCACGTGTCAACTGTGTGAATGCACATCAGTATAGCTCTGGCTCTCCCCCCCTCCCCCCCCCCCCCCAGAGCAAAGATTTATCTACGCCTCTGTGCACAGGTCTAAACCGTAGCGACAATTCGGGACCTTATATAAAATATAAATTTTCTAATAGCATTGTCAATTGAGAACTGGCGGTGTTGCTCATTTTCTACCTGTAGTACGAACTGAAATGTATGTTAACAAAAGTTTCATATTAATAACATGCAAACTTTGGCTTGTGAATTTTTCTCCTAAAACCACGAGTACATCAAACATGCAGTTGTGTCAGTTTTTAATTCATGAATTTCCACTATTATGAAAATGGTCTTGAAGTTTGTTATAGGTTTGAAAGTTGCTAATACAAAGTCATGAATGACAGTAATGATAATAATAATTATGCTTCTGCTGAGTCAAAGTTTATTATACAA
This sequence comes from Locusta migratoria, assembly GCA_026315105.1. Lineage (NCBI taxonomy): Eukaryota > Metazoa > Arthropoda > Insecta > Orthoptera > Acrididae > Locusta > Locusta migratoria. Next base: position 275,458,316 of record CM048747.1, read on the forward strand.
AGTATAGATGATGGTAATAATGGTAATCGTATTGTATTTGCCAAGTGAGGGCCACCTGTTAAATAATCTTAAAAGTTTTGCCGTTGTTGTAGGAACTTGTTAAATAATAATGAAAGTTGTTAACAAAATTAATTATCAAATGATTAGTGCAGCAATTGCACCTTATTAATACTATGTTGGCTGACTCGTGTTTGGTAACTTCTCAAACAAGTCTCCACGTGCGCTGTATAATATGGTTGTTAGTTGTGTGTGTATAGGTCTGAGACTCATTCTGCAATTCAACTACAACTCGTTAATCTGACTGTTATCAAGTTGGTTAAAGTATACTTTGAAAAGCAAGCAAAAATCACAAATACGCTATAAAGGAAGTTCAGTTCCCGTAATTGTGTTCATGAAATATGATCTTGACCTCTGGTAGTAAATGTTAAACATGACTTGGACAATATAATAAAAGAGAGGTTCAGAAATGACTGGTTGACAAGAATTTGGAGGTACCACAATAATTCTGAAATATTTCTCATAATCGTTAATGCTTTCCTTCTATTATGGCCTACCTCTGCGCAAGAATAAGCTGCCTGTGCACCAGCTCTCCAAATTTCTATAAGGTAACACTAACTATGGAATTCACTGATTACTTCACAAATATAAGTCCATGTTTGTTGTCTTCAAAGTAAAAATAAATTACTCGGTTTTTATAGGTGGATGACCAAGTCGATATAAATATGAAGTAAGTTTGAAGTATAATTCTTTATCTAACTGAAATCCATTATCACATAAGGCAAACATAAGTTAGACCATAGCTTACAATTTTGTCACTTAATTTCTTACAAGTCTGTTCATTACATCATTTCATTAAAACCATCCTTACTTTCTGGGGTTTCAAGGGGATATTCAAATTTCTGCATTACTCTCTTGCGGAATATAACAATAAACATGGATCACAACTACGCAACACGTACAATTATGAAATTATAATCCTCCTTACCTATAATCATCATGTTCCAAAAACAAATCAGTTCAATTATTCTTCTCGCGGAACCAAAGATATGAGTCAGAGATATTCAGTTTGACATGTCTACGTTTCACCTTCTTGATTTTTAACTAACTACTACAATGTTGCAATCATAAAGTAACACCATTAATATAAGAAGTATTTAATCTATAATTACTTTTTTCACACGAAATCACATTTTAATTGATGTAATTTGCAATATAAATATGCACTGAAAAGACAGAGAAACCGGTACTCATTCCTAATATGGTGTAGTGCCCCTGCGAGGACACAGAAGTGCCGCAACAGAACGTGGCGTGGAGTCGACTAATGTCTGGACTAGTGTTGAAGTGACACCGTGCACCCTACAGGGTTGTCTGTAACTCCGTAAGAGTACGAGAGGGTGGAGATGTCTTCTCTACAGAATGTTGCAAGGCATCCCAGATATGCTCAATAATGTTCACGTCTAGGAATTTTGGTTGCTAGTGGAGGTGTTTAAACTCAGAAAAGTGATCCTGTAGCCACTGTGCAGCAATTCTGGACTTGTGGGATGTCGCATTCAAATCTTCAAATGTCTGTAGATCTATCGGGCCAAACTGCGTGGTCATCAGTCCGTAACTTACAAACTACTTAAACCAAGGTAAACTAACCTACGGACAAACACACACACCCATGCCCCAGGGAGGACTCGAACCTCCACGGTGAGCAACCGCGCGCTCCGCAGCGAGACGCTTTAGACCTCTCGGAAGTCGCATTGTCCTACTGAAATTGCCCAGGTCCGCCCGTATGCACAATGGAAGTGAATGGATGCAGGTGTTAAGAAGCGTACGTACGTGTCACCTGTCAGACTCGTATCTTGACTTATCGGGGGTCCCGTATCAAAGTGCACACAATCCACATGATTACAGAGCCTCCACCAGTCTCCTGCTGACACGTGGGGTCCATGTATTTATGAGTTGTCTCCATACCCGCAAGCGTCCACCCGCTCGATGCACCTGGAAACGTCACTCGTCAGACCAGTCATTAACTGTCCGATGTCGATGTTGACGGGCCCAGATGAGGCGTAATGCTTAGTGTAGTCCTGTCCGCAAGGGTACGCGAGCGAGCCTTCGGCTCCGAAAGCCCACATCGACGATGTTTCGTTGCATGGTTCGCACGCTGACAGCTGATGATGGCCCAGCAGTGAAATCCACAGCAGTTTGCGGAAGGGTTGCACTTCTGTCCTGTTGTTGCAGTATCTTTTTTCCGGCTACAGCGATGTCGGAGGTTTTATGTTTTACAGGATTCCCGGTATTCAGGGTGCACTAGTGAAATGGTCGTACGGGAAACTCCCCACACCGCTACCTCACAGTAGCAGTGTTAGGCAAATAACAAAATTCCTCTACTACTGTCATTGTCTCGTTACCTAATATAATTCGTTTAGCATCGCTTTATTTTCTTGCACTGGATTTCATTACTCTTCATTACACTGTCTATTCCGTTCTATTGCCTTACAGGTTCATTCCTGTCACTGACAGTATCACGATGTCATCGGCAAACCGCGAAGTTTTATTTCTTCTCCCTAAACTTTAATTCCTTCTCCAAATTTCTCCTTGCTTTCCTCTAAATAACTAACTCATTGTATAGATTGAATAACATTTGGGAAAGGCTACAGCCCTGTCTTACTTCCTTCCCAATCAATGCATCCCTTTCATCCCCTTCGATTCTTAAATTTCCTGTCGTCTGGCTTTTGTAAAATTTTTATATAAATTTCGCTCCATTTATTTTACACCTGCTACCTTCGGAAATTGAAAGAGTGTACGACAGTAAAAAAAAAAAAAAAAAAAAAAAAAAAAAAAAAAAAAAAGGCTTTCTTTAAATTAAAAAAGCTAAAAACGTAGTTTTGCCTTTTCTTAATCCATCTTCTAGGATAAGTCATAATTGTGGCTTCATTTGCGTTCACCTTCAACTTTTATTGTTTTCCAACCTACTGACAGAGATGTTTCAACTGGAGCCACCTTCTGTCCCTCCTGCTTAGTGCTGCCATATATGAGAATTTTTTTAACTACGTGCAGTTTGTTGGCATAAGAAAGTTGATAATACTTGTGCCTGCATCAGTTACAGTGGCTGCTGTTCAATTTATTTCAGTAAATATTTCTTGAACATATATATCCTTTCTTTCAGGAGTGCTAGTATTGCATGGTTCGCAGGAGAGCTTCTGTGAAGTTTGGAAAGTAGGAGGCGAGGTACTGGCGGAAGTAAAGTTGTGAGGCGGCATCGTGAGTCGTGTCGGGGTAGCTCTGTCGGTGCCGGGAGCCGTGGCTCGGCGCACGCGGTCAGAGGGCTCAACGCTCTCTGTAATAAAAAAAGCTGAGCCAACAACACATCGAATAAGAACGAACATAAACGGTCAGCGTCCGCAACAAAGAGAACTACCCAAAGAACAAAAATAAATAAATAAAATAAAATAGTCGGTAGAGCGCTTGCCCGCGGAAGGAAAGGGTCCCAGGTTCGCGTCCCGGTTCCGGCACACAATTTTAATCTGCCAGGAAGTTTCATATATAAGGTATGTTCCTAGGAAGTAATTTATGAAAATGTTGTAGTATACAACTACACACAACGATACATATAGTTAGCTTAATATCCGCATTTTCATTGTTGCTTCATATGGGGCCAATGTGCTTGTTTGCCATTAGTAGGAGAACTAAAACAATGTGGACTGCCTAGTTGTGGTGCTGTCGGATGTGATCGCAAAGGCTTGCCACAAGTGAAGCATTATACAGAACTCAGGATTCTGATTGGTCAGTTAGGAAAGATGGAATAGCCTGTATAAAATGGAAAGACAAACGCACTGTAATTATTTTGATCAAAGATCGATTTACCATCTTTCTGTTGTAACAGAAAGGAGGCTGAAGACAGTATAAAGCCAATTGCTTGTCCCGCCGTAGATAAGGCATATCATACGAATGTGGGATGTGTTGACAAAGCTGATATTTTTGTTACGATCTTTCTATGCAACTGATAGAAAAGCAAAAACGTCCTCGCTACGATTGTCTGGGAACCTTGAAGATGTATCTGTTGTAAAGTCATTTATTTTGTATATATTGTGCAACACAGAAAGTGTGAGACTCAAAGAATTTATAAGGAATGTTGTAACTGGTTTGCTAGGTACTATAAATATGACAGGTTTATCAGGTCCGTCATGTATTACACTACCCCCTAAGAGATTCAAACCACGGGTGTCCATGGAGAAGAGAAAGTCGCAAAAAACATGCCGCAGCATGGGACTTCAAAACGCTGTGTGTACTGCAGTACGAAAATGACCCCTCATAGATCCAGAAGTGATGTAAAACTTATTATGTAGGCTTATGTTTGCAATCTGATAGAAATTGCCGCGGCGGAGCGGCCGAGCGCATTGAGGCGCCCTGCTACGATGCGCGAGGCCGTTCCCCGTCGGGGATTCGAATCCCCCCTCGGGCATGGATGTTTGTGCCGACTTTAGTATAAGCTAGTTCATAAGTAGTTTGTAAGTTTAGGGACTGATGACCCCGTAGTTAAGTCCCATAACCTCTACAAAAATTGGAAGATTTGAACTTACCTCTAACGCTAAACTGACGGTTCCTTGAGGTCTTACAATGTGTCCCGCCAATCTATCTCTTCTCTTAGTCAAGAAATTTCGTTTCTCCCCAATTATCTTCAGTACTTCCTCAAGGGTACATCTACGAGGGGTGGAACTTTAATAGTGGCAACTCTGCTATGGAGACATTATTCAATGGAATCTACTATTGTCGCTACGAAGTCTCCGCTGGTTTTCTGCCGGATAATAAAATCAATCGGTTTGATTTTATTCAAAAATGTTCAAATGTTTGTTAAGCTTATGGGACTTAACTACGGGGCCATCAGTCCCTAAACTTACAAACTACTTATGAACTACTTACGAACTAGGACGGCACAAATATCCATGCCCGAGGGGGGATTCGAACCCCCGACCGTAGTGGCCGTGCAGACCGTGACTGGAGCGCCTCAGTCCCCTCGTCCACCGCGGCCGGTTTTGATTTTATTATCCGGCAGAAAACCCGCAGAGACTTCGAAGATTTGTCACGCCGGGAAAGGCTACGAAGTTACTATTGTCGCTAATAGTACACGTTGTTGACATACCTACCTTACCTCTGAGCAAATGGACTCGTCCGTCCCAAGCCTCAGGCGTACGCGCAATCGAGGGAAAACCAGTCATTTGTGAGTGAGCGAGCGGTCTAACGTAGCGGTGCCACAATGTTTTCGAAACAGGAACAGCGGAGTTGGATCAAAATTCCATGTGCCATAGGTCATACAGCACGAGAGTGTCATCAAGGCCTTCAAGAGACATGCGGGAAATCGTATTGCCCTACAGAACAGTGGCACGTTGAGTAAAAGCCTTCAACGAAGGTCGACAAACTGTGGCAGACTTGCATTGGGCAGGTCGTATTAGCGTCTCTGAAGAAGAAGTGCATTCTTTGCCGCGATGGTGGACAGTGATCGACGCCAGACGATTCGTGAGCTCGCCCCGAAGCCGGATTAGCGCGTACGACAGTGCTTCGTATCCTGAAGGAACGCCTGAGCATGTGAAAAATTGCATCACGATGGGTTCCGCATGAATTGATGGAAATAAAGAAAGCGATGCCTTACGACGCTGCTCAGACACTCTTGGAGCGGTATGAGGGCAAAGGAGAGGCTTTCTTACGACGTATCGTAACACTGGATGAGACATGGGCTACATAATACGAGCCAAAACTGAAACGCCAATCCAACGAATGGTGTCATTATGGGTCGCCGCGCAAGTCGAAAGTGCGTCATAGCCCCAGCGGTCAGGGCACAGTATTACTGGTCGTTTGTGAAGCATCACCTACAACCAGCTTTGCGAAAGAAGCGGCAACACTTTCTGCGAAACTCACACGTCATTTTACACGACAATGTGCGGGCGCAGACAGCGCAAGCTGCGGATGCTCTGTTCGGTCGATGGGACTGAAAAGTACTGTACCATTCACCATACTCCCCGGACTTAAGTCCTTGTGTCCTTTATTTCATTCAGAAGATAGACCCACTTGGTGGCATTAGCTTCAGAACTTTTCCAGAGATTCGACAGGAAGTAGACAGCTCCGTTCGTACCATCAACAGAACAGACTCTGCTAACGGCAATGTGTTCTACACAACGCTGGTGACTGCTTTGAAGGACAGTAACAGGTGCGAAAATGTAACGCTTTTGTATCGGTTGTGAATAAATAGTTGCCACTATTTAAGTTCCAAATCTTGTATATTTACATGAAAATGTTACTACTGTTTCTTATGGTTGGTGGAAGACTCTACTAAACAATAAAACACGGTGCACTGATTACTAAAAGAAAAGACTTTAGTATAAATGATTTAGATCTGATTCCACAATGACAAATGACCAACTTGTTGTAGCACAATACATCAATGTTTTGCATTCACTCGTTTGAGAAAAATATTAGTTTAGATATTTGCTTGGCATAATATTCCATAGAAAAAAAGGATGTGACGGAAGTTGCGGCCTGACTATCGTTCAATTATGAAAAATTATGACAGAAATTCTGTTCGTTTTTCAATAACGAGTGTGCATTCCTAAGAAAGAGAAAATCTAAATTCGGCATGCACTTTGCTAAAGAATTTAATCCTAGGCATTGTTGAGCAAAGCAATGTCAAAGAATTTCCCTGGCTGTCGGAGCTGCAGAACATTACCAAACAAAAACTGTGTCTGTGCACTTAGCCGTGGCAGCCGGCCGCGGTGGCCGAGGGGACTGGGGCGCTCCAGTCACGGTCTGCACGGCCACTACGATCGGGGGTTCGAATCCCCCCTCGGGCATGGATATTTCTGCCGTCCTTAGTGTTAGCTAGTTCGTAAGTAGTTTGTAAGCTTAGGGACTGATGACCCCGTAGTCCCATAAGTTCTACAAACATTTATTTAGCCGTGGCTACGACGTCTGTAGCAAAAGTATTGCGCGTCAGGTACCACATAACCAGTCAATTATTTCTGGCCTACTGTGAAATAAGTTCACCGGAAACCCCTAAGCAAGTGTTTTACATTAATAAGGATGTCGATTTGCGTCATTCCAGACTAATAACGACCACTAATTGTTTCTAACGACATTCAAATTAATGTGAAATTTTTCACTCTTTCATCACTCTTTTTCATTTCTGGCGCTACAATTTTGTATTTTCGTACTCTAGTAAGACTTATTTTTCGTAATTTTTTCGTATATTGAAAATCAGAGTTTTGCTATACGAGTCCAAATTATATGGATCGTCCACTAAAGAGAACACAGTGACTGATCGGTATAATTTTTCTTAAATTTCAGAATATTTTGTTGTGCAGTTTCGATCTCTAATATAACTCGTAGGTCATTATTTAAAAGTTAGGAATATTTAAATAAAATGATTTAAAAATATATATGAAAATTACAATAAGTTCTACAATACTGCGAAAAGACAATTGATGCATATCCGCATGAAAAAATTACTTATGATGGAACTGTAGAAAGGAGTTGTGACTTCTTGCTATCCAGGGATGGTGCTTGCATTTGGCGCACTGTATGTGGATTTCAACTCTGCACCCGGTATTTATGCATCTTGAAGCAGATTTATGTTGATCACAGCATGGAAAATGGTCCACAGAATCGTATCGGATATCGTTTACAGGCGCCAATTCGTTTCTACGCGTTCATCAGTATCAGATATATCACTGTCTTCTACAGTTTCCGTAGTCGCATCCACGCTGATATGTCCTTTATAATTACTGCTCATGGTTGACATGATTTCACACAAATATAAACAACAAACCATATAAACACCTCTAACAGCACACGAACGAAATGTGGAGTGTTTTAGGAAACCAAAGATAGTGTTGGCTGTCTACACACAGCAACTCTTGTGACCGACTTTTTTGGAAATTTGCTATGCAACAGTAATTCTGCTAACTTATGAATATAACTTGTTTTCAAGTTATGAAAACCTCATTTAACAGAAAAAATACTACATCTACATCTGCTTAGATACTCTGCAGATCACATTTAAGTGTCTGGCAGAAGGTTCATTAACCACTTTCATAACCTTTCTCTACCGTTCCATTTTCTAATAGCGCGCGGAAAGAAAGAACACCTAAGCCGTTCCGTTTTCGATCTGATTTCTATTATTTTATTGGGATGGTCATGCCTCCCTATGTAGGTGGGTGCTAGCAAAATATTTTCACATTCAGAATTAAATGTCGGTGATTGAAATTTCGTAAATAGATCTCGTCGCAACGAATAACGTCGTTCTTTTAATGATTTCCACCTAAAATCGTGCAAGATTTCCATGACGCTATCCCCCCCCCCCCTATAACGGGATAAAACAGAACGAGTTGCCCTTCTCTGAACCTTCTCAATGTCTTCCGTCAGTCACACCTGGTAAGGTCTCACACTGGGCAACAGTACTCCAGGAGAGGACGCACAAGTGTGATGTAGGCAGTCTCTTTGGTGGAGCTGTTGCATCTTCGAAGCGTTCTGCCAATGAAACGTTAACTTTGGTTCGCCTTCACCACAGTATTTTCCAGTCTAATTTGTTCGTAATTGTAACTCCTAGGTATTTGGTAGAATTAACGACCTTAAGGTTTGACTGATTTATCGCGTAACTGAAGTAGAGCGGATTTCTTTTAGTGGTTATGTGTATTACTTCACACTTTTCATTACTAGTGTTACTTGCCAATTATCGCACCATGTAGAAATTTGGTCTAAATCGCTTTGCAGTTCCTTTTTGTCCTCTGTTGACTTCATTAACCGATAAACGACAGCATAATCCGCGAACAGTCTAAGGGAGCTATTCAGATTGTCTCCTAAATCGTTTATAAACACAAGGAAGAGTAGGGGACCTATAACGCTTCCCTGGGGAACGCCAGATATCACTTCTGTTTTACTCTATGACTTACTGTCAATTACTACGAACTGTGTCCCTTCTGATAGGAAATCGTGAATCCAATCGCACGATTGGGGCGATATTCCATAAGCACGCAATTTCATTAGAAGCCGCTTGTGGGGTACAGTGTCAAAAGCCTGTCGGAAATCCAGAAATATGAAATCGATTTGAGATCCCTTGTCGATGGCACTTATCACTTCATGTGAATAAAGAGCAAGCTGTGTTTCGCAAGAGCGATACTTTCTGAATCCGTGTTGACTATCTCTTCGAGGTAGTTCATAATGTTCGAAAAAAGTATATGTCCAAAATCCTACTGCAAATCGACATCCAATGGCCTGTAATTTTGTGGATCACTCCTTTTGCCTTTCTTGAATATTGGAGTGACTTGGGCAACTTTTCAGTCTTTGGGTTCGGATCTTTCGCAGAGTGATCGGGTGTATATGATAGCTAACCTTCATTGAATATACAGAACGAACTATATGGAATTCAGAAAGGTAAGTAGCTGCAGCCAAACACAATCTATACGTGCGCAAACGTTTGGACGTGCTTTGGAAGTTCGAGCGTTGGCCAATAAATGGCACAGTAATGTCCAGTGTCTTCCTAAGCTCTTGGATAGCGGATAGCACTGAAAACAAAATCTTCCACTACACTGGAAAGGGTTAAGGAGTCGACTTTTTTTAGATTAGGATGACATGAGTATAATGAATTGATGTTTATTGATGATTATTTGAGGATTATATTATGATTATGATTATTATTATTATTGACGCGGATTTGAGGATTATGGAAAAATTTTGACTTGTGAGGGTTGTATTGCGGTAAGAGATGAGATCTTGTTAGGTTCTTGTGTTGCACTCTTACAGTAAAATTTTGTGGTCTTTGATTCGATACGTTGGTCTGATTTTGATTTTCTGATGTACAGTACTAACATTTCCAGTCTTGTTTCTAAATACGAGGCGCGTCCAGAAAGTAAGTTCCGTTTGGTAATAAAATGAAATTGTATACAGATACAGAAGAAATTTTTATTGCACAAAACTCTACAACTCTTAAACTACTTTTCCACATAACTGCCGAAATTTTGTAAGCATTTGTCATAGCTTGGCACCAGGTTTTGTATACCTTCTTCATAGAAGTCTGTCGCCTGTGTCTTCCACCAGTTGGAAACAGTTTCTTTCAGCTCGTCGTCATTGGTGAAGTGATGACCGCGAAGGAAAGACTTGAGATGTAAGAACAGATGAAAGTCGCTAGGAGCGAGGTCAGGGCTGTACTGATGATGGTCAAACACGTCCCAGCCAAATCCTTGTAGGAGGATTGGCCATTGAACTGTCGGACCCATCTTCTCACCATCGAATCATTCATCGCATTTGGTCCGTAAACATCGCAGATTTGCCGATAAATTTCACTTGGTTTCACTTTCCTCGCAATGAGAAACCGAATCACCGACCTGATTTCACAGGCGGCGGGATTTTCAATCAACGCCGACATTTCAAACAAGCACAACAAAGCGTACGTAACTGACAGCGATCTCCAAATGGCGCACGGTCTTCTCCTTGATACACATCGTCTACAGCGCATGTGCGGAACTGCAATCGCAGCGTTACAGCGGAGATAAATTGAAACAGAACTTACTTTCTGGACACGCCTCGTAGATATTACTATTCGCCTTTACTTGCTATGCTCCATGTAACACCACACTGCTTTTTGATACATTAAGAGCTTTAATGTATGACATTCTGGCTACAGACGTTGTTATTCTGTGTTCTAACATTTTCTTCCTTTTCAGCAAACAAAAAATTTAATGATCAGCACCTTTACTAGAATTTTAATTAATGAATTATTTGCTCTGCTTATGCGTATTTGTAAGTCATTTGTATTCGTATTATTTCTATGTATTTTCTCCTACTCTATCTGCCATTCTGGCATACACTAAGCTGTCTAGTTTAAGAAAATTATTTTAGTAGACACGTGCTTAGATTAAGTCTTATTTTTAACACAACATTGATTTCATGTCTTTGATGACTGACACAAGACGGACATTCTGGGATAATTTGGTAACTTTCTCTTTCACCTGGTGTGTTGGGAGATTACTTTGCATTCATCTTATCCTTGTTGTATTGTCCCTTTCCATATGTGCCGTAGTTTGAGTTAGAGCATTTCTGTACATCTTTTTGTCTTCTCTGTCACACATATGAGGATTATATTTAATAGTAACATTACGTCAGATTGAATTAATTACTGTTCATCTTGACAATTTTAGAACACAAATTTGTTATCATAACTAACCCTTTTGCCCTTATTTTATGGCTGTATTTTGAAAACACTTACTGAGTCTCTTTTTCAGATTTATGTACGTCACTTATTCAACAATTGTCATACAACCTTTTGTATTTTTTTCATCAGATACATGTATTATAATATGCATGCAACAACATACCAGATATGTTTTCATGTGTCATGCATGTTACGGCACATTTGATTTTTTCATGCATTATGTTTATATAAGATATTTGACTATGTTTGTAAATTGAAATGTCTGTGAGGCTTAAGGGACTTAACTGCGGGGTTATCAGTCCCTAAACTTTCAAACTACTTATGAACTACCTTACACTAAAGACAGCACAAATGTCCATGTCCGAGGGGAGATTCGAACTCCCGAAGGGGAACGGCCTCGCGCATCACAGCATAGCGCCTCAATTCGCTCGGCCGCTCCGCCGCGGCGACTATTTTCGTACCGATGCACAAATTTTACTGACGTAAGATAATATTTTTACATATATCTACTAATTACATATCATTGTTTAACATCTTACTGAACACTATAGACAGCTTTTCAATTTTTTATCGCACTCTGTTTACGCTGTACAGTAGTTGTTGATGCATAATTGTTACATATCATCGATTTGGCACATGAGTACTCACATATGAATCAATAATTATACATTCCTTTTATAACATTGCATATCATTTCGTGTGCTGCTTGACAACATTGGTTACCATTGGTTACTTTAGCAACAGCAGGGGACAGCGGGCTGGATGTCAGCAGGGTTAGTTCTTCCGATGGAAATAACTCAGAGGGAGAAAAGATATGAATATACGTAAACACGTCGTGAAATGAAAGGCCACAGCGCATCGATGGCAGGCTAGTGGTCCTCGGAACGACGGAACGACAGCATGTGCGTCGTTGGTTCACGTAAGTAAATATTTTCGTATTTGGTACTTTTGATCTATCCTACGAATTTTAACGTTTAGCCTTTAGTGTTTCAGTGTTTAATTGTAAGTATTTTTTGGTACACAATGCGTAAATTACCTATGTTTCGTAACGAAACCAATATCTTGCTTTTATTTCAACTCGTGTGATTGGGTCTAGATGTTCCATTTTCGTGGGCACATTGTAACCATGGAACAACTTGCCCCGATTCCAATGGAATATAAATATTTTCTCTTTCGCAGTATGAGGAGGTATACCCATATAACGAGGTTCTATATCGCAGTAGTTGATGCAAAAAGCAGAAATTGCAGTTATCAAAGATAGCAGGAATATGAAAACTGTTGCCAAAGAATGAAACATTTGTCACATGACTTTATATAAATTTGTCAGAAAGCTACGATCTGGAGTAGAAAATAGCGCGATTGGTTACAAAGAAGATAAGATTAGTCTTTTCTGAAGAGCAGGAAAAGTATTTACCAGAATATTTGTTGAAATGTGCTTAATTTTTTTCGGTTTTCTTCCGGAAGTAAAAAGTAAAGTTTGCGCACGAATGTGCACTGAAATTGAATGCTCGAAATATGCCACCATTGTGGCAGGGAAATAGAATAAGCTGGTCCACATTACCTGATTGTTTTTTTCATCAACAGTTGAACATGTAACACACACCGTACACGCCTTTTATCTATTTTAAGGGTAAAAAAAAATTATTTGCTGAACATGAGTCCTCGGGAGTCAAAACTGCTGTTGAATATGTTCACTGAATGAATGAAATCGATATATGATATTTCAAATAAATATTTTATACCATACCACATAGCGAAAATTTATTATTATTATATTCTGGTGTTGGGTACACAACCCATTATGGAGTCGTCATACAAGTCCTGGAATATTTCCATTGTACGGGGCACTAAGAGCTCAGAGGAAGGCAGTAAACGCTTTGCGATAGTCCTGGATTTGGGTAAGTTCAATCAGCAAGTGTTTCTTTTTCCTCAAATTCCTTTCGAAATTACTCTTTTTAATGCTAACACCGCAACCTTCGACATTAATTGTGATGAATCTCAGGTTATGTAACTCTCTAATGCACATGTCAACAGGTTTGCGTTTAGTTTTATCTCACGATTTGACTAAAACATTAAACAGAAAACACATGTTGTCCGCTTAAATTGTTGATTTAAACGTTATCTTGCACTACAGCGCATTCGTCATAACAAATTTGTATTTTCACCTGAATGTCGTTGCACACGGTGTAAATAAATTGTAAATGAAAAGTAAACAGCCCTGGAAAACAGTAACGTTGTTAGCAGACACTATACATACATGACTGCAGAGTCCTAATCAGAAATAAATACGTATTAAAGTGGAAAGTGAAACGGAATTAATTGTACTATACGGCAGATTAGACATCTTTAGGGTAAAAGATGTAGCATTGTAAAAAGAAAAGAAAAAAATGGATTCATACAGTATGGTGATGTTGTTATGGTCTTCAGTCCGGAGACTGGTTTGATGTAGCTCTCCACCCTACTCTATCCTGAGCAAGCCTTTTCATCTCCTCATAAGAACGGCAACCCACATCCACTTGAATCTGCTTACTATACGCGTCTCTTGGTCTCCCTCTGCGATTTTTACCCCACACACTTCCCCCCAATGCTGAATTTACGATTCCCCGATGTCTAAGAATGTGTCCTACGCTAGTCAGGGCATGCCAAAAATTCCTTTTCTCACCAATTCTGTTCAGTACCTCTTCATTAGTTATGCGATCTACCCACCTTAATCTTCAGTATTCTTCTGTAGCACCACATTTCAAAAGCCCCTATTCTCTTCCTGTCCGCAATGCTTATCGTCCATGTTTCACTCCCGTACAAGGCAACACTCCACACAAATGCCTTCATAAAAGATTTCCTTACACTTAAATTAATATTCGATGTTAGCAAATTTCTCTTTTTCAAAAATGCTTTTCTTCCCATTGCCATTCTGCATTTTATATCCTCTGTACTGCGACCATCGCATGTTATTTTACTACCCAAGTAACAAAACTCATCTACCACCTTCATTGTTTCGTTACCTAATCTAATTCCTTCAGCATCGCCTGATTTTCTAAGACCGCATTCCATTATTTTTGTTTTGCTCTTGTTAATGTTCGCTTTATACGTTCTCATCAACACACTGTCCATTCCATACAACTGCTCTTCCAGGTTCTTTGCTGTCTCTGACAGAATTACAATATCATCAGCAAAACGCAATGTTTTTATTTCTTCCCCCTGAACTTTAATCCCTATTCCAAATTTTTCCTTGCTTTCCTTCACCGCCTGCTCGATGTACAAATTGAATAACATCGGAGAAAGGCTACAACCCTGTCTTACTCCCTTCCCAACTGATGCTTCCCTTTCATGCCCTTCGAGTCTAATAACTGCGGTCTGGCTTTTGTACAAGTTGTAAATAACTCTCCTTTCCCTACATTTTACCCCTACTGACTTCAGAATTTGAAAGAGTGTATTCCAGTCAAAATTGTCAAATGCTTTCTCCAAATCTACAAAAGCTAAAAATGTAGGTTTGCCTTTCCTTAATCTAAAGTGAGTATTGCCTCCCGGGTTCCTATGTTCCTCCTGAATCCAAACTGATCTTCCCCGATGTCAGCTTCTACCAGCTTTTCCATTCTCCTGTAGATAATTCGTGTTAAAATTTTGCAACCATGACTTATCAAACTGATCGTTCTGTAATTTTCACACCTGTCTGTGCCTGATTTCTTTGGAATGGGGATTATTACATTTTTCTTAAAGTCTGAGAGCATTTCGCCTGTCTCATACATCCTAAACACCAGTTCAAATAGTCTTGTCATGGCTGGCTCTCCCAGAGACTTTAGTAGCTCTGAGGGTATGTCATCTACTCCTGGGCCCTTGTTCCGACCTAGGTCTTTGAAGGCTCTGTGAAATTCATCTCTCAGTATAGTATCTCCTATTTCATCTTGATCTACTTCCTCTTCCCTTTCTACAACATCGTCTCTAAGTTCATTTCCTTTGTAGAGCTGTTCTATGTACTCTTTCCAACTTTCAGCTTCCCCTTCTTTCCTGAGAATTGGTTTTCCATCTGAGTTCTTTATATTCGTAGAGTTGCTTTTCTTGTCCCCAAATGTCTCTTTTATTTTCCTGTAGGCGGTATCTACTTTTCCCCTTGTTATACATTCTTCTACAGATTTGCATTTGGCTTCTAGCCACTCCAGCTTAGCCATTTTGCACTTCCTGTCAATCTCATTTCTTAGTCGTCTGTACTCCATTTTGCCTGTTTCATTTACTGCATTTTTATACTTTCTCCTTTCATCAATTAAATTTAGATTTCCTGTGATATCCAAGGATTTTTTTGTAGGTCTTGCCTTTCTACCTATTTTGTCCTCTGCTGCCTTCACTATTTCATCTCTCAATGCTACCCATTCCTATTCTACTGTTTTATTTCCCCCTGTTTCTTTCAATTGTTGCCTAAATCTCCCTCTGAAATTCTCCAGAACTTCACTTTCCTTCAATTTATCCAAGTCCCATCTCCTTATTTTCCTACCTTTCTGCAGTTTTTTCAGCTTCAGCCTACAGTTCATGACTGACAGGTTATGGTCAGAGTCTATATCTGCCCCTGGGTATGTCTTGCAGTTTATAACCTGGTTCCGGAATCTATGTCTTACCATTATAAAATCTATCTGATACCTTCCGGTGTCTCCTGGTCTCCTCCATGTATACAACCTTCTTTTGTGATTCTTAAACCACGTGTTTGTTACGATTAAATCATGTTTCGTGCAAAATTCTACCAATCGACTTCCTCTTTCATTCCTTCTGCCGAGTCCATATTCACCTACTATTTTCCCTTCTCTTCCTTGTCCTACTACCGAATTCCAGTCTCCCATCACAATTAAGTTTTCCTCTCCCTTAACTGTTTGAATAATTTCCTTTAGCTCCTCATATATTTCTTCGATCTCCTCATCATCGGCAGAGCTAGTTGGCATATAAACCTGTACTACTGTTGTCGGTGTTGGCTTAGTATCTATCTTGACAATGATAATGCGATCGCTGTGCTGCTCATAGTAGTTTACCCGCATTCCTATTTTCTTATTTATTATCAGTCCTGCTCCTGTGATACGCCCAACTGATTTTGTATTTATAATCCTGTACTCACCTGACCAGAAATCCTGTTCATCCTGCCACCGAACTCCACTAATCCCCACTATATCTAATTTCAACCTATCCATTTCCCTTTTTAAATTTTCTAATTTTCCTACCCGATTAAGGGATCTAACATTCCACGCTCCGATCCTTAGAATGCCAGTATTGTCTTTCCTGATGACAACAAAAGTTGCAAACTGAACTTAAGTAAAGAAAATAGTGATGTCATCCATATAATTACTAAAGAAAATTCGAAAATCGCACAAATTGCAAGAGTATTAACACAACTAAATATACAGGAAAAACTTTAATTGGAAAGATCACATAGTTAATATTGTGTGGAAGGCGAAATGAAGACTGCCCTTTGATGGCAGAACACTTAGAAGATGCGACAAATACATAAACAAACCGCCTACACTATCCGTGACAGCCCTCTGTTTGACTATTGCAGCGCCGTATTGGTTGCTTACAGGATAGGATTGACGGAGAACTTATTGTTAGAACAAGTCCAAGAGAAGGACAGGTAGGTTTGTATCGTCACGATGTGAGTGAGAGAATTTCACGGAACTTATACATGAGTTAGATTAGATTAATACTTGTTCCATAGATCATAAATACGACATTTCTCAGCGATGTGGAACGTGTCAGTTCAATAATTGATATATAGATGACACTCAATATTTTATTACTTTTTTATTTATTTTTTAATTTATTTACTATTTTAACGAAATTTCTAAGTTTTATCTAAATATTCATCTAAAGTGTGGGGAGTTGCCACTCAGAAGTTCTTTTAATTTCTTTATAAGTACTAGTTGGCTACCTGTCAGACTTTTGATGCTACTTTTGTGGCACCATAATTCACCCTTTTCAGTGCCAAAGTTAGATTTAACCTTGGATAGTGAAATTCACTCTTTCTCCTAGTGTTGTAGCTATGTACACTGCTATTACTATTGAATTGGATCGGATTGTTAATAACAAATTTCATGAGTAAATATGTATACTGTGAAGTTAGAATGAAGATCCCTAGATCCTTAAATAATGAAGGATGATCTTGGGTGGGCTCCAGCAATTATTCAGATTACACCCCTTTTTGTAATGAAAACTTTTTTACTCAATGTTGAATTGCCCCAGTGCCATATGAACGCAGTGAATGAAAACAGGCATAGTAAGCTAATTTATTGAGATTTATATCACCAAATTTTGCAATGACCCCGATAGCGTGGAACGGTGTTTGAAGTTTATCGCAATGAATCCACTGCCATGCACCATACTGTAGCTTGCGGAATATTTAAAAAAAAAAAAAAAAAAAAAAAAAAAAAAAAAAAAAAAAAAAAAAAAAATCTTCTCCATGCACCAACCAGAGGTGGCTTGCGCTAAATTTTACGTCTGCTACAATATTACGAATATAAACAAATTGTGTTTCAGCGTTTCGACATATTGTTGTGTACTGCATTATCTTCACCCAGTGCTTAAGAACAAGTGCGTTGTTTACACATTTATTTTTTCTGCATTTTTGTGCATTGACATGTCGTATGTGTCATTTCCCCTGCCTCGTACTGGGAAGCAAAAACGTCCATTTCGACACTCTCACAGGATGTTCCAAATGTCTTCATAATAGTTTTTTACAACCTCATGTTGGGCTTCAGAAAAAATTCTGGGCCTATGTAAAATCGGTAAGCGTATCAAAGGTATCCAGTCACTCGTCGATCATTCTAGGGTGGTGATAGAAGACAGCAAAATGAAGGCCAAAATTTTAAATTTAACAAAAGCAAACATACCTTCATTTGATGTTCGCACTAACTCCCAAGTGGAGGACGTAGTAATAGGTATAGCTGGTGTAGAGAAGGAGCTAAGAAACTTGAAAACAAACAAGTCACCAGGTCCAGATGGGGTACCAATCCGGTTTTACAAAGACTACTCAGCGGCACTGGCCGCTTGCCTAGCTTGCATTTATCGTGTATCGTTGATCCAGCGCAAAGTACCAAGCGACTGGAAAAAAGTACAGGTAACTCCAGTGTATAAGAAACGCATAAGAACGGACACTTGAAATAACAGACCTATATCATTAACATCAGTTTGCTGTAGAATTCTTGAACATATCCTCAGTTCTAATATAGCAAATTTCCTTGAGACGGAAAATCTTCTGTCAATGCATCAGCACGGCTTTAGGAAGCATCGATCGTGCGAAACCCAGCTTGCCATTTTCTCTTGTGACATCTTGCTTGCTATGGACAAAGGGCCACAGGCAGTCTGCATATTTCTCTATTTTCGAAAGCCGTTTGATACAGTATCACACTACAGACTGCTAACTAAAGTACGAGCTTATGGAATAGGTATCCAAATAAGTGAGTGTCTCGAAGATTACTTCAGTAATAGAACACAGTACGTTGTTCTCGATGGCGAGTGTTCATCAGAAACTAGGGTATCGTTAGGTGTTCCGCAGGGATGTGTGATAGGACCGCTATTCTTTTCTATCTATAAAAATGATGTGACGGACAGAGTGATTTGCAATCTGCGGCTATTTTCTGATGACGCTGTGGTGTACAAGTGGGTGTCATCATTGAATAACTGTAGTAGGGTGCAGGATGACTTGGACCAAATTTATAGTTGGTGTGAGAAATGGCAGCTAGCCCTAAATGTGGAAAAATGTAAGGAGATGCAGATGAGTAGGAGATCCCGTAATGTTCCAGGACAGAATTAGTAGTGTGCTGCTTGATACAGACGCGTCAATTAAATACCTATACGTAACGCGACACAGCAAAATGAAATAGAACGAGCATCTAAGGACAGTTGTAGGGAAGTCAAATGGTTGACTCCGCTTTATTGAGAGAATTTTGGGAAGGTGTGATTCGTCTGCAAAGGAGACCGCATACAAAACCCTTGTACAACCCCGTCTTGAGTATTGTTCAAGTGTTTGGGATCTTCACCACATCGGTTTAAAGGAGAACATAGAGTCACTTCAGAGGCGGGCGTCTACGTTTGTAACTGGTATATTCATCTATGAGTGAGTGTTACCGAAATGCTTCTGGAACTCAAATGGCAGTCGCTGGAGGGAAGGATAGTTGAAGAAATTTAGAGGTCCGGAATTTGAGGCGGACTGCAGAACGGTTATACTGCCGCCAAACTACATGCCGCGTAAAGACCACAAGGATAAGCTTAGAGATATTAGGGCTCGTACGGATAGATACAAGTATTCGTTTTTCCCTCGTTCTATACCGGAGTGGAACAGGAAAGCAAGTAACTGGTAGTGGTACAGAGTACTCTCGCCACGCACCTTTTGGTGGATTGCGGAGTTTGTATGTAGATGTAATAATCGTCACAAAATTGAATATATTAAATTGACGTGTGTTTAAATGTATGGATTATGTTTACCTAACTTTTTTACTTTCACTTATTCCTCGATATGCCTACTACAAAAGTGCCTCCTTAGCATATCATCCTGAGAATTCCCATGATGCTTGCTCAGTATTTTATGCAACTTTCAAAGAAAAAACTTCCCTGTAAAATGAACCAACATCACTCTACAGAGGCGCTCGACTGAGGTGGAGACACCAGGAATGTAGCGCAGTTACAGTCAGCAGGGGTGACGTCACATCTGAGCATGCGCAGTGGAACGCAGACAATTGTGTGGATTGTAGAGTAGCTGAGTTCCATTTCAGTCCTTGACAGTACGGAAAGAGCACCACAAAAAATGTATTCATCTGTCTAGTTTGCATACAAGCGTGCATTTTTAGTTATATGGCGTAATTTTAGTGCGATTTTCGACTTACATTCTAATAGAAATCGTATATTATATGCGCTATATTTACAGCGTGTTGGAACACATTAGCACACGAGTATTTACCGCCATTGGTGGCAATTTTCTTGGTCATTGGTCAAGTACTGTCGAATTATATAGTAAGGTACCTTCCATCATTCACCGTAAGAAATTTGATATAGATCTTCTGTTTTGAAGGTTAAGTGTGCACAGAGAAAAACTTTAGATTAATGTCGCAAAGTACCGTCCGCCGTGCACCGTACGATATTTTATGTAAACAGAGAACTTACTCCGGTTTTGTAGGTAAAATTCGCAAAATTTCGCGAGATCGGAATACAACTGTAGATATATATATGAATTAAAAACGAATGTAGGCTGCCAAATTCATGCATTGATGGAGAAATTTAAGAGAGTGGCAAGAAATGCAGCATACATAGAATTATCTGGCAAAAGATTACATCACTTTCGTACCTGGTTTACCGTTATATTCACTCATAATGACTGAAATAACAGGAGGAGCGCGACTAACGTAGTTTCGTTTCGAGCAGAAAAGTGTGGCTATCGCCGCATGACGTGACGTGCAAAAGTATTTATTCCAAGGTTAGTACTTCTTCGCCAAAGTGGAGTGGCCACGTGTTCTAAGTCGGCTTGATACGGAGTGCGCGGTTGATCGCCGTCGGAGGTTCGAGTCCTCCCTCGGGCATCGGTGAGTGTGTTGTGCACAGTTTAAGTTAGTTTAACTACGTCAGTCTTGTAATGTTTTTATGGATTGTTAAGTAATTACATTCTATTCTACCACTTTCAAACATAATACTCAGCTTTTCAACATTACGATGTATGGGGGGTTCTGCTCGCTGCAACATTATTCTCCTGGGGCGTCGTGGTAGAAATAGATACTCGTAGGTACAATTTTTCATTCCTTCTTTGCCGCGGTGGAGTAGCCGAGCGGTCTAAAGCGTCTCGCTGCGGAGCGCGCGGTTGCTCGCCGTGGAGGTTCGAGTCCTCCCTGGGGCATGGGTGTGTGTGTGTTGTCCTTAGGTTAGTGTACCTAGGTTTAAGTAGTTTGTAAGCTACGGACTGATGACCACGCAGTTTGGTCCGATAGATTTACAAACATTTTAACATTTGAACTTCTTCTTTAATTTGCACTCAAAGTGCTTCTCCACCAAACATTACAACTTTAAACTTGCGTTCACAAATTACCACAACAACACAGACTGACGTAGATTCCAAAGTACTTGAGAAGCGGCAAAACTCGAACTCCCCTACACAAGGCGGTGAAGCAAATATATAACATCGGCAATAATGCCCTTACATTACGCATTGTTCATAACAATTGAATATACTAATTTACAAATAACAAACACACAAAGAAAACATTTCATGTACACAAAAATAATCACAATATAAAATGAAAACTATACATACAATAATTTCACATGGCACATCTTTTTATGACAAAATAGCGGTACTTTTTGTTTTACAACAAACGACAATGTTAAATGTCAATTAATTTGTTAATGAGTACATCATACCTGTTCCTAACGTATATTGAACTATCAAATATCATGGGCACTCATAAAATATACTCAAAATCTCACGTCAGTCAATACATACAAAGAATTAAATATTGTAAATCTCGCCTATTACATCAATTAACACAATTAGCTGGTCAACACAGCTTGTTTATGAGCCTAACATGTATACAATGCTATTTATTTTCATTTACATAAAGTTTCTAAAATTCGTCTATCTAGTACTTAAAATAATGTACAATGACAAAAACATTGTTTATAGAACTGTCTGGAAATGTCTTATACAAATCTCTTAATTAATGAAATCTGTCACTTGTTTTTGATCACAGTATCACCGAGACACTGTCCTACACTGATTCCTAGACTGGCTAGTTCGTTTGTAGCTTCACACGCAAAATATATCACTATTACAACACACGATTCCGGGTCCGACGCAGACGGTATAACATTGAGATGAGAGGGCCAGCAGTATCGTCACAGTCTGTAAGCCTAAGGACATAACCGCAGCAATTACGTCCCTTAGATTTACAAACATTTGAACATTTTTTTCAAAAATGTTCAATGTTTGTAGAGTGTATGGGACTTAACTACGGGGCCATCAATCCCTAAACTTACAAACTACTTATGAACTAGCTACAACTAAGGACGGCACAAATAACCATGCCCGAGGGGGGATTCGAACCCCCGACCGTAGTGGCCGTGCAGACCGTGACTGAAGCGCCTCAGTCCCCTCGGCCACCATGGCCGGCGAACATTTTTTAATTTTATTATTAATTAAGAATTGACTAAGGCTGAAACCTGGTTGTGGCAATAAATATATAATTATCAGTCAAATGGCAGTCAATTCTTTTAAAAGATTTTATATCACAAAGACTCCAGACATATACAAAATCATAATTTGAACATTTGTTAATTCTTCCTTTCATAAGCGCCGACTTTTGAAAATCTTGGGGTATGCTCAGTGGCGTATCCGTGGAGCGGGGGGGGGTTGCGTTTGACCGCCTACTGCAGCCCCCTCTCACCCAACAGCTATTTCTATTTATAAAATAATGATAACAAAAAACCCTCATACAAAGCATTTTTACGTCAAGATTTTCCCAAATCATTTTCAGAGTTTTCGTCTTCTGAGACATGCATATCAGATAATGATTGAATTGTTCACTTATATCGTCTTCCTGGCCTCATTCTTCTGATTTATTTTTTATACAGTATTATCAAAATAGTCCATTTTTTACATCGCCCACCAATTCAATAAACAAGATGAGAAATGTTGCGATTTACACTAACACGATTCCTTGTAGACAATTGACTTCTAAGAGAATAAATAAAACGTTTTGAGCAAGAGCGGCGCCATTCCAGAGTAAAAATAGATAATGTTCATTCTGGGGTCAGAAATGACCACAAGATAGTAACTGAGGGTTATGCATATCGTATAGTAGGAGGCAAAGGTATGCCACCACAAATTGCTACCAGTGAAATGTCTTGCTTGTCAAAAGTAGATTATTTTTTATATATATATTTTTTAATTTTTTTAATTAAAATTTCATCATTTTAAAAGATGCACTTTATTGAATGGACAATGTTTGTTAAGCTTATGGGACTTAACTGTGTGGTCATCAGTCGCTAAACTTTCAAACTAGTTATGAACTTACTTATACTAAGGACAATACAAACACCCATGCCCGTGCACATCAGACAGCGTAACTTCGATTTCACACTACGCAAAGCTCTCGCGCCATATTTGTCAAATTTTGTATTATACTTCAGCATCAGATACTATACGGCATCAAAGGTCTCCACAAAATGAGTCAAGAAAAATATCGTAAAGAAAAAAAATACGATAATTTTCAGTGGGATACGCCATTATACCCACTCAAATTTTCGGGGCCGCGGTGGAATAGCCGCGCGGTCTAAGACGCCTCGCTGCGGAGCGCGCGGTTGCTCGCCGTCGGAAGTTCCGAGTCCTCCCTGGGGCATGGGTGTGTGTCTTGTCCTTAGGTTAGTTTACTTTAGTTTAAGTAGTTTGTAAGCTACGGACTGATGACCACGAAGTTTGGTCCGATAGATTTACAAACATTTGAACAAATTTTGGGGTATGCTTGTGCGACCGAGCATATCCGTAGTCTGCGCCTATGTTTCCTTTACATTTCCGTACCAACTAAATGTACAAAGCAATTCGTGTCGATGTGATATTATTACTTGGCTGTTTTGTTTAATGCCTGATATGGATGTAAAAAAGTGATTACATAGGTACATCTAAAGGTGATGCAGGTATTAATTTAACTTTCCTTTCACAATTTCTGCATTAGTAATTGGCAGTGGCTTTAAAATATTGCTGCACTCTTCTTCTATTTTCATTTATATTTGCTCAGTACGTATATAATAGTTGTTCTCCTATCAGCACATTTATATTTCGAATGTTCGTCATTTGTTCTAACCCAGTGCTTCTGTATAGATTTTTAACTATTAACATAAAATGAATAGATATTCTTGAGACGGATGTGATCTCAACGTATAACGAGTATAAGGCGGAGCATTGAATGCTACTGTGCTATTGCGATAGCTGAGCCTCGCCAATCTTGATACGAATTTAAAATATTCAGAAAGAATTGTTTGTGATAGGTATATCGGTACCACTGATTTCGGTAAAAATAAATAAATAAATAAATTAATTAACTTAGCTACGATTTCATAGATCGACAACGAACAAACACGATCCCACGTCCACAACAAACCGATCTATCCGAAGAACAAAAGAACAAAAAGGGACGAAGCAATCGCCTCGTAATCATGAGACTTGGGTTCGATTCCGGACAATGGCACAAATTTTAAATGAGTACTTCGCCTTATAATCATTTCATCTGCGAAACTAATAGCTATCCTTGCAGGCAATGTAATACATGCACGTTTCTCATTGCTGTCTCTCCTCTAATGTACCCTATACGAAATGAAGTGTTTCCTAATACTGAAGTTTTAAGTACGTTAACTCTACACGTGCATTTACAATTTATTCCCTTTTATTGCCAGGTCGACATCGTCTGCCATCCATGGCTTGAAAGCCAGGCTAGCGTAAGGCAATAAATCACATTCTGTATAATATTTGCTGGATAATTTCTTTTAAATTAATGAAATTCCTGGGTTTTTAATTAATATAACAACAGTTGCGGGAACACTACCTTCCAAACACGAAGAAACAAATATTTTAAATTGCTCTGCATTCTACACTCAGATTATAAACATTTCAAGGAACGAGAGAATTTAAAACTGTAGATACGTATGTCAATTACATTCGTAGCTGGGCTGCAAAGCAATTATTCTCGTAATTTGCCACTGGCCAGTGAGAGCGACCTGTAGTACATAGTTCCACAGGCAGCGACCAGAGGGCAGCATACATCAACGGGAAGTTTTAGTTGCGGCTACTGCTGAGAGATGGCAGAGCGGAGGAGGCATCCGATGCGTGGTGCCATCTGGACAGACAAAGTGGAACTACTATATCTATTTGCTTCAATGATCACTTTTCCTTGCTGCGCAGAGGCGTTACTCTTAGTATGCCTTGAACGGTATTATTTTGCGCTACTGTATTGCGTATTACAGTGGCACGTATTTTATTTGTTTCATGTATCTATCTAGGATTAAATCCTCCCGACTGTTAGTTCTTTGAAACAGAACCACATTGAATTGCATACACATTTTACATCGCTAATATATTCACTGTATTTCTAACTTATTTAACGTGTTTAGTAACTTTTTTTACTCTTCATCGTCGGTATCAGATTACAAAAAATGAAGAAGAAAACATATTAAGAGAGGACACGTACATCTAATTCTGTAACTCTTCGCTCTCATTTCATCTTACAAACTGAGTTTACAGTATTTGTGGACTTGCAATTAATTCTGTGTAAGCACGAGAGGGACACAGTTGTTAAATACAGGGCCGTAGCAAAGGGGGGGGGGGATTAAACGAATTAATTCCCCACTCCCCCCAAAAATATATTTTAATGCTATTCAAGTTAGAATACATGTCATAATTTACAATTTTTTGTCTGTCGCCCCCACCCCGCCATTATATGACAAAAGACCTTATTAAATAATTTGTTTTTCTAACTTAAATAGTTACATATACAAATAAAACTAAAACAGGTAATTACGTAAAAGTTAATTGTCTTTTATTGAATTCATCGGCAACGAAATTTGCGAGTGAAAAAGACAAGAATTATCTGGCATATTTTTATTGTAATAATTATGGGTGAAATATGTAATCCTACTGGTTATGTAAGTCACTACTCCAATCTGGTTAGGTAATATATTGGACTTTATTAAGTTTTATTTATTTTATGTTCTGTTGTTCTCCATTCGTGAGCGTGACACGGGAGGTGTGGAACAACTCAAACACACAAAGCAACACAGCAAAATAAAACAGATACAAACAAAATAAAAACATCTTCGTCATCATATAAGACTGATTATGCCTTTCAGCGTTCAGTCTGGAGCATATTCGCTCTAAAATTCTTCCATGGTTCCTTATTCACTGCTAACATTGATGTCTCGTCTGATGTTAAGCTTGTTATTTCAAAATCAGTCCTAAACGAATTCGAGTACTTTCTCACTGGTCTACCTCGACTCCTGCCGCCCCATACTACCGAACCTATGAGTCTCCTAGGTAACCTTGCTTCTCTCATGCGTGTAACATGACCCATCTAAGCCTGTTCGATGTAATTGCAACATTTGTGGTATTCATTCCTGCCATACAAGGGGAAAAAACCTTTTTTTTTTTAAATAAAGATTAAATAAAGATATTTTAAACACAAAAAAGCATAATAGACAATAAAGTAGAGAACGTACGTGTACCAGATAATGTCTTTCATTACTTACTACAATTTAATAAATTATAATTTTATAAATTACCCCAGAAGCAACAGCGTATCAACTGGGGGAGGGGGTGCAAGAAGGGCAGTGCCCCTCCCCCCTATTTTAATCTCTGGAGGGGGGGCGGGGGGGGGGCGACATACGGTTTTTGTCCTCATTATTTCTACGAAGTAGGAGCAATGTCTTCCCAGCTAAATGACGTCTTTTCGTCTTTTTAGAAATTAAGTCAACGAAGCTGTTTTAATGAACAAGACCTAGAGATGTTTCTCTCTGTGGGACAACATAGCGAGAATTTAATTTTTTTATTATTTGTAAATAGTTGGTACGTCACTGCCCAGAAGGTAATTCTATAACATTAAATGGAGTAAAAATACGAGTAAATGCATTTATAGCGGTTAAGTCTCCGAAGGAAAATTATTATGATTACATATGAAGGAGAGCTCAGTTTTTCGGAAATTTAACGTGTGTTAAAAAGACTATATTTAGGAATAAGCGGAGATGAGTTTTTTTCCTGTTTCCTTTAAATTATCCTCACAAGAAGCATTAAAAATGGCTGAAAGAATATTATCTTTTGCCGCTTACTAAATCGTAAATGGGCATCGACGGTAATTGGATAAAGCTATGGGGAATGACATATAACAGGCAAGATATATAGCAATATTTAACTACAGTTACCACCTTATTTTCTGAGCTAAACAGACTAAATTACAACTATAATGTTTTGATATACTAGGGAAACGTAAAGAAATGTCCACAAAACATATCTGAGTATACAGTGGATCATGGAATTATTATAAAAAAGAAAATTAGAAATATGAAGTAGCCTATCCATTAGTAGGAACAAAAATTATGGACAAAATTTATCTCGTGTAGAAGTTTTTGGCTAGGTCTACAGTAGAGACCGTGCGTAAATGCTTGTCTGCTTTCCCTACCCTGAGGAAAATTGGTTATAAACACACTAAAGCATCTGTTAAAAGACTTTGGACATCAAGATGGAGCACAGCACTCATGCTACAGTGGCAGTACTGGCTGAAAATTTTGATGGTGTTATCGCTGCAGTTCATGAATTATGTCGTCGGGAAGAATATTTCGACACCAGATATTATGCAAAATATCTTATGCTGTTATACGTAATTTTGCGTCTCTTTTCTGTCTTACTTTTGGAATTATGTACTGTAATTCAAATGTTTGTAAACCTAATGTGCCGAACTGCTGACGTTGTCATTCCCTAGACTTACGAACTACTTAAATTTACTTATGCTAATGGTAACACACACACACACACACATACACACACACACACGGGGGAGTACTTGAACCACCGAAGGGAGCGTCCGCGCAATCCGTGACTGGCAAATCAGACCGCGCGGCTTTTCCCGTGCGACACTGATATACTGACAGAAGTAAAGTGTACTTCATTTTCATACTGAACGAAAACGAGGCCATTTTGTAGAAGCAAAAGAAAATCCGAAAAACCCGGAGGATTACGATATTACAATAAAAAGGCGAAATTGTCGTTAAAAAAGTGGATGGTGAATTGCCGACTGATGCAGGACTTCCTCTTAGAATGGAAAAACAAATGGATATTGGTGGAGTGTCTTGACCAATTCAGTCTTTATCTGCAAGCCGGATCAAAGTACAGTAGATTCTAGACATTGCTTCATTGTTCGAGGTTGTGCTGTCATTTTGCAAACAATGAGGGTTGAAATTAATTGCTTCAAAATTTACGGGTTTTTATCAGAAGCAAAGCTGATCTTAATGATTCCTAAGCTGAGAAAACATTAAAAAGCGGCAATTATTATAGTTTCTGGCTGGGTACGTGTACTTTTGAAATTCGTCGTGGAATGGGATTTTGCAGACTCTTCCAAACTGAAAGTTATTTAAGACGATTTGTGTATCAGTCGCTTCGTGTGAGGAGAGTTTTAGTAAACTAAAATTGATGAAACACTATTTTAAATGAAAATATTTTAGTAACGGCTTTACTGTGAGTACTCGTCAACAACAAGCAACACGAGGCTAAACAATCTTGCGATGTTACTACGACATATGAGGCAATATAAAATACTAATGTTTGACATACGTTTCAGAATTCGTAGCTGTTAAACCTATGGGGAAATTTTAGGTTTGAAGTTCCAAAATATTCCTTGATGGGCTTCATTTGATTGGAGAGGCTGTCTCTATATTTTACAGGGCTCTTGTTGTATTTGTTTAAATATTAAGATGAGGATTTATATGTTTGTATGGTATTGGTGAGTCGGAATGGTGGCACTTATCACCCCGACTCGCTGGATGGACAAGCCAACTAGGCTTGACGTGGTGGCGGGTTAAACAGTTATATGTTATTCCTGCTGTTCCTGTTGTTGTCGGTGTGTTTTCTGGCACTTACCCCGTAAGGTGAAGTGATATCGCGGAAGTTTCAGGAACTAATTTGGAAACGTGAGTAGGAATAGCCACGCTTCGTTTAAACTAAAGAGAGTTGTTCATCTCAGTGCCACCATGGAAGATGTGTGCAAAAAGTGATATTTCGGACAGGCGCTACGGCATGCGTTTGATGTCATTAAAGTCGTTGATGACGAGAAAGGGATTTATCGTGGCCGCGGAGGAGTGGCCGAGCGCATTGATGCGCTATGCCCCGATTCGCGAGGCTGTTCCCCGTCGGGGGTTAGAATGTCCCCTCGGGCATGGATGTTGGTGTTGTATTGTGTAAGTTAGTTTATTAGTAGTTTGTAAGTTTAGCGACTGATGATCCCGCATTTAAGTCCCAAAAACTTATCGTGCCGGTGGAGAAGGCGACGGACGTACAGCCAAAATGTAAAAGCTGAGCAAGAGTGTGGTATGCAATTCGCGGAAGGAGGGACACAAAGTCGAGGAGAATGGAACTCACTTTTCTCCGCTCCAGAACGAGAAACGAGAAGGTCACAATAAGTTGTCATCGGCGATAGGGTTATGTATATTGTCGGACAGTCATTTCTACGCTATAACGAATAAGATAAAGAATTAGCAACTTTGCGAAAACTGCACATTTTTGCCGAAAGGAACTGAACTTTAAAGCAAGAAAGGAAATTCTTAGAAAAAAAATTATTCTGTATACAGGATTTAGTTTTAAAAGATGACAAAATACATGTGTTGTTATGTGCGGCCGAGAATGCATTGTTGCTAAATGGAGATACTTTCTTAGAATTTTACGTAAGAATGAAGCATAAGAATCAAGCGGCCAGTGGGTTTACTTAGATGAAACATGGATTAATACGCATTGTCAATAAATAATGTTGACAAGCAGTGTGTGAGGAGCACTGCCAAACGAAAGTGGCGGTCAACATTTAGTTTGCTCTGCATGTACGTGAAAACATGAGATTAATTTCGGGGTGGACTTCTCAGAAACGAAATGATTCAGAAACGAAATCGTTCCATTATCACTCAGAAATGTATAGCATAATTCTACATCTACATCTACATTCATAAATACGTTGAATCACAGTTTATACTAGGCTTACCTTTGAGAAGTATTTTTATTTATAATCAGTCCTTGACTGCAGGCTTTCACGGACGTTTGTTGAAAAATGACCGATATTAGATACCTGGGAAATGAGGCTGTGATCTAGGGCATGATCCGCGGCCTGACGTTTCGTCTTCTACTGCTGAAGACATCTTCGGAAGCTTTGCAGACACTAGTTCAAAGTGATGTCAGCTCAGCATTCCGTACCTTTTATCTGTGTCCACGCAGTGGTCGTATCGCGACGTAATAAGACCGTTGCCTACGATCGCTAAAAGCCCTCATTGCTAACAATCCATAGTTTTTTCCTCACTCCATAACATATTTATAACGATAAATGTGTTTATAAGTACACACAGATTTTGATTAAAAATATTCACTTATATCATAGGATATAGATGCCGCAATGTAAAGATCGTTTCATAGTGAAATATTATGTTTAAATGCTACATTGAAAAAAAGTATGTCATCGAAAGTTAGTGTGCTTACTTGTTCAAAAAAGGTAAAAAGAAATAAAATAAAATAAAGTTTTACTGAAAGTGCACTGTGGGAATTTACGTTGCGATTCTGAATATTTACCACCAGTGGAGCATTCGTGGCACCTGGGGCGGGTCTCTTTTAAAATAAACACAACTAGATGCAAGTATGATTTTAAGTGATACAAAAGAAAGTAATTAATCATTAAACTGCAATTTATAATACATTAATATTCTTTTATTGTGCATTATACATTATAAAACAGTATTATACACAATACATTAGTATAAATTCTTCATAATACTAACTACTGAAGGAAGATACACTTAAAATTTCTTTCTAGCTTTAACAGCTGCGAACTCAGAAATCACATCTTTAAAATTAATGTTTTGTGTTGCCTCATGTTCGATAGTTAACATGGCAAGATTATTTAGCCTCGTGTTTTTTATTGTGGTTCGCAAGTAGTTTTTTATTAATTTAAATGTACTAAAGCTCCTCTCACGCGAAACAACTGATACGTGAATCGCATATTGAGAGAGCATAGGGTTTGGAAGAGTGTCTGTAAAATCCCAATCCACAATGCATTTTAAGAATGTCTAGAGACATCCAACTGGAAACATCTGCAGCTTTCAAATGTCTTCTCTGCCTTAGTATTCCGAAGAGGAAATTCATATAAAAAATAAATTAAATAAAATAAAAAAATAAAAAAATAATTGGTAATATTTATGAATTTTGGAATCCTGGTAAAACTTTTTAACACTTGACATGTGGCTAGCAAAATCTTTCAAACTGCTAATCAGGGGAATGAAAAATTGTCAAGTTGTTTCAGTGAATTTGTTGAGTTACGTTTTGTTGAAAAGTTACAGCGGATAGTGTCTATCAGTTATCTAAGTCTCTGCAATAAGTATTTCAAATGCAAAAGTATTGGATAGTCACACATGGTAAGGTTTCTTAATCATTCACACCTGTGCAGACCTCTTCATATTTTATGTATACACGTTATCATTCAGCATGGAAATGATTTTGTCATACATTATTCATTTTTATTATAACCTATATTAATGCCTAGTTTCAATCAAGCTCTGTTATACCACAGTAACATATACACCGACCGCAGACAATTAATATTCAGTATTTTTATGTATTATTATTTATTTATTTTTATTCTCTGCTTACACTTTTGCGGGCGCGACCTTCTTTTTTTTTTTTTTTTTTTTTTTTTTTTTTTTTTTTTTTTTTTTAACCTATACCTTAGAAGTGTTATTGTCAATTATAATTTTCTCCCATAGTTCTGCGTTTATGACCCAGCTCTGTGTTTCGTCTGTTTCTTTTGTTTTTGTTTTGTTTTGTTTTTGTTTTTTGTTTTTGTTTCTTTTTCGCCTACGCAGTGATCTGCAGCTATACATGTAACACAAAATTGACCTTTGTTCAGTGGTTATTGGCCTTCTCTCGTTCCTACACAGTCTGTTACAAAACATGACAAATACAAATATCGAAATGTTACCGATATCGACCTAAGCATGTTATTAAGCTGTAGCGGAATCTTTCGCGAAATATTTCGCCTCTTACATTCCATAGAGAGTAGTCGTTTCCTGTTTCACTGTGAACCATTGGTGGCAATATTTCTCGCTATGTGTGACCTGAAAAAAAAGTACAGTCACAGAGATACATAGGCGCGTTCCCTTTTGCAAACAAAAGAATGCCAGATAATATGATTACAGTATCTGAACAGTGATACAAGACAATTACGAACAAAATGCGAAGTGTACTATGTAACTTTACGGCTAGTGGAATCCAAATTTAAATTCATTTACATAAATGTGTGAATGGACAGCTGATTCTTTTGTGTTTGGAACAGAGCAATGAAATACCAACTCGCTGAAAATTTGTGAGCTTTGTCGAACAAATTTATCTTATAGTATTACGCTGAAACTAAGAGAAAAAATGTTTTTGCTAGATATATTCCGTTTTAAACGGTTCCAGCGTAGTTGAGTGGCCAAGCACGAACGGCAGGACGGAGTTGCACAACTTCACACCCATTTACTTTATCAATGGCGATTCACCATATTCTAGAACAACATAGAACGTTTGCTTAGTCGCTGACGTGAAATCGTTTTTGGTGTGTGTGTGTGTATTCCCATATTACACGGTGCTTTATAGCTAGCAAAATGACCTGATGAAATGCTGTCGCTAAATGTTAGTGTTGGTGCTTGTTCCTTGTCACTTAGGCTGTTCTATTTCAGTACAAGAATTATGCTTAACCCTGTCAGACATCTCTTGTATGATGCTGGCATAAGGTTTTTTTGTCACATTACACGCAGTGCCTATCTCTTAGAATTTTCAAATTGAGTCCTACATTGATTTTGTTAACAACGGTAGTAAATGGTACGATTACCAATAGTACTGGGAGCACTGGTACGGAAACAAACATAAATAAATTTGGAGATGACAGCTCTTTGGATTTAGTGTTTCTTTCTTCGTTTTCACATAATGTTAGGGGTCACTCCACGTAAATCACCATTTTTTTTTTAAATGTTGAAGCTCAGTCTCGTTAAATTTTTTTCAAATTTTACCAGAACGTTATTCAAGGTCTTAAAGGATGTTATAGCAAATTTTAGGCCAATATCTAAAGTGGTCGACGCTCCAGGGCCGCTTTTGTGGGAGTGTGTCATGCGTCGCTACTTGTGCTTGAGGAACTTTTGGCCAAGATTGCGCCTTCATTTCTCAGCATCTAAGGTATTTCAAATTTTCAAATCTGGGTTTCTAGAGCAGATAATTGAAAAATGACATTATCACGGGTAAGGCTTCAGTAATTCTTTTTTAATTTTACTTTCTTTTTTCAAAGACAGGTGAACATTTCATAACCCACAATTCATGGCCGTCTTTGGCAGTCCATTACTAAACGACTAATCCGTTGTACACCTTGATATTCCGCCTTTGTGTATAGATTCTGCCTGGTAACAATGGTAAAACTGTGTCTTCCGTAGTTTTTGAGATAATGATTCAGAAAGTTGCCTTCAGAAAAGCAGAACGTAAAATTTGACCACATTTGAAGGCAGATATCTTTAAATAAGTCACCTCTGATTTTAATTTAAATTGTACCATTAGAAAGAGCAGCTTTTTCTCTGCTAGAATATTGGTTGTTTATTCTGGGTGCTCTATGGGTTGACTTGCAAAGCGGTTTGGAAAATGACGGACCGATCTCTGCAAATGCATGCTTGGCAAATTTTCGACCAAATTTTAAATTTCACTGCTTTGCATCTATGATACTTCATATTTCCAAATCTAGGTTTCTAAATCAGTTTTGTGCAGAGAATTGAAAAATAACATTATCGTGGGTAAAGATTAGGCTGGAGCTTAACAGTCATAAAAAAGCTGCAGTTGTTAAAACCTGAAAGACTAAAGCCAACGCAAAGTTACGAAGGAACTGGTGCTACGATCATAAAACCTGCACACCTGATGGATGGTGGTATGGTCCGATGAATTCCGAAAGAGGTTTACGACAGGGTGTGTCTCCTTACTACAGTCAAGCATGGGAGTGGTTCACTCGTGATTTGGGCACCTTTATCGTCGTGTTCAACTGCTTCTACCGTTACTCTCACTGGTCGAATAACTGTGAATGATTACCTCACCATCTCGTCAACAAACTGTCGTAAACAACAAACTGCTTACTACCACTAACATAGTGCAAAGAAATACTGCCGCGGGGGAGTGGCCGCGTGGTCTAAGGCAGCATGCTACGGACTGAGCCGGACGTTCGCGTCCTCCCTCGGCCATGGGTGTGTAGGGTTACCATATGTTCATCACCAAAAAAGAGGACAGTTCCTATAAAAAAGAGGACACTTTATCTTTAACATAATTTAATTAACAACTTTATTAATGAACCACGTAAAACTACTGCCTACTAAAACAGTAACCCCTGTGTGGTTGTTGGGAAATGAAATATTATGAACCTTGACAGTTTATTCCTCATCACTACTCTCAATTGTCTTATTCTTGTATTATTCACTTTTGAACCAACTATATTTGGTGGACGACGAAATCTCTCTCAAGAGCTTTTTGTTTTTTTAACAAGACATTTCAAATGTTTGAAATTATACTGTACACATACAGTATAATTACAGTATATTTTTAATCTGTTCCTGTCTTTTGTACACTGCATGTTCACAAGAGAAAACACAGGTTCTGTGTCGGCATTATGACTAGTTGCAGAAAAAAAAAGAAGTCTACAACTTTCAGCAGTTCAGAATAAGTAACAACACTAGATGACTGATTTAAATATGCACACCACACTTCAGAGGCTGGTATGTTCTGTTTCCTTTGATAATCTTTAAAAAAATTATAAAATCACAAAGCTGATCGGAGCATGATGTATCATTAATTCTTACATTCGTTTGATCATTCTCTTGAATGATTTGTATTTCTCCAGGAACACATATTTAACACTGACTTTCTCTTCGGTATTATGTCATATTTAAGTTCGTAATAGATTTTGAAGCAAAAGGCTACCTACGATCTCGAACACACAATACAGCTGTAACCTAAACCACAAAGTATATCAAAAGCAACGCCATAGAACGTAATGCAGAAGACAGAATGCACTGGTCGAATACAGGATAGACAAACGGGTTCCTGTGCAGAGAAGATCCGAATCGTTTGCAACTGTCAGACCTATGCGGAGTGCGGAATTGTAAACGGCAATTTCACCTTGTGAATGCGCGTAATAGTTGCGAACAGTTTGGAACTGCAGTGCGAATGAACATGTTCTCACCAATGACACAAAAATAAATTTTCTTTCTCGGAACCCAAAAAAGAGGGCATTTTGTAGAATTTTATAAATTCCGGGCGAACACATTTTCTTGCCTCAAAAAGAGGTCGTGTCCGGGAAAAAGAGGACGTATGGTAACCCTATGTGTGTTGTGTGTGTGTGTGTGTGTGTGTGTGTGTGTGTAAGTTAGTTTGAGTGGTTTTTAAGTTTAGAGACTAATGATCATAGCAGTTTGGTCCAGTAGGTTTACAAACATTTAAACTGTTACCAGGCATGATATGCCTGTGGAAAGCGATCTGTATTTTAATATTTATAAAAATACACATTCTTCAAGCTATTGAACCAAGATCGCCAATATCGTATTATTTATTTGTTTTTACCGGTTCCGATGATATATATATATATATATTATCAGATGGCATTAAAACATATTAACTTGAAAAGTTCTCCAAAGTGAATGTGTTTTAAAGCTATACCTCCATCTGAAGATGATAAATATCATAGAAACCGGTAAAGACAAATAAATAATACGATATTGGTGATCTAGGATCAATAACCTCAAGAAGGTGTATTTTTATAAACATTTAAACTTTTGAAACAAGCCCTACCATATTCCAAAATGACAATGCACTGACACTAGAAAGGTTCAGGCGTGATTTGTGGAGCACCAGAAAATTATCAACCCTCGGGCGGCAGTGCTAATTATTATAACTTCAGCTGCAGCGCGGGGCAGACTTGCTACCACTATATTCCGAGTTACAAACATAGTATATAGCTACTAAGTAATCGCAACGACAAAAATAGTTTAATGTACAGTTAGAAATATCACATTTGTTGTATCTGAATTAGTACATCAATTACCTTCGGTGTATAAATATAACAAATGTAACATTATTCCGAAAGTGGACAATAATCATGTGTAATAGACCCAACAGTACTCTCATTTCCTCTTTATTTACTTCTCTGTAGTTACTGGCTCTTGAGTAATTAGTGTCAGCTTTTTTCTGTGTTATATGGAACTTAGTACACGCAATTACCTCATCAATCATATTATTATCTATCATGAATGACAGAGCTTGCATCTCTGACCTCAAGCCCCTGGCGTTCCCTTTTGAACCAGGGAAGATTTTTTATGACATTCGTTGAAGTTTTGGAGAGTTGCTTGGTACAGAGTGGTACCGTCTTCAATATCAGATTCATTGCGTCTGATATCTTGTTCGGGATGGGAGCTAGGATTTACATTTGAGTAATAGTATACTGTTCATGATCTGGCGAGGAATCTAGATAAAAATCACTAAGAACTTCATTACTTGTCGCCATAATTTATTTCCTCATCTGTTACACCCACACCACGTCTACGAGACCTGGAGATTAAATTATGTAGTAGAATAACACTCATTTTCACATTGTGTAAGGCTTCAAAAGAGTTAAAAATGAGATTGACGGAAACTGCAGCATGGCATATCAGGAGAAACTAGAGGACAATTTATCGAGAGTTAAACTTCTATTTACGAAACAAATTTTTGAGCATTCTAATATGTAGGGTAAAATTTATACAATTAATATTTACTAATAACTGCCACAAATCCATTTAGAAGGAAAAGCAGATGTAACACAAAACAATTGCAGTGCGGTGCAAATCTGCCACCAGTGATACACTCCCTAACAAAACTTTTTTTTTTGGTGGACACATCAGTGCACTAGAAACTCAGAAGCTTCACTTAAACCAT
This sequence comes from Locusta migratoria, assembly GCA_026315105.1. Lineage (NCBI taxonomy): Eukaryota > Metazoa > Arthropoda > Insecta > Orthoptera > Acrididae > Locusta > Locusta migratoria. Next base: position 275,495,209 of record CM048747.1, read on the forward strand.
TTTAAGGCTTAATTGAGGAATAGCTAAAGCGGAAATACGGCATCAAATCAAATGTTTGTATAGCTTATGGGACTTAACTACGGGGTCATCAGTCCCTAAACTTACAAACTACTTATAAACTAATTAAGACTAAGGACAGCACAAATATCCATGCCCGAGGGGGGGATTCGAACCCCCGACCGTAGTGGCCGTGCAGACCGTGACTGACGAGTCTCAGTCCCCTCGGCCACCGCGGCCGGCGGAAATACGGCATCTCCATTATTGCGACAACAGTAAGCATTTAAAGAAAAGTGGCAGCATATTTGCACCAGCGCTGCCGCTCGACGGTTGAGAATCTTTTTCTAGAGGAGTAACACCTGTTCTCAAATCCACTGCTGAGCCAAGGCCTTAATAAAAACTAAATATTGTGTTTGTGTTAGTGAGTGACAGAGATCCATGTGTACTGTAACAATACCGTCGCGTACTCGCTTTGTATTTCTGCCTCTCAGTTTCTCTGGTGTAAACACAACTCTGCCGCCCCTGGTTCAAAAACACAGTTTGCGTCCCCGTAAATACTTGCACTGCAACCACTTTGTATTCCTGACCGCGCTGAAAGCAGTGATTGTACAAGCTGTTTGTTAGCCAGAAGAGGTGGTGGCCCACGTATTGTTGTTTGAGGACATTTGACAATACGTCGTTGTTTCTGTAGTGAATGGGTAACAGCTGCAGGGGACAAAATATTGACTCCGCTTTACCGGTAATCATATGCACTTCCATCGCGTCGGGTATGATGTTTGACTTCTTGCTAAAAAGGCCGTCACACTTTCGCCTATAGCAATGCGCGAGGCTTGTTATCAGATGTCAGGAAACCCTGCTTCCGCGTTTCCTTAACCCCGTGGCACATAGCGTGCATATACTGAGCAGTTGTTATTGCGTGCTTTTTTGTGTGCATCCGCGGTCGCTTTCAAACTCGTGAAAATCACTCCAAGAGCCTCTTTCAGTAAGTGCTGCACTGTAGGTGTCACCAGCTGAATTTTTCACGTGAAAGAAGTATTGTGTCAAGATGGCGAATCTGACGTGGCAGCGAGTGGTTTTCAACAGCACTGTACAAGGTTTACAAACAAGGAAAAAAAGACGATGTACATTTGCACCAAAGGCAGGGAGCCTCTAAGCTCGGTGAAAAAACAAAAGCAGAAAGAACTTGAGAGATGCACAACACTGTAGTTTTTATTTATTTATTTAATTGTACACATGGTGTAACGTGCATAAGCGCAAATATTTCATAAGGGTGTTTTATCATGTGGATACCTGTAAATATAGCTATTAAAATAGTGTGTGTTTTATGTTAGCTCGTAAGACCACGTATATGTAGCACTAGGACGCCTATGCTCCCTCAGATCAGGGGTAAAGGGAGAATGACGTTTGACTATTCGGACAGTGGTGAAACATAAACAAACACATTGTAAATCCATACGGGCAGGCGATGTTTTCTCGCGGCCCAGGTACGGCACAACAGAAAACATCAGGTTGCGACGTTTGTATTTGTTGTGTGGCACAACCGTTCAACGCAAATAAAAACGATCCCACACTGACATCTGCACATATTAAGATACCAAATACAAAAATAACTGCAGTTACACATGTTACACCTAACCGTGTTACAGCCTGTATCATGAATTTGAATATAGACGTTTAATTTTATGATAATAGACATTGTTCTTCATTATATAAAAGCCATTTATTTTTTCTCTTTTGTATTCATTCAAATTTCAAGCATGGAAACAGAAAAGATTACATCAACGACAGAGATATCCCTTTAATTAGCTTTGTGGGCAAAAATTTCTCAGGTATTGTTGAAAGGAGAGTGCGAGTATTTAGACAGGTTGAATGAAAATCAGTCTGAGTTTACGCCTCTTGGAGGCTTTCAGAAACAGATCTTCAGCTGACGTCAGATGATGGAGAAGTGCTATGAGCGGAGCAGGGAATTATGTCTATGTTGTATAGACCTAGAAAAGACGTATAACCGTGTTCCTAGGAGGAAACTATTGTCAGTTCTACAATATTATGGAACAAGAGACAAACTTCTGAAGGCAACTGAAGGTCTGCACGTAGATTTTCAGGCAGCAGTTAGTTGACTATAAATTGATTTCATGGTTCATGGTAGTTTCAGGGGCAAGGCAAACCTGTAGCCTGTCAACACTGTTTTTCACACTATTTATGGAACATATGTTAAAAACAGTAAACTGGGAGGGTGAGATTCAACTAGGTGAGAACAAAATAAGAAGTCTCGCATATGCAGACTTAGTTGTTTACAGGCCTATTTCATCGACGTCAATTTGCAGCAGGGTTTTGGAACATATCCTGTATTCAAATATTATGAATCATCTCGAACAGAATGATCTACTGACCCAAGGTCAACACGGATTTAGAAAATATCGTTCATGCGAAACACAACTACCTCTTTACTCACACGAAGTGATGAGTGCTATCAACAAGGGTTATCAAATTGATTCTGTACTTCTTGATTTCCAGAAGGCTTTTGACATCGTACCTCACAAACGGCTTTTAATCACATTGCGTAGTTACGGTATATCGCCCCAAATATGCGACGGGATAGGGGATTTCCTCTCAGAGAGGACACAGTTCGGAGTAATGGATGGTAAGGCATCGACTAAAGTGGAGGTAATATCGGGCGTTCCACAGGGTAGTGTTATTGGTCCTCTGCTGTTCCTTATTTACATAAACGATTTAGGGGAAGATCTAAGTAGCTCTCTTAGGTTGTTTGCAGATGACGCCGTCATTTACCGTCTACTAAAATCAACTGAAAATCACAACCAACTGCAGAACGATCTGAATAAGATATCACTATGGTGTAAAAATTGTCAATTGACTCTACATAATGCGAAGTGTGAAGTTGTCCACACGAGTACGAAGGGAAATCCATTAAACTTTTTTTACAGGATAAATCAATCAAACGTGAAGGCCTTAAATTCCACAAAATATCTAGGAATTACTATTACTTCAGACTTAAAATGGAATGAACACGTAGATAATGTCGTGGGAAAGGCGAACCAGAGACTGCGTTTTATTGGCAGAACCCTTAAAAGATGCAACAGAACCACTAAAGAGACTGCATACACTACGCTTGTCCGTCCTTTTTTGGAGTATTGCTGCCCAGTGTGGGATACTTATCAGGTGGGTTTGACGGAGGACATCGAAAGATTCGAAGAAGGGCAGCTCGTTTTGTATTGTAACGATACAGAGGAATCTCCAATCACCAACATTATCCTCCGAATGCGAAAATATATTATTGACTCCCACCTGTATACTTAGAAATGATCATCAAAATAAAATACGAGAATCAGAGCTCGAACTGAGAGATTCAGTTGCTCTTTCTTCCCGCGTGCTATTCGAGAGTGGAATGGGGGATGAATAGTATAAAGATGGTTCGATGAACCCTCTGCCAGGTACTTAAATGTGATTTGTAGAGTATCCCATGTAGATGTAGATGTAGCTATTGCCAGTTCTACAATATTATGGAACAAGAGACAAACTTCTGCAGGCAACTGAAGGTCATTAGGTAGATTTCCAGGCAGCAGTTACAGATCACTATAAATTGATTTCATGCTTCATGGTAGTTTCAGAGGTAAGGCAAGCCTGTAACCTGTCTCCACTGTTTCTCATACTATTTATGGAACATGTGTTCAAAACAATGGACTGGGAGGATGAGATTCAAATAGGTGGTAACAAAATAAGAAGTCTCGCATATGCAGACTTAGTTATGATGGCAGATTCGATTGAAAGTTTGCAGTCTAATATATCAGTGCTAGATCAGAGGGAGCAGGTGAAGGGAAAGACTAGGTGTTAGAAAGGAGGCGGTAGATGAGGTGATGTACATGTAAGGGGAGGAGATGAACAAAATGGGAAGGACAGGAAGAGAATGGAGGTTCACACGAGAAGAAAGTAATGGGAGAAAGAAGATGGACTAATAGAGAATGGGGATACGTACGTAATAAAGAAAATGTTACAGCAAATATACGTGCTCTCGTTTATAATATCAGAAGGATTTACCTCAGAAGTACTGAGAAAAAGATGGATAGAGACACTGGGGATGTTCAGAGGGAATAGGCAGGGGATGAGGAGAATGAGTAGGCAGCGGAGGCAGATGTAGAAGCGAAAGGACAGGACAGGGCTGCGCAAAGTCGTCGTCTTATAACGGTACTCCCTGTTCTGGCACGTTTTGTAATTCGCTACTTGGTCACCTAAAATGTGTTCCGTGAAGTAAACGAGTGAGTTGAGACTTCTGTCAGCTTTCACGAGTTTCTCAAATAATGTTTTATTTATTATTATTATTTATTTATTATTATTACTAGCTGAAAACCCGGCATCGCTCGAGTATTTGAGCAGCCCAATATCAAACCTGGACGTCTGACCTAATGGTAGAAATTTAGTTAGCAGTCAATCGTAAGGGAAGTTTTTTCCGCTCTTTTCATTGGTGAAATCCGTTTTCTCCAAAAAATTGACGTAAATGTTATAAATCACACGTTAAATTTGACTGTTCACATCAAAAGCGGACACCTACATAAGACCTTGATATCAAATTCGGGCACTTGTTGAATGAAGCAGTGTGCACCAATGGGAACACAGTATATGATCACACGACCTCGAAAATCATACATGGCGACACTATGTGCCTGGTACTAAGACGTATTAACCCGTACTTTTTCAGTAATTTTTATAGTATTATTACTAACAATCATCTTAAAGCGAGAAAACTGGAACGTAATATATCTTCAGCGTCCGAAGGAAAAGCTAGGAAGCGGTTGAGACAACATGAGAAGTGGAAAATAAACATTGAAAAGAAACAAAGTCAAGACTAGCTTGTAAACAACACAGGTGTGTTGTACGAAATTAGCGCTTATTGGAAAGAAGTTCGATGTCAGAAATGACGTAAGGATGTTTACGGAAAAATCTGGCGACAGTTTCAACGGACCTTATTCTAATAATTTTAGAGTTTCAGTGCGGTAACATTTCATTTTGTATATAAAATTAAAAATATTATTATGATTATTGTAGTTTTCATTGTTCCAATATGTAATAGAGTTCAGAATTTAATATTTTCCACTTTATGTTCATATTCCTATATTTTCCCAGATTATACTCCTGTAAAAGATTCTCGTCAGCAGTAAGCCAATCTCTGTGTATCAAAAACGGACATCTGAAAGCGTGTTCAAATCAAAAGCGGACACCTACACGTTTTGGTTTCCAAGACGGACGTCTGTGTTTTCAAACACAATTTGAAGGTGCTTGAGTAATTAAATTGATATTACCCACTTCCAGGTATAAATCCTCGAGTTTTAAAGTTGATAATGCACAAATCAGCTTATAAATATATTAGCTCTACGTTTCGCAATAAAAAATTACGTTTATGTCAGTTCCTGACAAACAACAGATGTCAGTCTTTGATAACAGGCTACTCATTTATTTATTCTAGTATTTATTCCTTCTCTTTTCCTTTACTCTCTCCGTCCACCTTTTTCCCTCTCTCCCTGTTCATCTCCCCTCTCTCTGTTGACGACGTTTTATCGCAAGCAGATGAATGTTATGGCAGCGCATAAAATACGAATAAACGAACAATTACAAATGAGGTTTGCAATCTCCCACTAGTCCATCTCCTCGTTTCCCTTCACTCTGTTCGCCTACTCCTCGCTCCGTCTTCGTCTCCTCCTGTCCCTTTCACTGTCCATCTCCTACTCCCCTTCCCTCCGTTCATCTCCTTTCACCTGTCTGTCATCATATCCCCTCTCTCATTCTCCTCCTCTCTCCTCTCTCTGTCCGTCCCCTGCTCCACCTAGCCCTCTACCTCCTATGCACAAAAACATACATATATGTCCATACTTTATTGGTGACTCGTCAGACGGTGTCAAACCCGCAAGGTACTCTCTGCAATGCTAAATTCACTAGTTTGCAGATTATAATAATCTTCTAAAATTGTGGTGTCGCACAAGTACAAAGTGCGCGCCACCTACTTTCGCCGCGCGCCGTCATGCACGCACGGCGCGGCGATCTTACGACGACAGCCACGAGCGCCCTCTGCGACAACGCCGCTCGTGGCCACCACTGAAGGACATCGGGCACTTCGGACTGAGATAGCAACGAGTTAGGACCTTCGTAATCAGATAGGCACCGGTGAAGACTTTGCTATCGTACAGGCACTAGGCAGGCCTCTAACAACTATGTATCAACATTCTGCAGTACTATGTAAAAGTTAAGTATTGTTTCATTCTGTGCAATATATATCTCTTTCTAATTTACTCGAGTGTTTATAGTTTCTGGCTGCTCCCCTCCGTACCTGCACCAGCGTGTCGGTCTCATTCCACTCGGCCACCGACACCTACGACGAGGCTGGGACACAAAAGCGGCGACGAAGTTGGGACACAAAAGTGGCGACGAGGATGGGATACAAAAAAAATAACTTACATTTTTGTGCTGGCTTTCACAGTGATCACTCAAACAATTTGGATGTTTGTTGTAAAGGACCCTCCGCAGTGCACCATACGAAGTTAATGCCTGTAACCTTCGCACGAGTGGAAGCAATGAGCTGAAAGAGGTTTAACGCAATCGGACATACGGTACGGCCGTGGATGAAATACAATCAAAAAGATAAACAAATATACATTAATTTTTGTATACTAGATTTATTTATTTTCAAGTTCGCATTAAAACCAAACGTTGGTAACAACAAATTCCTTCCGCTGGTAGTTTTCACCCCAATGATTCGATAGGCTCGGTATGCATCAAAGCTGACAGCCAAAAAACGGTCATTTTAAATTGCTTGCTTACATAAAATTCACAAGGTCAAGTGTCCAAAATGTCATGAAGAGTTTAGAATGAATAAAGTGTCCATATTCGCATGTCGCTTGATGTCACAGGTTTTCAACCATATAATTTTTTATGAGGTCATATCTACTGAAGTATATGTCGTAAGCAGTTCTTACCTTACGTCAATTGTTACCTCATGGAAGGAATAAGTGTACCAAATTTGGTTGAAATCAGTACAGTGGTTTAGAAGCAGACGTCGCATGATGCAGTACTTTTTCCGCGCATTACACTGTTTATTACGTTATATCTCCTGAACTATTTGTCAAAAAATGTTCAGATGTTTGTGACGTAACTGCGGGTTCATCAGTTCCTAAACTTACAAACTACTTATGAACTACCTTATACTAAAGACAGCACAAACATCATTGCCGGAGGGGGATTCGAACCCCCGACGGGGAACAGCCTCGCGCATCGCTGCGTAGCGCCTCAGTGCGCTCGGCCGCGGCGAACTATTTGTCGTACAGTCAATTAATGGTGCCTATGACCATCGCGAAAGTGCAAGCAACATGTTGACAAAGTTTCATCACACTCGGTTGAACGGTGCGGCCGCGCATAAAATACGAACACACAAACATTCAGTTTTATATATTAGACTAGCTTTAAAGCCGGCGTTGCCCGGGTGTTTATTTATTCTTCACTCTGGTAGTCAAGTATCCCCTTCCCCCCTCACTCTGCATCCACCTCCTCTCACATCTCTCTGTTCCTCTCCACCTTTCCCTCTCTCGGCAAAGTTTTCTGCAAGGTACTCTGTGTCATGTACCATTCAAACATTCATGCACCCAGTGATCTTCCTCTTGGTTTAAAGGTCATGTGTGCAAAAAGTCATAAAGATTGGAGCAAAACAATGCATTTTGTAAAAATCCGTAAATTCAGTACCCTCCACCATGCACCGAACGAAATTTTATACAGACAGTGACATTCCTCTTGTTTTTGAGGTAGAGTGTGCAAAAATTCATCAATATCGGAACAAAACTTTTCTATGCAATAGAAACGCAGGGTCACATTGAAAAACGCACTTTGTTGTTCTCAAATATTCCAGTTTTACTTCATACAACCCTTGTTTTAAGAATAACAAAAACAGCCAAAAAAGGATCTGTGAAATCGGTCGAGCCGTTCTCCAGTTATGGCGCAACTAAGGTATTTAGGGATCCATTTTTATGTTGCAAAGTACCCTCCTCCAAGCGCCATATGAAACTTAAGGCAAATGGTGATGTATTCATCTTGAGGTTCGAAAAGCTCTTCAATCTCTGTGTTTGCTTACAAATAAACTCATAGACATTTTGTTATAGAAACAATCGGAACAGTAAAATAAACCAAAACACAAAAATGACGTCCTATATTTTCGTAAAAAAATCCTGATATTTATAAGCTAACCATTCGCACTACACGCGTTTTGGTTTGCAGATGACAAACTGTTAAGAATACACAGTGATGTTTTGTGAGTTAAAGAACCACAAACACAACTACATGTGGTGTTGAGGTAGGCTTAGTATACCCATAAAAATAAGAGACGATTTATATTACTTTTCACAATTATCTGTAGTTTTTATACTGAATGTACAAAAAGTAACAATCATTTCATTGTTCTTTTGGCAGACAGTATAAAATAAATATACCACTGATGATGCTGCAACGCTAGCGAAACATGTTAGGGTGAAACTAAATACAATTGTCTTTGCTAAATCAAATTTATATGTAGACGGTGTCCTTCCTCTTGTTTTTAAGGTCAAGCGTACGAAATTCGTGAAGATCGGAATGAAACTGTAGATTTCGTGAGTCTGTAGGAGAAGTATTCTCCGCCATGCACCTATCACAAAATAATTTCTTAGGTGACGTTTTCTACCTATAAACTACATTCCTGCAAAATTTCAGCTTCATAGGTGAAGTAGTTTTCGTGATTTCGTGTTTAGTCAGTGAGTGAGGGAGTGTCCTTTTGCTTTTATATAAATAGAGATTATGGAAACAGATTGCTTAATTTTGGATGAAAGAGAATGAATGGAGACTAGCAAGCAAAAATTAATAGTAACATGCAAATCTGTAATGCTAACTTTATTTCATACAAGGTCATCTACAACGAAACTTTTGTGAGCGGTAGACTTATTTTCTTCATTTTGTGAATGCAAGGGGGGGGGGGGTCAGTTATAAAACGCTTCATAAACGTCCGAAATTTCTTGCATACTTTGTTGCAGGTCGCTAACTATCCCATTTTCCAATAATTGTCGCATAAAGCTGGGTATTCTCACGCGGTGGCCACTCATTATTTATGACGTCATATCTCCTATGTGTCGTGCTCTTTTGTATTTGGGTCAGGAACCTTTGTGGGCGTACGTTGAGCAGTTCACCAAAATTTATGATTTGCCTTTCTAATAGCCCATATTGCATTCATTCTTTCACTATGTCGAAAGTAAGTAAACCTTGAAGATGAGATAAGTTTAAATCTCTCCATAATTAATGGATTGGGACTACAGCTGAAATATTCTGTTAGACTGAAGAAATTAACAGCAGGATTTCTGTCATGCATGGACTAGAAATTTAGGAATACCGGTTATAACGGCCACCCCTTTTAAATGCACTGTTACTTGCGACAGTTACGTAACGAGGCCTGAAGCACATAAACCGGTCGCTTTATTAATTAAAAAAATTAAACACAGCTGCTGTTACTTTCTTCAATCTAATACAATTGAAGATAAGAGTCTATGATTTTGTCCGTTGAATTTCAGCCTTCGTTTTCTAATGTCTGCAGGAAGATTGGACATTTCGTCCATTGGTTTGCGCGATTTGAGTCCATAACCTTCTTCTGTTTTATCTGGTGCAAGGATTTTCCTCGTTATCTATCTTTCCTCCTTCAAGATGTTTTCCTGCTCACCAAGGAACCAAATTCAAAATGTTCAAATGTTTGTTAAGCTTAAGGGACTTAACTACGGGGTCATCAGTCCCTAAACTTACAAACTACTTATGAACTACCTACAACTAAGGACGGCACAAATATCCATGCCCGAGGGGGGATTCGAACCCCCGACCGTAGTGGCCGTGTAAACCGTGACTGAAGCGCCTCATTCCCCTCGGCCACCGCGGCCGGCACCAAGGAACCGCTCGCGTATAGCACTTCAGGTTTAATCACTGTATTATAATGTTTGATCTTTGTATGTATGGTCATACTTGTTGTAGTTGTCACAAGTTCTTCCATATGCTCTTTCGAGCTTTTTTAACCGAACTTTCTTTGCTTCCTTTCGCAACCCTGTTGGTTCTATCACTGAGATATTTTAAGTGTGGGATTTCTTCGATCTGTCTCTATTTTGTATTCAATGTCTGAACGTCAAGTTTAGTGCAAATGACCTTGGTCTTCTCGAATGAAATTTGTAGTTCAGTTTTCTCAGCGCATTCCTTGAGAACTTGAATCTGTTTCATCGCTGTATTTTTTTGTCTGTTAGTAACTCAAGATCGTCTGCGATAGCTGAACAACTGACCTCTTATTTTATTTATTGATTTACTTTTTTTTTTCTTATGTCACGCGGTTTCCTGGAGCGCAAGTGGTTAGTACTGCAAGAACTCAAAAAGCTAAGTTGCGTGATTACATATACGTACGGATACTGATTTTCGAGATTAACATTTTTGATACAAATAACTGTTTAACTGCGGATGGAACGGTTGGGCGAAACTAGTCGGTGTATAAAAAGTGGATTATACCCATGTTCGATGCGAATTTTCATTTTTTGTCTTGACTACATTTCATGCAATGTTGTTTCGGTTTCATTTCGCACATCTGCGATAGACACACTATCATTTACGTTACCTCTTATAACTGCTGTGTCCCGAAAAGTAAAGGTTAAGTGTGTATGGAGCACATTTTATGAGCAGAGAAGCATAAGACAGGACAACAGAATAAGCCGCATACAGCAGTATCCGCTTCGTTGTTTAGGGGAATTGCGAAAACTTGAATATTTAATGTAATCTCTGCCCCTAAATATTAGAATCGTTGCCGTACATACTACGCTACGGAACTTTGTCATTAGTTACTCTGAGGACCTTAAGTGTACACGGAGCCTAACTCGATTAGTGCAGCAATCAGCGGGCTAGTTTGTGCGACGGGTAGGTGGACTAGAAACGCATGGAATATTGACGCAGCATTGACGACTTCTGGTCTCGTACACTGCCAGCCCTTCTGTTTCTTACTGGCCACCTTACTCGACTTCTTAGGCAAATGCTGGGCTGCTCGTCACAGAAGATACACGGTGACACTTAGTGAACTATTTAAAATAAAATCGTCACAACTTCTGAACGGTTTGAGTTAGGACGTTCAAAGGGCACGATTGGCCGCGCGGCTTGGTGGGAATTAGTATGTGCATGTGCGACGAAGTCCACTTTCATTTGGATGGGTTCGTCAACAACCAACTCTGAAGCATCTGAGGACGGAGACTACCCATTTTGCGATAGAAAAGTCTCTTCGTCTTCAACAGGTGACTGTGTGGTCTGCAGTGTCCAGTCAAGGAATAATCGGTGCCATATTCCTTTATGGCATCTTACTACTAAACGGTAAGTGACGATGATGGGAAATGATTTCATCCCCACTATCCAAAGTGACCCTGATTTTGAGAGGATGTGGTTCATGCAATACGGAGCTGCAACTCATCGAAGCGGGAGTGTGTTTGATGTCCTGAGGGGTACTGTGGGGACCGCATTCTGGCTGAGGCCACTGGCACTGCCATGGCCGCCGTATTCCCCGTGTCTCAACACCTGCGGCAAGGTGTACATCAATAACACCAAAACCACTGCTGAGCTGGAAACAGCCGTTCAGGAGCACCGATGTTCCGACACTTCAGCGGCTCATGCACAAGTTCGCTATTTAACTGCGCCACATGATCAGAACGAAAGGCAGGCTTATCGAACGAACATCCGAATATCTGTAGTCACGTTTGTATATTGAGTAAAGTGTGTGAACGCCGTAGTTTTTAACTAATTTATGTTTCAATTTAAATATAAATTAAGAAACCCTGAGACGGTTTCTTGTCTCAAATATGTCCATGAATTGAAGATAAAGGTGAAGCAATGGATTAAAATTTGTGACGCGGCCGGGAATCAAACGCAGACCTCCATGCGTACTAGGTAGACGTCTTACTGTTAGCCCACCGCACTACTAACGATTAAGGCGCCTCGGAATAGTATAAATACGACTTCCCTCCACCTCACAGATTTTAATTCAGCTTTCCTATTCCATAGATAATTGCCACTTCTGCCAAGGCTCTCCGTGTAGCGGAATAGCACCCCGGCAATGGACATAGTGGCACATACCTGCTAAGATGACATAAATATCAATTTAAATATAAATTAAGAAACACTGGGGCGGTTTTTCGTCTCAAATATGTCCGTGACATTGAAGATGAAGGTGAAGCAATTATCTATGGAACAAGGAAGCTGAATTAAGGTCTGTGACGTGGAGGAAAGTCGTATTTAGACTATTCCGAGGTGCTGTGGGCTAACGGTAAGATGTCTGCCTAGTAAGCATGGAGGTCCGGGTTCGATTCCCGGCCGCATTGCAAATTTTAATTCATTGCTTCACCTTCATCTTCAAATTTATGTTTCGTTTTGTTTCAAAAATTGTCACCCCGTACGATACAGAAACAGTTAAAAGACGATAACATGCAACTGATACATTCTGATTCTCATAAAATATAGTCCAGCCACTAAGGAGAACGGTTCTTCGACAGCATTGACAGATAAAGTACAAAAGATGCAAAGAAGTGTAGCGCCATTCGTTACAGGTTTATTTTGTAATCCGAAAACGCCACGAAGAAGCTGAGCCAACTCTAGCCAGATACGTTGCAAGAGGGGCGCCCTGCATCTCGTTGTGATTTACTGTTAAAACTTCCGAGACCGTACGATTCCAGAAGAGTAAGCTTCATATACTGCTTCCTTCTCACGAAAAGACCATTAAGGTAAAAATAACTAGATTCGAGCCCACCTAGAGACTTACAAACAATCGTGTTCCACGAACCATTCGCGACTGGAAGAGGAAGCGTGGGTTATTACGTGTACCATACGTCATCCGTGACTTAGGATAACTTGCAACTCGGTCTGACGTCTTTCGCTTAGCTTCCTCCACAATCAATTTGCCGTAAGCCATTTACATTTTATTATGTAAAATGTTATTAAAACAACAAATTCAGCCGCGGTGGAGTAGCCGAGCCGGCCGCGGTGGCCGAGGGGACTGAGGCGCTCCAGTCACGGTCTACACGGCCACTACGGTCGGGGGTTCGAATCCCCCCTCGGGCATGGATATTTGTGCCGTCCTTAGTATAAGGTAGTTGATAAGTAGTTTGTAAGTTTAGGGACTGATGACCCCGCAGTTAAGTCCCATAAGCTTAACAAACATTTGAACATTTTGATTTTTGGAGTAGTCGAGCGGTCTAAAGCGTCTCGCTGCGGAGCGCACGGTTGCTCGCCGTGGAGGTTCCAGTCCTCCCTGGGGCATGGGTGTGTGTGTTTGTCCTTATGTTAGACTACCTTAGTTTAAGTAGTTTGTAAGCTACGGTCTGATGACCACGCAGTTTGGTCCGATAGATTTACAGGCATTTGAACATTTTTTCTTGCAACTGGCGGTTGTTTATTTTTCCAAAGTAACTCTCAAGAAAATAAAAATATGTTATAAAAACAGTTCTTTTCTGCTCGTTGCGAGGAAAACATGCTAAGCCGTGCTGTGAAAATGTGGGATTTTGTTTTCCCTTTCCCAGTCATTTTTAACATAAAACAGGAAAGCTTTTTTATGCCTAAATTTACAATCACACCTGTTCGTACAATAAACCATTAAAAGAACGGCCATTGAAGATACTAACTTTTGTGTCCCAGCCTCGTCGCCGCTTTTGTGTCTCTCCGTCGTAGGTGTCGGTGGCCGAGTAGACAGACCGACACAGGAATAAAGGACGCACGCTTGTGCAGGTACGAAGGTGAGCAGCCAGTGGGACAGCAGAAACTAGAAACACTAGAGTAAATTAGAACGAGATATATATTGCACAGAATTTATACAATACTTAACTTTTACATAGTTCAGTACGGCAGAATGCTGATACATAGTTGAGCTAGAGGCCTGCCTAGTGCCTATCCGATAGCCAAGTCTTGACTGGTGCCTATCTGATTCCCAAGTGAACGATGCAGCAGTCGTGGCCACGAGCGGAGTTGCAGCAGAGGGCGCTCGTGGCTGACGTCGTAAGAACGCCGCGCCGTGTGTGCATGGCGGCGCACGGCGAAAGTAGGTGGCGCGCACTTTGGACTTGTGCGACACCACACTAACTTCACAGATAGAGCAGCTCAAAAGGTCTCTCTAATAACCCATTTCCAATTGATTTACCCATCCACTTCTATTCCAGATCAGGGTCCCGGTTGCAACAATAATAAAGGAGATCAGAGAGAGGGGGAGGAGGAGATAGAGAATGGGAGAATGAAATGGATTTACAAAAGGGGGGGGGGGAATTATATAGACGCAGAGAGGAGGGGGGAGATGGATATGGGATGGGATAAGAGGGAGTGGTGTGAAGATAAGGGGAGGAGGAGATGGACTTAGCAAGGGCGGAGAAGGCGATGTGGTCCGATAGATTTACGAACATTTTGAACCACAAATTCAGAAATAAACATGATTGGAATCCATATTCACAGGATGTGTACAGTAATCCTCTCTTCCTCAGTCTGAAGATTGATTGACAGCAATTCTTCTCCTCCACACTTCTCTGTCCTCGGATAGCCTCTTCATTTTCTGATGTAGTAAGTCCGGGAGAGTAGCAGCATGTGGTACAAACTGCACCCCCCCCCCTACGTTTGGTAAAGGCTAGTTTACACGACGACACTACGTTTCATGAAACTGCGCTACTGGCCAATGCGCATGCGCGGCAGGCGTTCGCGCAACTCGTTGGCGAAACTAAACAGTTTCGGCACCTTCCAACTTTGGCGAAATTGATTGCGGGTGTTTTTAAGTTAGGTTGTGACCAATACAGAACAAAATACAATGTACAGGGGGGAACGGAAGAAATAATTCAGGTTTTGGACATATATGCGTTGCGTTGGTGTTTGTGCGATTTTAACGGCGTGTTGGTGCTCTTCTAGCAATTATTTGTGAAATTAAATATTGATGGATTGACGATTAGTGAATTGCAGACTAAATACATCCAATTCGAAATACCTATATAAACGAAGTATGGCAACTGTGGATTTCGGAACACGGTACAAGTACTGCAGAGACCAATGTCTGCTTGACAAGGAACGTAATGCAATTTGTAATTTCAGTTCTGGTAACAGTATCTTGTTTCTTTATCGCATTACTAACTGTGTTTAAAAGGAACGTTACTGCTCTGGTGACATTCTAACTTGATTAAAATAACTTCTAGGGTCTTCAATCACAATTTCTTTCAGCAAAGTCACTGAGCAACAGAACTGACGTCTTTTTTTAATCCATTCACGAACCCAAACACGTTTCTTTTTATGTTTAGTCTTATGTAGCGACTTCACACACACAAGCAATAGATTCGCAACAACTCGTACATCTACCAAAACTTTCATTTTACGGTGACTACGGCACTCACAAAACAACGAAACTGAAGTGTATAGTATTGGTGCTGTGTCTACAGACACACACGAAACCAGTTGCGCGCAATTCATTTCATGCAGCGAGTTTCGCAACCTAGTGTCGTCGTGTAGACTAGCCTTAAAAGCCACCACAGTGCGTGTGTAGGCGCTTTGCAGTTGCGCAGTAGACGCTGGCCGGCGAGGTACCTGCTTTTTGTTTCAATAGCGGTAGTTCTAACCGAGTTAGTGTTAATAAACAAGGAAAGTCTTTTTATCTTGCATGTAAATCTTTTTAGCGTTAAAGGCTAGTTTACACGACGACACTAGGTTTCATGAAACTGAGCTACTGGCCAGTGCGCATGCGCGGCAGGCGTTCGCGCAACTCGTTGGCGAAACTAAACAGTTTCGGCAGCTTACAACTTTTGCGAAACTGATTGCGCGTGTTTTTAGGTTAGGTTATAACCAATACAGAACAAAACACAACATAAAGGGGGGAACAGAAGAAAGAATTCTGTTTTTGAACAAATATGCGATGAATAGGCGTTTGTGCGATTTTAAGCAGCGGCGAGTTAGTGCTGTTGAAGCAATTATTCGTGAATTAAATATTGGTGCGTTGACGATTAGTGAATTGCAGACTAAGATTCATTCAATTCCAAATACTTACACAAACGAATTATGGCAATTGTGGATTTCGAAACACGGTACGGTACTGCAGAGACGAATACCTACTTGACAAGAAAAGTAATGCAATTTGTAATTTCAGTTCTCGTAACAATGCTTCAGGCATAACAGTATGTTGTTTCTTTATTGCATTACTAACTTTGTTTAAAAGAAACGTAAACTGCTCTGGTGACATTCGAAGTTGATTAAAATCGCAATTACAATTTCTTTCAGCAAGGTCGCTAATCAACCGAGTTGACGTCTTTTTCTTTCAATCCAGTCACTAACCCAAACACGTTTTTAATTCTTTTTTATGTTTAGTCTTATGCAGCGACTTCGCTCAGAGAAGCAATAGCTCCGCCACAACTCTTACAGAAACGAAAACTTCCATTCTACGGCGACTAAGGAACACAAAAAACAACGAAACTGAAGTGTATAGTATTGGCGCCGCGTATACAGACATACACGAAACCAGTTGCGCGCAATTCATTTCATGCAATTGAGCGCAACTGGTTTCTTCTATGTTTGTAGACACGGCGCCAATACTATACACTTCAGTTTCGTTGTTTTGTGAGTGCCGTAGTCGCCGTAGAATGAAAGTTTTGGTAACCGTAAGAGATCTGGAGGAGCTATTGCTCCTCTGTGTGAAGTTGCTGCATAAGACTAAACATAAAAGAAATAAGAAACGTGTTTGGCTTCGTGACTGGATTAATAAAAGACGTCAGCTCGGTTGCTCAGCGACCTTCCTGGAAGAAATTGTTATTTTAATCAACTTAGAATGTTACCAGAGCAGTTCACGTTCCTTTTAAACAGAGTTAATAATGCAATAAAGAAACAACATACTGTTATGTGTGAAGCATTGTTACCAGAACTGAAATTACAAATTGCTTTACGTTTCTTGTCAAGTAGATATTCGTTTCTACAGTACCTTTACCGTGTTCCGAAGTCCATAATTGCCATAGTTCGTTTGTATAGGTATTTCGAATTGAATGTATTTTAGTCTGCAATTCACTAATCGTCAACCCATCAATATTTAATTCACGAATAATTGCTTCAAGAGCACTAACACGCCGCTGCTTATTCCTGAAATTTCCATCGTTAAAATCGCACAAACACCTATGCATCGCATATATGTTCAAAAACCAAATTATATCTTCCGTTCCCCCCTTTATGTTGCATTTCGTTTTTTAACCTAACCTATAAACACGAGCAATCAGTTTTGCCGAAGTTGGAAGGAGCCGAAACGGTTTAGTTTCGGCAACGAGTTGCGCAAACGCCTGCCACGCATGCGCACTGGCCAGTAGCGCAGTTTCATGAAACGTAGTGTCGTCGTGTAAACTAGCCTTTACGGTTAGTTATTAGACGGTGCTAAATAGTGTCATATTTTTAAATATCTGAGTAGCTGCACGATTATTCTATTGGGTACCTTTTAGTTCTAGTCCGGCCACCTTTGCGGCTACGGCCACAGAGTCATAGGGTGCGGCGTCCATCGCTGATAGATCGTGATACATGCTGCACTCTTTGATACTTATTGTGTTGACTGTGGCAGGGAAATTAAGAATAAAAGCTAATGATGGAGAGGATTTCTTTTGAAAAACTCTGATACGCCTAAGTATAATCTTTAAAAATAATTTAAAATTTAATTTGTTTTAATATAACAAAAATAAAGGATTTGTTTGCAAGTTCTTCAGCGTTTATTTTTATTCCCCAATTGTTAAAATCATCAGCTAAAATGTTAACATTTTTTGTTTCAAAAATAATAAATTGCAAGAAATACCATCATGCGGCATGTCACCTATAAGGGCGCGGCATTCACTCTTAGCCTAAGCTAAGGGATAGATGCCGCACTGTGTTTTCGGAATGGTGAAATAATCATGACGAGTGAGTGCATGTAAAGTTCTAAAAATACAAAAAAAAAAAAAATTAATTTGTTTGTTTACTTGTGGAAAAAATTATTTTGACTTAAGTGCGTTATGGGATTTCTTATGAATAATTTTAAAAATGTGCGCCATCTCTCCCTGATTTACTATATGAGTCCACTCCTACACCTTTTTGAATCTGCAATCTGGGTATTCCTCTGCCTCTTCTTCCTTCTACCATTCCTTCCATAACATTTATTATAAACTCATTGTGCCTATACAGATGTCTCTTCATTATTATTTTCAAAAGCGCTCTTTTCGCGCCGGTTCTTCTAGCAACTTCTTCATTTGTCATCTTTGCCGTCTAAGGGATTTTATGCATCCTCCTCCAACAACACAACTGAAGTGTTTCTCGTCTTCTCTTGTCGCAAATACCGAGTGTCCAAGTTTCGGAGCCATACAATGCCACACTCCACACACAGAGAGCATTTTATAAATGCTTTTTTGGTCTCTTTTATATTTTTTGATGGAAGAAACATTCGTTTATTGCTAAAGGCTATTTTAGTTTGCGCAATTCGGTTTTTTATGTCTGCTGAACTTTTGTCATGTGGTGTGATTTTACTTCCTAAGTAGGTGAGCACATTAACTTGTTTAAACGGTACACCATTAATCGTAATGTCAATTGTAATTTGCTCGCGTCTGCTTACCACGATCTCTGTCTTCTTTGCGTTGACTTTCATGTTATATGTATCTGGGGCATGAAAGCAGACATGTACTGTTCGATACTAAGATAACATCGAGTCAAACTTCTTAATAAGAACCGTGCATAACCCAATACGCAGGCTCTTACAGCGATTGGTCACACTTGCTTTAATATTAGCTGTGATAAATTGCATTGTAAGGATAAAACGTAAAGTTGCAGTGGGTGGCGGTGGCCTACTTGAACTCTTCATCGGGAACCCCCGGTTTTTACCGCAGATTACGGCTCTACGGCCAAAACCACATACGTTTCGTCTGAAGTATTTTTCAGTTTCGCCACAGATCGCGCTGTTATCAGTGGAACCGAAATGAGTCCAGAACCGTAATTTACTACGTGCAGCCAAGTCTCAATTCAATATTCAACAGCACGCGGGACTCTACCTCCACGCTTTGACAGTAGGACAAGCAATTACTTTACGGTAGAGCTGGGCAAACTTTATTCGCGTTCCATCATGCTCGAGATTTTCCGGTACAATGCTGAACTCGATACGGTATCGATCTGTTCGAAAGCTCAAGTGTCAAATGACTCGCGCGACGTACGGAAATTTGTAGTAACCGGGATATTGCTTTTCTCAAACCTAATTTCATGCGAAGTACACGTACATGTAAACAAATGACCTACTACGAAAAACTGTATATTTTGTATGAAACTGTGCATAAGTGACTTGTCTGATATCACTTCAAGATATGATCCATTGATAAAATATCTGCTGCCGTACTAGTAACGGACATACATCATCAAATTACTGCAAAGGTAAAAACGTTGTTTTTCAAAATACGTTACACGACTATGAATCCTTCATCAGTAGAAATTACTCGTTTAATGTGGTTATAAAAGATACCTTGCAGATTAACACTTCAGCCCTGTTCATATGAAACAGATAAAAATGTTACCACATTTTAATCGCCTTGAAAACAAGATTAAATGACATGTATTAAGTAAAGTAGTACCCAATAAAGGAAATAAGTCGTACTAAAATAAACTGTAATTGAGACCACAGGGATAAACAGTGCAATGGTACCTCTTTAGATACTACAGACGTTCCTAGACTGCGGCACAAGCCTTTTAAATCGTGATTTCTATCTTTTACTAATATATTCGTTACTCTTTTTACCTAAGAATTGCATGCTAGAAGCTACTAGACTCTGCATCCTACACCGATTGTTAATAATCCCCGTAGTACATTAATGACATTGTTTCCTTTACAAATAGTTCACTGGACAGCGCCGAAAAGTTTGTGAAGGGGTAAACATGTTACCGCTCTACGTCATAGCGATAGCATTTCTTTTTGAGGAAATTTTTCAGAAATCAGTCGTAAAAATATTTATTTATTTGCAGATCAAGATTTCGACCACTGTGTGGTCATTATCAGTGCTTAAAAACAATTAAAATACCTAAAACATCTCGACCTCCATGTTGGAGGTTGCGTTCATACTGACGCAGAAGTAACAGCTAGATAGCTCAGTAATCGAATGATCGAACAGTTCCCGAGATTTTCCGAACTGTGGCGTAAATTATTGGAACAGTTTGAGTCTTATGTATTTTTACAGTAGTATTTTAAATGAAGCGCCTTCTGCTTCTGCAAATGAAGTGTTTTTTTTTTGTTTTTTTTTTTTTTTTTTTTTTTTTTTTTTTTTTTTTTTTTTTTCCTCTATAATTCACCCATACGCGTTTCGCCTGTTTCACAAGGCATCATTTACATGTTTTTGTTTACACATAAAAGTTATGATTTTACACATGTACAAAAATATTTCGTTCATGATTCAGAACAGTTAGTTTTTTGGTATAAATTGGTGTACTTCCAGCACTTGCTACTCCATATCTCCCTCTTTCTGGAAATCAAGTCGAGATGTTGCACTATTTTGTGAAAAACTTCGCTTTTTCATACTTGCACTGCCGTCTACTGCCATCTTCATCCTGTGTTTCTCTTCATTTTCTTTTACAGCAGTGTCTGTGTGACTTACGACCTTGTTGACCATATCTGAGAAAAGAGCAGCATTGTTAATGTTATTTGATAGCTGTACATATGTGTTGAATAACTTTCGAAATAATGTTTGTTTCTTTGAGTATAACGATTTGATTTCGGATTTTAACCATACTTTTTGTGCTGTTTGCTTGGCTTTCTGAGCACTAGACGAACTGTTTTTAATCTTTACTTTGATGTAGTTAGGTACAAGGTTATTGACTGACAAAAATTGTTGAACTGTATATGCTCTATAGCTTTATGGATGTTGAGATGGCCGGCCGTGGTGGCCGAGGAGACTGAGGCGTTCCAGTCACGGTCTGCACGGCCACTACGGTCGGGGGTTCGAATCCCCCCTCGGGCATGGATATTTGTGCCGTCCTTAGTCTTAGTTAGTTCCTAAGTAGTTTGTAAGTTCAGGGACTGATGACCCCGTAGTTAAGTCCCATAAGCTTAACAAACATTTGAACATTTGGAGGTGTTTAAACTTAGGAGACTTTACAAACATTTGAACAGTTTTTTTGATGTTGAGATGCAGTCTTCTGAATCGGTGGTAGAGGCCAACTGGAAATGCCTGGCATGGCTTACTTAATACGTTGTTTGTAGTGGCCATTTTAGCAAAGCAGCTGCAGCAGCACTTCGAGTCTCGTTCAAACTCAGCTCCACAGTTTTACATACACTCTCAATGGAGTTTTAGGTGCATGTTGTAAATTACGGTTGGCGACCCAATTCGATTCCGCTGATTACAGCGGAATCTGTAGCTAAACGGGAAAGAATGTTTAAAACGAAACGTAATCTGCGATAAAATCGGGTGTTCCCCGACACCCACGCACGGGGTTGGTTGGGGGGGGGGGGCAGTGTAGTATCATTGGATGTACCCCTCCGATAGAAACAAAGAAGTATTGTATTTTGATCCGACGTGTAGTTTCCGTGAGATTTGAATGTCTTTAGTTATAATGAGCACCATGTGTGTATACAGTGATTCACATAATTATTCGGACAGGTAATAATAACTAGACTTTGCGAGACCCTGGTACCACGATTCATAGGAAATGTACAAGCAAACTAGTTTTTAATATTCCAGTCTGACAGTTTCAATACCACGATAAAATGTTTACTTTTAGAAAGCTGGAGAGAACCAGTGACCCTGGAACCACAAAACGCCGTAAAACGTGCGCCAACACAATTATTCAGACACAAACAGTTGTTCGTGCAGCGGCCGTGTGTAGGAATGCTACGGACGTTGTGGACGCAAACAATCAGCTAGTCAGTGTGCTGTGTACACCTGAAGTAACGATGGGCCACAAAGAAAGAGAGAGCACGTTCGAACAGCGACAGCTAGTGATTTTTCATCATACCAAAAGCAAAAGTTGTCGAAAAATTGCTGATATGTTAAAAATGAAGAGAAGTAGTGTTTCGGATACCGGTATAATCAGAAGATTCTAAGAGGAAGATAGGACTGACGGTCGTCCGCATACCGGACGTCTAAGAACGTTTTCTGTGAGAGAAGAGAGTTACATAATCATAAAAAATAAAAAAGGAACCCAAGTTAAATGCTCCAAAACTCACTACTGTGATCGCCAAAGACCTCGGAAAGGAAGCTCATCCCGAAACAATACGAAGAGTTCTCAGAAGACGTAACTTCCACGGCCGTAGTGCAAGAAGGAAGCCCTCCATAAGTAAAGTAAATGAAAAGAAGATAATGCCGTTTTCCAAAGGGCATGTTAGAGAAGACAGTTTATGGTGGAATTACGTTATATTTGCTGATGAGAGTAAATTTAATACATTTCAGTCAGACGGAAAGATAACGGTTTGGCGACGTCCAACTACTGAGCCTCGAGGCCAAAATTTAAAAGCAACTGTGAAGTGTGGCGTTGGACATGTAATGGGGTGGAGGTGCATGTCGGCAAATATCAAAAGGAGAGCCGAAAAAATCGGGATTGGTGAACATTTTAACTTTTGTCAAGATAATGACCCGAAACATACGGCGTGGAATGTGAGGATGTGATTATTGTTGAACAGTCTAAAGGTGCTTCATCCTCCTCCCTCAATCACCAGACTTAAATGTGATTGAGAATCTTTGAGAAAAACTTAATAAAGAAGTAAGGAAAACAACAATCACATCGAAAGAACAATTGAAAAACAGACTTCAAGAAGAGTGGCAGAAAATATCTCCCGAGTATGCCCGGAAATTAGTGGAGAGCATGTCAAGTGGTCTCACACAAGATGAAAGACATGCCTTCTAGATACTGAACTTTTTGGCCACCAGTAGAAAGATGAGTGTCCGAATAATTTTGTGTAATGTTGTTTTTGCTTTTGATTTTGTTTATTAATTATTTTGTATGTATGTTCACTGTTCTTTAGAAGTAAGATGGACTTTTTTTTTAATTCCATGCAGAATCTTGTATTTAATTTATATCAGTGTTTTACTATTACTGAAATCACTAATACAAAGTGAAATAAAATACGCAATAGAAAGGATAGAAATAATAAATGAATACACAGCCCTCTGCAATGGAACCATATTCTCTGCCCTCAAAGAACTGACAGAAAACCCATAAACACACATACACGCACACACACAAGCACACTAAAACGAAAGTAACATGATTGAAAAACTCCCGCCCCCACCACAGTCAGCTGTTCTTAACACTACTCCCAGAATTCAACTGCCCACCATCTTGTTTTCATAACATTAACATTGAATGAAGTGAGTGTCATAGTGCCAGTTTACAACTCGAAAACAGCGGAAATTCACAAAAGTAAGTGCCAAAAACTTGCTACAAACACATAGACATTTTGTTATAGAAGCAGTCGCAACAGTAAAATTAAACCAAAACACTAAAATGACGTAAAAATCCCGATATTTACAAGATAACCATCCTCCCCATTTACTATACAAGTTTTGGTTTGCAGATGACAAACTGTCAAAAATTCTCAGTGACGTTTTGTGAGTTGAAGAACCACAAACACAACTGTATGTGGTATTAAGGTAGGCCTAGTATATATATAAAAATAAGAAACGATTTATATTAGTTTCACAATTATCTGTAGTTGTTACACGTAATGTATAAAAAGTAACAATCATTTCATAGTTAATTTGACAGACAGTGTGAATTAAACATCCCACTGATGATGCTGCAGCGCCAGCGAAACATGTATGGGAGAAACTGAAAACATATATGTTTTTTGTCCGAATAATTAAGCGAGTCACTGTATGAGGAGTGAGAGTTGGACAGGGAGAGGCTAGGGATATGAGGGGTATTGGACAGAGAGATGAGAGGAGATGGGCTAAGAAAGTGGGAGAGGAGATGAAGAGAAGTAGTGGAGGAGAAGGACAGGGTGAGATGTACTAGCTCATGACTGGAATAAATAAATACACGGCCAACACTGACTTTTAGCTGGTCGGCGCATACATAAATTAGATTAATTTCGAGAGCGTTTCCCAGTTTCCAGGCGGCGCGGCGCAGCGGGTGATGTGTGGGCGCTTGCGCTGTGTTTGTTTACCTCCGCGCGGCCGTCATTTGTCTGCCGTGCGTCGTCGCGCCCGCCGCTGCGGCTGACAGATAATACGGCTCATCGATCAGCGCGCCACCGCTCAATGGGCGGTGTGGAGGCACGCCGCACTCTCCGCTTCTATTTTAATCTCTAATCGCGCCGCGTAATCTACGCAAAGGCGTTTCAAACAGCAAATCTCAATAACTTGTGCGAGGTGTGTGTGTTCGTATGCGTACGTGTGAGTGTGTGTGTGTGTGTCCCGGCAGTTCCGAAACAAATAAATAATCTGTACTAGCAAACCCGGCAACGCTTCGCAGTAGCTAATGTGCATGGGATATATACCCTAATCTCTTCTCTTTTCTCCTTATGACTATCCCTTCGCCACTCCTCTTTTTCCCCATCTCCTCCTCCATCTTTTTCCAACACCTTCACACCACTCCCTCTTATCCCACACCATATCCATCGCCTCCCCCCTCCTCTCTGCGTCTATATCATCCCCACTTTTAAATCGATTTCATTCCCCCATTCTCTATCTCCGACCCTCCCCCCGCCCCCCCCCCCCGCTCACTGCTGATCTTATTTATTGTTATTGGGACCCTGATTGGGAATAGAAGTCAAAATGGATGGGTAAATCAATTGGAAAAGGGTTGTTAGAGAGACCTTCCGATTGTACGAACAGTTATGATTATAAATGTAGGCATAAAAACAACTTTCCTGTTTTACGTTAAAAATGGCTGCGGAAAGGAAAACAGAACACCACATTTTTACAGCACAGCTTAGCATATTTTTCTTGCAGCGAGCAGAATAGAAATGTTTTTTATAACATGCTTATATCTTCTTGAGAGTTCTTATATTTAATTTTTTTTTTTTTTTTTTTTTTTTTTTTTTTTTTTTTTTTTTTTTTTTTGTTTGCTCCGTTTCAGCGTATTTGGTCGCCAGGCGAGTAGCGAATGACTAAGCTGATTGTTGGAGACTCTAGAAAATCATCCGAGCTGGAAGCGTGCTTTCAGTTTTCTCAAATTCTCATATTTTCCGGTCGAACGGGACAAAAAGTATCCTATATCCGTCTCCTGCTTCTAAGCTACCTCCCCACCAATTTTGAGCCATATCGGTTCAGACGTTCTTTAGTTATTAATGGTGTAACTAACACGACTTTCTTATATATTAATTGTCGCATATGTTGTTGTTGTTGTTGTTGTGGTCTTCAGTCCGGAGACTGGTTTGATGCAGCTCTCCACAATACCCTATCCTGAGCAAGCCTCTTCATCTCCACATAAGAGCGACAAACTACATCTGTCTGAATCTGCTTACTGTATCCATCTCTTGGTCTTCCCCTGCGATTTTTTCCCCATACACTTCCCTCCAACGCTAAATTCACAATTCCTTGATGTCTAAGAATGTGTCCTACCAATCTATCCCTTCTTTTAGTCAAGGTATGCCAGAAATTCCTTTTCTCCCCAATTCTGTTCAGTACCTCCTCATTAGTTACGCGATCCACCCACCTAATCTTCAGCATTCTTCTGTAGCACCACATTTCAAAAGCCTCAATCCTCTTCCTGTCCACACTGTTGATCGTCCATGTCTCACTCCCATACAAGTCAACACTCCATACAAATGCCTTCAGAAAGGACTTCCTTAGGTTTAAATCAATATTCGATGTTAACAAATTTCTCTTTTTCAAGAACGCTTTTCTACCCATTGCCATTCTGCATTTTATATCCTCTGTACTGCGACCATCATTTGTTATTTTACTGCCCAAGTAACAAAACTCATCTACCTCCTTTATTGCTTCGTTACCCAATCTAATTCCTTCAGCATCACCTGATTTTCTAAGACCGCATTCCATTACCCTAGTTTTGCTCTTGTTAATGTTCATCTTATATGCACCTTTCAGCACACTGTCCATTCCGTTCAATTGCTCTTCCAGGTCCTTTGCTGTATCTGACAGAATTACTATGTCATCGGCAAAACGCAATGTTTTTAATTCTTCCCCCTGAACTTTAATTCCTTCACCAAATTTCTCCTTGCTTTCCTTTATAGCTTGTTCAATGTACAAATTGAACAACATTGGAGAAAGACTACAACCCTGTCTTAGTCCCTTTCCAACCAATGCATCCCTTTCATGCCCTTCAACTCTGACAACCGCTGTCTGGTTTTTGTACAAGTTGTAAATAACCTTACGCTCCCTATATTTTACTCCTGCTTGCTTCAGAACTTGAAAGAGTTAATTCCAATCAACATTTTCAAAAGCCTTCTCTAAATCTACAAAAGCTAGAAATGTACGTTTGCCTTTTCTTAATCTATCTTCTAGGATAAGCCGTAAAGTGAGTATTGCCTCCCGTGTTCCTACATTTCTCTTGAACCCAAACTGATCTTCCCCGAGGTCGGCTTCTACCAGCTTCTCCATCCTTCTGTATATAATTCGTGTTAATATTTTGCAACCATGACTTATTAAACTGATGGTTCTGTAGTTTTCACACCTGTCTGCACCTGCTTTCTTAGGGATGGGGATTATAACATTTTTCTTAAAGTATGAGGGTATTTCACCTGTCTCATACATCTTACACACCAGGTGAAACAATTTTGTCATGGCTGCTTCTCCCAGAGACTTCAGTAGCTCTGAGGGAATATCATCTACTCCAGGGGCCTTATTTCGACTCATGTCTTTCAGGGCTCTGTCAAATTCTTCTCTCAGTACAGTATCTCCTATTTCATCTTCATCTACATCCTCTTCCCTTCCTACAATATTGTCTCGAAGTTCATTTCCTTTGTAGAGCCCCTCTATATACTCTTTCCACCTTTCAGCTTTCCCTTCTTTGCTGAGAACTGGTTTTCCATCAGTGTCCTTGATATTCATAGAGCTGTTTTTCTTATCTCCAAATGTTTCTTTTATTTTCCTGTAGGCTGTATCTATTTTTCCCCTATTTATACATTCTTCTACATCCTTACATTTGCCTTCTAGCCACTCCTGTTTAGCCATTTTGCACTTCCTGTCAATCTCATTTCTTAGTCGCCTGTACTCCATTTTGCCTGTTTCATTTACTGCATTTTTATATTTTCTCCTTTCATCGATTAAATTTAGTATCTCCTGTGATATCCAAGGATTTTTTGTAGGTCTTTCCTTCCTACCTATTTTGTCCTCTGCTACCTTCACTATTTCATCTCTCAATTTTACCCATTCCTCTTCTACTGTTTTATTTTCCCCTGTTTCTGTCAATTGTTGCCTAAAGCTCCCTCTGAAATTCTTAAGAACCTCAGGTTCCTTCAATTTATCCAGTTCCCATCTCCTTATCTTCCTACCTTTTTGTAGTTTCTTTAGTTTCAGCCTACAGTTCATAACCAACAAGTTATGGTCAGAGTCTATATCTGCCCCTGGGTATGTCTTACATTGTAGAACCTGGTTCCGAAATCTATGTCTTACCATTATAAAATCTATCTGGTATCTTCCAGTGTCTCCTGGTCTCTTCCACGTATACAACCTTATTTTGTGATTCTTGAACCAGGTGTTTGTTATAACTAAATTATGTTCCGTGCAAAATTCTACCAGGCGGCTTCCTCTTTCATTCCTTTTGCCCAGACCATATTCACCTACTATCCTCCCTTCCCTTCCTTGTCCTACTACCGAATTCCAGTCTCCCATAACAATTAAGTTTTCCTCTCCCTTAATTGTCTGAATAATTTCCTTTAGCTCCTCATATATTTCTTCGATTTCCTCATCATTGGCAGAGCTAGTTGGCATATAAACCTGTACTACTGTTGTCGGTGTTGGCTTTGTATCTATCTTGACAATGATAATGCGATCACTGTGCTGGTCATAGTAGTTTACCCGCATTCCTATTTTCTTATTCATTATCAATCCTACTCCTGTGATACCCCCAATTGATTTTGTATTTATAATCCTGTACTCACCTGACCAGAAATCCTATTCATCCTGCCACCGAACTTCACTAATCCCCACTATATCTACCTTCAACCTATCCATTTCCCTTTTTAAATTTTCTAATTTTCCTACTCGATTAAGGGATCTAACATTCCACGCTCCGACCCGTAGAATGCCAGTATTGTCTTTCCTGATGATCACATCCTCCTGAGTAGTCCCCGCCAGGAGATCCGAATGGGGGACTATTTTACCTCCGGAATATTTTACCCGAGAGGGTGCCATCATCATATGTTCATACAGTAGAGCTGCATGTCCTCGGGAAAGGTAACGGCTGTAGTTTCCCCTTGCTTTCAGCCGTTCGCAGTAGCTGTGTGGCAAAGCCACATTAGCTGATGTTACAAGGCCAGCTCAGTCAATCATCCAGACTGTTGCCCCTGTAACTACTGAAAAGGCTCTTCAGGAACCACACGTTTGTCTGGCCTCTCCACAGATACCCCTCCGCTGTGGTTGTACCTACGGTACGGCTATCTGTATCGAGGCACGCAAGCCACCCCACCTCGGCAATATGGATATATGGAAGCGAATCACTTGAGAATGGCTTTGCCGATTTCGCCGATATTTTCTTTGTTCTGTTTGTAATTCTCAGGACAAGGTGTGTATGGCGTTATGCACACAAGCTTAAAACAGCCAGATATATTTAATACGAAACTTTGTTTCTTTAGAAGCCCCTCCGTATTATTATTACCTCCACGGTGTAATCGGTGGTGATGATATCTTTGGAGCCTTGTAAAGATAGAATCGACGTCAGTTCGTAATATTTTTGAGTGTTTCAAACAAATTGAGTACAGGTCGTGGTTTATTTTTTCAGAACAATGCCTCCATTGCGGTGTCGTAATATCTGTCGGCGTACGCGTAACGCAGTCCTACTAAACACAGTTGTGTTCGAGAGTTGGTAAACCATCTGCACTGTTCGTTTTCTTTCCGGACGGAAAGACAAATAATATCGTTTATCAACAATACAAAGACTTTCGAAACGTTATATTTCCATTCCACTTATTGTATATCATTAAATTGTTTCGTTTCATATGGCTTTTCTGTCATTAAAATATCATCATGCTCTATTTTTTCTATTCCAAAACTCTCAAGGCGATATAAACATGTTATAAAAAGCATTTCTGCTAAGCTGTACTGTAAAAATGTGCAGTTTTGTTTTTCTTTTTCCAGTCATTTTTAACATAAAACTGGAAACTTTTTTATGTCTAAATTTATAATCAGACCGGTTCGTAGAATACTACCATTAAAAGTGCGGCCATTAAAGCTACTAACCTCACAGGTAGAGCAGTTCGAAAGGTCTCTCTAACAACCCGTTTCCAATTGATTTACCCGTCCACTTTGACTTATATTTCCGATCAGGGTCCCGGTTGCAACAACAATAAATGGTATCAGATGTTCAAATGTTTGTAGAACTTATAGGACTTAACTACGGGGTCATCAGTCCCTAAACTTACAAACTACTTATGAACTAGCTAACACTAAGGTCGGCACAAATATCCATGCTCTAGGGGGGATTCGAACCCCCGAACGTAGTGGCCGTGCAGACCGTGACTGGAGCGCCTCAGTCACCTCGGCCACCGCGGCCGGCAATGAGATCAGAGAGAGGGGGAGGAGGAGATAGAGAATGGGGGAATGAAATGGATTTACAAAGGGGGATGATAAGAGGGGGGAGGTGAATATAGTGTGGTATAAGAGGGAGTGGTGTGAAGATAGGGGGAGGAGGAGATGGACAAACTAAGGCGAGGAGAAGGCGATGTGGAAATAGAGGATGGAGAAAGGGATCGACATAGGGAAAGAAGAAAAGAGAGATTAGGGTCTATATCCCTTACACTTTAGCTACTGCTAAGCGTTGCCGGGTTTGCTATTCTCACAATAAAAGTTCGGAAAAATCTGTGACAAGTGTTACTATTCAGATATTTTGACGACCTTCGTCGATTGTAGTACACACCTAGGCTATAGTGCACGATTGTACTTCGAGTTTATTGTGTCATTTCGTGCAAGCACTAGTAGGGGCCTCTGCCAGGCACTTGAATGTGAATTGCAGCGTATCCCATGTAGATGTAGATGTAGGGGCACCAAATTTGTAGGTGGTGTGGTAAGACAACTAGCGTTAAATACAGAAAAATGGAAGGTGATGCAGATGAGTAGGGAAACAATCCCGTAATGTTCGAATGCAGCATTATTAGTGTGCTGCTTGACAGAGTGGCGTCAATTAAATACCTAGGCGTAACGCTGCACAGTGATATGAAATGGAACGAGCACATTAGGAGGGCCAATGGCAGACTTCGTTTACCGGGAAATTTTTGGGAAGGTGTGATTCGTCTGAAAAGGAAATCGCATATAAAGCGCTTGTACGACACAGTCTTGAGCATTGCTCAAGTGTTTAATATCCCCACCAGATCGGTCTAAAGGAGGACATAAGCGGGCGGCGAGGTTTTTAGCTTGTAGATTCGATCATTGCGCGAGTGTTACTGAAATGCCTCTGGAACTCAACTGGGAGTCGCTGGAGGGAAGGCGACGTTCTTTGGAGAAGCACTGTTGAAGAAATTTAGAGGGCCGGAATTTGAGGCTGACTGTACAACGATTCTATTGGCGCCAACCTACATTTAGCGTAAAGACCACAAGGATAAGAGTAGAGAGATTAGGGCTCGTCCGGATGCATACAGGTATTAGTTTTTTCTTAGTCCTATATGAGAGTGGAAGAGGAAAGCAAGTAGCTAGTAGTGGCATTGAGCACCTCCCACCACGAATTTTTGGATGGATTCCAAAGTATGTATGTAAATGTAGATATTCGCTTTAAGAAGCCTTTCATTTTCTCTTATAAAACACGTTATCTTGTTACTAACATGCGTATTTTCAAGTAATTTAGTTATTTAGATAAAAGTCCGTTGCTCTGCCAATTGTTACATTCAGAGATATTATCTGACGTTGCATGGCAATATTAAACAGTCTATAGCTGACAAAAATTTTACTTACGGTAGCACTAAATTTGCATGTAAACTAAATATCTTTACTGTGTGTGTTCTAGTAAGTAAACCCGAGCTATCTATCACAATTTATACGAGTACTTTCATTCGGAATCTCAGATAGAAGGTAAACATTAATCACTTCTTGCACATGAAACGTTCGATGAAAGAAATTTATACTAAAGGATTACACACGAAGTCGTATATTCTGATATTAGTTGAAATGATTGATGTTCATGAAATAAAATCCTAAATCTGTTGGTTGAATGCCTTACCTGTCCCAAAAACTGTAATATCTCACTAATTCCTTCGCTGTTAACGTATTTGCCCACCCGTGAACTACACACGGAAACTCTCTGTGTCGATTATTACCTAAAAAGTTTGATATGAATCTTTCGCTACCGAATACAATTCTAGACTTTCGTAAAACATATCATATCATTGAGAGTTCCTTTAGATCAACTATTATACACACCTTTAAACTTTGCGAACTGAAAGAGAAGAAACTTGATAATTATATTTGAAATTCCCTTTTATATAAGTACACGGAACAAAAGTTCATCTAACTTATTTGTATTATATGTAGCAGAACACCGCTTCTACTTTGCCATACCGTTAATTTTAATATTCCTAGAACTACCATTTTTGAATTTATTTTAATGTTCAGAGCGGCACAGATCTCATCCGAAAACTTGATTAAAGACTGTAACTGCTGACGGTCATAGCCGTCATTTATTTATATTACACCAACAATGACTGTACGTCTATAGCATTACATTTCAAAAAGCCGCTAAAAATTAAAATCACATTTACAGTTTATGAGGTTTCGAAAAACCGGACAGGTATTCAAATGCAGTGAAATGAGGTGGTAAAACTGAAATAATAATCACAGCTTGATAAAGAGACTTAAATACAGAGGTTAATAAATTGTCTGTTGAAACAATACAAACGTAATAACTATGATGTACACAGAAATTAAGTCATGATTTTCATTACTAACATTACTCAGTATTTAGACTTCAAGTAATATTAAATTATGAAGGTAATTTTGCAGTAAGAAATCGTAAGTCATCAAAATTGAAAATGTCCACCTCTCCTAGTGTATAAACTTCTATAAACTGAAATTTCGTATTTAAATACTGTTGCATTTTATCAGTATTCATCATTTTAGCTTTATAGCCGGAAATATAACACTGCAGAAAATGTCTATTACTCGCAGCTGATAGTTTAATTATGAACAAAAACTATAATTACTTATTGTGTACTGTGAATTAATATCGGATACTACAATACAGGTATGGTGTCGAATGATTCAAAGTCTCCCAGCCTGGCTTATCACGTGACAGTTGACCTGTACGTGTTCTGATCAAGGATTAGAATAGGGGGGAAATGCACTTAACGCCACAAAGTGAAGCCATTGTCGCCATATTTCGGAGCCAATAACATTTGTGGTGACGAGTGTGTATCCATTGCATTCTGAGTTAAAGTGGTACTTTGATTAAAAAAAAAAAAAAAAAAAAAAAAAAAAAAAAAGGACCAGTCTGCTGAGATCATCGGTCTCTAGACTAACCTATTCTAGGGTCAACACACACAAACCTCTGGCCGGAGCAGAAGAACAATCTTGACTGGCGCTCAGACCATCTACATCTACCACAGGGTGAGTCACTAAAGACTTGCACCGCAAATATTGCGTAAAGTGCGATTTCTGGGCGGTTTTCGGAGCATGCATTGGTAGTAAGGCGCTCGTATTTTTAACCAACTAACAGATTGTAAATTACTTAGAAAGTGTATTTTTTATGCAAACATACAGTTTTTTTAATGGAACAATGCCTGTAGGCACTGAGAAACTAAAAGTAGGGTGCACTAGAATATCAGTGGTGTTTGTTGCAGGATTGTAGTGCAAGTGTAGTTTACGAAATATCGTCTTTTGAAACATTCCCTCACCGACACTCGTACAATACCTGTGGTAACACCCATTAAAGAACTACACAAGCTCATACACTAGTTATGTGGATTCTAACCAGACGGGAGCATTGACACAAACACTGCAGAACACATCAACCAATCGGCGATCGAAGCACTTTGAAATACACTTTTATTTATTATTTATTCCTTCGGCACATTCAAGGCGAAATATTAAAAGGTGTTTACAACATGAAATAAGGAACAATTTTATACAATAAAACTTATTGTTTTTAGCCATTCAATGGTATTGTCTCTGAGTTTATGTATATCCACGCGTTCACCATTAGAACCATGCACGTTGCAAGCTATCAGGTAGTCCATTGATTGGACTCACACTGAGGGTCATTCCAGAAGCCCCATGTTGTCATCATCTCCCTGCACCTTCCGACGCCCGTCCTCACACGGTTTAAGGTAGCTCATACTCTTCTCGAAAGATTAAAGACCTCCACTGGTATGTTTGAATCAGCCACCAGTCTTCTGTTCTTCGCTCTGATTCTACTCCATTATCTTCTCCATTCCTTTCCTGGATCGTAGGGAAACACCTCATCACCTATCAATAAAATTCTTACGAGTTTGAGACCGAGTCGTCATTTTATAAACTACACCGACGTTTCGGCCACTGTTACAGGCGGCCTTCATCAGGGTCTGTGTCTGACTGCAGAATATACGATGGCTTGGGGTTTATATAGCAGCGGATGAGGGAGAGGAAAGGGGACGTTGGTATTCCTTTATTGGTACTTATATTATTGCATGCCATTGGTGGAAAGCGGCAATGATGATTGGTGTTTTAAAGGCTTGTTTTTCATATGATTGGAGGTTGCATTCTTCCCCCTTATATAAACCCCAAGCCATCGTATATTCAGCAGTCAGACACAGACCCTGATGAAGGCCGCCTGCAACAGTGGCCGAAACGTCGGTATAGTTTATAAAATGACGACGCGGTCTCATACCTGGAAGAATTTTATTGATAGTGACAACAACCGCGGAAGCCTACGTGTGCACCTCTTCACCTGTTTTCCATAGAGATGATCTCAACTTCAAGCCGTTCTTGGTGCCAAGTCCTGGTGTATGGGAAGTTTTGGGTTCTACAGTATTTTGCTATATTCTCTGGATAGTAACTGATTTCAGGTGGTGCTATGTTAATACAGATAAAAGTCTATAGGTGTAGGTCTACGAACTCCCGATAGTAGACTCTTTGCTTCTCGTAGTTGAATATCGATTTTTGATAGTGTGCACTTCTGGTCCAGACAGGTGCACAATAGTAGGGCACGCTATATACTAGTGCCAAGGCTGAAGTTGGCAAATTATTTGCATCACATCCTCAGGTTGTTGCGGTGAGTTTGGGAAAGATGGCATTTTTAGGTTTCAATTTCTGTTTGGTACGCTTTTAATGGGCTCTGCGTTCGATCAACCTTTAGTCCCAGGAACCAAGGTTTATCTTCAAGTTCAATATTCTGATTATGCGTGCAGATGTTCAGATTTCTTTTCGGCTGTCTGTTATTGAGATGCTAATTTACTGAAGCTGACGAAGCACTGTGTAACATGAAGCACTGGCTCTAAATACGCTGGTAGAGGGAGGTTCTGTAGTTGGAATGCCAAAGCTGCAGTTGATCGTCCTACATAGTCGTTTGGTACGTACACGGCGAATGCTTCACCTACTACAGAGCCCTCCTACACTGGATTGGTGGCCCACTTTACATCATCATCATCATCATCATCAGAGACTGATTTTGCCTTTCAGTATTTAGTCTGGAGCATAGTTCACCTAACAAAATTCCTGCATAATACCCTATTCAATGCTAACATTGTTGCCTCGTCAGATGTTAAGCCTTTTACTTCAAAATCATTCTTAACCGAATCCAAGCACTTTCTACCTCGACTCCTCTTACCCTCCACTGCCAAACCCGCGAGTATCTTGGGTAATCTTGCTTTTCCCATGCGTGTAACACGACCCCACCATCTCAGCCTGTTGTCTCTAACTGCTTCATTTATGTTGTTCAATCCCTTTCTTTTCCTTTGAATTCTTCGATAGGGACACCTTCCTGTCATTGTTCCCATCTATTAGTACCAGCAATCATCCTTGGTACTTTCATATCTGTAACGCGCACTTTGGAGTTTATCATAAAACAGTTGCACCGGTGGCATCCGAAACAGTTTTTCATACGAGACAGTACCGCGCAAAGGAAATTCTTGTCTGTAGCGTTGGCACCAGTACTCCGCGAGACTAGCGCTCTAGCGAAGTTAGATGGCTGAAACATTGAATCATCTTGATTTTAGTATCCGGAATACGAATAATAACTTATATAGAGTTTGGGACAATATAAATGTGCCGCGCAGGAGTGGCGTGCGGCCTAAAGAGTCTTGCTGTGGAGTTCGCGGCCGAGCCCCGAGTCCTCACTCGGGTATAGGTGTGTGTGTGTGTGTGTGTGTGTGTGTGTGTTGTCCTTAGCATAAGTTAGTTTAAGTTGAAGTATTATCCACCGCTATAAAGAGAATCTATCAAAATATGTAAACATGGGGATAATATTAATAGAAAGGAAGAAGCAATGAAATTTTGTGACATATGGACAGTGGCTCTTTAGAGTAGGTAGTTACGCTTTTATCCTTGACCCTCAACTATCGATAGTTATGGTTTTATCCAAGGAGGTTAGAATAAAGGGAGGTGGCGTTATATACGCTGAGATCAGGATTGGTTGAAGCCAGAAGGGCCATGCTTTTGTGCCCAAAGAAAGATTTCTCACTTAAACCCTGTGTGAATATTGCCCTGTTTACCTAATGTCACTAAATTGACAGGCACATCGGAGTATTTACTTACAAATGACGTGCTTTCAACGACAAGAACTACTATATACATACACTACGGCAAATATTTTGGGCACAAACAAATGCCGGATTGCCCACTTTACTGGCTTCACTTTTTCAGTGTTTGGGCATCTCCAGAGATTCTAACCTCCTTGGTTTTATCTTTGACAGGCCTTATCTCTGCTTTGCACCACGTGAACATTGGACCACGCCCCTTTTAGACAGCATTTACACCGCTCTCCGACGCCCTACTCGTCAGTCGGCAAGACTCACCGCTACCAGAAGCACCTCTGAAGATGTACAGCGTACGTTGATGAACGGCCTGGCCGGCCGCGGTGGCCGGGGGGATTGAGGCGCTTCAGTCACGGTCTGCACGGCCACTACGGTCGGGGGTTCGAATCCCCCCTCGGGCATGGATATTTGTGCCGTCCTAGTTCGTAAGTAGTTTGTAAGTTTAGGGACTGATGACCCCGTAGTTAAGTCCCATAAGCCTTACAAACATTTGAACATTTGAACGGGCTAATAAAAGTTGCCTGACAGACACACGAGCGCCTGCAGGTGGACCTTCTTTCAGGATAACGAGCTGCTGTCTACCCTCGAAGAAATTTCACGCAGTCGTGCAGCAGACTTAATAAACGAGGTGGGAACGGCCGGTCCGTTTTGAATGAAACGCGCGAGAGGTGTGGAGGTTCCGCTGGCGGCTGGAGGAAGCACTCAGGCTGCGGATGGGACGGGCAGGGGGGGGGAGGAGGAGGCGGGGGCGGGGGCGGAGAGGGACAAAGCCGGCAGCGGCTGTTTGGTTTACGTGGGTGCGGTCGGCCGGGGGCACACGTGCAGCGGAGGCGGAGGGCGGCCGCGGGGGCGGGGGGGGCGGGAGGGGGCGGCGGAGGCGGCAGGCTGTCTGCCGCGGCGGCGGCGGCGGCACAGGAAGTCACACATGGCGGCCGCGCCCAGCTGCCGCGCGACGCCCCGCCAGGTTCCGCCTCGAATACGACTGCCTGCTGGCTCTAATGGGCCGCTGACGCGTATCGCGTTACCGACGAGGAACGCCGGATTCCACGCCGAAACATCCATCAACGGCGCGGGCCGATCTCAGCCGTTGTAACACCTACCGTGTCCAAATTACACTACTGGCCATCAAAATTGCTGCACCAAGAAGAAATGCAGATGGTAAACGGTTATTCATTTTACTAGAACTGACATGTGATTACGTTTCCACGCAGTTTGGGTGCATAGATCCTGAGAAATCAGTACCCAGAACAACCACCTCTGGCCGTAATAACGGCCTTGATACGCCTGTGCATTGAGTCAAACAGAGTTTGGCAGAGTTTGGCTGGCATGTACAGGCACAGATGCCCATGCATCTTCAACAAGATACCACGGTTCATCGAGAATAGTGACTGGCGTTTTGTGAGGAGCCAGTTGCTCGGCCACCATTGACCAGACGTTTTCAATTGATGAGAAATCTGGAGAATGTGCTAGTCAGGGCAGCAGTCGAACATTTTCCGTATCCACAAAGGCCCGTACAGGACCTGCAACATGCGGTCGTGCATTATCCCTCTGAAATGTAGGGTTTCGCAGGGATCGAATGAAGGGTAGAGCCACGGGTCGTAACACATCTGAAATATAACGGACACTGTTCAAAGTGCTGTCGATGCGAACAAGAGGTGTCCGAGATTTGGGACCAATGGCGCCCCATACCATCATGCCGGGTGATACGCCAGTATGGCCTTGACGAATACACGCTTCCAATGTGCGTTCACCGCGATTTCACCAAACACGGATGCGACAATCATGATGCTGTAAACAGAACATGGATTCATTCAAAAAAATGACGTTTTGCCATTCACGCTCGTCGTTGCGTACACCATCGCAGGCGTTCCTGTCTGTGATGCAACGTCAAGGGTAACCGCAGGCATGGTCTCCGAGCTGATAGTCCATGCTGTTGCAAACGTCGTCGAACTGTTCATGCAGATGGTTGTTGTCTTGCAAACGTCTCCATCTGTTGACTCAGGGATCGAAACGTGGCTGCACGATCCGTTACAGCCATGCTGATAAGATGCCTGTCATCTCGACTGCTACTGATACGAGGTCGATGGGATCCAGCACGGCGTTCCGTATTGCCCTTCCGAACCCACCGATTCCGTATTCTGCTAACAGTCATTGGATCTCGACCAACGCGAGCAGAAATGTCGCGATACGATAAACTGCAATCGCGATAGGCTACAATCCAACCTTTATTAAAGTCGGAAACGTCCTTACACGGGGCATCACAACAACGTTTCACCAGGCAACGCCGGTCAACTGCTGTTTGTGTATGAGAAATCGGTTGGATACTTTCCTCATGTCAGCAAGTTGTAGGTGTGGCCACGGACGCCAACCTTGCGTGAATACTCTGCAAAGCTAATCATTTGCATATCAAGGCATCTTTCTCCTGTCGGTTAAATTTCCGCGTCTGTAGCACGTCATCTTCGTGGTGTAGCAATTTTAATGGCCAGGAGTATATTCTGCCAGTGTAGAAATCAACATGTGAAATATCCACAGACTGCAAGAAGAATATACATGCACGCGCGCGCACCTTTGTGTGTGTGTGTGTGTGTGTGTGTGTGTGTGTGTGTGTGTGTTTGAATACAAATCTAAAGCTTAATACTAATTTTGAAGAAATTCTGGGTAACGATTGTAACTATGCTGATTGCTCGTTTCTGTTAATCTAGTGAAAAAATATCCATGTATTTCCCGCCCCAACAGAAAAGTTTGTTAAACATCAGAAAGATTAAGTAATTGGCATTTA
Source organism: Locusta migratoria (assembly GCA_026315105.1). Taxonomy (NCBI): domain Eukaryota; kingdom Metazoa; phylum Arthropoda; class Insecta; order Orthoptera; family Acrididae; genus Locusta; species Locusta migratoria. Next base: position 275,533,818 of record CM048747.1, read on the forward strand.
TTTAATTTGTTTCATGAAGAGAATACATACATGGAATAAAACACTGTCCGGCAGCGTTTCCTTGGTTCGTTGGTAAACTGCCGAATGACAAATGCAAAGATCATAATTTCGAACCTTGGTCATTCCAAGGATTTTTATCCGTCACTTATGAGGTCTTTCCTTTCTGGCAATGAAACTTCCTGGCAGATTTAAAATTTTATGTCCCAGCCTCGTCGCCGCTTTTGTTTCCGTCGGAGGTGTCGGTGGCCGAGTAGGAAGATCGACACAGGAATAAAGGATGCACGCTTGTGCAGGTACGGAGGTGAGCAGCCAGTGGGACAGCAGAAACTAGAAACACTAGAGTAAATTAGAATGAGATATATATTGCACAGAATTTATACAATACTTAACTTTTACATAGCTCAGTACTGCAGAATGCTGATACATAGTTGACCTAGAGGCCTGCCTAGTGCCTATCCGATAGCCAAGTTTTCACTGGTGCCTATCTGATTCCTAAGTGTTAACTGGTTGCTATCCCAGTTCCAAGTGAACGATGTCGTTCAGTGGTGGCCACGAGCGGGGTTGCAGCAGAGGGCGCTCGTGGCTGACGTAAGAACGCCGCGCCGGGCGTGCATGGCGGCGCGCGGCGAAAGTAGTTGGCGCGCACTTTAGACTTGTGCGACACCACATAAAATGTGTGGCGGAACCGGGATTCGAACCCGAGACCTTTGCCTATCGCGTCTGATCTATCCAGGCAAGCTTCACAGACCGTTCTCACAACTTCACTTTCGCCAATACCTCGCCTCCTACTTTCCAGAGTTCTCCTACGAACAAGGAGGACTAGTACTCCAGGAAGAAAGAATATGGTGGAGACATGGCTTAGCCACAGATTAAGGGATGTTTTCAGAATGAAACTTTCACTCAGCTGCGGAGTGTGCGCAAATACGAAAAGGCAAAGGTCCCAGGTTAGAATCCCGGTTACGGCACACAATTTTAATCTGCCAGGAAGTTTCATATCAGCGGACACTCCGCTGCAGAGTGGATTTCTGCTAATGTTTCTAAACGTGATAAGTACCAAGGCACAACATGCTTAGGAATCTGAATTTCACTGTAGGTAAATGGCTGGTTAAGTCAGTTCGAACGTTGGAAAACAAACGGAATACCAGGTCTAACAGGTCCACGTTCGGTAAAGTATTACGGTATTCAAACAATCTTCTGGCTGATAACTGGTTTACTTAACTGTGAACTGCCGCGACGGATTAGCCGCGCCTACTGGAGCGCCGTGTTGCGGTGCGCTGTCCGCCGTCGGGGGTTCGAATCCCCCGCCAGGAATGGATGTTTGTGTCGTCTTTAGTATAAGGTAGTTCATAAGTAGTTGTAAGTTTAGAGACTGATGCCCCGTAGTTAAGTCCCATAGGCTTTACAAGCACAAATTGAAAATGTTCAAATGTTTGTGTAGTCTATGGGACTTAACTACGGGATCATCAGTCCCTAAACTTACAAACTACCTATGAACTATTTCCGATAGAAACAAATAAGTATTGTATTTTGATCCGACGTGTAGTTTCCGTGAGATCTGAATCTCTTTAGTTATAATGAACGCCCTGTGTTTATACAGTGACTCACATAATTATTCAAAATGTTCAAATGTTTGTTAAGCTTAAGGGACTTAACTACGGGGTTATCAGTCCCTAAACTTACAAACTACTTACGAACTAACTAATAGTAAAGACGGCACAAATATCCATGCCCGAGGGGGGATTCGAACCCCCGACCGTAGTGGCCGTGCAGACCTTGACTGGAGCGCCTCAGTCCCCTCGGCCACCGCGGCCGGCTTTACAAGCACATTTTTAAACTGTGAACTACATTAGATGGTTTTCTGTAAAATATGTTTGGAGATCTCTTTAATGATTTATTGTTCTGAAAAGACAGTGCTCCACTTTGGCTAAGAAAGAAACTACAGAATGTATCTGTGATTATAGCTTGAACTATCACTTCTACTTTATTTCTGTCACAAAGTCTCTAATACTCGTGTCGACGACAATAACATACCCAAAGAACATTACATAGAGCTTCTTGGCCTGCGTAATGTGTAGTTAAATGTACGCCTTTCATTAGTTAATTATCTACGAGCAGTCTCATTCTGTGTTTTGTGAGTGAAAAAGCCATTTTCTTTCGGCAAAGATTTACGTACCGGAGAGTACAATTTGTTTTTCCAACGGTCTGGAAATCTATCGTTAATCTTTTTATAAACCTTGGAATTAATTTGGTCACGTTAAACAACTCACTAAAACTAAATGCAGGTTCCAAATCGTCATGATATGGAAGAGGGGAAAAAAAACCTTGCTGGATGACGAAATGTAGCAGTGCTCACCACGATATAATTAATCCACAAGAGCAGAATCCTCTATAGAAAATATAGTCTTTAATAGCAGGCTCTTTAATAAACTTTTATTCAGTAGAGCTGATGCCTCATCAGGAAACTCCACAATCAGCGAAGAGCGTCACTAATCAGGCCTAATTGAACTCGTGAAAATGAAGTGGTTAAAATCATGCAAGCAAAAATCTGATAGATACGATTTATATGCAACAGTGAAAAAGATTTATACCTTTTCTAAGAAGTCCTAAAGAGACGAAGTGACGAATAGAAGTAAACGCTGCTGAGGAAATTTAGAGGGTCGGAATTCGAAGCCGACTGCAGAACGATTCTGCTGCCGCCAACTTACATTTTGCGTAGACCACAAAGGTAAAATACGTGAAATTAGGGCTCCCAGAAAGACATATGGTCATTCGTTTCTCCCTCGTTCTATTTGGGAGTGGGATATATAAGGCAATGACTTAGTAATGGGACGAGATACCCGGAACCCAGATTTCATTTAGTTTCACGCCCTCCTCCATCCTATTGAAATTATTGACGGCGTTGAAGAAATGAAACAGTCTTCCACCATGGGACGATATTAACGGACGACGGCAATCGGCAACGACGAATTGCGCGCGCCCATATCAAAAACATCTGACGTCACACCTCCGAGTAGAGCACTGTATAGTGCAAGCAGAACAATTCGCCATTTTGAATCCCACATTCAAGGTGCGCATTTAAAGCTACTGCACATTTACGCGTTTTAATATGCTCTTAAGACCATTAAATATACTTTTCTAGCGCAGAAATATTACAGCACAGTATATTTATTGGCTTCCATTTGACTGTAAGAGGCAAGAAACTTAAAGTTAGTGATTAGAGGGATATTTAGAGATATGATACATTCACTTACATTCCATATTAAAGCATACGTTGCCGTTGTAAATATGTACCAAATACAGTTAAAATACGTTACAATTATCGTATTTTCTAGTTTAAAAGTAGTACATCCACATACGTTTACGGTAACTAAGAGTTGCATACGAAAACAGTTACGGAATAATGTTAAATTGTGTTACTGTACTTCCCGTATTGCCCCCTGTAATGTCTCGAATAATTTACGCACCGTATTTCAGAGAAGATTTTACGACTTTTCTGTTCCCATTCTTTGCGAAGTTCAATTTATTATTTTTCTTTTTCAGACATCCTGTTCACAGCTTGGCTTAGGCCTACATATTCCAGTATTGAGAATCATATTTAATTTAAACAATATACTAATGTGAAATAATATAATTTAAAAACCAATAACTGGGTAAAGTCAGCTGCACTCATGCATCACTTAAAAATACAATTAATAGACCTTAGAATAAGTACCTAGTTGGTCTAAATAATATCAAGAAAAGCAACTTTAAACACACTGTGTGTCATGATGTATTAACAGTCTATCAAAATTAAAATAAACCACTGCTGATATGTATAGGCCTATATTTTCTTTACTACCTCTCTGTCAACATAACTATTTTAACACAAATAAAAGAAGGTTTAATTCTTAACGTTAACAGATAATTACTCCATTTTGGCGTCCATACTTGGCATCTGGAATTTACAAGCCATCTTTTACGCCGATCTGTGTTTCAAGAAATCCGATAAAACTTCTAGCGACCATGTCTGCTATTATTTGAGCAGTTTGGAGATACATAACCACCCATTTCAAACTGTGAAACCATAACATCACAAACTGTTGGCTGATTCACTTCGCTCCGCCAGGCAAAGCATACAACTGTGTCGTCGGATTGGGATTCAAAATGGCGGATTGTTCAGCTCGGTATATCTAGTGCTTTAGCTCTGAGCGCGAGCACCACCACTTAGAGAGAAGGCAGCGGCGCTCTCGCAGCCATCGGCAAATAAAGGCCTAAGCGCGCACATCATGCCACGTAAAGCCCTTTCTATGCGAGACGTGCAGCACGCACAAGGAACTCGTTGTCAGCTGCAGCGCCCCTTGCGACAGACCGTCGAACTACAAAGAAGCGTTCAAACGGTACGCATTGGTTGAGTCTTCTGCTTCACGCGACTACTTCGTATGTTGTCAACTTACAGGAAATGAATCGACGCGTTAACATCACTTTTCGCCACTGTATGATATATTGTGATGATTGAAACATTTATTTATATTTTAGACTGCCACTGTGAAACTGTATTCAACTGTGTTCGTGCACTTCATGCATAACTACGTCGCTCACATGTGTTAACGTCCTCATTATAAAATGCGATTACATACTTCCAGACCCTGAGGTTTGAGGCGCCTATGTATATGATGAACAAGATTAGGTGTCTGTACATAGAATTTTCACTTTGATGAAGCTTAAAGTAATGCTCACCAAAACTAAATATTTCATCTGTTAACTACAGCATATTTAAGCAAAAATAGCAAATATTTTAGAACATGGTAATAAAGACGATTTGCACTTAAAATTCCATATAAGGTGTGTCCAATTTTTATTGGGTTCAGAGATACAGCTCTTGGTATGTACAACAAACTGATTTGGATATTTTGACTGATTCTTTCATCGGTTCTTGGTAGATTACCATATTGACTTTTATTTAAAAAAAAAAATGTTCAAATGTTTGTACAGCTTATGGGACTTAACTACGGGGCCATCAGTCCCTAAACTTACAAACTACTTATGAACTAGCTACTACTAAGAACGGCACAAATATCCATGCCCGAGGGGGGATTCGAACCCCCGACCGTAATGGCCGTGCAGACCATGACTGGCGCGCCGCAGTCCCCTCGGCCACCGCGGCCGGCTTTTATTTAAATAACCGGTTTTCGGCATAGTTTAAACTCTGAATATGTCCTAGTAAGCCGACCGGCTAACTAAGTGGAAATGAAGGTGTAGAAGATACACAATATTCTAAGTAAGTGTGATGTTGTACTACCAAGAATCGACGGATAAATCCGTGAAAATTTCTTGATTTACATTTGTTCTATGTTTGTTAAGATTACATACTAACAGCTAAACCTGTGCATGCAATAAAAATTTTACACAGGCTATATTAAATTTTTAATGCAATTCCTCTATAGTATCACCTCCTAAAATACTTACGACTGAGTCTAAAAGCTACGTTCCTCTGAGCAGGAGACGTATACATTCTCAAACAAATTCCCGACTTGGCTTCGTTTGTCAGCTGGGTTCCCAATTCGGTCGTCTGCGCATGCGCGAAGCACTTCCATACGCGTGAGAATAGGATCCATCCTATTCCCTTTACTAGCGATCGTGTGCGTGCATCTTGTGCAAGTGGACCCGTCTACACTGTACGCGGACGGCGTAGAAAGGGCTTAAGTTCCGCTTAAGCAAGGTAGTTCCGAGCCGCTGCAATCGCTAGCTCAGTGGCTGCCCGCTGACTCAGTGGGCCGTGCCGCAGCGGCCGGCCAATCGGCTAGCGATCGCGCCGACTCGGAACTACGTTGCTTACGTGGCATGATGTGCGCGCTGAGGCCTGTCTTTCTCACCGGCCACGGGTGCTCTCGTGTGACGTGAGAAAGAGTAGGTTGCGCGCGCATAGCTGACTGGGTGGCCAGCACGATCCCCAGATCTCCCCCCCATTAAGCATGTTTGGGCACCACATGAACTAACTGTTCAACTGTTTGTACATCTTATGGGACTTAACTACGGGCTCATCAGTCCCTAAGCTTACAAACTACTTATGAACTAGCTAAGACTAAAGACGGCACAAATATCCATGCCCGAGGGGGGATTTGAACCCCCGACCGCACCACATGAAACTTCATGTTGGGCGGTCTCCTTGAGCGGCACGAAATCTGGCCCAGCTGAGGCACCAGGTGGAAATTGGATGGCAGGACATTCCACAAAACTACATTCGGAACCTCTACGATCGTTTCCATGAAAGAATTACTGATTGCATTGCTGCAAAAGGAGGGTATACACGGTAGTAACGCCAACACTGCGGACGCTCTGGAGACTGTCCCTACGTGCGTACGGCTCAGCCTGTGTGATCGTGTGTTGTATACAACCTCAAGAATGTGTCAAAAAAATTTCCCTCAGCCGGGCCGACGAATTCATGGTGTTCTTTTTTTCATTTTGCAGGAGTGTAATAGTAATAAGTTTTAAAATTATTGTAATCTCGGAACTCTAGATCCTGTCGACTGTGACCAGCACCAGTTTCAGCTTTGGTACGTCTCAGAGGGAGGTGGGAGGGGGGGGGGGCAGAAAGCAAAGAATTGAGTCTGTATCTCGGCAGTAGGCCGGGCGGCTGGAAGGCGATACTCGTGAGGGCGGGTGGCCGTCTTTAGCGGGGGTGGTGCCGGGTGAGGGTGAGGGACTAATGTTACGGCCTGCCGCAGCCGCTGCCGCTGACAGCCGGAATGCGCCCCTCCCCCACCCCCTGGACCAGGAGGTCAGGCACGCCGCGGCACCCCAATTTCCGCGGTCGACGACTCCCCCGCTTACCCACGAGGATCGGCTGCGGTGTAGCAACCTGCTTCCTCTCCACAAGTCGACAGCTCAGATATTCGATATCGAAATATTCAGTCGTCTCCACTGTTACGGAGCCTCCTAAAGACAAATGACAGAGCGGATGCACGAATAGCGTGGGCACGCGGTCTATGGCACCGTGTCACAAATTGTGCGGCCACTTCCGCCAGAAGTTCGAGTCCTCCTCTCTCGGGCGTGGGTGAGCGTGTTGTCCTTAGCATGAGTTACTTTAAGTTAGTTTACAAGGTGCATTTGAAAATGCAATGAACGCTTTCACGACCGGATGTCATAGCTGCTGGTAGAACTTCCGGGCTATAAGGCCGTGGTCCATAAAACTTTCCAGTTTTTCCTATCGTTTCGTCCAGAGCTGCGCCTGACATCTTCGGAGGTCTTCCTACTTCCGCTGAGTCTTGCCGACTGATGAGTCGGGTGTCTGAGAGCGACATATATACTGTGGAAAATGGGAGTGGCCAGAGATAGTCCTTGTCAGAGATAAAGCATCACTATCGATTGCAATCGGTCAGAGATAAAACCTGTCGATCTTTTAAAGCTACTGTCCATATGTCGCTAAGTTTCATAGCTTGTTCTTTCCTATTATTCCATAGCTTCCCTGTAATGCAGTGGATAATAATTCATCATTGTAGATAAAATTGTTGTTTCGCAAAACCTCACTATATGACTTCCAGACTGAAGAGAATGCTCTGCCACAGTCGATTTCTCTGTTTTTCAGAGTCGGCAAAGACTTTGCCTATTGAAACCACAAAAGAAGTATAGAAACTAGGCTGAAGGAACACAAAAGTCTTTGCCGACTAGGAAAAACAGAGAAATCGGCTAAGGCAGAGCATACTCTTCAGTCTGGAAGTCGTATAGTGAGGTTTTCCGAAACAACAGTTTTATCTACAATGACGAATTATTATCCACGGCAATACAGGGAAGCTATTGAAATGTGTAAACATAAGGATAATTTTAACAGGAAAGAAGAATTTCAAATTCAAATGTTTGTAAATCTATCGGACCAAACTGCGTGGTCATCAGTCCGTAGCTTACAAACTACTTAAACTAACCTAAGGACAAACGCACACACCCATGCCCCAGGGAGGACTCGAACCTCCACGGCGAGCAACCGCGCGCTCCGCAGCGAGAGAAAGAAGAAGCTATGAAACTTAGCAACATATGGACAGTAGCTTTAAAAGATCGATAGGTTTTATCTCTGATCGATTGCAATGGATAGTGATGTTTTATCTCTGACAAGGACTATCTCTGCTGATAACATGACAGCTTGGCCACTCCCATTTTCCACAGTATATATGTCGGTCTCAGACACCCGACTCATCAGTCGGCAAGACTCAGCGGAAGTAGCAAGACCTCCGAAGATGTCAGGCGCAGCTCTGGACGAAACGTAAGAAAAAACTGCAAAATTTTATGGACCACGGCCTTAAAGCAGGAAGTTCTACCAGCAGCTATGCATCTGAAAAGTTCGGTAAATGGTCCAATATTTTACAAACCGCGCTGGCACCTATGAGCTATCCAAGCATACACATTGCGGGACATGTCAACCAGCTCCCCCTATCGTGCAAAGCACTGCAGTGAAGCGGTGGTTCACGGTGCGACCCAGCCAACAAGGTCAGGCTGAGAGTTCGTGTTATTGTAACATGGAGCGCAAAATGGAGCAACGCATTAATATCACGTTTTGTTTCATATTAGGCAAATCGGCGACGGAGACCCATGGGATATTAGGGCAAATGTATTGTGTTGAAGCTGTAAGTAAAAAGTTGCTGGTAGAACTTCCGGGTTATAAGGCCGTAGTCCATAAAACTTTCCAGTTTCAACTAACGTTTCGTCCAGAGCTGCGCTGGACGAAACGTTAGGTGAAACTGGAAAGTTTTATGGACCACGGCCTTATAACCCGTACGTTCTACAAGCAACTATGACATCCGGTCGTGAAAGCCTTCATTGCATGTAAGTAAAAAGTTCGACCAAAACTGTATCGGCGTAGGCAGTGGAATTACCTGCATGACAATGCTCAACCACACACTGTGATCCGCATGCTCAACTTCCTCGCTATTCGCACGCTCACTGTGCTTCCATACCCTCCTCGGCAGATTTCTGTTTCCAAATGTTCAAATGTTCAAATGTTCAAATGTTTGTAAATCTATCGGACCAAACTGCGTGGTCATCAGTCGGCAGCTTACAACTACTTAAACCTAGGTAAACTAACCTAAGGACAAACACACACACCCATGCCCCAGGGAGGACTCGAACCTCCACGGCGAGCAACCGCGCGCTCCGCAGCGAGGCGCCTTAGACCGCTCGGCTACTCCACCGCGGCTTTCTGTTTCCCCGCCTTAAATTATCCTTGAAACGCTTACGCTTCACAATTCGCGGAGATCCAACAACGCGTGACCTCAGTGCTTCGGGCGATTCTACAAAAACCGTTTGCCGACAGTTTCCAACAGCTGCACAACCGATGTCACAAGTGTACTGCAGCTAATGGCGATTACTTTCAAGACCAATAAAGATATTTTGTTTGTAACTCTTCTTTCCTATATTTCCTGAGACTATTCACCGAACCTTTTGGACGCACTTTGTATGTAGTTTGTAAGTCTAGGTATCGATGAGCTCATCAGTTTGGTCCCTTGAGTTTACAAACAATTGAAAAAATAAAACCCCGATTCCTGCGGTAATCATTATATCAGCAAGAGAAAACGAAAAAATAAAGTACCAATTTTAAATATTAATTTTACGCGGAGGCCACTGACACATACGATTCAAAGGGGTTTGGTCGTGAATGTACACAAAACAAAACTCATGTGGGTATACAGCGTTAAGAGTGGTTTCAGGAAATAGAAATTGTTACGTGTTTAAAGGAGTATGAGACGACTATCTATCGCGAGAGGTACAGGTCTAGCGCGCGAGCCATCTAGCGGTAGAACGGGAGGAGGAACTACGATGTCGATTATATTGTCAGCAGTGCAAATCAAAATATCACAGTAACGAAATAACATTGTTTCTTCAAGTCATATAAATACCGCGTGATCAAAAACTCAGTATAAATTTGAAAACTTAATAAATCACGGAATAATGTAGATAGAGAGGTAAAAATTGAAACACATGCTTGGAATGACATGGGGTTTTATTAGATAAACAAAAAGAAGTATTGATAGAAAGATTTCTTGCACGCTTCGTTTGGTGATGATCATGTGCTCCGCCACCACTTTCGTCATGCTTGGCCTCCCAGGTCCCCTCGTATTCGGAAAGATGGTGGTTCAAATCCACCTCCGGCCATCCAGATTTAGGTTTTCCGTGATTTTCCTAAAATCACTCCAGGCAAATGCCGGGATGGTTCCTTTCAAAGGGCACGGCCGATTTCCTTCCCCCATCCTTCCCCAAAAGTCCGAGCGTGAGCTCCGTCTCTAATGACCAAGCAGTCGACGGGACGTTAAACACTAAGATTCCCTCCCAGGTCCCCAGAACTCAGTCCGTGCGATTAATGGCTTTGGGGTTACCTGAAGTCGCAAGTGTATCGTGATCGACGTCATCTCTAGGGATGCTGAAAGACAACATCCGACGCCAATGCCTCACCATAACTCGAGACATCCATTACAATGCTGTTCAGAATATTATTCCTCGACTACAGCTATTGTTGAGGAATGACGGTGAACATAATGAGCATTTCCTGTAAAGAACATCATCTTTGATTTCTCTTAATTTGTTATGCAAATTATTGCTTTTCTGATGAAATGAATCGCGCTATCTGTCGGACATTTTTTGAACTTTGTGTGTGTGTGTGTGTGTTAGGAAAATTCCGTGTCATTGCAAGCATGTGTGTCAAATTTTACCTCTCTATCTACATTATTCCGTGATTTATTAAGTTTTCAAATTTATACTGACTTTTCGATCACCTGGTACATGAACATGGAACTTGGAATACTTCTTTTCAATATTAATTATTGTACAACGAGAGTAATGAAACATAAATGTTGAAATATAATTCGAAAGTGGACGTTTTTATATAGAAAGGGGGAATTAGAGGAAGATACGCTGCTTAAGGTACAGGTCTACCACGACTACATCTAGCGGTACAGTGGGTGCCACTACTAGGTCGATCGTGTTGTCAGCAGTGGGTATCAAAATTTGCGGTAACGGAATAACGTTATTTCTTGCCCTATATAGTTCGGCTGAAACGTTCGGTGAAGTGAATGATCCCTTATTTTACAAACAACGCTGGCTAGAATGAGGAGCCCGCGCATACACCTTGAGGAACATGGCAACAAGCGCCTCCTATCGTACAACGCACCGCAGTGAAGCGGTGGTGCACTGTTACCCAGCTAACAGGGTCAGTGTGACAGTTCGTGTCATTGTACCACGGAGGGCAAAATGAAGGAACGTGTTAACATCAAGTTTTGTTTCAAATTGGGCAGAACGCGCAGAATGTAGGGGAAGTAATACGAATAAGTGGACATTTATAATGATAACAGAACAGTTTTATTGAACGATACATTTAAAGTAGGAAAACTGGAGTTTCATTACTTTGTTAACACAACCGGTCGCATTTTGCTTTTACTAGCACAGTTAAAGCTGCGAACAACTGGCAGTAAAGGGGTATTATATTTGTAGACTGACTCTATCCACTGTTTATTTTAGCAGTTCTACTCTTTTCTTTGCATTCTATAAGTTTTCGTTTAGTATTATCAGGTCATCTGCATATGACAAACGCTTTACTGATATTTGGGAGCTACGTAGTTATTAACTTTTTCTGTCTCTTCCTTGATCTTCCATTGTTGAACAACTCTTTCAGGCACACAGTTGAATAGTATTGTTTAAAAAAATGTTCAAATGTTTGTCAAGCTTAAGGGACTTAACTGCGGGGTAATGAGTCCCTAAACTTACAAACTACTTATGAACTGCCTTATACTAAAGACGGCAAAAACAGATATGGCCGTGGGGAGAACGGAGAACGGCCTTGCGCATCTTAGCATAGCACCTCAGTGCGCTCCGACGCGTCGAATACTATTGGGAATATGCCATTTTCTGATATAATGTTTAATGGCTTAGAAAGTGTGCAAGTCTCGCAGCTTATGCTTAAGCATTTCTCAATTTCAAATACTTACCACATACAGTATCTTTTGCAGTGTAATCACCGCAATATCTTCTATCGTCAGACATGCATGTATGCCTAAAGGACATCGCACTGGTTAAATCGTAAAATACGCACACTGCTCAAGGCCTTCGACAATAAACGGCTCTCGACTCACAGACACTGTGCGAGCACTTTAAGGTAAGAGTACACCGTGTGTGGCATTTGGAAGTTTGAGACTGGGGAGGATTATTTCCAATGAGGGTCGGTGATTACACAATCTAAGTGAGCATAGTCTTATACATGCTTTTCATTTTACAGAATAGTTCTTTACACATTTCAAAAGACAAGTCACAGACAATCTAATACAAAAATATTAAATTTCCATATGTGCAGAGAATTAGACAAAGAAAATAAAAAAACTTTTTATATTATTAATAATGTACAGATATATTTATAAAAAACCGTAATTCATAAAACAAGGATGATAGACGATGTGACTGTTAATGCTAGTAATATGAAATACTTGTTTCATTCATCTTCTTCAAATGTATTTTATGAAGCTTTATTTCTAATTTCTCAAGAAGAGCAACCTTATACCTTATACGTAGCACAGTTAGGCTGATGTAGATATCACTTAGTCTGTTTCCATTAAGAGACATGTCATTGATTATGGAGAATTTGTCAAAATGTTTGAGTGTGAAAGCATCCGCGTGTTATTTCTACCATATGTAGAAGTTTTTCCTGCTGAAAAGAAAGTTAATTAAATGAAAAGATTGAAGAAACTTAATATTCTTCGGAATTTAGAAACAATGTTTTTAAAAGAAGAAATCTTGTGATAAAACATTGAATGAACAAAAGGACTATTCACACGGTGATACGCAAGTCACGTCTCCAGTTACCTGACAACCAGTTGGCTGGGAGACCGTGCGACTCGAGTAGCCGATCACATTCACACAGGCACGACTCTAGTCTCCCATACTGTCGAGCCGATTGCGATGAGAACTGCAATTACAATCAATTGCATTGATTGATGGTGACAGAAGCGCCCTTTTTTGTGTACCCTGATGCCTTTAGTACAATATCTAGGAACTATAGCAGTGACGATGGTATTATAATAGTTTTATTATTACCTCCAGAACATGCAGAAGGCGCCGAAAATTTGTACTTGTGAATTTTTAATATCTAGTTCAGTGTCCGTAATATTGAAACGAAAAACGGGGGGCACTTGCATTAGGCAACTGAGATACAAATACTTCAAGTAACTTGTGATTTTCTTGCACTACAAACTATATGAACTGTTACGTGATTATTCTAATCTCTCTACTATTATTTATTGCATGCACCCCACGTTTTTCGTTTTAAATTTTGCAAGTATTGTCATAGCTATTTAAAATTCACATGCATAAATTTGCAGGTTTATCAGTATGGGGTTAAGAATTTCTTATGGATTAGGAGAAATGTTCTAGTGTTTTGCCTAGTACATGTGAAATTTATTAATAGATTTCAAACATTAAGATTCGTTGCCGCACACGTATGGTAACTTTTAGGTTAATTTCAGTTTTCTTCTGTGTATAAATTAATTATCTACACCTGTTTACGGTTTATATCGTGAAAAGTCCGCGAAGGTACAATCTAAATACACTCTTGGCCATTAAAATTGCTATACCACGAAAATGAAGACAGGAAGAAGATACGGTGATATAAAAATGATTAGCTTTTCAGAGCATTCACACAAGGTGGCGATACCTACAATGTGCTGACATGAGGAAAGTTCCCAACCGATGTCTCATACACAAACAGCAGTTGACCGGCGTTGCCCGGTGAAACGTTGTTATGATGCCTCGTGTAAGGAGGAGAAATGCGTACCATCAAGTTTCCGATTTTGAAAGGTCGGATTGTAGCCTATCGCGATTGCAGTTTATCGTATCGCGACATTGCTGCTCGCATTGGTCGCAATCCAATGATTGTTAGCAGAATATCCAAATCGGTGGGTTCAGGAGAGTAACAAGGAACGCCGTGCTGGATCCCAACGGTCTCGTATCACTAGCAGTGGAGATGACAGGCATCTTATCCGCATGGCTGTAACGGATCGTGCAACCACATCTCGATCCCTGAGTCAACAGATGGGGACGTTTGGAAGACAACAACCATCTCCACGAACAGTTCGACGACGTTTGCAGCAGCATGGAGTATCAGCTCGGAGACCATGGCTTCATCACAGACAGGACGAACTGCGATGTGTACGCGACGACGAACCTGGGTGCACGAATGGTAAAACGTCATGTTTTTCGGATCAATCCAGGTTCTGTTTACAGCATCATGATGGTCGCATCCGTGTTTGGTGACATTGCGGTGAACGCACATTGGAAGCGTGTATTCATCACCATAGGCCCAACAGATTTCTAGTTATCGTTAAAAAACGAAAAGTTGAAAAAATCGGGTTATTCAATACACTGACCCAGATGAATTGCAGTCCTCTTATCCTATATATGTTAAAGAAAAAGGAGGAATAACTCATTGACGATGATTATTAACGCATTGTATATAAATAGGTGTAATTTATGTGTTAGTGCATACCAATACATTTTTGAAAGTAGGTATTGCTGTAAAAACAACGAAAGCTTCTCCGTTTGTGAGTACTGGTCAGCTATTGAGGAACTGGGACTTTCGTTCGTAGCGAGGCCCTCACTCCGAATTGTGACCCAGCGGGTGTTATGTCCTCCTTCCCAAACTTCTTTTCTCCGAGGTCTTCCTCACTACACCCAGTCTGTCCTTAGAAACGGCCGTATTCGGACCTGTGAAGAACGTTTCAAACAAAAATCGTCTAAATCTCGATCGTGGTGGCGTTTTAAGTTCTTGCTTTTCTACAATATGTCGGAGCTACCCCCGTCGGATGTTTGTTTCGAGGTCGTTGTGAAGTGCTTGGAGAGGGAACAGTGACAGTGAAAAACCGTGGAATTTAGATGCTGATAAAAGTGTGTCAGAAACGTGGGCTTCAATGGAACATGAGGTTACTGTGCAATTTAAACAAAGTGTCGTACATGACGCATGCAGGAATAGGTGCACTGTGGGAAGTAATGTGAAAGCATCTGTCCAGCGAGGATATGTTTGCTCTGCTCAACCATCGTCTTCGCGTGGGGAAAGGCTGGAAGTGCCTCGGGTTCAAGGCGTCACATCATTGGAGATTTTTGTTTGCCTTGTGATGAAAAATTATCCAAGGAATATTTCGAAAAACAGATAAAATTGCCTAAACATCAACGGGATGAACTCCATCAAGTGGAAACACTGGAAGTGAAAGAATCGATTGTGAAAAAAGCTAAGACAAGCTGGTGACTGGGGACAAAACATTCTTCAGCGTCTTTCATGTATAAGTGAACTTGTTGCTGCGGAGGGTAAGTACCACAAACATTGCTACCTAAAATTGCACTTCTTGTCGCGATCTACTGTTGCATGAGGTAAACGAGGGCGTCCTGAACATCCCCTCCTTATCGAGGGTATGGAGCGTACATATGCATACCTTGCAGAAACAAGAGAGGAAAACCAATTTTCCATAAGTTACTTGATTGCAGAGAAATTCACAGGTAATTACAAACCAACAGTTGCAAGTGTTCAAGCTCATCTAAAAAGGCGATATGGAGAAAAAATTATTTTTGCGCAGGTTGGTCCGTATCACAGCCCAGTCTTGATGTTCACAGACGTTGGACAAAACATTCTTTATGAAAAGTGGTACAATCAAAGACTTAACGGTCAGATCTGCACCTGCAAGACATTCGTTCCCAAACATTTGACACTACACAACATCCCCCGTCAGAGGCCTTTTTAAAAAACGCAAAAGCATCAGTTCCTGATTCTCTGTAACTGTTGCTTGAACAGATTATCCTGAAAAACAAACGTTCTTCTCTCGAACAGTGGAAAAAGAGGTGCATAGGATTTTCTCTTGCAATCATGGCTGCAACGAGGCTCAAATCTTTCTATCCTCAATTCAAATAAGCTTTGAAACCTATTTGTATAGAAAATTTGGATCAAAGCACCTTGTTGAACTTTACCACAGTATGAGAATTTCTTGTACATATACGGAGGCTATGCGTTTTGAAAGTTCCGCTATCCTCGGTGGAGAAGTGACTCATCTATTTGACAAAGGAGCTTTTAAGCAGTTTGTGTTCGCCAATGCAGATGTAATTGTTAACATAATTGATGGAGAAAATACGTTCCATGAAATGGGTGGTATAATGATCATGACCCCCCACTCATTCGTTCACCCAGACAAAACCATACCACGTTTGAAGTCTGTTTCTGCAGAGTCTATCAGGTTCACACGCTGCCTCACACATTAAACATTTTTCTATGAGAAAGAAATCGGGCTTGTCAGCCATTTCAATTAACGAAGTGAAAATCGCTGAAGACGTTTTGCTGAAATCCCTAGACCTGCTGTGGTTGTTTGGAAAAGCAACTAACATGCTAGGCATCCCAGGATGGAATGGATTCATGGAGCAAGTGACAGAAGATCTTTCTTACAAACGTTTAAGGATTGTATATCTCCCTTTTATACATGCTCCCCCAACCGACTACGACACTGTTTTGACATCACTTTTGGAAGCCAGTTAAAAAACAAGCATTTACGGTCAGGAAACATGTTTTGTGACCTATGACCAACCACTATACTTGAAAGCCCGAGACATTTTGGAGAGCCACCAGCATCCTAAGCTCGTCAACATAGCTTGGAGGTCTTCACCTCCTCATGTCATTCATGGGGGTCATCGGTGCCATAATGACAAGAAGTGGACTGAAGGAACTTCTCTGTTCAATATTTGCTGAAAACACTGTTGAAAAATCCTACTTATATACAATGCATTAATAATCATCGTCAGTGAGTAATTCCTCCTTTTCTTTAACGTATATAGGATAAGAGGACAGCAATTCATCTGGGCCAGTTTATTGAATAATCCGATTTTTTAACTTTTGGTTTTTTAACGATAATTAGAAATCTATTGGGCCTATGGACTTCGTTCTGTACTTAGATTAAAGCTAAATAACTACTCTATAACTTTGTTTTGATTGACTTTCCCCATGGGATGATCATTAGAGCCAATATTCTTGCCGAAAGATGACTAAAATCGGAAATTTCATCTTTTTGGAGAAAGAAGTCAGTTTTCGAAGTCCAATATCTCGTGAACTATTGAACTTACAGAGCTGCGGTTGGGCTTAAATTTTAGAATATTTTATCTATATTAATAAAGGTGTAAGTGACTTTTCGTCAAAAAACCACCCTTCACGAGTTATAAGCCAAAATCAGAAAAAAGTCCGAACGTTTCGAGGGTTTTTGGCTCTTAAAAGTTAAGCTAAAGGATTTCGAAGCTGCAAACTTGGTTGAATACTACTCTATTATGTCCTAACAACATACCAAAAATTCAGCTTCCTGCAATTTTTTGGACCTAAACATACCTGGTGATTGGCCTAATTGGTTACTCGTCTCGGTCACCTCTTGTTTGCATCGACGGCACTTTGATCAGTGGCCGTTACATTTCAGATGTGTTACGACCCGTGGCTCTATCCTTCATTCGATCCCTCCGTAATTCCAATTTCAGCATGATAATGCACGACCGCATGTTGCAGGTCCTGTACGGGCCTTTCTGGATTAGGAAAATGTTCGACTGCTGCCCTGTCCAGCACATTCTCCAGATCTCTCACCAAATGAAAACGTCTGGTCAATGGTGGCCGAGCAACTGGCGCGTCACAATACGCCAGTCTCTACTCTTGATGAACTGTGGTATCGCCTTAAAGCTGCATGGGCATCTGTACCTGTCCAAGCCATCCAACGTCTGTTTGACTCAATGACCAGGCGTATGAAGACCGTTATAACGAACAGAGGTGGTTGTTCTAGGTACTGATTTCTCAGCATCTATGCACTCAAATTGCGTGAAAATGTAATCTCATGTCAGTTCTAGTATAATAGATTTATCCAATGAACACCCGTTTATCATCTGAATATCTTCTTGGTGTAGCAATTTTAATGGCCAATAGTGTAGAATCGAGCTTACCATTAAACATTTTTATCGCGAAACAAGGAGAGAGATAAATAACAGTGCTACAAAAAGTGCCCTCGGCGAAACACCAGATGAACAGTTTCATGTCCTTAGCTATTGAATGTTTCACATTTCTATAACTCATCGGGAAGCTGTAAAATATTTTCTACCTCGATTTTCAAACTAATAATTTTTCGTACTTTGCGCAACGAAATGGTACGAACGTACCAAGAGACTGGGATACTTCGCGACCGGCATGTGGAGTCTCGTGGTATCCGAGTCGCTGCGACTCTGCGAGGCCGCTACTCAAGTATCCCCGTGTGAATAACACCATTTAACTTTTTTTCTGCCTCTCTTGGTCGCGCGGTATCTCAGTCGCTTGGCGACTAGAGTATCCCCGAGTGTCCCTGGATCCTCGTCGGAGGTCGCGCACAGATGAACGCTGTCACTTGTGACACATCTAACTATCAGAACCACAGTTAAACAGCCGGCATATACTGCCTGAGAGTACATCGATTCAGCAGAGAGTATATCATTTCTCCGTTCAGGTGCCTCACCTCACTGTAGGGGTCTGCAATGCGTCAAGACTTCTTGCTACAGACTCAAAGGTGACTTCGACTGTTTGGATGTAGACACTTAGAAATATCGCCGACGGAATAGAACTTTGAAATGTCTTCAGTGTCGGGGGCTTAAACTTTATCAGTTTGGAAGTTCTGTAATTTTTCCAGTGTTCAATGACGAGTATCATTATTCATGAATGGCTCAACAGGTCTACGTGAACAACAATTAGTCAATGTCGCCTTTGATGATTGGCCTCCTGTTTTGTGCAAATATGTTTCATCTTTCCAGAATGAAGTCTCTTTCTTTCATCAGTCCATGATGTTCCAGTCCACTGTCTAATTTCTTTCTGACCTAACTTTGTTTGAATATTTTTCTATCTGTCGCGTCTGCCTGAGTTTAAAATACTCCTCAATCGCAGCTATCCAATTATTTGTATCAATTTTGGCCTTATTTCTGTTTTCGTATAATTCTGCTATTCGATTTTTGAACGTAGTGTGGACCATTCTTTTAAAGTGACCATAAAATGTCTCAGTTTCCGGCGAGTAAGTGTAATCAGCGCCCTCACCTGAAGATGGCAGCCAGTTGGTCTGACACAATATCGTCTTCAGTTGACGATGGTATCCGGCTGCAGACCCGAGATGAATATTATCAGGTATTACGCCGGGAATCTCTGCGCGACCACAAGTCCCAGTTTTCCCATGTTAACAACATATGTCCGTGTATTCTTGTATTTCCTTATTACTTCTCTGCCTGTAAGTTTCTGGATCAGTAATTTTGGGGCCTAATATTTTCCTAATAATCTTTTTTTCTTTCTTTTGAATTTCTTCAATACAGTAGAGTCCCGAAAACTCGGTGTAATGTGGACCGATGGTTGGCCGAGTTTGTGAAAATGCCGTATTATCGGGAACGGTGTTTGAAAGAATAAGTAAGAATTTTGTTATAAAATACTTTCTATAGTTACTTTAGAATACAATAAAAACGATGGAATACAGTAACTCAAAATAAATTTAAGAAAATATCTAAGAAATGATATTCGTTACTTACGACTACGTACTCTAATTTACATTTAGAAAACTAGTCTAAAAAGTCAAACAGCCTTGGAGAATGAAACGTATGAACAATAGTGATTTACTTCATAAAATATATTTCACTAAAATTTCCATCACGTGGTAGCTGATTTTAAAAGGCACTGTGAAAAAAAAGCACTCCCATCATTTTGATTACGACTGTTATTAATATGAACACACATCTACATACTGCATTAATGAAACTCAAAGCTTAAATAGCAAAGTTTTAAATAGAGTGAAGGTGGCACAAGAAAAGATGATGTCTGGGCCCGTTGACATCATAGCCTGTAACTGCTATACGCTACGATTTCAATTCTGTCTTGCATTCTGCGAGCACGAAATAATTCTAGAGGGTGTGTAGGGGGGCGGGAGTTGCCTAGTTACCCAGACTGCCAGGTTACCGAGTGCGGAGTTTTCCTCACTCTACTGTACCCCTCTTTCCATTTCAAATTAAAATTTCTGCTCCATAAAAACATTCAGGTTTGATGACAGTGCTGTAATGTCTAAGTAACTCAAGTTTGAAAATGAACTTCTGTTAGAAATATTTCGAGTTAATCGGAATGCAGTTGCCAATTATTCACAGCGAACTTTGTTTACAGCTTTTTTCCAGGCAATTTTCTGTGTGATTTCCCTCAGTAAATTAAACTGAGGAACCATTTTTACTTTTTCATATTTCGTGTTCAAGAACGTTGGTGCTTAGCAAGTTTGTTTGTGTGACCATCTTCCGCAATAATTTCCGAATTATTTGTATTTGGAAATGTAATGCTTCTATTTCCTCCTTACGCGTTTCGTCTGGTATTTTCGGACGTCATCAATGGAATCCATATCTGGAAATTACAATTTTGCTTACTGACGTAGCCTCAACAGTGAAATAAAAGGATTGCAACAAGAAAATGACAGTTTCATTGGAAAAAAAAAATCAGTAATAATACTGCGGTGCTTGTTTTGTGCCTGATATAAATTCAATTTTTCGAATTACATTTGTTGTTCTAGTTTTTTCGCAACTTCTTTGTTGTTGTTGTTGTTGTTGTTGTTGTGGTCTTCAGTCCGGAGACTGGTTTGATGCAGCTCTCCACAATACCCTATCCTGAGCAAGCCTCTTCATCTCCACATAAGAACGACAACCTACATCTGTCTGAATCTGCTTACTGTATCCATCTCTTGGTCTTCCCCTGCGATTTTTTCCCCACACACTTCCCTCCAACGCTAAATTAACAATTCCTTTATGTCTAAGAATGTGTCCTACCAATCTATCCCTTCTTTTAGTCAAGGTATGCCAGAAATTCCTTTTCTCCCCAATTCTGTTCAGTACCTCCTCATTAGTTACGCGATCCACCCACCTAATCTTCAGCATTCTTATGTAGCACCACATTTCAAAAGCCTCAATCCTCTTCCTGTCCGCACTGTTTATCGTCCATGTCTCACTCCCATACAAGGCAACACTCCATACAAATGCCCTCAGAAAGGACTTCCTTAGGCCTAAATCAATATTCGATGTTAACAAATTTCTCTTTTTCAAAAACGCTTTTCTACCCATTGCCATTCTGCATTTTATATCCTCTGTACTGCGACCATCATTTGTTATTTTACTGCCCAAGTAACAAAACTCATCTACCTCCTTTATTGCTTCGTTTCCCAATCTAATTCCTTCAGCATCACCTGATTTTCTTACACTGCACTCCATTACCCTAGTTTTGCTCTTGTTAATGTTCATCTTATATGCACCTTTCAGCACACTGTCCATTCCATTCAATTGCTCTTCCAGGTCCTTTGCTGTATCTGACAGAATTACTATGTCATCGGCAAAACGCAATGTTTTTAATTCTTCCCCCTGAACTTTTATTCCTTCACCAAATTTCTCCTTGCTTTCCTTTATAGCTTGTTCAATGTACAAATTGAATAACATTGGAGAAAGGCTACAACCCTGTCTCACTCCCTTCCCAACCACTGCATCCCTTTCATGCCCTTCAACTCTGACAACCGCTGTCTGGTTTTTGTACAAGTTGTAAATAACCTTACGCTCCCTATAATTTACTCCTGCTTTTTTCAGAACTTTAAAGAGTTTATTCCAATCAACATTGTCAAAAGCCTTCTCCAAATCTACAAAAGCTAGAAATGTAGATTTGCCTTTTCTTAATCTATCTTCTAGGATAAGCCGTAAAGTGAGTATTGACTCCCGTGTTCCTACATTTCTCCTGAGCCCAAACTGATCTTCCCCGAGGTCGGCTTCTATCAGCTTTTCCATCCTTCTGTATATAATTCGCGTTAATATTTTGCAGCCATGACTTATTAAACTGATGGTTCTGTAGTTTTCACACCTGTCTGCACCTGCTTTCTTAGGGATGGGGATTATAACATTTTTCTTAAAGTCTGAGGGTACTTCACCTGTCTCATACATCTTACACACCAGGTGAAACAATTTTGTCATGGCTGGTTCTCCCAGAGACTTCAGTAGCTCTGAGGGAATATCATCTATTCCAGGGGCCTTGTTTCGACTTAGGTCTTTTAGGGCTCTGTCAAATTATTCTCTCAGTACAGTATCTCATATTTCATCTTCATCTACATCCTCTTCCCTTCCTACAATATTGTCTCGAAGTTCATTTCCTTTGTAGAGCCCCTCTATATATTCTTTCCACCTTTCAGCTTTCCCTTCTTTGCTGAGAACTGGTTTTCCATCAGTGTCCTTGATATTCATAGAGCTGTTTTTCTTATCTCCAAATGTTTCTTTTATTTTCCTGTAGGCTGTATCTATTTTTCCCCTATTTATACATTCTTCTACATCCTTGCATTTGCCTTCTAGCCACTCCTGCTTAGCCATTTTGCACTTCCTGACAATCTCATTTCTTAGTCGTCTGTACTCCATTTTGCCTGTTTCATTTACTGCATTTTTATATTTTCTCCTTTTATCGATTAAATTTAGTATCTCCTGTGATATCCAAGGATTTTTTGTAGGTCTTTCCTTCCTACCTATTTTGTCCTCTGCTACCTTCACTATTTCATCTTTCAATTTTACCCATTCCTCTTCTACTGTTTTATTTCCCCCTGTCAATTGTTGCCTAAATCTCCCTCTGAAATTCTCCAGAACCTCACTTTCCTTCAACTTATCCAGGTCCCATCTCCTTATTTTCCTACCTTTTTGTAGTTTCTTTAGTTTCAGCCTACAGTTCATAACCAACAAGTTATGGTCAGAGTCTATATCTGCCCCTGGGTATGTCTTACACTGTAGAACCTGATTCCGAAATCTATGTCTTACCATTATAAAATCTATCTGATATCTTCCGGTGTCTCCTGGTCTCTTCCACGTATACAACCTTCTTTTGTGATTCTTGAACCAGGTGTTTGTTATAACTAAATTATGTTCTGTGCAAAATTCTACCAGGCGGCTTCCTCTTTCATTCCTTTTGCCCAGACCATATTCACCTACTATCTTCCCTTCACTGCCTTGTCCTACTACCGAATTCCAGTCTCCCATAACAATTAAATTTTCCTCTCTCTTAATTGTCTGAATAATTTCCTTTAGCTCCTCATATATTTCTTCGGTTTCCTCATCATCGGCAGAGCTAGTTCGCATATAAACCTGTACTACTGTTGTCGATGTTGGCTTCGTATCTATCTTGACAATGATAATGCGATCACTGTGCTGGTGATAGTAGTTTACCCGCATTCCTATTCTCTTATTCATTATCAATCCTACTCCTGTGATACCTCCAACTGATTTTGTATTTATAATCCTGTACTCACCTGACCAGAAATCCTGTTCATCCTGCCACCGAACTTCACTAATCCCCACTATATCTAACTTCAACCTATCCATTTCCCTTTTTAAATTTTCTAATTTTCCTACACGATTAAGGGATCTAACATTCCACGCTCCGACCCGTAGAATGCCAGTATTGTCTTTCCTGATGATCACATCCTCCTGAGTAGTCCCCGCCCGGAGATCCGAATGGGGGACTATTTTACCTCCGGAATATTTTACCCGAGAGGATGCCATCATCATATGTTCATACAGTAGAGCTGCATGTCCTCGGGAAAGGTAACGGCTGTAGTTTCCCCTTGCTTTCAGCCGTTCGCAGTAGCTGTGTGGCAAAGCCACATTAGCTGATGTTACAAGGCCAGTTCAGTCAATCATCCAGACTGTTGCCCCTGTAACTACTGAAGAGGCTGCTGCCCCTCTTCAGGAACCACACGTTTGTCTGGCCTCTCCACAGATACCCCTCCGCTGTGGTTGCACCTACGGTACGGCTATCTGTATCGTTGAGGCACGCAAGCCACCCCACCTCGGCAATGTCTGTGGTTCATGGGAGTGGCGCAACTTCTTTAAGAATTTAAATTTGTTTTAAAATGGATAGATCATATTCGAAGGCGAGGCAATATACTGTAATATTACGTCTTCTTAAGTTGATTGATTCATTGACTTCGACCAAACTTTTCCTCTTGGCATTCTGTAATCACACAGTAATGTGGAGAGTCCATCTCCTGCCCAACGCCATTATTTATATGAACTGGTCCAGAAATTTCTCCCATGAATTTAACTTTAGAGCTAGTGTCGCTTAACGTTTCCTCAATCAGTCCGAGTTTCTTTTATCTAGACCTTGTTCAAATGTTCAAATGTTTGTAAATCTATCGGACTCACCTGCTGGGTTATTAGAACGTAGCTTACAAACTACTTAAACTCGAACCCCCGACGGCGAACGGCCGCGCGCACAGCAGCAAGCGCCTCAATGCGCACGGCTAATCCGCCGCGCCTAGACCTTGTTCCATTAAAATTTAGAGAAGAGATTCAGAATCCATTTAGTCATAGGCCCTTTACTTGTTTCAATAATTACTGGTCGTCCGAGATATTCAGACACCCTATTGGAGGGGACGAGAATGACTTTTCACTATTATGGGAGCCCCAAAGCGCCTCGCTCTAATTGTCATGTAAACCTAAAGTAAAAAGTTGAGACAGCAAAATATCATACTGTATAACACACAAACTACAATATCTGAATTTAAAACTTTATATGTAGGGCAACGACAGTCGAATGATTCCATAATTTTTTAAAGGAATGAGTCCGCTGCGACTCTTAAATGCCTTTATTGAAGGACACAGACGACCGGTTTCGCATTTAAAGTTGCACCCTCAGGTGTTATATTAAATCATTACAAGCACGTTCCGTATCATTTGATTTCGGGCTTCTAATGTTTATATGTGGCGGTATTTGAAGCCATCCCCATATCTCCTTTGAAGATCATCTGGCAAGGCAATTAATGTTAACGGTCTCCGGCTGGTCAAGGGCCAGCGACCAGTGGCCAGCCGGAGACCGTTAACACTAAGTGCGTCCCCAGATGATCTTCAAAGGAGATACGGGGATGGCTTCAAATACCGCCACATATAAATATTAGAAGCCTGAAATCAAATGATAGGGAACGAGCTTTACCAGTTCCTTGTAATGATTTAGTATAACACCTGAGGGTGCAACTTTAAATGCGAAACCGGTCGTCTGTGTCCTTCAATAAAGGCATTTAAGAGTCGTACCGAAGCCATTCGTTTAAAAAAAATTATATAATATCTGAATAACATACGTCACCTTACATATATGTGTATTATATCTCACCTGACACCCTAACCGTTTTGAGCAATTTAGTTCCAACATTCTGATTGAGTAAACATTGCTCTACTCCGGGAATGTAATTTAGGAGGACGTTAAGGCCATATATCGCATCCAGCTACACCGAGCGCTTTCACAGTGCGAGAGCGTGTGTGCTTTGCGCGTCGCCACTTCATCCAGAGACGCGCTGGTGGAGAGACGACAGTGGGCGTCGTTTAGGGCAGACGCCGAGACTGCGCCGTCAGCTCCGTCGCTGATAGCGTCGCTCACGACACGCGTCCGACCGCAGGCGTCGCAGTCACGATTTATCCGGCGCCTTGTAAACAGCGCGCGCCAGATAAGTGGCCGACAGCGCCTACTGAGTGCTACAGAGGAGAGCAGCGCTGCCAGGTGCCGGGCGTAATAGCGGCCCTCGCGGCTCCGCTCTGGGGCCTGAGTTACTGGCGCAGATAGCGCAGCCGCGCGCCGTTACGAGGTGCCAGCCGATAAGCCACGCACTGCTACGCTTAATCTCTCCGCCCTGCCGTTACTTGGCGGCGCGGCGCGGCGTGGCGCGGCGGTCGTTTAGGGGTCCCACTGATTTGCGCTCGCTCTGTGAGGCCCGCCTGTGTGTGTGGCGACGTCCATCTTTTGCGCGACAGCTCTCGCATCTCCGGTTAATGTCTGTACAGCCATAGTCAATCGAAGGAACATGGGCCGGGACGGCTCACCACCAGCGTTATTCTTCATGTTATAACCTCTACATTTATCCTCTCCCATTACCACCCATCACATCCCAAAAGCAAAATTTATTCCTCAGTACTGTTCTAGTGTACTTAAATCTGGCGTATCCATTTAATATTTGATCTTAATCCACTGTATTTAAGAATAAAAATTTACTTCATACTACAAAACACTGATCCTTTTAATTGAGATTTCTAACATACATGTTAGTAGTCCTACACACACACACACACACACACACACACACACACACACACACACAAAAAAAAAAAAAAAAAAAAAAAAAAAAAAAAAAAAAAAAACATTTTGGTACTAATTTTAACATACTTTAATCTTGAACTAGGAAATACACAGAGTTTCACGAGGAATAGTAAATATTTTAGGAGGAGGTCGTAGCTATAGATGAATTTCAATAAAATGCCATACAACATGTGTCTCATTTTTATTGAGTACCGTGATACAGCTGTTATTATATAACCAAAACACACTTGAAGCAAAGGCAAATAAGGACGTTCAAAGTTGATTTTCAAAACTTACACCACCAACTTCAATGCTCTTTCCAAATCTCTTGATAACACCACTTGTAGCTCTTGTGAGATCGTCTTCAGATTGTTTTATGCGAGCTGCACTATTCATAATTCAATGATCAAATCGGCTCTTGTATTTACTTTTTTTGTAGACCCCGCCTTCCAAACACCTCCACATGCAAATATCTTAAGGGGTTAGGTGTGTCGTTCTTAGTACCCAAGAAACCCGTCCATATCGACCAACTATGTTTCAGGGAATGATAGGTTTAGATGAGTCACCTGACCACTATAACACAGTCTAACATATACAGTCACGACACTTCCACTGATTTTTGTTATACTTCACGATAGCAGCGTTCCAATCGGCTGGCGAGGTACGTTTCTGAATAATAGATCGGATGAGTGTGAATAGTGTCGTTTAAATCTATTTTAACGTACTTTTTACGACTGGGAAGGTATGTAGTGCCATAAAAATAGCTAATAACAAAAAAAAAAAAAAAAAAAAAAAAAAAAAAAAAAAAAAAAAAAAAAAAAAAAACCTCCAAATGTCTGTAGAGCTTATGGGACTTTACTCCGGGGTTATCAGTTCCGAAACTTACAAACTACTTATGAACTAGAATGAAACTTTCACTCTGCAGCGGAGTGTGCGTTGATATGAAACTTCCTGGCAGATTAAAATTGTGTGCCGGAACCGGGACTCGAACCTGGGACCTTTGCCTTTCGCGGGCAAGTGCTCTATCGACTGAGCTATCCCGGCACGACTCACGATGCTGCCTCAGAACTTTACGCCTGCGAAAGGCAAAGGTCCCAGGTTCGAGTTCCGGCAAACAATTTTAATCTGCCAGGAAGTTTCATATCAGCGCACACTCCGCTGCAGAGTGAAAGTTTCATTCTGGAAACATCCCTTAGGCTGTGGCTAAGCCATGGCTCCACCATATCCTTTCTTCCAGGAGTGCTAAGTCTTGCGTGGTTCACAGGAGGGCGTCTGAGAAGTTTGGAAAGTAGGAGGCGAGGTACTGGCGGGAGCAAAGGTGCTAGGCGCCATCGTGAGTCGTTTCGGGATAGCTCAGTCCGTAGAGCACTTGCCCGCGAAAGGCAAAGGTCCCAGGTTCGAGACCCGGTTCCGGCACACAATTTTAATTTGCCAGGAAGTTACTTATGAACTAGCTAATACTAACGACGGCACTACTACCCATGCCCGAGGGGGGATTCGACCCCCCGACCGTAGTGGCCATGCAGAACGTGACTGGCGCGCCGCAGACGGCTTGGCCACCGCGGCCGGCAAAATAACTCCACATTTGTATTTATGAGGTTACCTAAGAACCATTGGAGGGGATGAAACGGTACTCTGCAGGACAGTTTATTTGAGATTACCTTGAAATCTACGACTTTTTAATCAAGAATTTTGGCTTCTATTAAGACCAATAATTTCTAATGAGCAACAGAAGACCAATCGTCTACAGAAAGACGTCTTCTTTCTTCTCTGAAACGCCAGGATTTCTTCACCACAATTCCAGCCAAATCAGTAACTGTTGAACATGAGAAACTTATATGAAATGCATTACCTACAGCATTAAAAGTACCAGATCAGCCACTACAGCTATAGCTGAAGGGAAGTCCTCCCAAAGGAGACAATAAAGCTTCGAAACCAAAAACACAGTTTCCCAACAAAGCAGAAACCAGTTCCACAATTGTTACTACATCTGAACCACAAACAGCAAGAATCTTCAAGACATTCGTTTTATAATCAAAAGTAGTTATACTCAAAACTACATGGGTTTGTAACAAATACGAGTGAAGTGTAAAAAATGTTCAAATCATTAGACTACATATCAAATTTTTTACGCGTCAAAGTCCTTGTTATATAGGAAAGAATCAAAGTTTCTCGTTTGTTTATATTATCTCACTTTCAATGGAGTAGGCTAAAAAATATACACATATTCCTAAGTATTTCCTCGTAAATACGTTGTGGTTTATATCACGGAACCAGGGAAATTTTTCTGCGTCTACATTTATTTCCAGATTATTTATATCTCTCTATTTTTAGTAATGTTTGGAACGCAAGAATTACAGAAACTATTTGATTAATTACATAAAACTGTCAACTGACAGTTGGTAACAACTTTCACAGCAATGAGTCGTTTTGTTCTCCACTAATGACGAAAAATACACAGATAGTTTAAAGTTTTTATTTGTTTATTTATTTACAAAAGAACTTTATTTTGAACAAATTTGTATTGTTCGTACATTCTAAGTTCATACCCGGCGGACGATCGTAAATGGGACATATATTTACGTTTGATCCCATAAGCCACCGAGTAGAGTATCAATTTAGTTTCCACGGCCGATATACAAGCAATGTAGAAGGTGCCATCTATTAAGAAACTGTTTAACTAACAACTACGACAGCTCTTGCAGTTGTTTAGACTTTTATTCTTTATGCAATTCAAAGACCTTCATTAATGGAAGCTGCGGTGGAGTAGCCGAACGGTCTAAGGCGCCTCGTTGCGGAGCGCGCGGATGCTCGACGTCGGAGGTTCGAGTCCTCCCTGGGGCATGGGTGTGTGTGTTTGTCCTTAGGTTATTTTACCTTAGTTTGAGTAGTTTGTAGGTTTGGTCCAATAGATTTACAAACATTTGAACATTAATGCAAGCATAGTTTATCACACGATCTCGGTTATAGACGTCGATGTAAAGCACAGTTTATCACACGATTTCGGTTATACACATCGATGTGACGACGAAAAATACACAAGTACTTTAAGTAACAGCCACGACAGCTCTTGTAATTGTTTTGATTCTTTACACAAGCGTAGTTTATCACGAGATTTCTGTTTCATACGTCGATGCACAATAACTGTTCCAAACTGCATTTGCAACTGGCTAGTCACTTCACGTCTTTTTCCTGGGATTGGATTGATGGTGTTACTTCGGTTGCAGACGATTCCGCCCATAAGAAGGCAACGGGACATCAAACAGATAAGTTCGCACGCCTAATTGACAAACCATCTTTGCAGGTTCCGTGCAAGACTGTCATCAATCTGAGTGGCATGGTGTTGAGTGATGATGCGGTTTCAGTTTTGGAGAAAGGACTCAACTTTGCTCCTACCCCCAAGTTCACACCGGTCGCAGAAATTATTAGTGCTGTTGAACAGGTTGCAGCTCGACTTCCGCCTGATTCAGCTGAGGAAATATATCGTGAAACTTGTTGTGCGTTGACGAAATCCAAGCCCATGAAGTCGAACATCACTAGTAAAGAGAGGGCGGCCATTCGTGACCTGAGGGAGCGTTCTGAAATTCTTGTCTTACCGGCTGACAAAGGCAATGCTACGGTTGTTGTCTCCCATAAGGACAACGCTGAAAAGATGCAGAGCTTGCTAAATGAAGATTCCTACCGGAAGATCAGCGTTGACCCCACAAAGAAGGTGGAAAACAAGACGAGGGCGCTTCTCAAGGATGCGGATTTACCGGAGGGTGTCGCCAAGAAACTGCTACCGCAAGGTCCGTTACCGCCAAGACTTTATGGACTCCCTAAGGTTCACAAACATGGGGTGCCGTTACGTCCCATTGTCAGTAACATCAGAGCACCTACATATTTGTTGGCCAAATACTTGACGGATATATTAAGTCCTTATGTGGGTAAATGCCCTCATCACATCCGTAATTCCGTGGATTTTGTTAAACGCCTGAACAGCTTCAGGCTGGATGAGTCAGATATCATGGTGAGTTTTGAGGTCGTCTCGTTGTTTACGAGGGTGCCCCTTCGAGAGTCACTAGATTTGATTGGTCAGAAGTTTGACGAGAAGACCACCGAACTTTTTAGGCATGTCTTGACCTCCACGTATTTTCTTTTCAATGGCGAATACTACGAACAAACGGAGGGAGTCGCCATGGGTAGCCCACTCTCCCCTGTGGTCGCAAATTTGTACATGGAGAATTTCGAGGAGGAAGCTCTGGCATCATCTAAATGGAAACCTACTTGCTTTTTCCGTTACGTGGACGACACTTTCGTCATCTGGCCACATGGTATGGATAAACTCCTTGACTTCCTTACACATCTGAACTCCATACACCCCAACATCAAATTCACTATGGAGACTGAAACGGAGGGTAAATTGCCGTTCCTTGACGTCTTGGTCAAGAGAAGAGCTGACGGCACCCTGGGTCATAGTGTATATCGGAAGACAACGCACACTGATCTGTATTTACACGCAGACAGCTGTCACCACCCTTCACAGAGGAATGGGGTACTTAAAACTCTAGTACATAGGGCGCGCACTATCTCCAACGTAGAGAGTCTACCCCAGGAATTTGAACAACTGAGAACTGTATTTCGAAAAAATGGGTGCTCAGAGTGACAGATTTAGCGGGCTCTCCACTCAACCACTACATCACAAGCTGTGGAAACGGATGAAAACACGAGGGAGGATGTAGGCACTGCGTTCGTTCCATATACCGGCGCACTCTCGGGGAAGATCGCCCGCATTTTGAAAAAACACCAGGTTGGAACTGTTTTTTGCCCGCCGAATAAAATTCGTGCACTGGTGGGGAGCGCCAGAGATGATCTCGGATTGAGGAAGGCCGGCGTGTACCAGATTCTGTGTCAGAGCGGAAAGTCATATATTAGACAGACGATGCGTACCGTGGAGGATCGATGCGTTGAACACCAGAGGCACACACGATTGATGTATCCGAGCAAGTCACCGGTCGCTGAACATTGTTTGTCGGAGAATTATGGGATGGAGTATGAACGCACTAGGATTCTGGTACAGACGTCGAGATACTGGGACTGCGTCGTTAGAGAGGCCATTGAAATTCGCACAAGTGACGATCTCATAAACCGTGACTGTGGCTATAATCTTAGCAAAGCTTGGGAACCACGGATTGGGTTAATTAAGAGTAAATCTAGCAAACGTAACGAAGTGACGACCACGGCGGACAGAGCCCTCACACCGACGTCATCTCAGACGCCGGCGCAATCGGTTCCACTGCGCGGCCGCGGCGCGGGACGCGGGGCGCGGACCGTGGAGGGGTCGCTCCGCGGGCCGAGGGTATTTAAATGGCCCGCTACCGGGCTAGAACCCAGTTCCCTTCGTCCCTTCGAGCAGCCGTAGCGTGCGGATCTCTGTGCCGGCGCGTTTCCAGGAGCTCAGTCCGTCAGTTCACCTGATGATGGCGACATGTATGATCGCCGTAATATTGGACACTATAGACCGGCAGTACACCCGTGGATAGTTTGATTATAAAACACGCCGGGAGAAACTGAAGAATCACAATATTACGACAGTTTTGAACTTACAAAGGTTTATGCAGCCTTCAGCTGCGAAATAAGTTATAAAAGGAAAAATTTTTCTTTGTGTAGTCAATAGTAATGATTTATGCTTATGTTGAGTGCACAGTCACCATACAGATGACATTAAAAGGCAAAATTCGAGTTTTTAAGCAATTTAACTTACGTTTCGTAAATATGATAACGGAGCTTTCCACTGAAAATTTAAAAGTCGTGATTCGCAATATTTTTTTATACATTTAACAGTAAAGGTAAAATGAAGTAAAATTGCATGCCCAATAGAGGTAGACCCCATTCACATGTACATATTAGTATTTTAAAATGGCATGCAGTGTTACTGTCGATAGTCTTAAGTATTTATTAGCTAAAATCCACGCTTATTTCACTCTTTGATTACATATGGTGCAAGATAAAACTTTATTAGATGCAGCAGTCTGCAACACGTGTGCTTAAATATTGAGTCGAATAAACTGTGATTAACAGTGTTCGATAGTACTTCCGTGTTTTATGAAACAGTCAGCATACAATGATCGACACAGACTAGGCAAGTACGTATTTTACTGCTGGAATTTACTGTGACTACTATTCACTGAATTAGTGACGAACAAATAATAATTCGTGATCAAATATGTACGAAAAAAGTATCGGAACAGTCAATTTGTGTGTGAAACGTGCAGGTTTTGTCGGTGCCTTATCAAACTGTATAGCCAGTCGTTGCGGACACTTGAATTATCTGTTTACTGAAACCACAAACACTGATGGAAGCAAATGAAACAAGAGATGTTATAGACTCTAATGAAGCAAGTGGCTTCTTCATTTCCAGGAAGATTTACTATTAATGCTACTATAATACTTTGTGTTACATTTATTTCATGATTGCGAGTACTGTTTCGAGGAACATGTTGAATGCAGGGAGCCTGTGTTCCTGATTAAGACACTGGATCGTCAATAATACGTCACATCGGCATCGATAGTCGAAACTGCATTTGTTTTAGACCACAGATACACACCTTGCACACGTAGTTGTAGGAGCAGATGTAGCTCAATATACACCACAACATCAGAAATAAAGGACCAAGAGTCCCTGTACTCACACTTGAAGATGTATCTTATTCAGCTTTCATATTACAATCGACTAAAATAACTAATACTGTAGCAAAATGTAATTGATTATTAACACGTGTAACATATTTTGCTTTAAGTGTGAAATATTAAAAAGTTTCTTGTTATTGTATTATATGTATAAAATGATGTAGATTTTAGGATAGGTTTCATGGGGTCATGCTCAAAAGGAAACAAAATTTGTAGTCAAGGTTTAGGGTTTTGGCTGATGCTCTTGATATGTATCGTGATGTTGTGTTGGCTCGAGATGGCGTTTATTAACAAGTAAACACCATATCGCCTGTATGACGCCACATTGCGATCGTAGCATTAGGATCCCCACATTTCAGTGATTAGGAAACCTTTTTTTATTATTTTTACGAGGCAGCATTCGTATATTTTTGAAATTTAAAAGGGAAATTAATTACCATCTTTGTTAATCAGAGTAGCAAAAAGGCGTAGAGAAAGATCAGCGATCTCTATAGAGATCAATGAGTAAAAAACACTCTACATAACAGCCACCGTTTCTTAGAGTATTAGTATAAATAGTACCCGCAGTTAGGTTACTCTCTCTCTCTCTCTCTCTCTAAGTTTAGCTCGTGGGTTTATCTCCCTGAGTAAAGATCGCGTTAAGTTAAATTCTCTTACTCCAAGTTTAGTTAGCGTAATGTATGGAACTTTCGGTAAAGTCAGATTTGATATCGATTTATAATGCACTTAATGGTAACAATATCTATGAATTTTAGATCGGGATTAGGCGACCGGAGATAGTGTTAAAATTATGCCTCCCGATGTTAGTATGGGCTAAGGGAGTTAGATTTGAACAGTAATTTTGTCAAGAATAATTGACATTGAGATAATGAACATTATTTTAGGAGAATCGGTATTGGTACGAACCGTAAGCTGAAGCAAAGATATTGTGAGGAATTGAATTTCCAAACTGTGAATCATTCTACGTGTGTCTTTTTCAAGCGAAATAACTGTGAACTGAGCTTTACGAAAATATATAGACAAGTGATCTATAAAAAATGTCTCTATAAGTTTATTTCGTAATTAGAAACCTCAACAGCATCTGTGGAATAGTTTTGAAAGTGACAACAACCCGGAATTTCATAGAGAGGCGATATATCCGCCATATTTGAGGCAGATAGATCTGGCGTCTGCCATGTCATTTGGGGTATCGGCTGACAGGTGATTCGCCACACCCACTTGAGAATTTTACCTATTTACAGTTCCAAATTTTAACTAAGGATTAACTATTGAATGCTGATGTGCATCACGTTCCGTCAGACTTTATAGAAGCTGCGAATTGATGAGATTGGTAATATATTCTCTAAAAATGCGGTAATGAAATATCTCGAGCCTGTCAGTAATAGAGTTCCAGTTCGAAGTATTACAGTTAGCTGAGGTTTGCAATAACAACGAAAGTGCCACTGTCAAAATATTCGCGTTGATTTTAATGCAAGTACATGGCCTAAACGAGTCGCGAAACATACAGTGAACAGTAATTGTTACTACGAACAGTCGTGATACGGATTTGCATCTGTTGTTAATGTGTGTAAAAACTGCTTTCATAAATTCTAGTAAACATTTATCTTGTGTGTACTAAACGAATTATGTCTACAAACTTGTAAAATTGCTGCTCAGGGTTTGGTTGTGAACTTTGGTGGACGAAATTTGACTACAAAAAAGGAAGTGACAACGAAATACTGCAGTTAAAAATTCGCCTACCTCATCTGCCAAAAAAGCAATCAGAGTCGAAATATGGTATCGTTAATAACTTCCCTTGCTGTCATACTGAAACAAGTAACATTTGGTACGTGAAATTTGAGTACAAAGACGAAAGTGACAACAGAACACTGCAATAGAAATACGTCTGGGTCAGCTGCCACAAAATCATTTCACACCGAATTAACGTATCATAAATAACTTTCGTTGTTGTCACGCTGAAATAAGTACATATTTGCTGTAAATAAAACATACATAAAGTGAAAACAATCTGCTACTATTACTTCCACACTTTGCACTGGTTAGATGTCAACCATGCTCGATCATTTATTGTCAACAACAAATAACAATATTTTTAAACGAGGGTGTAGTTACTCAAAAGTGTGTTTTCATCAACCACAGGAGCAACAGAGGAAGAAATATCTCAAAAGACAACACTAGGAAGAAAACCGAGCATTTTTTAAGGAGTGTACTTCAAGCGAATTGCAGGATAGGTCATCTGAAACATCCCACTTGGGGCAGCTAAGTGCCATTAGTCAAGAATTTTGTCTCTGTATAGTCAGATTGAATTCAAACAAGGCAAAACATTTGGTGTTTTTCTACGACATACTTGTCGTTTTATCACTTCGATTTGTGCATTTATGTGTTGAACACACTTTAGACATATTTCAGCAGAAAAAATTGAACTGTCAATATACACTAAATACAAAGTTCACTAAATACAACGCTTCCAGCTCAACAACAACATACGATAGACTCCTGTCAAGTGTACTGACCACCAAAAATATGGCGGCCAAGTTTACACAGATTGCCGCAAAGAGCGCTGTAACTCGTGTGTTAGCCAGTCTATGAAATTTAAGCTTGTAGGAAAGTGACTATAAATAATATCTTTGACTCTTAAATAAATCATAAGTGTGGAATGAATAAATTATTAGCTACGAGGCGAAAGAGACCCAAAGTAAAATTTTAACTGCAAGGACAATATGATCATAAATTTTGAAATAGATTATTTTTGTAAGTGGCTCCAATTCAAATTAACTAACCGGGAAAAGATAAATGTTTCAAGTATTGTTACATCAAGTATCAAACCCCTGAGAAAAAGAAATTTCGTGCTCGATCTTTACAAAAGTTTAAGTTACAAAAACAGGCTAGAATAAAATTAAAGTCTGTGAAGTTTCTCATGCTAAATAGAAGACAGCAATTTATAAACAAGGAGGTTAGAATAAAGGGAGATGGCGTATCTATGTGGAGCACATATGTCAGTTGAAGCCTGCCAGCCATCTTGGTGTGTTGTAGAATGCTATTTTTCCATTAAAATATGCGTTACGTCGATCCTCTTACTGTTAATGCATTGAACTGACAGTCAGTGTAAAGTGTGTACTTACAAACAATATTCTTTCTTGAAAAAAAGTAATAAATACTTATCATAATACATTTCAAAATTTAATTTTTAACGGCTACTGTGCACTCTTTTAACACATTGTATATCACGGCAAATCCGTCGGACGATTTATTCCTGTTTTAAGTGACATAATACATTAACTCTACAATACGAACACTTGTCCAAGTCATAGCAATTCACTTTTTCAGCGTAAGGGCGTCTCCCTGTATTCTAACCTCCTTATTTATTACGCAAAAAAGTAAAAGAAAGAATAACAATAAGCAGGAGTACCAACCTACCATTCCAATGGACAACCCAACTAAAATTCAGAGCCCGTATATTCTATACGGATTAAAGAACTAAAAGCAGAAGAAGCCAGTTACATATTTTACCCATATGTGGCTGATTAAGATAGAGTGCGAATTATTCGCACAGACCATCTAGTCATTACATTTTCAATAAGCAGCTGCTTAAAGTACTTTTGTTGTTGTGCTCTTCAGTCCGGAGACTCGTATGATGCAGCTCTCCACTCTACTCTATCCTAGGCAAGCCTCTTCATCTCCTCATAATACCGGCAACTCACATCCATCTTAATCTTTTCACTATGTCTCTTGGTTTCCCTCTGCGATTTTTCATCCACACACGTCCCTCCAATACTAAATTTCCGATTCCTTGATGTCTAAGAATGTGTGATACCAATCGATCCCTTCTTTTAGTCAAGGAATGTCTAAAATTCCTTTTCTCCCCATTGCTGTTCAGTACCTCTTCATTAGTTACGTTATCTACCCATCTAAGCTTCAACATTCTTCTGTAGCACCACATTTCAAAAGCCTCTATCCTCTTTCTGTCTAAAATAATAATCGTCGAAGTTTCACTATCGTACAAGGCAACACTCCGCGCAAATGCCTTCAGAAAAGACTTCCTTCCATTTAAATTAGTATTCGATGTTCGCAAATTTCTCTTTTTCAAAAATTCTTTTCTTCCCATTGCCATTCTGTATTTTATATTCTCTGCACTGCGACCATCATATGTTATTTTACTTGTAGTGTAAGTACTTATAATGGCGCAAAACACACATATAAAGCAGTACCACACACCTGAAAATGATTATATTGGTCCTCAAAGTGCAGAAACGGGATTTCGATGAAGAGGTTAAAACAAAGTGGGAGAGAACAATACGCACACATCAATAAAAACACGTTATCACATTCCAAATCACTTTCACATTCACGCTGTTCAACATCGCAAGCCACACTAATTACATTTTCAAATGATTGTGTTGATAAGTCACTGTCATATTCTCTCATCAACAACTCTTAATACACTGGACCTCATCTATTTGGGTGGCGAGAGTTCGTACTCCCTGTGACTTGACTGTTCCCGTTGCTCTGTAGATGAAAGTCGTGTACTTCTTTAAGGGCCATCTCCAGGTTCAGGTTCCTCCTGTCCTTAACATTTCGTATCTATCCAGCGTAATGTAGTGTATTTCTGTGCCATCGCCATTATATTTCTGAATTATTACGTTATCGGGGTGTCATTTCTACCGGGTGATTAAAATGTCATTATAAATTAGAAAACTTAATAAATCAGGAACTAATGTAGATAGAGAGGTAAAAATTGACACACATGTTTGGAATGGCATGGGCTTTATTAGAACGAAAAAAAGTTCAAAAAAATGTCCGACAAATGGCGGGTGAGAGGTACGCCGATATGTTACAGAATCGCATCCTCCCCAGCCTGGCTGATAAACACCTGCTGGAACGTACGACTTTTATTGCTAGACGCGTGAAAGATCTCTTGCTCGTGTCGTTTGGAGATGATCGTGTACTTAGCCGCCACTTTCGTCATGCTTGGCCTCCCAGGTCCCCAGACCTCAGTCCGTGCGATTATTGGCTTTGGGGTTACTTGAAGTCGCAAGTCTATCGTGATCGACCGACATCTCTAGTGACGCTGAAAGACAACGTCCGACACCAAAGCCTCACCATAACTGCGGACATGCTTTACAGTGCTGTTCACAACGTTATTCCTCCACTACAGATGTTGTTGAGGAATCGTGGTGAACACAATGAGCATTTCCTGTAAAGAACATCATATTTGCTTTGTCTTAATTTGTTGTGCTAATTGTTGCCTTTCTGAACAGAAGAAGCGCTATCTGTCGCACATTTTTTAACTTTTTTTTTTGTTCTAATAAAACTTCATGTCATTCCAATCATGTGTGTCAATTTTTACGTCTCTATCTACATTATTCCGTGATTTATTAAGTTTTCAAATTTATACTGACTTTTTGATCACCCGGTATATTCAGGTTTTCGCAACTTGGTCCCTAATATTTAAACCACATGCGTAGGATTAATTCTCTTCTTTATACCACTGTACCACACACAGATTACACAGTAACTCGCTTGCGAACATTCCAAGAGACAAATACGTACTGCAGCTACACTACTCACCCTACTAAAGCACTGTTTAGTACAGCTATCAGAGAAGTGCGGCGTCTTGTATGGAAGTGGCGCACACCACTGTTTTGTTTTTTGATTGCTTGTTATTCTAAGCATGGTTTCCTGAGGTTCCAAGCCTTCGAGGTCAAATGTGTCCCTTGTCACTAGTTTCCACTGCTAAACATCGAAAGAGCATCTGAAAGTGAGCAGTTTTTACTAGTGTTTATGGGGCAACGTTACTGACGTTCGAGTAATTAATATTTTTGTGTTTTCATGCTGTAGCTTGGTAGCCGTAAACTTGAGCGACTTTTCGAGCGCCATCGCCACAAGAGCGGTCCAGTGATTGGATAGTCAAATCGCGGATCCAAGTTCGAAACTCCATCATGACAAATATTTTTTAGATTTTTTACGTATTTGATAATATTCTCACATTTCACAATAATTTCTTTCCTTATTTTGAACTACATTATCGGGAAGTGTGATTAATATTGAATTACGTGTATTATCTGTTTATTGCAAACGGTAAACTGCTACCCACAGTATTCTCGTGTCTGCAAGAAGCCGATGGAAAATGCGGTTCACACGTCTCGCAAGAAGTTGATCTCCATACAGAATTTGGAAATGTTTTCGTCACTGGAAAGCTGACCTCCGAACTCCATCAATTATATTTCGATTATGTTCTGAAACCTTACGTGCAGAAAAATAAATTTTTCTTGATACTGGTTTCACAGGATGGCCAATACGACATGACGCGCTATGACACAACTTTTGTCGATGATGGTGCTCAACCCACCTCCACTGTTAAAGTGATCCCCTTCAAAATGCACCTTGTGACCTTTACTAGTTTCGACATGTCAAGAATTGTTTCACAAGACTGCAAAATCATGCCACATTACTCTAGAATAGAGAAATTCATGCTAGAGCAAATAATATACCACTCCTGGTCATTAAAATTGCAGCACCACGAAGATGACGTGCTACGGACGCGAAATTTAACCGACAGGAAGAAGATGTAGCATTCACACAAGGTTGGCACCGGTGGCGAAATCTACAACGTGCTGACATAAGGAAAGTTTCCAACCGATTTGTCATCACAAACGGCAGTTGACGGGCGTTGCCTGGTGAAACATTGTTGTGATGCCTCGTGTATGGAGGAGAAATGCGTTCCATTACGTTCCCGACTTTGATGAAGGTCGGATTGTAGCCTATGGCGTTTACGGTTTATCGTATCGCGAAATTGCTGCTCGCGTTGGTCGCCTCGTATCACAAGCAGTCGAGATGACAGGCATCGTATCTGCACGGCTGTAACGGATCGTGCAGGCACGTCTCGATCCCTGAGTCAACAGTTTGGGACGTTTGCAAGACAACAACCATCTGCACGAAAAGTTCGATGAAGTTTGTAGCAGCATGGACTATCAGCTCGGAGATCATGGCTGCGGTTACGCTTGACGCTGCATCACAGACAGGAGCGCCTCCGATGGTGTTCGCAACGACGAACCTGGGTGCACGAATGACAAAACGTCATTTTTTCGGAAGAATCCAGATTCTGTTTACAGCATCACAATGGTCGCATCCGTGTTTGCCAACATTGCGGTGTACGCACATTGGAAGCGTGTATTCGTGATCGGCATACTGGCGTATCACCCGGCGTGCCGGCGGCGGTGGCCGAGGGGACTGGAGCGCTCCAGTCACGGTCTGCACGGCCACTACGGTCGGGGGTTCGAATCCCCCCACGGGCATGGATATTTGTGCCGTCCTTAGTATTAGCTAGTTCATAAGTAGTTTGTAAGTTTAGGGACTGATGACCCCGTAGTTAAGTCCCATAAGCTCTACAAACATTTGAACATTTTTCACCCGGCGTGATGGTATGGGGTGGCATTGGTTACTCGTCTCGGTTACCTCTTGTTCGCATCGACGGCACTTTGAACATTGGCCGTTACATTTCAGATGTGTTACGACCCGTGGCTCTACCCTTCATTCGATCCCTGCGAAAGCCTCAGGAGGATAATGCACGACCACAAGTTGCAGGTCCTAAAAATGTTCAAATGTTTGTTAAGCTTATGGGACTTAACTACGGGGTCATCAGTCCCTAAACTTACAAACTACTTATCAACTACCTTATACTAAGGACGGCACAAATATCCATGCCCGAGGGGGGATTTGAACCCGCGGTTGCAGGTCCTGTACGGACCTTTCTGGATATGAAAAATGTTCGACTGCTGCCATGGCCAGCACATTCTCCAGATCTCTCACCATTTGAAAACGTCTGGTCAATGGTAGCCGTGCATCTGGCTCGTCACAATGCGCCAGTCACTACTCTTGCTGAACTGTGGTATCGTGTTGAAGCTGCATGGGTATCTGTACCTGTACATGCCATCCAATCTTTGTTTGGCTCATGCCC
Organism: Locusta migratoria; assembly: GCA_026315105.1. Lineage (NCBI taxonomy): Eukaryota > Metazoa > Arthropoda > Insecta > Orthoptera > Acrididae > Locusta > Locusta migratoria. The sequence goes on from CM048747.1 coordinate 275,574,566, forward strand.
AGGCGTATCAAGGCCGTTATTACGGCCAGAGGTGGCTGTTCTGGGTACTGATTTCTCAGGATGTATGCACCCAAAATGTGTGAAAATATAATTACATCTCAGTTTTAGTATAATATATTTGTCCAATGAATACCCGTTTATCATCTGCATTTCTTCTTGGTGTAGCTATTTTAATGCCCAGTAGTCTGATCATATGTGAAGTACACTAGCGGCAAAACACAAACAATACCTTCACTACGCGATAGCAATGGTAATACTACCGACGACAGTACTGCTAAGGCTGAATTACTAAACACAGCTTTCCGAAATTCGTTCACCAAAGAAGACGAAGTGAACACTCCAGTACTCAATCCAAGAACAGATGCCAGCATGCGAAACTTAGAAGTAGATGTTCCTGGAGTAGTAAAACAACTTAAGTCACTAAACAAAAACAAATCTTCCGGGCCAGATTGTATACCAACTAGATTCCTCTCAGAGTATGCTGATGCAATAGCTCCGTACTTAGCTATCATTTACAACCGATCACTCAGCGAAAGATCCGTACCCAAAGACTGGAAAGTTGCCCAAGTTACTCAAATATTCAAGAAAGGCAATAGGAGTGATCCCCAAAATTACAGGACTATCTCACTGACGTCGCTTTGCAGTAGGATTTTGGAACATATACTTTGTTCGAATATTATGAACTACCTCGAAGAGAACGACCTATTAACCAATAGTCAACACGGATTCAGAAAATATCGCTCTTGCAAAACACAACTTGCCCTTTATTCACATGAAGTGTTAAGTGCCATCGACAAGGGATCTCAAACGATTCCATATTTCTGGATTTCAGAAAGGCTTTTGACACTGTTCCCCACAAGCGGCTTCTAATGTAATTGCGTGCTTATGGAATATCTTCCCAGTTGTGCGATTGGATTCACGATTTCCTATCAGAAAGGACACAGTTCGTTGTAATTGACGGTAAGTCATCGAGTAAAACAGAAGTGATTTCTGGCGTTCCACAGGGAAGCGTTATAGGTCCCCTACTCTTCCTCGTGTTTATAAACGATTTAGGAGACAATCTGAATAGCTCCCTTAGACTGTTCGCGGATGATGCTGTCGTTTATCGGTTAGTGAAGTCAACAGAGGATCGAAAGCAACTGCAAAGCGATTTAGACAAAATTTCTACTTGGTGCGAAAATTGGCAATTGACACTAAATAAAGAAAAGTGTGAAGTAATACACATAACCACTAAAAGAAATCCACTGAACTTCAATTACGCGATAAATCAGTCAAATCTTAAGGTCGTAAATTCTACCAAATACCTAGGAGTTACAATTACGAACAACTTCGACTGGAGAGAACATATAGAAAATATTGTGGGGAAGGCGAACCAAAGGTTACGTTTCATTGGCAGAACGCTTCGAAGATGCACCTGCTCCACCAAAGAGACTGCCTACATCACACTTGTGCGTCCTCTCCTGGAGTACTGTTGCCCCTTGTGGGACCCTCAGCAGGTGGGACTGACGGAAGATATTGAGAAGGTTCAGAGAAGGGCAGCTCGTTTTGTTTTATCACGTTATGAGGGGGAAAACGTTACGGAAATGTTGCAAGAATTGGGGTGGAAATCATTAAAAGAAAGACGTTATTCATTGCGGCGTGATCTATTTGCGAAGTTTCAATGACCGACTTTTACTTCTGAATGTGAAAATATTTTGCTAGCACCCACCTACTTAGAGAGACATGACCATCACAATAAAATAAGAGGAATCAGATCGAAAACGGAACGATTTAGGTGTTCTTTCTTCCCGCGCGCTATTAGAGACTGGAACGTTAGAGAAAAGTTATGAAAGTGGTTAATGAACCCTCTGCCAGGCACTTAAATGTGATTTGCAGAGTATCTATGTAGATGTAGATGTAGATGTAGTGTATTTTATTTTATTTGTTATTTTTATTGTTATTGACAAATAAAACAACTGTAAACAGATAATACTCTTAATTTACTTGCCGATGTTCTGCTTCAAAATAAGGCAAGAAAAGGCATTAAAAATAAGAGAATATTATCAAATACACCGAAAAAGGAATCAAACAGAGAATCGTCGTGATGGAGGTTCGAACCTATCTACTGTTTGACAGTCGAAGCCCTGGACAATCGATCGGCGAAGGCGCTCGGTAAGTCGTTCATGTTTACGAGTACACAAGCTGCGGCATGAAAACAGATAAACCTTAATTACTCGAACGTCATAAACTTTTGACCCCAGATGTATAAGTAAAGAATGCTCATCTTCAGACCATCTTTCGATGTATAGCATTGGAAACGCGACTTTCCACCAGTAGCTTAGACCTGTCTAGCAAACATCCGATACACGTGACTCTTTATATTCAATACAGAACGTCCACGCAAAATTTGCTCGAAATCGGTGACCCACATCTCAGACCCTCTCTTTGTAAGTCAGCCTACAAGAAATTTTTTGTTTGTTTTTATGAACCACTCTGTTGTGAAACCACGTAGCACCGTAAATCAACTCTGTGGTTCATTTTTCTTTTTAAATTCATAACATTTTGAGTGCGAAGAAAGTTTGTATGTTGTTGGCCATTTTGTACGTAGTTAGTTTTCCAGTTTCCCTCTGTATTCTGCTCTTACAATACGTTACAGAAATCGTAATCAACTAGTTTGTCATGTAGCTACCGGTATTTCAGCCACTTATACGAAGCGCTTCAAACACTAAAATTAATTACAACACTTGATTACAACACAGTAATTTGTTTGTTAGTGAAATTAAATCCCAATGTTACGATATTTCTCGCTGCACAACAATTGTCTGTCATGCTACCGAACCACTGATTCATGTTTGCTCTCACAGTCCAGTTAAATATTCACTTGCAATCTGTTTAGTTAATTTTTTGATTGTCCGTTTAAGCGATTCCACATTGTGCTATATCCGTCCATGCAATTCTATTGATATCAGTCATTGTTAAATACTGGAATATTGTCTATCGCGTCTCCGATTTACACTTTTATCAAATTCGGATTCAAGTTTTGTTTGTTCTCGCTCTAATTAATGAGTTACCCGAATGTTAAATTATGCAATTTCACTTTGTGCTACAACAGTACTTGTCATCCAGTTACACAAACTATCATTCATTCTGTCATTCTGACTGATGACGCGTTTACAGTGCCACACACGTCTTCATCAGTCATTGACGGGCCGACTTAGTATCAGATTTAGTCATTTTTAATTTAAATCAAATAATAAACATTCGACAGGGCCGTGTCAGTCTGTGTGATTTTCAATCAGATGAATACTTACACACAGGTATAATTTTGATTACTTTATTATTATTATTATTTACTTTAACGTATGTGTTTCAATACTAGTGAGAGATACAGAGAGATTGTCTGTGTGTGTAGGTAGCATCAAACACGAAGACAGGCATAAAAATACGACCACACAGTCGAGTTAGCAGCCTTTGTCAGACTGGGGACACAGTCTAACACATACAGTCGCGACACTCACTGCTGTGAAAGTTGTTACCAACTGACAGTTGCAACGACACTAGCGCTCCTAGCGGTGGTAAAGCCGCCGTATGAGTCATGTTTCTTTATAATTATTTGTGTGCGTAATTAACGAAATAGTTGGTACAGTTTTTGCATTACAAGCATTAGTAAAATACTGAGAGATATACATACCACGGACATAAATGTAATAACAGTCGAATTTAAATCATTCAGAGGTGTAATGAACAACTTCGTCACGAGCAAATATTTACGAATATGTGTTATTTTGCATCTTATTCAGCTGAAAGTAAGTAGAATATAAACATAAGGGAAACATAAATTTCTATTATGACATGTTCTTACTATGACAAGAGTTTTTTACGCATATCAATTCGGTGCGTAGTCTAATGATTCCAAGATTTTTAGGCTTCACGAGTCTTTTTGATAGACGCATATTCGTTTGAGTGTCATTACTTTAGCTTAAAAAGACCATGTGTTGAAGATTCTTGCCGTTATACTAACAATTGTGGAATTGGGTTCTTCTTTGTTGCGAACTGTTTGAATGCTTTTTTCCGTTTTCTTGCCAGGTCTGTGACGTTTTCCCTTCAGCTACAGCTGTGGTGGCTGCTTTGGTACGTTAAATACTGTAGTTATTGCATTCTATAAGCGTTTCCTACGTTCCACTCTCATCGATTTCACTGTAATTGTAGTGAAGGAACCATAACGTTCGTCAGTAGAAAAGCGACGACTTTTTGCCAAAGGCAGGTCTTCCGGTGTTTCTTACACATTTCTTATTTTTCATAGAAAATTATATTCATCAGAAAAAGCTGTAGGTTACAAGATAATTGTAAATAAATTGTCCAGCAAAGTAGCCTACCGTTTCGTACGTCATCAGGGATCTCAGTAAACCTAATAAAGAGAAAGGTGGAGCCAATTTTAAATTACTATCTATTTTTATGGCACTACATACGTTCCCTAGAGTGAAAAGTCTGTAAAAATCAATATAAGCGATACTATTCACACTCATCCAATACCGTATTCAGAAACGTAGCTTTCCGTCCGCTTGGAGCGCTGCAGTCGTAGTGTATAACAAAAATCTGCGGGAGTGTCGTGACTGTATGTGTTAGACTGTGCTGGGGACAAGAACATGGGCGTGGCTGAAGGCCTGCGGGCCTTGGGCTGACAGCAGGTGACAATGGCGCGCCTTCCGGCCCGGCAGGACGCCACTTGACCCTGAGGCGTTCAGCCTCTGCCCATCGTACCGCCATTCACTGAGCTTCCAGCTTGACGAGTGTCACTCCCTCTCTCTAACCGATAATCTTACTTATTCAGTGTCGAGGATTTCCCCAGTCTTGTCTCCAGTACTAGTACGGATTTACCTCAGAACAAATTGGTGACTTCTATTTCAATGTAACAATCAATCTGATGAAAGTAATAATCTCACTAAGGAATCCATACCATGAACCACAGACATTACCGAGGTGGGGTGGCTTGCGTGCCTCATTTGCAGACAAAAACAATAGATGTATGAATATTAAGAACACAGCTGGAAAACCAGTTCTGAGTAAAGAACGGAAAGCTGAAAGGTGGAAAGAGTGTATGCTGGGGCTCTACAAAGGAAATGAACTTACAGACAATATTGTAAATGTTCAAATGTTTGTATAGCTTATGGAACTTAATTACAGGGTCATCAGTCCTTAAACTTACAAACTACTTAGCTAACACTAAGGACGGCACAAATATCCATGCCCGAGGGGGGATTCGAACCTCCGACCGTAGTGTCCGAGCAGATCGTGACTGGAGCGCCTCAGTCCCCTCGGTCACCGTGGCCGGCGACAATATTGTAGTAAGGAAGTAGAAGATACACACTGAGAGATGAATTTGAAATAGCAGTGAAAGACCTAAGTCGAAACGAGGCCCCCATAGCAGATGACATTCCATCAGAGCTACTGAAGTCTCTAGGATAACAGGTCATGACAAAACTATTTCACCTAGTGCGTTAAGGTGTATCTCATATTAGAAATACCTTCAGACTTTAAGAAAAATGTAATGACCCCAGTCCAAAGAAGGCAGTTGCAGACAAGTGTGAAAATTACAGAACCATCAGTTTAATAAGCCATGATTGCAAAATTTTAACACGATTATTTACAGAAGGATAGAAAGGCCGATAGATGCTGAACTCGGAGAAGATCAGTTTGGATTCAGAAAAAAATGTATGCTCTTGGGTGGCTATACACAACTCACTTAGAAGATAGATCAACGAAAGGCAAACCTACACTTCTAGTTATTGTAGCTTTGGAGAAAGCTTTTGACAGTGTTCACGGGAACACACTTTCTCAAATTCTGAAGTCAGCAGGGGTAAAATATAGGGAACACAAGGTTATTTACAACTCTGTCACAAGCAAAACAGTCATAAGGTACGTGGAACTGCAATTGGTTGAAAAACGAAACTTTTCTTAGCACATTTGGAGAATTGTAAATAAACAACGAACAAGATGCGTAAAATTGCCCGTGTCTCAACAGAAAACTATGAGTTACTACTGCGTGCGGTGAGGACTAACCATGATGCTATTTTCTCATCTATCGTAGGCTACGTACCAAGTGTCTGGGGGTACAGCATTCGGTGCTCACGGAACAGACAAAATTTCTAAGTGTTCCTCAAACTAACAGGGGGCTTTTGTACCACGCCAACCGGTACGTTACTGGTGATCCTCAGACTCTACCCGACATACATTACAGTACGCTGGTAACGTAAAGGAGGTCTGAGGAAAGTCCAAATCTTATGAAAAATAATAAGAACCAAGTTTGAACTCTGGAAAGTTAGTACTTGGCAGAACGACTGGGACAATAGGGTTACCGGACGAAGATCCTATCAACTACTCCCGTATATCATACAACGCCTAGCTATTGATCACGTAAGTTCCAGTCAAAGCATGGTACACTACCTAACGCGACACGGCCATTACCCAGTTTACCTGCACGGGCTTAACAGAAAAGCTAACGACCTTTGCGAGGGTGTTGTTTCGGGAACACCGGACCATACGGCCCCTAACTGTGGCACTTAGGATGGGAATGGGGAACCATAAGACACTGTTGGCGGTCTTCAGTCCGCAGACTGGTTTGATGCAGCTCTCCACACTACCCTGTCCTGTGCAAGTCTCTTCATCTGAGAAAACGAACGGCACCCAACATCCTTTTGAATCTGCTTACTGCATTCGTCCCTCGGTCCCCCTCTACGATTCTTACCCCACACACTTCCTTCTAATGCTAAGTTGCTGATTCCTTGATGTCTCATAATGTGTCCCACCAGCCTACTCCTTCTCTTAGTCAGGATACGCCAGACACTCTCTTCTTGCCAATACTGTTGAGCACCTCATTAGATACGTGATCTACCCATCTTCGTCATTCGTCTGTAACACCACATTTCGAAAGCTTCTATCATCTTTTTGTCTCAATTCCTCATCGTCCACGTTTCACTCCCATACAATGCTACATTCCAGACAAATGCTTCCAGAATGGAGTTCCTAAAATTTAAACTAATATCGGATATCAACAAATTTCGCTTCTTCAGAAACGCTTTTCTTCCCATAGCCATTCTTCATTTTATATCTTACTTACATCGGCCATCAGAAGTTATCTTGCTACCCAAATAACGAAACTCATCTACTACTTTTATCGTCTTATTACCTAATCTAATTCCTTCAGCATCACCTGATTTCTGGCATTACATTCCATTACCCTCGTTTTACGCTTGTTAATGTTCATCTTCTATATTCCTTTCAAGACATTGTCCATTCCATTCAATTGCTCTTCCAAATCTTCTTCAGTCTCTGGCTAAATTACTTTGTCATCGGCAAACCGCAAAGTTTTGGTTCCCTCTCGCTAGACTTTAATTCCCTCTCCAAATTTGTCGATGAATTCCTTCACTGCTTGTTCAATGTGCAGACTGAAAAACATTGGGGAAAGGCTACAACCAACATCACCTAGAAGACAAGGCCTTACAACAGGCCGTGCCTACGTCACACTTAGAGGCCGCGGCCGCCACCTCACTGGCTGTTGGCTGGGGCACGCCCACTGCCGCGCAGCGGCCGGCCAGTCAGATGGCGGCCGCGGCCTCTAAGTGTGACGTACGCACGGCTTGTTGTAAGGCCTTGTCTTCTAGGTGGTGTTGCTACAACCCTGTCCTACTCCCTTCCCTACCTCTGCGTCCCTTTCTTGTCCTTCGATTTTAATAACCGCTGTCTGGTTTTTGTATCAGTTGAATATAACTCTTCGCTCCCTATATTTGAAGAAGTGTATATTTGAAAAAGTGTATTCCAGTCGACATTGTCAAAAGCTTTCTGCAAATCTACAAACGCTAAAATGTAGGTTACCTTTCCCAATCCTATCTTCTAAGATAAGTAGTAATGTGCGTATTGCCTTCCGTGTTCCTACGTTTCTCCTAAATCCAAACTGATCTTCCCCGAGGTTGGATTCTACAAGTTTTTTCAATCGTCTGTAAATAATTATTGTTAGTATTTTGCAACCACGACTTCTAAAAACTTATAGTTCTGTAATTTACACATTTGTCTGCACTTGTTTTCTTTGGAATTGGAATCACTATATTCTTGTTGAAGTCTGGGGGTATTTCTCCTGTCTCATACATCTTGCATACCTGGAGGAACAATTTTTTCATGACTGTCTCGCCTAACGATATCAGCAGTTCGGACGCACTCTGTCAAATTCTTCTCGCAGGTTCATATCTCCTATCTCATCTTCCTCCACTTCGTCTTCCATTTCTACAATACTGCCTTCAACTTTATTTCCTTTGTATAGGCCCTCTATATGTTCAGCTTTCTCCTCTGCTTAGTACTTGTTTTCCGTCTGAGTTATTATTCATACATCCTTGTCTCTAAATATCTCTTTTATTTTCCTGTCGGCGGTATCTATCTTTTTCCTATTTATACATTCTTCTACGGTTCTGCATTTCTCCTCTAGTCAATCGTGCTTAGCCAGTCTGCACTTCCTGTCAATCTCATTTTCCAGACGTTTGTAGTCCATTTTGCCTGCTTCGCTTGCTGAATTTTTATACTTTCTCCTCTTATCAAGTTCAGTACATCCTGTGTTATCCAGGAAATCTATTAGGTCTTGTCCTTCTGTCTATATGCTGCTCTGGAGCCTTCATTACCCTAACTCTCACAGCTACCCATTCTTCTTCTACTGTATTACTTTCCCCCATTTCATCCAATCCTTGCCTAATGCTCCCTCTGAAACTCTCAACCACCTTTGGTTCCTTCCATTTGTCCAGGTTCCATCTCCTAACTTTTCTACCTTTCTGCAATCTCTTAAATTTTAATCTTCAGCCGGCCGCGGTGGCCGAGGGGACTGAGGCGCTCCAGTCACGGTCTGCACGGCCTCTACGGTCGGGGGTTCGAATCCCCCCTCGGGCATGGATATTTGTGCCGTCCTAGTTCGTAAGTAGTTCATAAGTAGTTTGTAAGTTTAGGGACTGATGACCCCGTAGTCCCATAAGTCCCATAAGCTTAACAAACATTTGAACATTTGATTTAATCTGCAGTGCATGGTCAGTTATGGTCAGAGTCAATATCTGCCCCTGTATATGTCTGATTAAACCAAGTGCTGGTGATCATTAAATTCTGATCTTCGCAAAATTCTACCAAGCAATCTCCCTTTTACTGCTTTTTCCCAGTCCATATTCACCTACAACATTTTCTTCTCTTCCCTTTCCTACTACCGAGTTGCAGTCCGTAGGTTAGTTTACCTAGGTTTAAGTAGTTTGTAAGCTACGGACTGATGACCACGCAGTTTGGTCCGATAGATTTACAGACATTTGAACATTTGAACAGTTGCAGTCCCCCATAACAATCAAGTTTTCGTCTCCCTTAACGTTCTGTATGAATTCTTTTATCTGCTCATACATTTCTTTGATATCCTCGTCGTCGGCCGTGCTAGTTGGCATATAAACTTGCACTATTGTGGCCGATGTTGGGTTTGTGTGTATCTTTGCGACGATACTGCGTTCACTATACTGTTCATAGTAACTTACCCGCATTTCTATTTTCTTACTCATTATCAGACCTACTCATGCGTTACCACCAAATGGGTTTGGTATTTATAAGCCTGTACTCAACTGAGCAGAAATCCTGTTCATCCTGCCACCGAGCTTCACTAATTCCTACCATATCTAACTTTAACCTATGCTTTTCTCTTTTCAGATTTTCTAACTTACCTACGCGATTAAGGGGTAGAACAGTCAACGCTGCGACTCATAGAATGCCAGTTTTGTTTTTCTTGATGCCCACATCCTCCTGAGTAGTTCCCGCCCATATATCCGAATGGGGGAATATTTTATTCCATAAGACACTAATTTACCATATTACGAACTTAATAGAAATAATGAAAGGTGAACGAAAATTGACTATTCTGCGAACACAATTTCCTGACGAGAAAATGCAAAGTTGTCAGGACATGGGAGATCGTAAATCGCTAACATCCTGCACCGCGTTACCATAGGAGAGTCAGTACAAGCAAAGAGTGCAGCCGCGTACATCTCGCGGTGTGTTACGTGTCACAGAGTATGCGTACGGGTACAAGGTCACAGCGACGCACGAGCTAGATGGAGCCCGCAGTACCGTGTCAGCTCCACGTCAGCACAGCATCCACTAACACCTCGCCGGCGGAGAAGATGTGCCGCAAAGCGAGATGAACAACAGATGACTGAGTAACAGTAATATGCACACCGTCCCCATGCTTTTCTGAGACTACATACAAATACAAATAATGTGACTAAAAGCAGAGAGAATGGAATCGTGCTCTGAGGCTATCGCAGAGCACTTTAACCAATATTAATCTTCATACTCATACTTACATTTAAAGCATTGATTCATATTCTTCTCTCCGCCATTACCCCCTTGTTTAAAATATAGTGTCTATGAACTCCACTATGGCCGGGGGTTCGAATCCCCCTTACTTTATTTTTCTGCTATTGCATGTTTTACATGTTTCAACGTCTTCCTGTTTATCACTTTATATTCCGCTCTCTCTAAAACAACGTGTGTATGTGCTCGGTTCTGTAAATAATTTTCTGAAATAATCACCAATTTCAAATTAAATCAATGAACTTGCTTTTATCTCGTGTAGAAAGAAAATCCGATTGAGATACATATAATTTATTGAGCTGACTATGCATTGTATTGACTCTTATGATCTGTTACAGGGTCTGTTGGAGGAGAATTGTTGAGTGGTGACTGATAAGAATTCTCTTTCACTTTGTCGGTAACTCTTAAATTAACGTCCTCTAGATTTACAAGGTAGTCGAATGTCATCCGCTATACTATAATGTTGCGCTACTTAGCGGTGATGCTATACTGCCCGCTCTCAAACAACGACGTCGACCACCCGTTAGGCAGATGTGATTCAAGCACTATGAAAAAAGGTGTGAAATGTGGGTCATACTTTCTCTGCGCAGGGCATCAAAAATTAAAACAAGGTTTGCTGTCACATTTTGCATTTAACGCCACGACATATCTCCTCTTCCTTTACATGTCCCGCATTCCGGCACGGGTGGTGCCTTTCACCAATGTACAGTTGTTGTTACTTACATGACACAATTAGGACATTAACAACAGTGTGGTGCTTTTTGAAAACTGTTAATAGCGGAAAAGATATGGAGATACAACCTCCTTAGTTGCTTGGGAGTTTCATAGAATTACGTTTCTTGAACTTGTAAGTGATTTCTATTTTTGCTTGTGTAGCCGTAAAGTAGGAATCCCGTCTTATACTGATTCTGATTATAACTTTTTTCAACACCACACTCAATTCGCTTTCTATTTACAAAGCATTTTCTGCTATTTTGCAAATGTGGATACACATTTCTACATTTCTTTTTGTATATAGAATGAAAAGAGTTTTAACTTTCCATTCACATTATGTGTTTTTTAAACTTGGTACACAATTTAGTTGCGGTGTTAAAGTCTCTTTTTTACATTCAACTGCTATTTCCTTCTGTCTTGTTAACTAATAAATTTGCCGGCCGCGGTGGCCGAGGTGACTGCGGCGCTCCAGTCACGGTCAGCACGACCACTACGGTCGGGGGTTCGAATCCCCCTTCGGGCATGGATTTTTGTGCCGTCCTAGTTCGTAAGTAGTTCATAAGTAGTTTGTAAGTTTAGGGACTGATGACCCCGTAGTTAAGTCCCATAAGCTTAACAAACATTTGAACATTAGAACTAATAAACATTCGGAAAATTTTACCCATTTTATCGCACATATTTCGTTTCTTTGGTGTTTGCACTTTACCTCACTTCTTCCTAATAGAATAAAGTTTGCACAGCACACACACACACACTCACACACACACGCACATACTCATACCCATAAATAAATAAATGTTGGCAACACTCACAAGCTACACGAGAAACAGTTGAACAGACGTAAACAACACTGTGGCACTGTGCTGAAACATTGGAACTGCATTCGGGAGAACGGTGGTTCAAATCCACCTCCGGACGTCTTGGTTTACGTTTTCTGTAATTTTCCTAAGTAACTCGAGGCAGTCGCCGGGATGGTTCCTTTGAAAGGGCACGGCCTATTTCCTCCGCCATCGTTGCCCAAACAAATCCGAGCGTGAGCCACCACACTGTCGACGGGAGGTTAATCCCTAATCTTCCCCCTTCTCCTGTGCTGAATTGGAAAAAATCAAAAGTTAATTCCCCTAGTCAAAAGTAAAGTGGTGTGCAATATTCCAATATCTCCTGACGATGAGGTGAAATGCAAACACCAATTAAACGAAAAAAATGCCATAAAATACGCAAAATCTGGCGAGTGTAAATAAAAACCTACATCGCAAATCACCTAACCTCACGCAACATGACAGAAAACAACATCAGCGAGATGTAAAGAAAAAACGTCAACACAGTGAGTAAATTTTATACCAACTTCAGAAAACTTGTATGAAAACATATTTTAAACTGCATAGACAAGATTATGTGTACAAACTTGTGTAGTCTATCAACATTTGCAGAACCGTTGTGGTTCATACATAAAAAGCAAAATGCGTCTCGTGTGAAAAAAAAATCGCACTGGCTTGTTTTACGACCCACTTTATGATTTCCTGTAGTTTTATGATTTTGGCAATAATTTCGGATAAAAATAATTAAAAAAATATGGACGATACGATACGACTCTACTATTGTCATAACATCTATGCACTCATAACGCAATATTTATTATCTCTGACCGTATTTTAACATACAGGAAAAATTATTTGATATGTGATTTTACTTTGACAAATATACTCTTTTTTGAACTTTTTCCTCTTAAACTATTATTTTAATATCTCTCTTATATTTATCCGTTAAAATATTATCACCTGTCTTGCCGTGGTAGATTGTCTTCTTTCTCAAGTTTATTTTCTTTGCATGTACAAGTTTACGTAAAATCAAGTGACTGTCAAAACGCCGTTATTTTTGTAACTGTCTCTGAGAATTTTCTTCTCTGAAAATACATTTATTCAATTTTCTTCTCAGATGAACGGTTAAGGCGTCATTTGCAATTACATTTGCCGCTGTCAAACGGCCATCACTAACAGTCTATTTTTAGTTTTATTAACCTATTTTTTGTCCGAAATAATTTGAAAAAGGGAGTGTCTGGACGCTGGCGGCCAACAATTACGTCTGTAAAGTTTGGTGCCGAATGGCGCGACCTACAAAGTGAGAACAAAATACAGACAGACAGTAACAAATCGCTTCTTTTCTAATATCTCTGAAAGATTGCGAGATTTGGAAAAAAGAAACAATAAGAGAGCAAAGTTGTACAGAATATTCCCTTCTGCAAATTAGTTTATTTAATTTTGGTATCAGATGAACGGTTAAGTCGTTTTTATTTTTATTTTTTTTTTTATTTTTTTATATATTTTTTTTTTTTTTCATTTAAATTTCGATCTGTCAAAAGGCAATCGCAAAGGTCAACTTTTAGTGTTATTACCGTAACCTAAAATGGGCCAAAGTGTCCTAACTGGCAGTCTACTTAAGACAGGAAAAGTATTCTTATGAATGGTAAATCATTAATTTGATATGAGACACATTTCTTAATGGGATTGAAGAGCTATTGGTGAGATGAGGTGAGGTGTCTTATCTACTACCCTTACGATAAAGTCAGTTTAAGTATGGATCTATGCCAACGATGGACTGCTCTCAATTACTCACGCTCTGCTATCCACTGACTTCTGGGACGGTTTCATTATTATTTAAAAGTACTTGACAGCCCGGGAGACAAGTCGTATCGTGTTCTCGGAATTAACTGAATTCCTAAACTATCATTCATTGAGACAGAAACAGGCAGTTTCTGTTCTGTACTATTCCATCGAAGGTAATATTAGTTAGCAAAATTCGTAAGTGACCCCACAGTCTCTCCACCGTCTAGTAAGCCTTCGTTTGCAGCTTGCTGTTATCGCGTTGCTCCTCCCGGTGAGTGTTTGATACTAGATGCTAGATTTGGGTGGCCAGACGTCCCGTATTTTACGAGATCGTCCCTCATTTAGCTCGATTGCCCAGATGTGTCCCGACAAAACACATACGGGGCGTATTTTGTCCCGTTTTCTGGTAACCGTCCCATATTTTTGAGTAAGTGTAAGTAAATGTACCATAATTAAACGAAGAACTCTGTATGTAATTTTAGCCAACACATGAAGAAAAGTACACTTTTATTAAAGCAAAGTGTACGAGGAACGATTTATAAAATTCTTTCACACTGCGAGCAGTTTTGCATTGGTTGTTGCTTCACTACATCATTTAGATCTGTCGTTTGAAAATATTAACAAGGAGATAACATAGGTGTCGGATTTTTAATGTGTAAGTATAGATCTTAAATAACAATCAGTCAAAGCCATTCGACGCAATTCTCAAAAGTTCTCGAGAAAATCGACTTTGAAGTTTTGCAGGTACTCGTAAGTACCAATAACTAAAACAGTTGCACCATCTGTTGGTGTAGCTCAGGTGGCAGCAATCTGCGCTCACAGCCATAGAGTCGGTGGTTCGATTTCTGCAGAGAGTGATTTAAGTTTTTATTTTTTTAGTTGTGTTCGAATAACTACACAATTTTCATATGTAACGCTAATTTTAATGAAAATGGACGTATTTTTATTAACTCATAACTTTCTATATTTTATAAAATTATGATGGCTTCAATCAAAAAGCATATATTTTTTACACTATCGGCTTCACTATTAGCTGACTTAGTCTTCGATTGTTAACCCTCGGGCGGCAGCGCCAATTATTATAACTTCAGCAGCAGCGCGGTGCAGATTTGCTACCAGTGAGTATTCCGTGTTACAAACCTAGTACATAGCTACTAAGTGATCGTAATGACAAAAATATAATAATGTACAGGTAGAAATATCGCATTTGTTAATATCTGAATTAGTATATCTATTACCTTCGGTGTATAAATGTAACAAATGTAAAATTATTCCGAAAGTGGACAATAATCATGTATAATAGACCCAGCAGTGCTATCAATTTCTCTTTCGTTACTTCGCTGTAGTAACTGTCTCTTGAGTAATTAGTATTAGCTTTTTTCTGTGTTATGTGGCATCATTACATCATCAATCATATTATCATCTGTCATGAATGAGAGAGCTCGTGTCTCTGACCGCACACCCCTTGCGTTCCCTTTTGAACCAGGGAAGATTTTTATGATATTCTTTTTCAGAGTTTTAGTGTGTTGCTTGTATGGCGGTTTACTCCACAGAGTGGTACCGTCGTCAATATCAGATTCACTGCGTCTGAAATCCTGTTCTGGATTCGGAACTAGGATTTATATTTGAATAATAGTATCCGTTAATGATCTGATGAGGAATCTAGACAAAAATCGCTAAGATCTTCATTACTTGTCGAAAGAGTCTGTTTCCCTCACGTGTTAGACCACGTCTACGAGACCTGGAGATTAAATATAAAGTAGAATAATACACATTTTCGCATTCTGTAAGGCTTAAAAAGGGTTCAAATGAGATTGACGGAAACTGCAGCGTGGCTCTTCAGAAGAAACTAGAGGACAATTTATCGAGAGTTAAACTTCTATTTACGAAATAAATTTTTTTGCATCATTCTAATATGCAGGGTACAACTTATACAATAAATATTTACTAGAAAGTGCCACAAATCCATTTGCACCGAAATCTAGACGTAACACAAAACAATTCAAATCTACTTACATGCCAGGCAGCGTGGTGCAAATCTGCTACAAGTAATGCACTCCCTAAGAAAGCTTATTTTAGTGGACATATCCATGCACTAGAAACTCTGAACCTCACTGACATAATTGTTAAGGCTTAACTGAGGTATAGCTAAAACGGAAACACGTCATCTCCACTATTGCGACAACAGTGAGCATTTAAAGAAAAGTGGTTGAAGATCTGCACCAGCGCTGCCGCTTGAGGATTAAGTTTGTGAAGAGCTACGACAGTTTTGAAAAGTGTTCTCCATAGCTACCAATGGCTTTCGAAGCAGCTACCCTACACAACCATTATTTCAGGCGACGACAAGGTGTTTAGCTCGTCTACACACAAATAAAAACTGACAGAACATGGAATTAGAGATCCCTAAAATGTTTTAGGTAGCTGAATTCGAAAACGACGAAAAGACAGCTCTCACAAACTTAACAATCGGAGACTACCATCGTCAACTAATGGTGAAGCCGATACTGTAAAAAATATAAGGTATGTCATCATTATTTAATAAAATATAGAAAATTAAGAATAAATAAAAATACATGCATTTTTCATAAAAATTACCGTTAAATATTAAAATTATGTAGGTATTCGAACACAACGAAAAAAAATATAAATATAAATCAGTTTCTGCAGGACTCGAACCCCCTACCTTATGGTTGTGAGGCCAGGAAGCAATGTTGCTCAAATTTTTTTTTTTTTTTTTTTTTTTTTTTTTTTTTTTTTTTTTTTTTTTTTTGCAGCGGGCATTGAGCCATTTGACCGGGCGCGCTGAGGCACAGCGACATGAACTACACGAACAGATGGTGCAACTGTTTTAGTTATTCGTACATATGTGCACCTGCAAAACTTCAAAGTAGATTTTCTCGAGAATTTTTGACAGTTGCATCGAATGGCTCTGACTGATTGTTATTTAAGTTCTATACTTCACGTATCGTAAATATGAAAAATTCTAAAGTCTGACAACCATGTGGTACCCTTGTAAGAGTCACCCGTTGCGTTACTTTTTGACATAACTACGAAAAGGAATTATGGCGAGTTTTCATTTATGACATTAGAACTGCAAATCCAGGAATAATTTTGCCGTTCAACAGAAATATTTTGTCGGTCGACAGTGGAGGTCGGTTGACGTTTTGCAACACACACGGTCTAACTCTTTTGCGCAAAACTTCGTCATAAAGTATGATGTCGTTTGTCGCAAGACGTGAGTCGTCATATACGATGACGTAAGCGTCTTGCTGTTGAGGAAGTCTTCCTTGCTTTCCCTGCAACGAAATATAATGTTACGTCACGTCAGTGGAATTCACTAACTGAAAAATGTTGAAAATAACATAGTGAAGCACGAATGTAAAAATACTGTCTTGGTCAAGCATATCTCTTTCAACTTATTTCATGTCGTGATATCTGCTACAAAAATTTCCTGTTCGTAACTGCCTTTGCACAGTGTCTTCTAACGACATTGTTTGATGAAAACACATGAAGTTTAGTAAACATGAGTCTCAGTTATAATTATATCCTCAACACCTTCACTACAAACCTCTTAATTTTCACAAAACTATATTTCAAAATATACTCCTGAATGACATGCATTCTTCTGAAAAATACGGTTGAGGAGCGAAAAGTAAGACCCCAAGGCTGTCAGCCCTAATGAAAGATGTGGTTCTATAAAATGACATGTTGTGTTTGCGTGTGACAACAAAAAATATTTACGCCATTAGTAACGCACCGTATGCTTACGCTTTTATGAGTGCGAGTCTTAACGAAAAGGTATGGTGATGTATGTAGTTCTAGTATGGACCAAATATTTGATCTATTGTACTGATAAATCATTTACGAAGTTTGTCACAAAATCTGGCTTCCTTACAACTTCTGATTTTGCAAATCTGGTCACCCTATGCTAGATAGCGTCTCATTAACGATCCGTTCCTTTGCAGTCCATTTTTATGGACACATTTGCACACTTTAGCTGTGGTACCTCCCCCTGTGATCACCTTGCACTTGCGTTGCCCCCACTTGTACTGTTACCCGGAAGATTCCGTCTGCACGTGACTGTCCTCGTGTTCGATTAATTGAATTTTCTTCCAGTACGCACGTCAGCGGAACATCTCCTACACTGCCATACTCGCAGTGCGTTGGTATCTTGACAAGCGCAGACGCGTTGCTTACGCACTGAATAACCCTCTGTGTAAGGCTGCGTTATCTTCTCCAAACATCGTATCAGCTGGTCTCCTTGTTATGTAAACGAGCTAGCTTGTGGCGCCCACGACTTAAGCAACCTTTACTGTCAGAATGAAACTCTCACTCTGTAGCTGAGTGTGCGCTGATACGATAGGTTCACAGATATGTAACTGGCTGGGAGACTTCCTAAGTAATAGAACGCAGTACGTTGTTCTCGACGGCGAGTGTTCATCAGAGACGAGTGTATCGTCAGGCGTGCCCCAGGGGAGTGTGATAGGACCGCTATTATTTTCTACAGGATGACAAAATTTCTAGTTGGTGCGAAGAATGGCAGCTAGCTCTCAATGTAAAAAAAAAAAAAAAAAAAAAAAAAAAAAAAAAAAAAAAAAAATGTAAGGTGATGCCCATGAGTCGGAAAAACAATCCCATAATGTTCGAATACAGTATTAGTAGTGAACTTCTTGATGCAGTCGCGTCGTTCAAATATCTAAGCATAAGATTGCAGAGCGATATGAAATGGAACGAACATGTAAGGACAGGTGTGAGTAAGGCGGACAGCCGACTTTGGTTTATCGGGAGAATTTTGGGAAGATGTACTTCACCCGCAAAGGAGACCGCTTATAAAACGCTTGTACGACCACGTCTTGAGTATTGCTCAGGTGTTTGGGACCCGCAGCAGATGAGTTTAAAGGAAGACATAGAAGCATTTCAGAGACGAGGAGCTAGGTTTGTTACTGGTAGGTTCGATCAATGCGCGAGTGTCACGAAAATGCTCCGGCAACTCAATTGGGAATCGCTGGAGGAACGACGACGTTCTTTTCTTGAATTTCTGTTGAGGAAATTTAGAGGGCCGGAGTTTGAATCTGAGTGTAATTCGACCTTGCTGCCGTCTACTTACATTTCGCGTAGTGATCACAAAGAGAAGATAAGAGAAATTAGGGCTCGTACGGAGGCATATAGGCATTCTTTTTTTCCTTGTTCTATTTGGGAATGGAATAGGAAAGGAAATGCCTAGTAGTGGTACAGTGTAACCCCCACCACGCACCTTGCAGTGGATTGCGGAGTATGTATGTAGATGTTGAAACTTCCTGGCAGATTAAAATTGTGTGTCGGAACCGGGACTCGAACTTCGGACCTTTGCCTTTCGCGGCTAAGCGCTCTACCACTGAGCTATCTCTACACGACTCATGACCCGTTTGTAAACTTCAATTCTGCCAGTGCTTCGCGTCCCACTTTGCAAACTTCACAGAAGTTCTCCTGCGAATCTTGCAAGTCTAGCACACCTGGAAGAAAGGGGTAAGCCAAGTCTCCACCTTATCCTTTCTTCCAGGAGTGCTGGTCTTCCTAGGTTCGCAGGAGAACTTCAGCGAGCCGCGGTGGAGTAGCCGAGCGGTCTAAAGCGCCTCGCTGCGGAGATTCGAGACCTCCCTGGGGCATGGGTGTGTGTGTTGTCCTTTGGATAGTTTACCTAGGTTTCGGTAGTTTGCAAGCTACGGACTGATGACCACCCAGTTTGGTCCGATAGATTTACAGATATTTGACCTTTTTTTTTAGAACTTCAGCGAAGTTTGGAAAGTAGGAGGCGAGGTACTGGGAGAATTGAAGTTGTGACGGCGGACCCTGAATCGTGTGGGGATAGCTCAGTGGTAGAGCGCTTGCCCGCTAAAGGCAAAGATCCCAGGTTCGAGTCCCGGATCCGCCACTCAATTTTAATCTGCTAGGAAGTTTCAACCTTATCTCTGCCCGATTTGAATAGTGAAATACGACAAAACCAATTGCCAAAAACGACTGTGACGTTAAAAGCTCACAACCTGTCTGGATCTTTAGCTACGCGACGGCACTATGCAGCATCTTTACCGCCTCTAAGAAATCAGAAACAGCAAAGCACGGTGTTAGCCCGCTGAACGGCATTTCCCCGCTCTCGCCTACCGTCTGTATCGTAACTCGCGATTACAATTAGTAATTTAGAAGTAATGAATTGTAGCATCTTGCCGAATGACGTAGTTTTACCGCATAAACAGCAGAAAAGTAGTAAGTGGTAAACCTCTTTCGTTTCATAATTTTATTGGGGTTGTCATCTAGGATAATCTTCCTAAAGGTTGTTGTCTGATAGTAGGGAAGAAGAGTAGGCCATCACGTTCGGTTGAAATCGGTCCAGTAGTTTAGGAGGAGATACGGAACATACACAAATATAGACGTGATGTTTTCCCATGTTGTCATAGCACCACAAAGTTCTTTGATTCTATCGTTGTGTGTAATACTGCGTCTCCAGATGCCTCACCATTAGTTATTAGGTGATAATGTATTTGAAAACCAGTTCGTTTAAATCCAGTAGAGGAAGGCAACATAGTTGTCCGAAACCAGTTATACAAATTAACCAAGCAAGTTACATTTATGACTGTGGCTGGTGTAGTCTCAATTTACAAAATCAAAAAACAATCACTTCATTCACGGATGTAATGGGAGAAATAAAAGTATTATGGTGACGATATGAGAACGGTAAGAAATTATCGAAATCAGCAGCATTTACAATAAATGGTATGTTGTTGTTGTGTTGTGGTCTTCAGTCCTGAGACTGGTTGGATGCAGTTCTCCACCCTACTCTATAATGAGCAAGCCTCTTCATCTCCTAATAAGACCTGTGACACACGTCCATTTGACTCTGCTTACTGTATTAATCTCTTCGTCTCCCTCTGCTATTTTTACCCCACACACTTCCATCCAATGCTAAATTCACGATTCCTCCATATCTAAGAATGTGTCCTAACAGTCGATTCGTTCTTTTAGTCAAGGAAAATGTTCAAATGTTTGTTAAGCTTATGGGACTTAACTACGGGGTCATCAGTCCCTAAACTTACAAACTACTTATGAACTACTTACGAACTAGGACGGCACAAATATCCATGCCCGAGGGGGGATTCGAACCCTCGACCGTAGTGGCCGTGCTGTCCGTGACTGGAGCGCCTATAACCTCGGCCACCGCGGCCGGCTTTAGTCAAGGTATGCCAGAAATTCCTTTTGTCCCCAATTCTGTTCAATACCTCTTCATTAATTACGCTATCCACCCACGTAATATTCATCATTATTCTGTAGCACCACATTTCAAAAGCCTCTAACCTCTTCCTGACCGCACTGTTTATCGTCCATGTTTCACTTCCATACACGGTAACACACCACACAAATGCCTCCAGAAAGAACTTCCTTATACTTGAATTAATATTCGATCTTAACAAATTTCTCTTTTTCAATAATGCTTTTCTTCCCATTGCCATTCTGCATTTTATATCCTCTGTACTGCGACCATCACATGTTATTTTACTGCCCAAGTTACAAAACTCATGGACCGCCTTTATTGTTTCGTTACCTAGTCTAAGTCCTTCAGCATCGCCCAATTTTCTTAGATTGCACTTCATTACCTTTGTTTAACTCTTGTTAATATTTATTTTATACGCACCTTTCAACACATTGTCCATTCCGTTCAGGTCTTTTGCTGTCCTTGACAGAATTACAATGTCATTGGCAATACGCAATGTTTTTGTTTCTTCATCCTGAACTTCATTTCCTTCTCCAAATTTATCCTTGCTTTTCTTTATAGCTTTCTCAGTGTACAAATTGAATAGCATTTGAGAAAGGCTACAACCCTGTCTTACTTCCTGATGTGGTATATTATCTAGAATGCGTCACAAAATCTTTTATGAAGTATTTGCAACATAGTTTCCTGAACGTACCACTGGTGTTAGTTTTACAATAAATCAATTTTTGGTCGTATTCAGCCTGCCCGGTGCAAGCAGGGCCGTCTTTATCAGGGGGTGCAAAGGGTGCGGGGCAATCCGTCGCTGGTAACTAGGGGGCGCCCGACGGGGATGACCGCGTGGTCTAAGGCGCCATGTCGTCGTGGAGGGCGCGTTACACCCGGAGGCTCGAGTCCTCCATCGGATTTGGGTGATAGTGTCGTCTTTAGAATAAGTTAGTGTGAGCTAGTTTCAGTGCTGTGTAAGAGTAGACACCGATGACCTTAGCAGTTTGATTCCTTAAGTACTCACACACATTTGGCCGGGCGAGCGCCTTATACCATGTGCAATATGCCAGTTTTGAAAATTAATGAACAAAATACTCATTATACCTGTAAGAATGTAGGCGCCGATATTGTTTACAAATACGCCTCATAGATCTTACGGCACAGGTTCGACTTTCGACATGAGGATGCCATTATGAACCAGATACCTACTTTGACTCTAAATCCTCTTTCAAATAAGCGATGGGAAAGTAGACTTGATGCTTTAAAAGCACTTCGCTTTAGTATGGATACAATTTACTATGTATTATACTCTATTTTATGTGTGACAAGTATGTTAGTGGTGCATGAAACATTGCGGGTTCATTAATCTAAAAATAAAAGAATTACAAGTTCAAGGTTCAGCTTTATTATGATACAACATTTTATCAAAAATTAACACTGTAAGTTAAATTCTGCAAAGGTCTGACATTCTCTTAGAGGCGGTGAAAATGATAGATCTGGTCAAATACGTTTTAGGTGTATATCGCACAGACAGTGCATTCGAACAAATTCTAGTTGATTACTTCCTGAAGATTTAGAATGTGGGCCTGAATTCAAATAAACTGCCCGTCCACGTTCTAGAAAACGATATTTTGTTTCCAAAACTCCATATGATACCCAAAGACTAAGTATAAAGTAAAAGTAATTTCTTTAAATGAAAGATTTCATTTGTTGTGGGAACAGTTGCAGTTCATCGGTGTCCCAGCGAGGCTTTTAGTGGACTCGTCAGTGTTCAGCTTATGCGACTTAACTGCGGGGTCATCAGTCCCTAGCCGCCGGGAGTAGCGGAGGGGAGTGGTACTGGGCCCAGAAGGGGAGAGAAGATGAAGTGGCAGAAATCCTCGGAGAATCTGCCAACTCCAAATCTGAAATCAGAAGAAGAGGAATGTTGCTCTAGCAGCAGTCCTGGGATGAGGACGAGTTCGGCGGAAGGACAAACTCCCTGCTGCCGGACATAGCCGAAAGACAAAAAATGAAACATTTTAAGCCATCAAGAAGGATGCTGCACTTTCTCGCCGGACATGGGCTCTACCCGACATACCTATGTCGGTTTAGGAAGCAGGCTACACCAGCGTGTGGCTGTGGAGCTGAGGTAGGAACACCTGATCACGTTATATATGAGTGTCCTGCATTCGATGACGTGGCGGCGGAACTGAGAAGGGCTCTCCCACATACCAACACTTACGAGTTCATCAGAGATCTTGACACGTTCAGAATGTTAGATACACTTGCCAATCAGATCTCCAAGAAAGTACTAGACGACTTCATCAATAATAACAACCAAATGTGACAAAATTACCCGATCATGACAAGCACATCTGCCATGCCGCCGGGGGATGAACAGGGCGTCAGTAAAATGACAGGATCCGCCATCCTCGGGATCGGGGGAAGATGTGGCAACACCCGGACTTGACAGACGTAGTATAGGTTAGTTTGTAAGTTTTTTCTAGTAAATTAAAAGTTTTTGGGGATTAACTTTTGCGGGAGGCTGCAGTGACATCAAGCAGAGGCCCGCCCAGTGCCAGGGGCGCGCTCACCGGGTTTAGCTCAGTGAGCCGGCCAGACGATCAAAACAGTAGGTTTGTTTACGGACTGGCACACCTTGTAACAATACTCATGTATTAGTAATAACAGGTAACAGGGTGACCAGTAGTTTTTACAATAATATGTCATTGCTAATTATGTTGTTGTTGTTATGGTCTTCAGTCCAGAGACTGGTTTGATGCAGCTCTCCACCCTACTCTATCCTGAGCAAGCCTTTTCATCTCCTCATAAGAACGACAACCCACATCCACTTGAATCTGCTTACTATACGCGTCTCTTGGTCTCTCTCTGCGAGTTTTACCCCACACACTTCCCTCCAACGCTAAATTCACAATTCCTTGATGTCTAAGAATGTGTCCTACCAATCTATCCCTTCTTTTAGTCAAGGTATGCCAGAAATTTCTTTTCTCCCCAATTCGGTTCAGTACCTCCTCATTAGTTACGCGGTCCACCCACCTAATTTTCAGCATTCTTCTGTAGCACCACATTTCAAAAGCCTCTATCCTCTTTCTGTCCACACTGCTTATCGTCCATGTATCACTCCCATACAAGGCAACACTCCATACAAATGCCTTCAGAAAGGACTTCCTTAGGCTTAAATCAATATGCGATGTTAACAAATTTCTCTTTTTCAAAAACGCCTTTCTACCCATTGCCATTCTGCATTTTATATCCTCTGTACTGCGACCATCATTTGTTATTTTACTGCCCAAGTAACAAAACTCATCTACCTCCTTTATTGTTTCGTTACCTAATCTAATTCCTTCAGCATCACCTGATTTTCTTACACTGCACTCCATTACCCTAGTTTTACTCTTGTTAATGTTCATCTTATATGCGCCTTTCAGCACACTGTCCATTCCGTTCAATTGCTCTTGCAGATCATTTGCTGTCTCTGACAGAATTACTATGTCGTCGGCAAAACGCAATGTTTTCAATTCTTCCCCCTGAACTTTAATTCCTTCTCCAAATTTCTCCTTGCTTTCCTTTATAGCTTGCTCAATGTACAAATTGAACAACATTGGGGAAAGGCTACAACCCTGTCTTACTCCCTTTCCAACCACTGCATCCCTTTCATGCCCTTCAACTCTGACAACCGCTGTCTGGTTTTTGTACAAGTTGTAAATAACCTTACGCTCCCTATATTTTACTCCTGCTTGCTTCAGAACTTGAAAGAGTTTATTCCAATCAACATTGTCAAAAGCCTTCTCCAGATCTACAAAAGCTAGAAATGTAGGTTTGCCTTTTCTTAATCTATCTTCTAGGATAAGCCGTAAAGTGAGTATTTGCTAATTATATGTATTAATATTAGGACCCATTTAATCTTAGGTGATGGGTTTATTATGTATGAAAGTATCAATAAAGATTAAAGAAGAAGAAGAAGAAGAAGAAGAAGAAGAAGAAAAGCTCTGTATAGGGAAAGTGTGGCCAGCCCGCCAGCGTCGGCCATACTGTGCCTGTTCCGCTGCTGCTTACACGCTGACAGCCACAGCGACAGCGCTCCGTGCTGATTTATCAGCCGATTTTGAGAAAACTATTCAGTGAAAAAAATTAATTTTTGATATCTTATAGTGCGACATTTTCGCTCTATAAAAATTTGACGTTCTATTCGTTATTCCTTATAGTTAATGTACTATATCAAATTAAGTAAACTACTGCGCAAACTTTTCAAGAGTTCCAAGACGCAAAATCGCATTGCGTAGACTTTGCATATGGTTGATTTTAGCACATACAAAGCTGCGGACGAAATGTAGCTAAGATATCTAAATTTTATTTAAGGTTCAGAGCAGAACGATACCTCTTTCCATTCTCGAAATATAGGCCGTCATATCAGACGGACAGACGCGGGTCGTGTTAGCTGTTATGCCCATGCGTACTTGGCGTCTCTACGAAGTACTTGTCATCCGATTTTTAGAAAATCGTTTGGTTTGTGGCTCCACATCGAGAGAGTTCAGCTACGCATTCCGACTGGCCAGTAACGTAGCCCAATATTCAAACAAACCGTGAACCTTTCCTCATCGGAGAAAAGTGTAAATTAAGAAAACAATTGCGCTAACGGACAATTTTTGATGACTATTTTCGTAGATATGATGTGCTTAAACTTTACATCAACTACGAAAAAAAAAATGCAAGGGAATACCCACGACATTACTTAACCGAAACAAAGAAATTAAATGTTCCTATACAATACCAATTTAATTGGTATGTGCAATATTTTTCTTGTTTCAGTGGTTTCCTGTAATAATACACTAAACTCATGTACACGAATGAGAAAAGCTTCCATCAGGAACTCTGTATTAATTTCATATCTACACGATAATCTGTTTAGTTTATTCAGTTATAAGTCAAAATTTTTATGTGTTTTCAGCAATTACTTGCAAATAAAACCAACGATGTTTGAATAATTTAACCTCACGATGTAAGGCAGGAATTTTTGTCACAAATTATTAAAAAAAATAAAAAAAAAAAAAATAAAAAAAAAAAAATAAAAAAAACATTTAGGTATCTGCTGCGTGATCCAATCGACAGTGAATCTTTACTCTATTATTTTCATTATGAATTAAAAGTACCGCAGCACAGAACCGAGGATCACTTCTAGGCTCCTAGATTTCTCTGAAACTTTTCGTCAGCTGACTCTTCTTCCTGTGTTTCTGAATTCAGATGGAAGTACTATAACGTTTACCTTCCTTCTTGACTTGTAAAAAACTTTCTAAAGCGCATCGCTGTGCCATTATTCATTCCCAAACATGCGAAGATTCATAATACTTCTCATGGCAGGGAAGAGACGTATAGGAGCAACATGGAGGAAAAAAATCATGTGACTCGATTTCAGCCAATCACGAGTTGCAGAAGGCTGCAAGCGGCGCGGAAAAGGATGGCCGCACTTTCCCTATATAGAGCTTTAGTAGCCGAGCGGTCTGGAGCGCCATGTTACGGATCGCGCGACCTCCACGTCGTAGTTTCGAATCCTCCCTTGGGCATGGATGTGTGTGTTGGCCTTAGATTAGTTTACCTTATTTTAAGTAGTTTGTAAGTCTAGGGACTGATGAGCAACGTGAGCAACGTAGTTTGGTCCCATAGAATTACAAACACTTGATCATCAGTCCCTAAACTTACAAACTACTTATGAACTACCTTATACGAAAGACGGCACAAACACCCTTGGCAGAGGGAGGATTCGAACCCCCGTCGGGGAACGGCCTAGTGCATCGGAGTATAGCGCTTCAATGCGCTCGGCCACCATGTACCTAGTTTAAATGAAAATCATGGATAATCTACGTTATACTTCAAGCTTGTTGACTTTGCTGTCGGAGTTTTCGACTGACGTTTCTTTGAAGTACAGTCAATCAAGGTAACTTTGTACCAGTCAGGGTATCTTTGTACCACTTAATATTTGGGTTTCAAATGGCTCATGTTCCATCTATTGGGATTTTTTTTCTAAAGGTAATTTTTAATACTTCTGTTATAAATAATTCCTCATTAGGTGAAACATCAACCATATGAAAGCGAGATATTAAGTGGTACAAAGATACCTTGACTGGTACAAAGTTACCCTGAGTGACTGAATTACGTTATGACAGCTTGATATGGGATTCTGGTTGGGTAACACTGTCCAAGTTTTGATTCCACTGTTTTTGGAGGGTGAAACAAAGGCAATGCCAGCCGCCCCTCCTGGCCGAAACTTCTGATTAATCATCATACGTTGACATAAAAAAAAGAGAGACCGACGCCAGAGAAGAATGAAAATAGCGACGTCGTCTGTAATATCTCTACACTCGACCTGTCGCTGGCTGACCCACTAATAACCGAGTCAACAGTCCATTGTAGAACGATGTCGACAGTTGTGGATTTCTGTCGTCGATTCATCGTGTAGTGGGAAAAACATTTGGATGAGCCCCACTTTACTATATCAGGTCTGTTTTATAGGATACGAATAAAAAAGTTTAATTGTCGTATGTAAATACTATGAATTTGTATGTATTTGCGTATAAATGTAGTAATGCCATGCTGTGATACTTTAAATGTTTTTCGTTTGTTTTCTTTCTGTTTCATGTGCGGTAGAGGAGCCGCAATGAACAAGGGCAGCGTCGTCGCCGCCGCAGCCAACATTGTTGTATCTCGTCACTATCGACATTATTTCAAATGTTTGTAGAGCTTACGGGACTTAACTACGGGGTCATCAGTCCCTAAACTTACAAACTACTTATCAACTACCTTATACTGAAGACGACACAAACATCCATGCCCGACGGGGGGATTCGAACCCCCGACGGGGAACGGCCTCTCGCATCGTAGCATAGCGCCTCAATGCGCTCAGCCGCTCCGCCGCGGCATCGACATTAATTAACCGACGACTACGATGCTACGAATCCGGCTGCGTCTTCTCTATAAAATGTTGTTATTTCATTATTGTCTGCCGTTATAAGTTAACGTTTTCATACGAGCTTTGCTCTAGCTGATATGTATTATATCAGACGACAATAAATGTGAATATCTTATTTTGGAAATCATTTTGATTTTATTATGAAGTTCTATTTACTGTGTGTATTATTATTGTAAGAAGATGAGACTGATTTATCGAAAGTATTTGATTCCATCAAGAAGACAATTGAACGGTTTATTGAATTTTAACATTGACTTATCTTCAGTTGTGGCAAGATAAGAGTACGTTAACTATTAATACGAAACTTTAGGTTTAGCAGGCAATGAATTTCAATGTGTGAGTTTACAAAGATCGATAACAATTTACGCTGCCTGTGACTGACCTTGAAAGTGAATTTACAGTAACAGTTAAAAATTAGTTCTCCTGCCCCGCTTGTACAAGGTCATATTATTTTATTTTATTTATCTGATGAGAATACTTCAATTTATTTATTTTACAACTTTGAACATATCAGCCAACCTGTTGCGTAGTTTTAAGGTTCTTGACCTAGATTTCGTTGTCGCTAGGGAAAACTTCATCAGTGTTGTTGTTGTGGTCTTCACTCCGGAGACCGGTTTGAGGCAGGTCTCCACAATACCCTATCCTGACCAAGCCTCTTCATCTCCACATAAGAACGGCAACCTACATCTGTCTCAATCTGCTTACTGTATCCATCTCTTGATCTTCCTCTGCGGTTTTTAGCTCACACACTTCCCTCCAACGCTAAATTCACAATTCCTTGATATCTAAGAATGTGTATTACCAATCTATCCCTTCTTTTAGTCAAGGTATGCCAGAAATTTATTTTTTCCCCAATTCTGTTCAGTACCTCCTCATTAGTTATGCGATCCACCCACCTAATCTTCAGCATTCTTCGGTAGCACCAAATTTCAAAAGCCTCAATCCTCTTCCTGTCCGCACTGTTTATCGTCCATGTTTCACTTCCATACAAGGCAATACTCCATACAAATTCCTCATAAAGGACTTCCTTAGGCTTAAATCAATATTCGACGTTAACAAATTTCTCTTTTTCAAGAACGCTTTTCTACCCATTGCCATTCTGCATTTTATATCCTCTGTACTGCGACCATCATTTGTTATTTTACTGCCCAAGTAACAAAACTCATCTACCTCCTTTATTGCTTCGTTTCCCAATCTAATTCCTTCAGCATCACCCGATTTTCTTACACTGCACTCCATTACCCTAGTTTTGTTCTTGTTAATCTTCATCTTATATGCACCTTTCAGTACACTGTCCATTCCGTTCAACTGCTCTTCCAGGTCCTTTGCTGTATCTGACAGAATTACTATGTCAATGTACAAATTGAACAACATTGGAGAAAGGCTACAACCCTGTCTTACTCCCTTTCCAACCACTGAAACCGTTTCATGCCCTTCAACTCTGACAACTGCTGTCTGGTTTTTGTACAAGTTGTAAATAACCTTACGCTCCCTATATTTTATTCCTACTTGCTTCAGAACTTGAAAGAGTTTATTCCAATCAACATTGTCCAAAGCCTTCTCCAAATCTACAAAATCTAGAAATGTAGGTTTGCCTTTTCTTAATGTATCTTCTAGGATAAGCCGTAAAGTGAGTATTGCCTCCCGTGTTCCAACATTTCTCCTGAACCCAAACTGATCTTCGCCGAGGTGGGCTTCTACCAGCTTTTTCCATCCTTCTGTAAATAATTCGTGTTAATATTTTGCAACCATGACTTATTAAACTGATGGTTCTGTAGTTTTCACACCTGTCTGCAGCTGATTTCTTTGGAGTGGGGATTATAACATTTTGCTTAAAGTCTGAGGGTATTTCACCTGTCTCATACATATAACGTCACCAGGTGAAACAATTTTGTCTTGGCTGGTTCTCCCAGAGACTTCAGTAGCTATGAGGGAATATCATATACTCCAGGGACCTTGTTTCGACTTAGGTATTTCAGTGCTCTGTCAAATTCATCCTCATCTACTTCTCCCCTTTCTACAATATTGACGCTAAGTTCATTTCCTTCATAGAGCCTCTCTATATACTCTTTCCACCTTTCAGCTTTCCCTTACTTTGCTGAGAACTGGTTTTCCATCAGTGTCCTTGATATTCATAGAGCTGTTTTTCTTACCTCCAAATGTTTCTTTTATTTTCCTGTAGGCTGTATCTATTTCTCCCCTATTTATACTTTCTTCTACATCCTTGCATTTGCCTTATAGCCACTCCTGCATAGCAATTTTGCACTTCCTGTCAATCTCATTTCTTAGTCGCCTGTTCTCCATTTTGCCTGTTTCATTTACTGCCTTTTTATATTTTCTCCTTTCACCGATTAAATTTAGTATCTCCTGTGATATCCAAGGATTTTTTGTAGGTCTTGCCTTTCTACCTATTTTGTCCTCTGCTGCCTTCACTATTTCATCTCTCAATGCTACCCATTCCGCCTCTACTATTTATATTCCCCCGTTTCTGTCAATTGTTGCTTAAAGCTCCCTCTGAAATTCTTAAGAACCTCAGGTTCCTTCAATTTATCCAGGTACCATCTCCTTATTTTCCTATCTTTTTGTAGTTTCTTCAGTTTCAGCTTACAGTTCATAACCAACAAGTTATGGTCAGAGTTTATATCTGCCCCTGGGTATGTCTTACACTGTAAAACCTGGTTCCGAAATCTGTCTTACCATTATAAAATCTATCTGGTATCTCCCGGTGTTTCCTGGTCTCTTCCACGTATACAACCTCCTTTTGTGATTCTTGAACCAGGTGTTCCTTATAACTAAATTATGTTCTGTGCAAAATTCTACCAGGCGGCTTCCTCTTTCATTCCTTTTGCCCAGACCATATTCACCCACTATCTTCCCTTCCCTTCATTTTCCTACTACCGAATTCCAGTCCCCCCAAACAATTAAGTTTTCCTCTCCCTTGATTGTCTGAATAATTTTCTTTAGCTCCTCATATATTTCTTCGATCTCCTCATCATCGGCAGACCTAGTTGGCATATAAACGTGTACTACTGTTGTCGGTGTTGGCTTCATATGTATCTTGACAATGATAATGCGATCACTGTGCTGGTCATAGTAGTTTACCCGCATTCCTATTTTCTTATTCATTATCAATCCTACTCCTGTGATACCCCCAATTGATTTTGTATTTATAATCCTGTACTCACCTGACCAGAAATCCTGTTCATCCTGCCACCGAACTTCACTAATCCCCACTATATCTAACTTCAACCTATCCATTTCCCTTTTTAAATTTTCTAATTTTCCTACTCGATTAAGGGATCTAACATTCCACGCTCCGACTCGTAGAATGCCAGTGTTGTCTTTCCTGATGATCACATCCTCCTGAGTAGTCCCCGCCCGGAGATCTGAATGGGGGACTATTTTACCTCCGGAATATTTTACCCGAGAGGATGCCATCATCATATGTTCATACAGTAGAGCTGCATGTCCTCGGGAAAAGTAACGGTTGTAGTTTCCCCTTGCTGTCAGCCGTTCGCAGTAACTATGTGGCAAAGCCACATTAGCTGATGTTACAAGGCCAGTTCAGTCAATCATCCAGACTGTTGCCCCTATAATTACTGAAAAGGCTGCTGCCCCTCTTCAGGAACCACACGTTTGTCTGGCCTCTCCACAGATACCCCTCCGCTGTGGTTGCACCAACGGTACGGCTATCTGCATCGTTGAGGCACGCAGGCCACCCCACCTCGGCAATGTCTGTGGTTCATGGGAGAACTTCATCAGAAGAATTACAAACAGATACCTAAAATGATAATAACAGAATAAATATCTTCTATAAGGAAAGATTTTTACACAGGCTGAACAGTGAAAACATCAGTAGTTACATGAAACACATGACGTTAAAAATATTACTATCAGAATTGCTCAAGTTGAT
Organism: Locusta migratoria; assembly: GCA_026315105.1. Taxonomy (NCBI): domain Eukaryota; kingdom Metazoa; phylum Arthropoda; class Insecta; order Orthoptera; family Acrididae; genus Locusta; species Locusta migratoria. The sequence continues at coordinate 275,606,347 of CM048747.1, forward strand.
TACAATAAAAAACCAGCATTCTTGCCAGACAAATAAAATCAGTGTGGTGTGAAGGGCATGAAGGAACTGCCTACGAGGCATCAAACAGGTAGCCACGTAAACGTGCACTAGGGCGCGCCACATGCGGGCCACAAGTCACGTGGGCAATACTAGTGTTACATAGTTACGGGCATAATAATTTGCATTTGTGAAAGGTTAGACAAAAATTGTTTACAATATTATATTCCAGGATTAAATGAAAATTCCAAGTAGGAGAAAATGTGAGAGAAAATCGTCAGAAGGATGCAAAGCATATGTACTTACAAGAGACATACATTAATAGCGAAGTAGTAGAATAAATTGTGCAAACAAAACCATTTTACAAAAAACTGACAAGGTCACGGTATAGCAGAAATAACGAATTAAAATGAATGAAGTACAACTAATTAAAGGACAACGCAATGTTACTGAAGTTGAGGAGGGAGACAAAACCGGAATACAAGTATCAGTTTAACATGAGCACCGGCTTGAAAACGTTAAAGAATTTTTTATGTTTCAATTGCAATTGTTCATTCAAGATATATTTATTAGGCAGGTGCCTAAATATTTCTAATATGTCAAGTTTCCACTCTTTCTTTTCTTTATGTAGAATCGTCATTTCACATAAGCTTTTAGGATTATGTGCTGTGATCAACAGATGTCCTGCAAAAGTTGAATTATGGAGATTAGTACCTTTTTTCCCTAAAAAGTGTTCTTTGTACCTTACGTTAAAGGCCCTGCCTGTCTGTCCAATATAAAATGCTGAGCATGTGTCACGGGCAATTTGTACACGCCTGACCAACGTAAGGGTTCGTTTATGGCTTTTAAATTATGAGTTAGCTTTTAAAGCTTACTTTATTTATTTTGAATCGTGCTCGTGGAGCGGGAACTTCGGATCGAAGTGGAAAGTTTTCACGGCCAAAATTGACAGTTAATGTTGCTAGGTAACAGAAAACTCGAGTGAACAGCTACGTAACAACCAACTGAGACTTAACTAAAAATAACTCTTTTCAGACATGGTGTTCATTTACAACTTTTACCAAATTAGTATGGACTTGAATGACAATTTTATCATCCCCCCATACCCCGTTCCACCGCAATCGGCGATATATCACCTTTTAAATCATCGATGTTAACATCGATATTTATTGACAAAACATCGATATTTGCAAAACTCCGATATATCGTTTGCATGCCTGGCTGCGAAGGAAGTGTGTCAGTGTCGCACACGTTCGCTATGAATGGCGTTCCCAGGCATCAGGCATCAGGCATCAGACATCAGGCAGGCAGCACAGGCACAGTCATAGGCAGGGACAGGGACAGGGAGGGGCAGATGCCCGCCGGCCGCGCCCACCCACCATTAGCCGGCGCGCTGTAAACAAGCGAGCAGCGTTTAAATTTACGGCGGCGGGGCAGGCTCTGCAGTCGCCCCACGACAATTTGGTAGAGGTGGGGGGGAAGAGAGGGGGAAGCCCGGGCGTTTTTGTGGCGGCAGGCCGCGGCAGCGGCAGACAGCGCGGCTCCTACTGAGACAGCCGAAGCGACGCCTCAGCAGCCCACGGCGTCCGTGGCCATGGCGAGGGAACGGCGCGCCGCGCCACGCTGCCGGCTCATAATACATTCCTGGAAAACCAACACCATGAACTCGTCAGCCCAGCACAGCGAAATTTTGTTGACACATTCTTGAGGATGTATACAACACACGATCACGCAGTCAGGAACATACGCACGTCAGTACAGTCACCGGAGCGTGCACAATGTCGACGCTAGTATCAAAATGTTCAAATGTTTGTAAAGCTTATGGGACTTAACTACGGGGTCATCGGTCCCTAAACTTACAAACTACTTATCAACTAGCTACAACTAAGGACGGCACAAATATCCATGCCCTAGGGGGGATTCGAACCCCCGACCGTAGTGGCCGTGCAGACCGTGACTGGAGCGCCTCAGTCTCCAGCCGGCAACTGAGACACTAGGCAGCCATTCCATATAACTACATTCGGAACGTCTATGATCGTTTCCATGAAAGAATTTCTCAGCTCAATTGAATTCAACTATTTCATTGAAAGTGTGTTGAAGGTATCTTTGTGTGTGTATGTGTGTGTGTGTGTGTGTGTGTGTGTGAGGGAATTTTTTTGTGTCTATGTGTGTGTGGGGGAGGGGGGGGGGGCGGGGGATTGTCGGTTTGTGATTATGTGTTGGGATTTTGTCTATCATATGGTCAATCAGTGAGAACAGTGGCAACACACACACACACACACACACACACACACACACACACACACACAAAGATACCTTCAACACACTTTCAATGAAGTAGTTGAATTCAATTATGCTGAGAAATTTGGAAACACTACAAAACAAACTACAGTGGACACAGTTTGGCAGCAGATGACAGTGGAACCAGAAAAATGCGAAATTTTTCAGATAACAGCGGAATCTTTTGACCTGGTTGCCGGAAAGAAAAAAAATGTTTGTAAAGTCTATGGGACTTAACTACAGGGTCATCAGTCCCTAAAGTTAGAAACTACTTATGAACTACTTACGAACTAGGACGGCACAAATATCCATGCCCGTGGGGGGATTCGAACCCCCGACCGTAGTGGCCGTGCAGACCGTGACTGGAGCGCCTTAGTCTCCTCGGCCACCGCGGCCTTGCCGGAAAGAGACTGATATGGAGTAGCAAGTGCTGTAAGTACACCATTTTATAGCAAACGACTAACTGTTTTGAATCAGAATGTTTTGTACATATGTAAAAAACCTAACCTTTATGTGTAAACAGAAACATGTAAATATTTCAGGACACCCACTGATGATGTCTTGTGAGAAAGGCGAAACAATAACTATCATAGAACAAAATCTAAAAGAAAACAGTCAACTACCAGATGAACACATAAAAGAGATATACTCATTACTAAAATTGATAACCGTACAGAACTATTTTCAATTTAATAATGAATATTACCTGCAAGAAGAAGGCTTACCCATAGGATCACCAGTGTCGGGTACCCTAGCCAATATTTTCATGAACCATGTAGAAAGCATGATTTTTAAAAAGTAACCACAAAAAACTATAAAATACTCTACTGGATAAGGTACATGGATGACATCCTCTGCCTAATTGATGAACCTCCGGAAAGAATAGACCAGCTCCATACAGATTTAAACACTATACACAAAAAAATAAAATTCATAATAGAAAAAGAACATAACAACCAAATAAACTACTTGGATATAACCATCAAAAAGGAAAACAACAAGCATACCTTTGACATTTACCGTAATCCGACAACAACTGATACAATTATACACCAGACCTCCAATCACCCACATGCACAAAAACAATCAGCAATCAGATACATGCTCCACAGACTCAACACAGTACCACTCAACAAAGAAAATTACCAAAAGGAACTAGACATCATCACACAAATAGAAACAAACAATGGATACGATGATAATATAGTAGAAAAATTAAACAAAAAAATTAAAAAACAGATACAGACAACAACACAGCAAAGCAGCACACAAGCACACACAACACCAACTGCAGTACAAAGAACACATAAAAAAAGGAAAATTCAAGATGGTACACAATGACATACAAACACAAACTAACACATAAAATAATAAATATCTTCAAAAGACAAGGCATAAAAATAGCTCTCAAAACAGATAACCCAATCCAAAAATATATCCCAAAAATCAAAACAGGCACAGATATCTACCAAAGAGCTGGCTAAATATATCCCAAAAATCAAAACAGGCACAGATATCTACCAAAGAGCTGGAATATACCAACTACAATTCAACTCATGTGATGGAAGGTATGTAGGACAAACCAGCAGAACATTCGATACCCGATACAAGGAACACATCAGGGCATGGAAATACGGAACGAACCGCTCCACTTTTGCAGAACATCTAATAGCATATAACCACAAACCTACCACAATAGAAAAAGATATGAAGGTAATTAGAATAAATAATGAAAAACATCTCCTAACATTACAAGAAAATTATCACATATATAAAACAAAAGCTGAGAAGAAGATGCTACTAAATGACCAAATAAACCTGACCAATCAATCATTGTTCTCACTGATTGACCATATGATAGACACAAATCCCAACACATAATCACAACCCCCCCCCACCACACACACACACACACACACACACACACACAAACACAAACACAAACAGAAAAAAAAACCACACTCATGCGCACACACACACACACACACACACACACACACACACACACACAAAGATACCTTCAACACATTTTCAATGAAACAGTTGAATTTCAAATAAGCTAAGGTTGGCAACACTACAAAACAAACAGCAGTAGACACAGTATGGCAGCAGGTGACAGCAGAACCAGAGAACTGCAATGTGTCTAAAAAAAAAAACAGTGGAACATTTCGACCTGGTTGCCAGAATAAGATTGAAGTGGAGTAGCAAGTGCTGTGAGTACACCATTTTATACCAAACAACGAACTGTTTTAAATCAGAAATGAAATGTTTTGTAGATATGTAAGAGACCTAACCTATATGTGTAAACAAAAATATGTAAATATTTCAGGACACCCACTGATGATGCCTTGAGAGAAAGGCGAAACGCGTATGGGTGACTTAAAAATATAGAAATAAAACCCTTCATTCGCAGTAGCAAAAGGCGTTTATTTTAAAAACCTTACAGTGAAATACAATTCAGCTGCTGCTCAAAATGGCCACTGCAAGCAACGTATAGCTCCACTATTATCGAGGCGCCACCAGCTCGCACACTGCCTTCTCGATAGTTTAGTTCCATGTTCGTGCGCTATTCCTCATACTCATCATCAACTCTTAGACCCGAAATCGTGACTCTTCTGATCAAGACACAGTTTTCCAGTCATCTAGGATGCAATCGATTTGGCCACCGGCGTTGGAGAGGCACTTCATGCGAAGTAGTACCGTTGGGAATGGCTTTGGAATCGGTCTTCTGCTTCCACGGCCCGTTAACGCCAAATTGATCCTCACTGCACTAATGATTACGTTCGTCGTATGATGATGAGATGATGATGATTAGGACAACACACAACACCAAGTCCCCTGTCAGAAATCGAATCCGGGCCCCTTGCTTCGGTGGTCAGAGACGCGACTGAAATTTGATACTCTAGGAACACTCTGACACTGCGAATCTTGGAATGGTGAATTCCCGAACCACCTCCTTAACTGAATGTCCCATGCGCCTAATTTTAAGTTACATTCGGCATTTATATGCTTATTTCTGTCGTGCGACCATAAGAATCACGTTGTTTATTCTTATAAATAATACGATATACACTTATTTGGTACAACTACTTTCTTCATGATTGAATCGGGAATAAGAAATGCTCTTAACAGCTCTGTTGCTTACGGGATTTTCCACGTATTAAAACCTTCTTACCCCGTTGTTCATTTATGAAACATGGATGTCAAATACGCAAAGTAATAATTGATCTAAAATATACATATTTTACGAAGAACATATATCACAGTGCAGTTTCGTAGCACAGTGGTAGAGTGCAAGACTACAAATCGAAAAGGCTTGGGTTCGGTCCTCGCCAGGTTCTAGGAATTTTATCTGTCATTTTTACATTTGTTTCTCCTCTGGCAGTGTTGCTGACGTGAAAAATATCGAGTAGCACCGTGGTTCGGAACCCACGTTAAACTGTAGGTCCCCCTATAACTGGCTGGGTAAGTCAGTTCGAAGGTCGGAGGAAGGCAACGGCAGAACCACCTCCAAAGATGACCATGCCTAGTAAAGCATTGTTGTGTTCAAACCAATCTTCGGATTGTTGACTGCTTTACCTTTTTTTACTTTACATATTACTATTCAAGAAACTTGATCCATTTTAAGAAAATATTCCTTGATTTCAAGTGTCGTTTAAGACTTGCTACAAATAGCGTTTTCGTTTTGCTATTCGTTTCTTGCACTCTAAATTAATGTTTTTTTTTTTTTTCCATATATCCTTTCTCATATCACTTTTTAAATTCAAATGTTTGTAAAGTTATGGAACCTAACTTCGGTGGTGATTGATCCCTATGATCCCTAAACTTAAAAAACCACTTAAACTACCTTATCGTAAGAACAACACAAGCATCCATGCCCTAGGGAGGACTCGAACCTCCGACGTGTAACGGCCGCGCGCATCGTAGCAGGGAGGCTCCGTGCGCACGGCTATTAAGTGAAATGCGGAAACTGTGGTGGTAAATATACGCGCCATTGGTTAGAGTTACTCTTCCTTTGAATTATATTGCCGCTGTCGTCAAGTCCGTGCTCCGTGGACATGCCGCGCTGCAGAAGAACACGAAGAAATCGAGCAGTAGTGTATAAGGCTATTGATAATTTAGATCTAAGTAGTCAAACTAATATTGGCGCACAGGAAATTCTTAAAGGACCATCAGTGTTTCGTGGGAGTCTTGTGAATTTTGCAATATTTTCTAAGGAAGCAAATCCACAACCTGGTAATGGTTGGTTAACTATTGCTGTATTACGTTGTAATGGTGCAACTGTGAAAGCACTTGCTGGACTCAATTTAATTTATGATGGAACAACAATCAGTCTCTCTTTAATTATTGTTTTACGCACCGCAAGAAATATGCCAAAACTGCTTGTATACAGTAAAAGTGGGCCACTGTACGAAATAAAAGCTTAATTCTAGTAGGAGGTACCCAGACAAGAGTTTACCGTTATAAGAAAGTTTAATTTCAGCAGAAAAATTAGCAAAAGGCCCGTGTGAACTGCCGGCTACTCCCTGCTGCAAAACCTTGTTCCCTGGCCAAAATTGAGAACTGACTTGTTCCAAATTACTCTAATAACAGGAAGTTAACGATACAGTGGCCAATATACGTAGCAGCTAACACGAAATTACACACAGGCATTAATAAACAAGCCAACACAATTAAAGTTATTGCATAAAGGTGGATAAAGAAAACATTTATGGCGCAACGGAACTTAAAAAATGTTCAAATGTTTGTTAAGCTTATGGGACTTAACTACGGGCTCATCAGTCCCTAAACTTAAAAACTACTTATAAACTACCTTATACTGAAGACGGCACAATATCCATGCCCGAGGGGGGATTCGAACCCCCCGACCGTAGTGGCCGTGCAGACCGTGACTGAAGCGCCTGTCTCCTCGGCCACCGCGGCCGGCCAACGCAACTTAAACATAAAAAAAATGCATCTGAGCTTGTTCTCAGCACTGGTGAAAAACAATATTAAATAAAAGTGAGAAGGTGCTCGAAAACTACAACTTATAGGCAAGTCAAAATTATACTGGAATTAACTGGTTTATTCAGGTCGAACGCAAGCAAAATGGCAACCAATTTTGTTAATACAATAAATGTGCATCCCATTTACATGAGCTGCTACTGACGATGCCCAGAATGGAATTTAACACAAATTACACAGCACTTAAAGCTATGGAGGGGAAGATTTACAAACGACACTCACTCGCTCACGCACACGAAATGCCACAGCGAAACTCACCAAAATCAACGTGCTGTAACGAGGCAGAAGCAGGCGCCGCTATCGTAGGCGAAATTCAGCAAACCCGGAGGTACCACACAACACAATATACAAAAAACTGCGAAGATGGCTCTGGTCTGTCGTGCCTGATTCGAGATGGTGCGTGAGTATAGCAAAGTCAAGTTGCATTTACATTAGACCGCGAGCAAACACGCTAACGGCGACACACGGCTCGTTACATGATCGCACTCCACAGTAGGTGAAGTGGTTAAAAATCCGATTCATTACACAAAATCACGGCGGACTCTTAAGTTGCAATCTGAGAGTAAACTATCAAGGCTCTGGTTGTATGACAAGTGGCGTGAATTCAGGTGACTAGCTGCAAACCTCTGAAGTCGGAGTTCGAACCGACTTGTTTCCGAAAACGGATAAAAATGTATAAATTCAACTTCGGAAAAATAAAGAACATTAACTACGGCATGCAATCCTTACAACTGCGTAGAATTTCATAAGGAAGGTACTGAAATGCAGCAACATGCGATTGGGAGTGTTCACAGAGACGGAAGAAATCGAGTCTCAAAACCCGCAAAAGTGAAGTAATTACAAAGTCAGAAAAATAAAAAATGTTCAAATGTTTGTATAGCTTGTGGGACTTAACTACGGTGTCATCAGTCCCTAAACTTACAAAATACTTATGAACTAACTTATACTGAGGACGGCACAAATATCCATGCCCGAAGGGGGATTCGAACCCCCGACCGTAGTGGCCGTGCGGACCGTGACTGGAGCGCCTCAGTCCTCTCGGTCACTGCGGCCGGCGAAAAAAAATAAAAACTACGACTTGCAACCCATAGAAATGTTTATAATTACACAAGAAAGCGAATGAAATGGAGCTACATGCGATAGGGAGCGATTACAGAGACGGATGAAGTCCAGTCTAAATAAAGAAAAAAAAAAAGTGAGAATAAAAACTACGGCATGCAACCCTTAGAAATACATAGAATTTCATAAGCAAGCTATTTAAGGAGGTTGCACAAGACTCGGAGGGAATTACTGAACAAGACTGAGTGCATACTACAAGTTCGGAGAAGAAACAGCAAAATTAAAAAAGCCGGGAGAGAAGATCGCGAAATGTTAGTGGAAATCAGGATACATGCATAGTTACTTGTCTGATGGGCATGGAACAAACAATAGTGGAAGCTGAAGGTTTTGTTCTAAGAACCAACCACGTGGAACGCATATCACTCACTGAAGGAAACAATAAGAAAGATTTTACATGCACTGTACAAAAATAACCATACTGTCTGTTAGAAGTTGGGCCCCACAAAGCTAGAATGAATTTACACAGAGTTCGTACACCTTCACATAATCACTAAAGGTTTGAATATACCAGACCGTTAACAAACTGCAACTAGTAACACAAACACCACATTTATATGTTGGAAATCACTGAATTGAAAAACTAGAACACATTTCCGTATACAATCAAAAAATGATATTCCGAAAAATGAATCAAAGTTGAAGAGTCTAAGTTAAACATGCTAGACAACGAATCGCTACCATCTCTACGAACACAAGAGCAGAACCAACCTTACCGCACCACGATATGAGCACAAAATGAAACCCGAGCGGCCAGGTGGCGCAAAGCGAAGCTACTGGAAACTGGCAAAACCCAAGGAACAGCGGTGGTGGGGACGTGAGACTGGCCCTTGAGAGGGCTCGTCGACTAGGTTGTAACTAAAGGGTGTACAAACCTGTTTGGTCGCATCAGCAGCAGGGGTTGGTAACGACTAACTATCGACTCTGAGTCAGAGAGAACCATGTAAAGCGAGCTATCACTACCCACATTGAAACAGCCACTAGATCTTACACATCCACTTAAAAGTAAATCAAGTACACATTCTCACAGGGACAGTGGCGTAGCGGAGAAGCCGTACTTATTGCCACATTCATAACCACAATGATAAATTATTACAATAACAAAGTCATAGCAATATTAACTAGCATTTCAGAAACTAATATTTTAAAACATGAAATAAAAATGCTATTTCTCATGCCTCGAAAAGAGTGGGGTTCCAGTTTGAACAAAATGCCAATCTAGCGACATCAAATAAATAACAATTTTATTACAAAAATATATGGAAGACTTTCAACAACTAACTGCAGCTTATTACAACAGGAATAGCGGGAACCGTAGCGCATAAATATTTAGTGCTACAAATTCATGCAGTGTAATGTATTTAGCAGACCGTAACAAGCCTTAACTTACTTTCACCATGATTTTCTAACATAAGAGCTAGGCAATCTTAAAGAAATCATGTAAAATGCAGTGAATTGTCCCAACGTGATGAAAAGTATCCGAACACTTAGCTGAAAATGACTAATAAGTTCGTGGCGCCCTCCGTCGGTAATGCTGGAATTCAATACAGTGTTGGATCACCTTTGATGACAGCTTCCACTCTCAGAGGCATACGTTCAATCACGTGTTGGTAGGTTCCTTGGGGAGCGGCAGCCCATTCTTCATGTAGTGCTGCACTAAAGAGAGGTATCGATGTACGCCGGTGAGGCCTGGGACGATGTCGGCGTTTCAAAACGTCCGAAAAGTCTTCTATAGGATTCAAGTCAGGACTCCGTGCAGGCCTGTCCATTACAGGGATGTTATTGTCATGTAACCACTCCGTACCAGGTCGTGCATTACGAACAGGTGTTCGTCTTGTTGAAAGATGCAATCGCCTTCCCTGAATTACTCTTCAACAGTGGAAACAAGAAGGTGCTTGAAACATCAATGTAGGCGTGTGCCATGATTGTGCCACACAAAACAACATGGGGTGCACGGCCCCTCCGTGAAAATCACACCACAACACCACTGCCTCCAAATTTTACTATTGGCACTACACGTGCTGGCAGATGATGTTTTCCGGGCATTCGACATACCCACACCCTGCCATCGGATCGCCACGTCGTGTACCGTGAATCCTGTCTAGACCCAACGTCGTCCACTTTTCAATCGTCCAATGTTTACGCTCCTTACGCCAAGCAAGTCGTCGTTCGGCACTGACCGACATGATGTATGGTTTATGGCCAGCCGCTCGACCATGAAATCAAAGTTTTCTCACCTCCACTTGAAGTGGATCCTGAAGCAGTTTGGAATTCCTAGGTGATGGTTTGGATAGGCGCCTGCGTGTTACACAGTACGACCCTCTTCAACTATCGGCGGTCTCTGTCCCTTTCCGTTCCCACTTCACAACAGAAGCAGTGGACTTCGGGATCTTTACGAGTGTGGAAATCTAGTAACTACTGAGGTCGTTTATATGGAGTATCGGCAGCAGATGTAGCAGAATGCAACTAATATGAAAAACGTTTGTTTGGGAGGGGGGGAGGGTGTCCTGATACTTTTGATCGCATAGTGTATTTCTGTATCTGTCAGAGTCATTATTTCTTTTCCGAAATTATTCTTGTCACAAAACGCTGCACAGTTCTTCACTTTTTTCTTCACGTATACCATAACGAGTAGATACTACACCTATGACTAACAAATACTCTTCAATCTGTGTCCGTACAAGCCGCAATATTCTTTAAATTAGCAAAGGCAAAGACCATGATGGCTTTCTGCTTGAAAGTTGAAATCGTCCTTCAGTTGCAGCTCCCTCGGTAAGTATACTTATTTGTAGAAGGTCTTTGTTACGTATCACAGCTTGTGACCACTGAAGATATTTTTACATTTCCATTCACGTACAAACGTTAGTCGAGGGGCCTTCACAGGGTAATGTTCTCAAACAGTGTCTCTTTTCTCTTCTATGCAGTAATTTCCAAAATTCCTCACATGAGAAACACGTATTGAGTTAACCCACGTAAATTCTCCGGATGATGTAGGTTTAATCCTTCGAAACATACTCTCCAAACAGATACGTAGTGAATGATAACAGTAAACCTATTCAGATTACATTCTAAATCGAAACTAAGTGAGACCCACGACTGTATGAATTTCAAAATGTGGTAACCGAGATTTTCAATCTTTATTCGTGCAAATCTAAATTTCTGGCAGTAACTAACAATTATCAGTACAATATGAACTATCTGTGGAATTTCACGGCGTGCAACGAAATTATTAACATTTTCTCGTCAAATACAGGCACTGACAGTGGCAAGTTACTGGCGAAAATATAGATTTGAATAAATAATGCTTGAAAATCTCAAAGACGACTGATTTCTTAACCTTTTGTTTCGGAGTAGAATGCTGCCACAACTGAACTAACTGTTCATAAGAATATGTGAGATTAATGCAGATGTCTATTTCCGACGATAATCATTCATCGGTGATTGTGCAGAATGTGTGCCTTTCCGAAATAAATCTTTCAGTTGTATTCTCATATTGGATAACTAAAATCAATAAACCATCGTTGCATGTTGTTGTCTAATAGACTGAAGTAAACGCCTGTACAAGTCGATATGAATTAGTTGTAGTCCATGAACAATATTAATGGTATGTTTACGATCGCTACATACTTTATGATGAACCCGAAGAAAAGTGACAGCAGAGGCCAACAGAGTTGTGGATTACATGTGATTGTCAGTGACAACAAAAAGCGTTTACGGTTGCACCAGACAGAAGAATGTAGCATGTGTTTTCGGAGTGTATACTCTGACACAGATAGGAGACAGGAACAATAAACAATAACCGAAGCCCCGGGAAGAGTGAGGCCTCCCCCTGAGCACAGCGACGGAAAACAAAGGCAGCAGTCAGGACGGGCGGGACGCTACCAACCGTAGAAGTGGGCGTCCTAGTTCCACGGACCCATCCCCATCGTCATGTGCAGCTCACAGGGTGCGTTACAATTAACAGCGAAAGCTGACTCGTCTGAAACTAACCCAGAACAAACGCGGAAAAATTCCTATAAATATGGCTCAGCAAACAAGCCGTTTCTGAAGTACGAATACGGAATATTCAACCATTTCAGGACATTGAAATAAATCCAATGGCTATGATGAAAATTTGTGCTCGACCGGGATTCGAACCCAGATTTCTAGCTTTGGGCCAACGGTCGCCTTAACCAATTCGGCTATCCAGGCACGCTTCCCTTCCAACCCAAATTCTCACCTGTCCGTTTGATCCCACTTCCTCGCAGCCTATACTGGATTCCCGAAAGGGATCTAGCGTATTAATTATTTCTAAAGTAATTACGAATATGTGATTATGAACCTCAGCTTACTTCACTACAAAATATTATTTACACTACTGGCCATTAAAATTGCTACACCAAGAAGAAATGCAGATGATGAACGGGTATTCATTGGACAAATATATTATAGTAGAACTGACATGTGATTATATTTTCACACAATTTGGGTGCATAGATCGTGAGAAATCAGTACCCAGAACAACCACATCTGGCCGCAATAACGGCCTTGATACGCCTGTGCATTGAGTCAAACAGAGCTTGGATGGCGTGTACAGGTGCAGATGCCAATGCAGCTTCAACACGATACCACAGTTCATCAAGAGTAGTGACTGGCGTCTTGTGACGAGCCAGTTACTCGGCCACCATTGACAGACGTTTCTAATTGCTGTGAGATCTGGAGAATGTGCTGGCCAGGGCAGCAGTCGACCATTTTTCGTATCCAGAAAGGCCCTTACAGAACCTGCAACATGCGGTCGTGCATTATCCTGCTGAAATGTAGAGTTTCGCGGGGATCCAAAGAAGGGTAGAGCCACGGGTCGTAACACATCTGAAATGTAACGACCACTGTTCAAAGTCCCGTCGATGCGAATAAGAGGTGACCGAGACATGTAAACAATGGCACCTCGTACCATCACGCCGGCTGGTACGCCAGCATGGCGATGACGAACGAATACACGTTTGCAATGTGCGTTCACCGCGAAGTCGCCAAACATGAATGCAACCATAATGATGCTGGAAACAGAACCTGGATTCATCCGAAAACATGACGTTTTGCCATTCCTGTACCCAGGTTTGTCGTTGCGTACACCTTCACAGGCGCTCCTTACCGTCGAAGCAAATGAAAAGTTTACTAACAAAAATTCAGAAGTTGAAAACAATTTTAATGATAAATTTTTAAATGTTGTGGAGAAAATATGATCCAAATCTACATTAGCAGTAGAACGGCAGTTTATGGAAGAGGCTGTACCTTCACAATTTGATACAATTGAAATTCCACCAATTCTCCCTCTGAAATTGTGAAAATAATAAACTCTCTCAAGAGTAAAAGGTCGCCTCAAATTGGTGGCATTTACAGCAGGGTATTACAAGCTTGTTCCCAAGAAATAAGTAAGATTCTTAGCCACAAGTCTAATAGCTCTCTAAAGCAGGGTATTTTCCCTGATATTCTGAAACATGCTATCACTGAACCATTGCAAAATAATAATAATAATAATAATTAATAAATAATAAAAAAGAGAGGGATTCGTCTGATGTCAACAACCACTGCTCAGTCTCACTTCTGAAAGTTTTATCCAAAATTTCTGAAAATGTAATGTATTTTGAAGTAGCTTTCTGTATTAGTAAATATAAAGTTCTAACAAAATGTCAGTTTGAGTTTCAGAAAAGCATTTCAACAGAAAATGCTATATATACCGGGTGATCAAAAAGTCAGTATAAATTTGAAAACTTAATAAATCACGGAATAATGTAGTTAGAGAGTCAAAATTGACACACATGCTTGGAATAACATTGGATTTTATTATAATAAAAATAAATAAATAAATAAATAAAAATAAAAAAAATAAAAAATAGAAGTTCAAAAAATGCCCGACACATGGCGCTGGACAGCAAAACGTCACTGACTGCACATGAAAATCGTTTATAAAAGGAGCTGCAATGAGAGAGAGAGAATCAGATGCACCAGCAGCATGTTGACGTTACCTGAAAAGGCGCATTTAGTGAATCTGTATTATCCGAATGAGGAATGTGCTAGTTCAGCGCTACGATCCTATCGCTATAGGAAGGGAATTCGAACGGGTAAAGGTCCGTTGACAAAAGTAGCTGTGCCGAGGATGATTTCGAAGTTCGAAGCCACGGGTTGTTTAGACAATAGACCTCGTAGTGGCCGACCGAGCACAAGGCGTAATGCTGCTGAGACAGTTCAGGAAGAAATGCAGACTGTAGAGAGTTCGTCTATGCACGGAGAAGTCAGCGCTCGTGCAGTCGCACGTTGCACCGGAATTCCATACACTACTGTTTGGTTGGCACTTAGGCATACCCTCCGATGCTATCCTTACAAAATCCATCGGGCATTTAACTGGTGATTTAGTGAAGCGGAGGGCATTTGCGGTGTGGGCGTTTCGAAAGATCGCGGAAGATGACGATTGGTTGAGTAACTTATTGTGGACCGACGAAGCTCATTTCACGCTCCGAGGGTCTGTCAACGCCCACAACTGCACAATTTGGGCTACCAAAAATCCTAGAACTGTCGTAGAAACTCCACTGCACGACGAGAAAGTCACGGTACGGGTTGGATTTACCACTTCTACCGTTATCGGGACTTTTTTCTCCGAGGAACTGCGTGATTCTGGTTTTGTAACTGCTACCGTGACGGGTGAGAGGTACGCCGATATGTTACAGAATCGCATCATACTCAGCCTGGCTGATAAACGCCTGAACAAAGTACGATTTTTATGCAGGATGGTGCTCCACCCCATATTGCTAGACGCGTGTAAGATCTTTTGCGCGCGTCGTTTGGTGATGATCGAGTGCTCAGCCGACACTTTCATTATGCTTGGCCTTCCAAGTCCCCAAACCTCAGTCCGTGCGGTTATTGGCTTTGGGGTTACCTGAAGTCGCAAGTGTATCGTGATCGACCGACATCTCTAGGGATGCTGAAAGAAAACATCCGACGCCCATGCCTCACCATAACTCCGGACATGCTTTACAGTGCTGTTCACAACATTATTCCTCGACTACAGCTATTGTTGAGGAATGATGGTGAACATATTGAGCGTTTCCTGTAAAGTACATCATCTTTGCTTTGTTTTAATGTGTTATGCTAATTATTGCTTTTCTGATCAGATAAAGCGCCATCTGTCGGACATTTTTGTTCTAATAAAACCCGATGTCATTCCAACCATGTGTGTCATTTTTTACCTCTCTATATACATTATTCCGTGATTTATTAAGTTTTCAAATTTATACTGACTTTTTGATTACGTGGTACTTTCAGTGATATATTCAATGGTCTGAATAGCCGGGCATCATCCATTTGGATTTTTCATGATCATTCAAAGGCTATTTATTGTGTACATCATGGAATTCCTTTAGATAAGCTTAAGTATTGTGGCATGAGTGGGACAGTGAACAAATGGTTTAAATCATATTTAACTGGAAGAGTGGAGAAAGTTGAACTAATCAGTTCACATAATATGCAATAAACAGCTACGGCTAATTCTTCTAACTGGGAAGCTGTAAAATAAAATTGGGTCCCATAAGGTTCCGTCTTGGGTCATCTGCTGTTATTAATGTATATTAATGACTTGCCATTCTGTATTGATGAAGATGCTAAGCTCGCTCTTTTTTTATCAATGCAAGTATAGCTATCGTGCCTAACAAACAAGAATTAACTGAAACTGTAAATGATGTCTTTCAGAAAATTATTAAGTGGTTCTCTACAAATGGAGTTACAGTAAACTTTGATAAAACTCAGTATATAAAGTTTTATACAGTAAACAGCATGACACATCAATAGCCTTTGAATAGAAATCTTACTAAGGTAGCACATTCAAAAATTTAGGTGTTTGCATTGATGAGGTATTGAATTGGAAGAAACACACTGAAGATCTGCTGAAACGTTTGAGCTATTTATTCTGTCAGGGCCATTGCAAACGCTGGTGTTATACATCTCAGTAAATTATCTTCCTAAACCTAATTTCATTCATTGCTTTCGGAGATCATATTCTTGGGCAATTCAACGTTGAGTAAAAATGTATTCACCGCACAAAAGCGTTTGATCAAAATAATAGCTGAAACCCACTCAAGATCATCCCGCAAACATTTATTCAAGGATCTGGGGACTTTCACAGTACCTTCAAGATATATGTATCCACTTATGAAATTCATTATTAACAGTCTGTCCCAACTAAAAAGTAATAGGAGTGTACTTAGCTACAACACTAGGAGAAATGATGATCTTCACTATTCAAGGTTAAACTAAATTTGGCATAGGAAGGGGTGAATTATGCTGCCACAATCATCTTTGGTCACTTACCAAGCAACATCAAAAGTCTGACATAGCCAACTAGTATTTAAAAAGAAATTAAAAGTATTTCTGGATGGCATCTTCTACTTCACATTAGATGAATTTTTAGATAAAACTCAGTAATTTAGCTAAAAAGAAAAAAAATCATCAACATATAGAGTGTCATGTATAGACACCTTTTATTAAACTGACACGTTCCATATCTTTGCGAAATGTCGTATTTATGAGCTATGGAACAAGCATAAACTAAAAGTTCTGACCTGAGCCACGTTGTCCACAACATTGGCTTCGTATCTATCTTGACAATGATAATGCGATCACTGTGCTGCTCATAGTAGTTTACCCGCATTCCTATTTTCTTATTCATTATCAGTCCTACTCCTGTGATACCCCCAACTGATTTTGTATTTATAATCCTGTACTCACCTGACCAGAAATCCTGTTCATCCTGCCACCAAACTTCACTAATCCCCACTATATCTAACTTCAACCTACCCATTTCCCTTTTTAAATTTTCTAATTTTTAAGGGATCTAACATTCCACGCTCCGATCCGTAGAATGCCAGTATCGTCTTTCCTGATGACAACATCCTCTTGAGTAGTCCCCGCCCGGAGATCCGAATGGGGGACTATTTTACCTCCGGAATATTTTACCCGAGAGGATGCCATCATCATATTTTCATACAGTAGAGCTAGCTGCATGTCCTCGGGAAAAATAACGGCTGCAGGTTTCCATTGCTTTCAGCCGTTCGCAGTAACTCTGTGGCAAAGCCACATTAGCTGATGTTACAAGGCCAGCCCAGTCAATCATCCAGACTGTTGCCCCTGTAACTACTGAAAAGACTGCTGCCCCTCTTCAGGAACCACACGTTTGTCTGGCCTCTCCACAGCTACCCCTCCGCTGTGGTTGCACCTACGGTACGGCTATCTGCATCGTTGAGGCACGCAAGCCACCCCACCTCGGCAAGGTCTGTGGTTCAAACGGCCTCAGAGATCTAAAACTTCAGACTGAAATCCGGGAGGTCCGTGTTTTCCAGACAATCGGGATAGATGGACCAGTTCTATTTTTAAGTTACGGACCATGCATTTTAATTAGAGAGAGGTGTACCACAATTAAATATATCTTACGTGACCATGGAAATTACATTAATATTTTAAAAATTGACCGGATAACATGTTTTTGCATTGTTAGTATTTTTCTCTTTCAGAAAAATGCCAACTGATTACAAAAGGACCGGATCTTGTGAGTGAGGCAAACGGATCAAAGATAGATTGATGAAGGCTATACATGCTGTGCGGGATAATATCATGGGTGTCTATGCTGCAGCTAAAGCTTTTGGTATACCTAAAACTACATTGAAAAGAAGACTGCAGTCAAAAAATTATTCTAAGGGTATTGAGAAGGAACAAAAAGTCATCGCTCACATTAAGAAACTTCAAGAGCGAGGTTTTGCACCATGTAGAGATTCGGTAAGGAGTATGGCATTTGATTTAGCTGAAAGGCTAAATATACGACATACTTTCAATAAGGAATAAGAAAAGGCTGGTTACGACTGCATTCATTCCTTTCTTAGACGTAATCCCAATATGAATCCCCACATGAATGTTGTTCATCATTTGCTAATAAGTGTAATAGCTGTGGTAGGAGAAAAATATCCTAAAATTTGCACAAAATCTACAAATCTATGAAATACAGTGCTCGCTTACTATTTACAGAAATCTAATAAAATTGTTTTGGTCTGAAATGTCTAACTGTATTCATTACTATATATTCCAATAAAAATATGTTACTTCCATTCACTCTTTTCTTCATGTGTAGCAATTATTTACGTTGTCCATCTCTTCCACTTCACTGATCCATCTCACCCATACACCTATGGGTGAGATGGACCGCTGATGTATATTTTTATTTCGTTGTATGACTTGCACTTTGAGTGGGAGGACCTCAGCAATGTACTGTATGTAAGTAAATATGACAGTCTAGGGTAAGGTGGTACAATTTCGATCATTTCGGACAAATGTTGTTGTAACTGGAAATATAATGTGAAAAGAAATAATTTTAACTATGGCACTTGTTCTTGGATGTTTAATGCTTATGTAACACAAATATTAGACAATTACAAATGTTGGTATAAACACAAAAGAAGGTTACCGAATTGAGAAAAATCGATCGAAAATGTACCACACTAGGTACAATTGTGATCACTTCCTTGTACAATTTTGATTACTGGCATTTTCCACATAAAAAGCACTTCTTCCGTCAGGCACCAACGCATACGTCGTGGTACCAATCATTGAATTTTTGTCAGCGAATCCAGTCAGCTTTAACTATAAAATTTACAAGAGCGCGTTAGACTAAGTAGCTTCGCTTGCCTCTTAACAGGAAAAAAATTTATATCTTCTTAGCACAAAGTGATGTAATCTTAGAAAAGACAGGAGGATCTCTACAAACCTGCTACACTACAACTCCACACAACGTGACACTACGAGACTGACAAACGGCGGAAAAATTTACGTTGATCGGAATTGTACCTATATCGAATTTGTACCATCTTACCCTACAGTAAACTGCTGCCAGAAGTTAAAAAAAATTAAAAACCGATGAATTTTATCCTAAAGAAACAAAGTGGTCCAACTCTCCCTGAGTTACCCTATACAAGATTCCGAATTAGAACAAAATTGGGGAGAAAAGTAATTTCTGGCATATCTTGATAAAAAGAGATCGATTGGTAGGATACATTCGTAGAGATCAATGAATCGTGAATTTAGCATTGGAGGGAAGTGTTTCGGGTAAAAATGGCGGAGGGAGACCGAGAAACGATAACAGTAAGCAGATTCAAATGGATGTGGCCTGCCGTTCTTATGAGGAGATGAAGAGGCTTGCTCAGGATAAAGTAGGATGGAGAGCTGAGACAGCAAAAACATTTCCGAAACTGGTCATGATGTGATAATATTGTATGTATCTTTTAATATTGCGAGCTTGACTTTGGGCTTGATATCTTGAAGTCGGTTGATTCACAAGAAACGGCAGATGTTAGATAGAGCTTGCGCCAGTGCGGCGTCCTTTGTCTTGGAGCCCGAGACGCAACGGCCGCTGTCCGTCTAGGACTAACTGCGCCCTCTCCGCCCCGCCCCGCCCCACCCCTGCCGCTGTTGTTCAATCTTCTGCACCCAAAAGCCGAGACAGCTCCCTTTGTCCACCAAGGCCCTCGGTCCGAAACCCTCAGCTCCATTCGTAACTGTCAGTAGCTGTGTGGCCCACATCTGGACAGGAGTCTCCTTTCCAGATATCCAGCTAACAGTTTGTCCGAACATTGCTTTTCTCAGCAGTCCATATATCTACAGCTACATACATACTCCACAATCCACCGTAAGGTGCGTGGCGGAGGGTACACTGTACCACTACTAGGCATTTCCTTTCCTATTCCATTCGCAAATAGAACGAGGAAAAAAAGAATGAAACTTCCTGGCAGATTAAAATTGTATGCCGGAACCGGGACTCGAACCTGGGACCTTTGCCTTTCGCAGCAAGCGCAATACCGACTGTGCTATCCCGACACGACTCACGATGCCGCCTCACAACTTTACTTCCGCCAGTACCTCGCCTCCTACTTTCCAAACTTCACAGAAGGTCTCCTGCGAACCATGCAAGACTAGCATTCCTGGAAGAAAGGATATGGTGGAGACATGGCTTAGCCACAGCCTAAGGGATGTTTCCAGAATGAATCTTTCACTCTGCAGCGGAGTGTGCGCTGATATCAAACTTCGTGGCAGATTAAAATTGTGTGCCGGAACCGGGACTCGAACCTGGGACCTTTGCCTTTCGCGGGCAAGCGCACTACCGACTGTGCTATCCCGACACATCATATCAGCGCACACTCCGCCGCAGAGTGAAAGATTCATTCTGGAAACATCCCTTAGTCTGTGGCTAATCCATGTCTCCACCATATCCTTTCTTCCAGGAGTGCTAGTCTTGCATGGTTCGCAGGAGACCTACTGTGAAGTTTGGAAAGTAGGAGGCGAGGTACTGGCGGAAGTAAAGTTGTGAGGCGGCATCGTGAGTCGTGTCGGGATAGCACAGTCGGTAGTGCGCTTGCCCGCGAAAGGCAAAGGTCCCAGGTTCGAGTCCCGGTTCCGGCACACAATTTTAATCTGCCAGGAAGTTTCATATCAGCGCACACTCCGCTGCAGAGTGAAAGATTCATTGTAAAAAAAGAATGCCTGTATGCCCTAATTTCACTTGTCATTCTGATCACTACGCGAAATGTAAGTAGGTGGCAGCAAGATCGTACTACACTCAACTTGAAATTCCGGCCCTCTAAATATCCTCAACAGAAATTCACAAAAAGAACGTCGTCTTTCCTCCGGCGATCCCCACTTGAGTTGCCGGAGCATTTCCGTGACACTCGCGCATTGGTCGACCCTACCACTAACAAACCTGGCTGGTCGCCTCTGAACTGCTTCTATGTCTTCCTTTAAACTGATCTGCTGCGGGTCCCAAACACTTGAGCAATACTCAAGACGTGGTCGTACAAGCGTTTTATACGCGGTCTCCTTTACAGATGAAGTACATCTTCCCAAAATTCTCCCAATAAACCGAAGTCGGCTGTCCGCCTTACTCACAACTATCTTTACATGTTCGTTCCATTTCATATCGCTCTGCAATGTTACACCTAGATATTTAAAAGAGTTGACTGCATCAAGAAGCTCACTACTAATGCTGTATTCGAACATTGTGGGATTGTTTTTCCTACTCATGCTCATCACTTTACAATTCCCTACATTGAGGGGAAGCTGCCACTCTTCGTACCAACTAGAAATTTTGTCTAAGTCATCCTGTACGCTATTACAGTCAGTAAAAGACGACACCCTCCCATACACCACAGCATCATCAGCAAACAGCCGCAAATTACAACTTACTCTGTCCATCAGATGATTTATATAGATAGAAAATAATAACGGTCCTATCACACTCCCCTGGGGCACGCCTGGTGATACAATCCGCCTGTTGCCCTTCGTCCATGGCTCGCAAGATGTCATGTGAGAAAAGGGCAAGCTGAGTTTCACATGAACGATGTTTCTTGAGCCCGTGCTGGTTCGTAGAAAGAAGCTTTTCCGCCTCGAGGAAATTTACTATATTCGAACTGAGAATATGTTCCAAAATTCTACAGGAAACAGATATCAACTATATTGGCCTGTAATTACGTGGGTCAGTTCTCTTTCCTTTCTTATAAACGGGAGTCACCTGCGCTTTTTTCCAATCACTAGGAAATTTGCACTGAATTTAAGATTCGCGATAAATGCAAGCTAAGTAAGGTCCCAATAGCGCAAAATACTCAGGCGGTGTGATCGAAAAACGCAACACGGCCGGTAAAATATAATCAGGAGCATATGTGATGACGTGTCGCTCGGTGGCTGAGTAGACAGTAAACAGCTGGAACATCAAACCCCCATCTACCAGAAGGCTATCGTTAGAGGTCATTGCAGGTCTTTTTTCCAGTACGGTAGCTCAGCGCGTTCGCAGTTAGTGGACTGTCTGGACTCTAAAAGAAAAGAAGAAGGGGGGGGGGGGGAGAAGCAAAGTTTTCATGTGGTCCTTATAGATCACAAAAACGAGGGTTTGAACTTAAATAGTGGCAACACTGTTGTGGAGACACTATGCAATGGCATCTACTATTGTCGCTTTAGCATACGTTGTTGACATAACTACCTTACTTCCGAGCAAATGGACTCGCCCGTCCCACGTCGCTGACGTGCGCTCAACCGAGGGAAACACAGTCACTTGCGAGCAAGTCAGCTCTCCCACGTCCTTGACCGTCCCAGGCAAAATTACAATATCATCAGCAAAACACAAAGTTTTTATTTCTTCTCCCTGAAGTTTAATACCTTCTCCAAATTTCCCCTTTCTTTCCTTCGCAACTTGTTCAATGTACAGATTGAATAACACGGGGAAAGAGTACAACCATGTCGTACTTCGTCCCAACCATTGCGTTCCTTTCATTCTCTTCGACTTTGATAACTGCTGTCTGGTTTTTGTAAAAAATATATATAACCTTCCGTTCCCTATATTTTACCCCTGCTGACTTCAGAATTTGGAACAGTGTATTCCAGTCAACATTGTCAAAAGCTTTCTCCAAATCTCAAAAGCTAGAAATAGAAGTTTGTCTTCCCTTAGTCTACCACCTGTGTGTTACTATTGCCTCACGGGCTCCTACATTTTCGCAAAATGCAAATTTATCTTCCCCGAGGTCATCTTCTACCATTTTTTCCTTTCTTCTTTCAATATTTCTTGATAGAATTTTGCAACCATGACTTGTTAAACTGATAGTTCAGAAAATTTCAAGCCTGTCTGCGCCTGCTGTTTTTCTTTTCTTTTTTGTTTTCTATTTGTGTTTGTAGCAATTTTCTTGAAGCCGAGGTTATTTCGCCTGTGTCATACGTCTTACAAACCAACTGGAATAATTTTATCATGGCTGCCTATCCCAGATACTTCAGTAGCTGTGATGGAAAGTCGTCTACTCCGGGGGTCTTGTTTCGACTTAGGTCTTTGTCAAATTCTTCTCGCAGTATCGTATCTCAGACTTCATGTACTTCCTTCCTCCTTCTGCTGGTATCTATCTTTCCTCTAGGTATATATTCTTCTACAGACTTCCACTACTACTTTGCCATATTGCACTTTCCGTCAAGTTCATTTTTAGTCGTCCGTACTCCATTTTTCCTACTTATACTGATTTAACGTTTACGTTCTTTCATTGAAAATTCAAATGTTCAAATGTTTGTATAGCTTATGGGACTTAACTACGGGGTCATCAGTACCTAAGCTTACAAATTACTTATGAACTAGCTAACACTCAGGACGGCACAAATATCCATGCCCGAGGGGGGATTCGAAACCCCGACCGTAGTGGCCGTGCAGACCGTGACTGACGCGCCGCAAAATGCTCGGCCACCTCGGCCGGCCGTTCTTTCATTCCTGAAAAATATTTCACATCAACTGTCTAGCGCTGCTGACTGTCGCTATAATCATTGCGGAAAAAAGTTTTCACCTCGACCGGATTCAGAGCCTGGTCGAGCACTACTTTTAAGCTGTTTTTCTAAAGAAAGTGCCAACTTTACGGACGTAGCCGGACTCTTAGAGAACACAGAAGCTGCGCCCGCGCTGGAGCTGTGGATCTTCAGGCGAAACGACCGCTGCTTCCACGTGTCGGAGGAAACGTAGCAGTCGCGTTTAGTAAACGACTTCTCAGGGGTGATGAAAGTATTGGTCGGCTGCTGTATACAGCTCGCGCGTAAAATAGTCCTCGCTGTTAGGACTCTGGCTGCGTACTGCGTGCGGAACACGGAAAACCTGTGCCACCTGAGGCACACGCTTTCGAAAGCGACCGAGGTTACTGTCCATGTGGAAGACTTTGCTCATACGTATTGCAGTCCCATCTAAACTTTAACACTTTGCACATCTCGCTTGTTACGTGCATTTTTTTTTTTTTTCCTTACCTGCGAACAAACTCAATTCCGAAAGAGGCATGTCGGTGCAGAAAATGTTGTCTGTGACTAATTTTAAGATTCAAAGTAAACTGTTCTGCCATTGACCCCCTGATTATAGCTAATAATTTTTTAAACACATATCGCCCGACCCTCTTCATTCTTCGATGGTACAGACCGCCAACAGTTCTTTTCAGTTACCTTCAGTTTCAATGCTGTACTCATAAATTCCTACACCTTAACAAAAAAGAGCAAGCCAGAAAGAAAGCTTCTGAGTGTATTTTATGCTTGCAGCTCGTGTATATGATTTTAATATACAAAATTAACCAACATTTTCCCTTTTAAATGGGAATAATTGGGTGGCCTCTCGCTTTGATACCTGAACTGTCCAAGAATTGGTATGTCCTCTATTAACACTTTTATCAACATCTTCTTCTTCTTCTTCTTATACGTACAGTGTCCGTGTGTTTGTGGGTTTGTATGTTTTTATTGCATACAAATACAGAGATTAAAAAAAACTATGGGGTCATCAGTTCCTAAATTTACAAACGACTTATAACTAGCTTATACTAAAGACTGCACAAACATTCATGCCCGGGGGGGGGGGATTCGAACCCCCGACCGCAGCGGCCGTGCAGACCGTGACTGGCATGCTGCAGACCGCTCGGCCACTGCAGCCGGCTGATTTTTTTAATCTCGATGAAATTTCAAACCAAGATGAAGGTCCCTTTCGGTGTGAGGATCAAGTCAACACATAGTTCAGAAGACATGACGCCATAAACAATGAAATGCGCGATAAATTGCTGCATCACGTGACAATGTTGGACAGCAAAGGACCTGGAGGAGCATTTGAACGGGATGGGCAGTGTGTTGAATGGAATATATAAGATGAACATTGACAAGAGCAAAACAAAGGTAATGGACTGCAGTTGCCGCACGCAGAGGCCGAGCGGTCTGCGGCGCGCCAGTCACGTTCTGCACAGCCACTACGGTCGGGGGTTCGAATCCCCCCCTCGGGCACGGATGTTTGTGCCGTCTTTAGTATTAGCTCGTTCATAAGTAGTTTGTAAGTTTAGGGACCGATGACTGCGTAGTTAAGTCCCATAAGCTCTACAAACATTTGAACATTTGGAATGCAGTCTAAGAAAATCAGGCGATGCTGAAGGAATTAAATTAGACAAAGAATCAGTAAATGTGGTAAATGAGAGTTGTTACTTGAGCAGTAAAATAACAAATGATGGTCGCAGTACAGAGGATATAAAATGCCGAATGGCAATGGGAAGAAAAGCGTTTTTGAAAAAGAGAAATTTGTCAACATCGAATATTAATTTAAGTGTAAGGAAGTCCTTTCTGAAGGCATTTGTGTGGAGTGTTGCTGTGTATGGAAGTGAAACATGGACTGTAAACAGTGTGGACAGGAAGAGGATAGAGGCTTTTGAGATGTGGTGCTACAGAAGAATGCTGAAGATTAGGTCGGTGGATCGCGTAACTAATGAGGAGGTACTGAACAGAAATGGGGAGAAAAGGAATTTCTGGCATACCTTGACTAAAAGAAGGAATCGATTGCTAGGACACATTCTTAGTCATCAAAGAATTGTGAATTTTGCATTGGAGTGGAGTGTGTGGGGTAAAAATCGCAAAGGGAGACCAAGAGATGAATACAGTAAGCATATTCAAATGGACGTAGGTTGTCGTTCTTATGAGTAGATGAAGAGGCTTGCTCAGGATAGAGTAGGGTGGAGAGCTGCATCAAACCAGTCTCTGGACTGAAGACCACAACAACTGACCTTCAGAGCAGAAGGAAGGTCACCGTATTCATAAAATTACGTATGGTGTGTTGTATCCTCGGGTTGCTGTAAACGTGAAAGGTGGTGTGCCGTGGCTAGCAAGGAATGTGGACAAGTACTGCAACGAAAGAAGTGATTAGTCGACATAGGATTTATTAATACGATGAGATAAATATTCAACTTTGAATGTTGTGCT
Organism: Locusta migratoria; assembly: GCA_026315105.1. Taxonomy (NCBI): domain Eukaryota; kingdom Metazoa; phylum Arthropoda; class Insecta; order Orthoptera; family Acrididae; genus Locusta; species Locusta migratoria. The sequence continues at coordinate 275,632,537 of CM048747.1, forward strand.
TGTGGTACAATTTGTTCCTAGCTACAAAACAGTAAGTCTTCAATGATCCCTTCTACATCAGTCAACAGTAGTGTTCCAGCTTGTGGTAACATAGACTGCTGGCTCGCTGTAGACGGATCTCCTGGAACTGTAGCTCCCCTCGATCTGTTTCGTACTCCCATACTGACTGTCGCGGCTGTGGCGCTCCGGCATATCCAGCCGAGCCCCCTTCTTCCTACTGGCCGGCGCGCGAAGCAAGGTAAAGAGGTAACGAGACTGGAGGCGCCCCCGGAGGCCGAAGTACTGTGGAGCGACTGTCGCCTCTTCTGGAAGTGGCGCGGCGACGTGTGTACACCGCCGGCGTTGTGGCGAACAGCGACACAACAACATGGTGTATGGCGGAGGGTACTTTGCTTATGGAATTCAACCAAATCCACAGTTCTTGATTAAAGTTTGCACATTTGACCTTAGAAGTAAGAGGAAGATCACTTTCTGCATAAAATTTCGTATAGCACATTGCGGAGGGTATTGCACGTAAGGACTTTGCCAAAATCTAGACTTTATTCGAATCATGATAAAATTTTGTACACTGACCTCCAGCAAGCTACCGATGGTGCATGGTATAGGGCACATGGCAAGAAATTTAACTTCTTTTTAACATAGCTGCTATTGTCAGCGACCCTTACAACGTCAAAGGATAAAAGTGCAGCCCCCTCAGTCGCAAAAAAATTTTGCGCCCGAGGTGGCTGCATTTTTATCCTTTGATATTTAACACTGTTTCATTGTTCATCACGAAAGTTGCCGCGCGGGAGTAGCCGAGCGGTCTGGAGCGTCACGTTACGAAACGCGCGGCCTTCCGCGTCGAGGGTTCGAATCCTCCCGGGCATGGCTGTGGATGTTGTCCTTAGGTTAGTTAACTTAGTTTACGTAGTTTGTAAGTCTAGGGTCTTATGACGAAGCTAGTTTTGTCCCATAGAATTACAAACATTTTAAACAGTTTGAACGAAAGTTGATAGAAACATGTGATTTTTCATAAAGAGGCGGAGGAAGAGATTTCATAGGAACTGCATCCGCCCAACCGTTATAATTAACCATGCCAGTTCCATAGCTAACTACACCGACCCTGAGCTACGGGAAAAAGGCGGAAGGAAAAGAAGAAAAGAAGATGGGAGGAGGAGATGAACTGAGGGGGGAAGGGGGGGGGGGTAAAAAAGACAGAACGAGGAGACGAACAGAGGGCGCGTTGAAGAGATGGATCGAGAGAGGGAGAGAAACAGAGCGAGGGGAGGGGAAAAACGAAAAACACGGTAGAGGAGAGAGAATAGTGTAGAATAAATAAATACTCGGACAATGGCGGGTTTCAAACTAGTCTCCTGATAAAGTCAAAGCACTCCGTGGTTCCGTATCCACTAGAGAATACGTCTTCTTATTACTCTAGAAAAGACATTGGACTTGCATCAGAACTGTTTATTTATTACTGGGCTGACCAGTCTCGGGCTTTGCCCATTTTCATAGACCACAATTCGTTCAGATTTGGCCGCAGTATACATCATGCTGTTTATTTTTTTTAATACTTTGGCCTGATTTTGAAAGCAGGTGACTGGAGTCATCTTATCTCTCTTTGATCAAGTGCTAAGATGGTTCCTTAAACGGCATTCTTTTTCCACGCTTTTCAGTTTCGAATTGGTGCCCTGCCTCCTGTATCTCAAGTATTGGCAGAACATTACAACTCCGCTCAGTCTTCCTTCATTGTAAAATCCCTAAGGAGCGAGAGAAGCTCGTCGTTATGCTGTCTCGTAGTTGATAGGCATCTTGAGATGTAAGGCTGTTTTGATCTTGTTGACCTACGCCCTCTGATTAAAATGATTCACTTAGTAAGAGCGAAAACTTACCCCATTCAGCCCGCGGCAGAGTGACTGAGGGGTCTAAGGGGCCTTGGTGCGGAGCGCGCGGATTCTCGCCATCGGAGGTTCGAGTACTCCTTAGGGCACATGTATACGTGTGTGTTCTTAGGTTAGTTTAAATTAGTTTAAGTAGTTTGTAAGCCTAGGGACTAATAAGCAAAGAAATTAAGACCCATAGATTTACAAACATCTGAATTTACCCGACTACTCAACTATGCTTCCGAACTGTAGAAAAGAAAAAGAAAAGGTAGGAAAATGAGCGCTTTACGTCCTATTGTCAGCGTGTTTATTAGAGACGCGGAAAAATTTGGATAAATTTTATTTATTTATTTCAAGGGTAGGTGGTGATGGTGGTGGTGGTGGGGAGGGAGGAATTCGGTCGCGCAATTTGAAAGAAAGCATCCCTGCAGTGCAGGGAAATCACGGAACACCAAAATCTGGATGGCCGAAAGATTGTTGCAACTGCTGTCCACTCGAATGCGAGTCCAGTGTGCTAACTAATGTAGCACTCAGGAGCGGAGGGTCAGATGTTCAAATATTTGTATAGCTTATAGGACTTAACTAAGGGGTCATCAGTCCCTAAGCTTACAAACTACTTACGAACTAGCTAACACTAAGGACGGCACAAATATTCATGTCCGAGGGGGGATTCGAAACCCCGACCGTAGTGGCCGTGCAGACCGTGACTGGCGCGCCGCAGTCCCCTCGGCCACCGCGGCCGGCGGAGGGTAAGAGGCGTCGCGGTAGACCAAGGAGGAAGTACTTGGATTCGGAGAAGAATGATTTTGAAGTAAAAGGCTTAACAATCAGATGAGGCATCAATGTTAATACTGAATAGGGGATCATTTAGGAATTGCATTAGGAGGATTATGCTTAAGACTGAACGCTGAAAGGCTGATGATGGTGATTGTGTTACGCAGGATGTTACTGTTGTAGTACTTCTCAGTAATAAGCAGTCGTGTTTTCAAAAAGTGACAGCAATTATTAAACATATTTTGATCCAAATGGCCGGTACACTGTTGTACTAACTCTTCGATTAAAGGGATGTCATGGGGCACCTAAATTTCTGTCTGGACATGTGTATTATTTCTAAGAGACTTCCTTTGATAGAACAGAATCACGTCGACGAACTGTGAACGCACGTTGTCGGAGCTGTGAGACATTTTGTTAGACTCCTCAGAAGTCTAAGCGACGGTCCAGCGAGCGAAGTTCGGCGGATGGTTTATGCAGTTGCTGGTGTATATTGTTCTTCCATTCGTATCCACTCCCTGTCTGGGCGGGCGCTAACACATTGTTCTGATTGACGGACTCTACTGGAGTGGTTATTTAAAGCGCCCGCAGAAAATGAGCACAATGAACCGTGGCGTTCCAAAATGTGTGACGAAACACGAGAGAGTGGCACAGATTTTGAAAATGTAGCATGTGTTTGAATGTTATCCTTATTGCGGTTTACGTAGGCTCAACGATGGACAAAACTGTGGCGAGAAAAAATGATATACAGAACTGAAATCCTTACTTAGTATTAATTGTCAGACATAAGATATGATCGTGATACATTACTCGAAACATGAAAATGGATTCTTCAGTCAGATTAACAACGAGATTTTAGTTTGTAATTGGGTTTACAGACACCACAATGCACGGATGCTGTTACATAATTCGACGCCGGCCGCGGTGGTCGAGGGGACTGAGGCGCTCCAGTCACGGTCTGCACGGCCACTACCGTCGGGGGTTCGAATTCCCCCTCGGGCATGGATATTTGTGCCGTCCTTAGTGTTAGCTAGTTCATAAGTACTTTGTAAGTTTAGGACTGATGACCCCGTAGTTAAGTCCCATAAGACATACAAACATTTGAAAGATAATACGACACCATTGGTAGAATTAATGATTTTTGTAGACAACCACTAGTTCTTTCGTCGATAGTATGATCAGTTTCAATACTAAATATTAAAAATGAATATGTTTTATGTCTAACTGCTGGAAACAGTTTTGTAAAATATGAGGGATTATATTTTGTATACAGTCACTGAATTTCTGTATGCAATGTTTGTTTATTTAGAGACATATTCACTTTTTAATGAGACAGTGCACATACTGTGATACTGAAAGTGACATTTAGAGAGAAAATATTAATGTCAGTTTAATAGTACTGATATTGTTCGCAGCCCCAATGTATATAAAATCGGTGTGACTGTCTCATTAAAACAGATTTTGTTACCAAATAAATAAAAATTATGAACACGCCAATCACTGCCTCCTTATACGAAATTTCCTATATTTTCCAGTAATGGTCTAAATGAATGAAACATTTTAAGGGGGGGAGGGAGGGGAGAATGGGTCGCAACAGTGCACCATGTAGTAGAAAGTTTCTGAAATGTGTGTATAAGGGTTATATTGCAATTTCTTGCCTGTTCGATGTCTGTGACTTCGATAGGAACAATTAGATTTGCTTTGGTTTGCTCGTGCATTCCTTCCTTCCCGCGGTCAGGGCATTATAGCAGCTGGTTGTGAACAAAGAGCAGTGTGTGGGTGTGCAAGTGCGCTACTTGAGCGGAGTTTTAATTCGGTTTGGCGATGAAATCTGATAAAACTATTCAACTTATGACATGATTGAGAGATTTTTCCTAATGATTTTCATGAAACAAAACAGTATAATATATTCCATGTTTTTTTCCAAGCAGTGCCGTCTTAATGATATCGGGCGTTGGGGTACCAAAAATCAGTTAGCGCCTTCCCCCCCCCCCCTCCTTCCTCTTGCCGCCAAAAGGGAAAAAAATTTAAATAGATATGAAACTGAAGGACAAGCAATGAATTAAATATGAATTCGTTTCATATATATATATATATATATATATATATATATATATATAGTGACAAAATATGTGTCTGGATAATGATTTATTATCTCATATTCACAAAATTTAATTTTTATGTTCCATTTATTTAATACTTACTCGAAACACAGAATTTTTTTAGACACTGAATTCAGTTTTCTTTATTTTACATCGGAAAACATTTTTATCTTATCGTCTGCTTTGAAATAAGCTTTTGGTTCGATACTTATGATGGGCCAAAATTGTCAGACTGTCTTGGGGCATGATTGATCGTAAACAGCTTTTTATTATTTTCAGTTTGGAAAATGACATTTCGCCTTCCACTGCTGTCACAGGAAGTGTTAAGTATATGCGCAAAGATGTTGAAACATTTGTGAACACAGACATTATATTATTTGAATAAATAAGATTTAACACATCAAGTGGAGTAGTGTTTTTCTTAACAAAAAATAAAGGAAGCAATTTCAACTCATTAAACAATTCTTCCCCATCAATATTCGATTTATTTTCATCTATTAACTTTTGTTGCAGGTTGAGACACTGTGTTTTTCTTTTCTGTCTGCCAATTTCCCCCAACTTTCAATGTTTTGTAAAACTGAAAAGCTGTTGTGTTCTGTCAACAAATGAAAACATTCATTTATTTCTAAGATCGCCATGTCAAGTAATACAAAATCTGGATCTAATATGGGCTCATCCGAAGTTTTGTAATAAACATGTCGTTTTCGAGGAGGTGGATGAGCAGCTGCTTTGAATTCAGGTCCATATTCTAAATCTCCAGCAAGTAATCAATTATTATTTGTTCAAATGCGCTGTCTGAGCGGTACACACCTACATGGTTTTTGACCAGATTTGTCATTTTCACCGTCTCTGAAAGAATAACGTGAGACTTTTGCAGAATTTTGCTTACAGTGTTAAATTTTGATAAAATGTTGTACCATATTACAACTGAACATATGGACCTGTAAGACTTTAATTTTGACGTTAATAAACTCGTCATGTTTCTTGCGTCACTGTCATACTTGTTAGATATAAAAATAAAGTAAAATGCATCGTAAATTTTATAGACATTAAAGCGAAGTGACTTTAAAGTATTAACTCTACTTTTCCATCACGTTTTTTAAAGAGGCTTTAGTGTCAAAATAGGTATCTGGTTCATAACGGCATCCCACCGTCAAGCTGATTTGCAAAGTTGACGTTGTACCAAAAGCTTCCTAAGGCGCATTTGTTAACAATATCGGTGCCTACATTTTTACAGGTATAACGAATATTTGTTCAGTAATTTTCAAAACTGGCAGATTCCACATGGCGTAAACGATCGCCAGGTGAAATGTACGTCCTCATGGAGACAAACTGCTAAGGTTACTCTTACACACCACGTATACTAGCTTACACTAACTACTAACTTATTCTAAAGACGACACAAACACCCATGTCAGAGGGATGACTCGAACCTCCGGTGGGAGCGGCCTCACCTCCATGTCGACGTGACGCCTTAGACCACGTGGCCATCCCCGCCCGGCGCCCCTGGGTAATGGTGCCGGGTTGCCACGCAACCCTTACAACCCCTGGTAAAGACGGCCCTTATTCCAAGAGGGTGTTAAGATTTTTTTCCTTTGCTCGCATGGCATTCCATTTAACGTTTTATTACTGACGGTTGTATTTTTGAGGTTGTTCCGAGATAGACTGAAATTAATAAAATGTTAACTGAATCTCTCAATTTTAAAGAATTCAATTTAATGTTCTTTTAAGAAAATATATAAAAACAATTGCAAACTAGCGAAAGGTATTCAAATGTTTGTAAACCTATTGAACCAAAGTGCTATGGTCATCAGTCCCTACACTTACGAACTACTTAAACTAACCAACACTAAGGGCAACACACGCACCCATGCCCGAGGGAGGACTCGAACGTTCGAAGGGAACGGTCGTTTACTCCGTAGCAAGACTTTTGAAGCTCGCGGCCTTTCCTTGCGGCACGAAAGCTGTGTCGTGGAATTTCTATCTATTTGAATAAGCAATTTTTGAACCCAGGTGTACAAAATTAAAATTGGTGTACGCAATAGTTTCCTATAGCACTTAAGCGATTCCTGTAGTTAGGTAATTTGAAACTTTGTGATATTTTGGAGTTCATTGTCAGAAATGCGGAGACAGTGCGTAAGTATTTTGTTAATGTGAAAGTAATCTGAACAACAATCACCAATAAAAATTAATTGCTATAATACATATTGCTCGAACATGGCAAAAAAAAAAAAAAAAAAAAAAAAAAAAAAAAAAAAATTCCGACGAAGGAAGACTCAGCTTTTTTAGCGCAACGTTATGTCCGAAATTTTTTCCTTTCTCAGTTTATAACAAATCACAATCTACTAACTCTTATTAATTTTTTAACTGTTCAGATTATGTTGCGAACGTTAAACAAAAGAATATCTTATTAGCGCCTGTCCAAATAACAGAAACAAACGCATTGAAACGCCAATTGTCTTTAGTAGCAGCGGGCTACGAGGGAGAGAAATGTGATTCCTTTCTCTCTCTTGTCTTCCTTCTTTTGTTTTTCTTCCAACCTCCTTTCCTAGAGAGGTATGTTCGAAGTCTGATTTTACTCCGTCAGTTATCAGACTTATTCAGCTCTGTTGCCAGCCAAATAGGTTATTTCAGCTATACGCGTTCTTAATTTACGCTACAATATTGAATATAATTTGCAATATAGGCTATACAAATTATTCTCGATGTTGTTGTTGTTGTAGTCTTCAGTCCGCAGACTGGTTTGCTGCAGAGTGCAAGCCTCTTCATCTGAGAATACGTTCGGCAACCCACAACCTTCTGAATCTGCTTACTGTATTCGTCCCTCGGTCTCCCTCTACGATTTTTACCCCACACACTTCCTTCCAACGGCCAGTAATGTCTCGCACCACCTTATCTCTTCTCCTATTCAGGGTATGCCAAAAACTCATTTTCTCCCGAATTCTGTTACGTGATATAATCTTCATCATTCGTCTCTAGCACCACATTTCAAAAGCTTCTATCATCTTTATTTCTCGACTTGTTATCGTCCACGTTTCACTCTCATACAATGCTACACTACACTCAAATGCTTTCAGAAACGATTTTATAACATTTAAATTATTATCGGATACCAACAAATTTCGCTTTTTCAGCAACGTTTTTCTTGCCATAGCCACTCTGCATTATATATCTTCTGTACTTCGGCCAACAGAAGTTATTTTGCTACCCAAATAATAAAACTGATCTACTACTTTTATTGTTTCTAATTCCTTTAGCATCGCCTGATTTTCTGACATTAAATTCCACAACAGTTGTTTTACTCTTGTTAATGTTCATCTGATACCCTCCTTTCAAGACATTGTCCATTACGTTCAACTTCTCATCCAGGTCTTTTGCTGTCTCTGACAGAACTACTGTCATCGGAAAACCACAAAGTTTTTATTTCTTCTCCCTGAACTTTAATTCCCTCTCCAAATTTCTCCTTGCAATGTACCTTTGCTCAATGTACAGACTGAACAACAACTACATCCCTTTCATGCCCTTCGACTCTAATAACTGCCGTCTAGTTTTTGTGCAAGTTGAATATAACTCTTCGCTCCCTATATTTTACCCCTGCTGCCTTCATAATTTGAAAGAGTATATTCCAGTCAACATTTTCAAAAGCTTTTTCCAGATCTGCAAATGATAAAAATGTAGGGTTGCATATCCTTAACCTACCTTCTAAGATAATACATAATGTGAGTATTGCCTCCTGTTTTCCTTCGTTTCTCTTGAATCCAAACTGATCTTCCTCAAGGTCGGATTCCGCCACTTTCTCTATTCGTCTGTAAATAATTTGTGTTAGTATTTTACAACCATGACATATTAAACTGATAGTTCGGTAATTTTTACGTGACACTTGCTTTTTTTAGGCATTGGATTTTCTACATTCTCCTTGAAGTCGGAGGGTATTTCCCCTGTCTCATACATCTTCCATACCAGGTGGAACAATTTCTTCATGACTGGCTCTCATAACGATATCAGCAGTTCAGTCGGAATATCGTCTACTCCAGGTGCTTTGTTTCTACTCAAATCTTTCAGTGTTCTGGAAATTCTTTTAGCAGCATCGTATGTCCTTCATTTCTAGAATAATGGTTTCTAGTTCATTTCTGCTGTATAGGCCTTCTATACATTCCTTGTACCATTCAGGTTAATCTCTTTGCTTAGCAATGGTTTTAGTCTAAGCTCCTGATATTCATATACCGTTTTTTTGTCTTAAAATGACTCTTATTTTCCTGCTGGCGGTATCTATCTGTCCCCTAGTTATGCATTTATGCATTCTTCTACAACCTTTCATTTGTTCTCTAACCACTCCTCTTTAGCCAGTCTAACATTGGTGACAACATGTAGGATGTCAGCGAGGAAAGTAATCAGCATTAAAGTAAAATGTGAAAACCTCAAATACGACTCCAGTAATAGGTGTGTAACAGTCGGCGACATTTTATGAGTCCTCAGATAGCGATGAATTTGACCTAATCATCACGAATACAAATAGATTAGACCACAAATCTTTATAACATCGACCGAAATGGAAATCTGAATTATGATTTTTTTTCTCGACATAATCAAGTATAGAATATAAGTATTCTTCATCAGTCGCGGCGGAGCGGCCGAGCGCTTTGAGGCGCTATGCTACGATGCGCGAGATCGTTCCCCGACGGGGGTTCGAATACCCCTTGGGAATGGATGTTTGTGCTGTCTTTAGTATAAGGTAGTTCATAAATAGTTTGTAAGTTTAGGGACTGATGAGCCCGCAGTTAAGTCCCATAAGCTTAACAAACATTTGTACATTCTTCATCAAATACTGTATAAAGCCATATCTTGGTAGGATACCTTCACCATTACGACAGTCAATAAAGTATGTGTGGACAAATTCCAAGTAAAACCAACCATAGAACATAGGATAAAGCGTCAGTCGAAATCAGCTGTGTATGAAATGGTCAAAGATCGAGTAAAGGAGGGTTACTAAACTATGTCGTACCGCGAATAGTTGGATTTATAGTTGTCAACAAACTGTTGGATTTATAGTTGTTCATATGAGCGTACATAGAAGCACATCTGAAGACTAAACTGATGCCTTAACCATAGATGTAAAGTTATAGGGTAAGACTCGAAATATTTATATCGTATGGGGAGTAGGTGCAGGATGACTACATGTGGGGCGACATAGTATATACTACATGTTAATCATATATTTCTTTGTTATATTCAGCTTCAGAAAACATGGTAACCTAACTTACGAAATGGCTGTATTCTTTAAAAATATTAATCGCTTAGCGATACTGAACTTAGGACACAAACAGTCTGCATACAATCAATAGCATTGCTTCTAGAAGTAATATCTTTCAGATACTTTGATTGATAAAACAGTAGAGGAGGAATGGGTAAAATTGAGAGATGAAATAGTGAAGGCAGCAGAGGACAAAATATGTAGGAAGGCAAGACCTACAAAAAAATCCTTGGATATCACAGGAGATACTAAATTTAATCGATGAAAGGATAAAATATAGAAATGCAGTAAATGAAACAGGCAAAATAGAGTACAGACGACTAAGAAATGAGATTGACAGGAAGTGCAAAATGGCTACGCAGGAGTGGCTAGAAGGCAAATGCAAGGATGTAGAAGAATGTATAAATAGGGGAAAAATAAATACAGCCTACAGGAAAAGAAAAGAAACATTTGGAGATAAGAAAAACAGCTCTATGAATATCAAGGACTCTGATGGAAAACCAGTTCTCAGCAAAGAAGGGAAAACTGAAAGGTGGAAAGAGTATATAGAGGGGCTCTAAAAAGGAAATGAACTTCGAGACAATATTGTAGGAAGGGAAGAGGATGTAGATGAAGATGAAATAGGAGATACTGTACTGAGAGAAGAATTTGACAGAGCCCTGAAAAACCTAGGTCGGAACAAGGCCCCTGGAGTAGATGATATTCCCTCAGACCTACGGAAGTCTCTGGGAGATCCAGCCATGACAAAATTGTTTCACCTGGTGTGTAAGATGTATGAGACAGGTGAAGTACCCTCAGACTTTAAGAAAAATGTTATAATCCCCATACCAAAGAAAGCAGGTGCAGACAGGTTTGAAAACTACAGAACCATCAGTTTAATAAGTCATGGCTGGAAAATATTAACACGAATTATATACAGAAGGATGGAAAAGCTGATAGTAGCCGACCTCGGGGGAGATAACTTTGGGTTCAGGAGAAATGGAGGAACACGGGAGGCAATACTCACTTTACGGCTTATCCTAGAAGGTAGATTAAGAAAAGGCAAACCTACATTTCTAGCTTTTGTAGATTTGGAGAAGGCTTTTGACAGTGTTGATTTGAATAAACTCTTTCAAGTTCTGAAGCAAGCAGGAGTAAAATATAAGGAGCATAAGGTTATTTACAACTTGTACAAAAACCAGACGGCGGTTGTCAGAGTTGAAGGGCATGAAAGGGATGCAGTGGTTGGAAGGGGAGTAAGACAGGGTTGTAGCCTTTCTCCATTGTTATTCAATGTGTACATTGAGCAAGCTATAAAGGAAAGCAAGGAGAAATTTGGAGAATGAATTAAAGTTCAGGGTGAAGAATTAAAAACATTGCGATTTGCCGACGACATAGTAATTCTGTCAGATACAGCAAAGAACCTGGAAGAGCAATTGAACGGAATGGACAGTGTGCTGAAAGGTGCATATAAGATGAAGATTAACAAGAGAAAAACTAGGGTAATGGAGTGCAGTGTAAGAAAATCAGGTGATGCTGAAGGAATTAGACTGGGTAACGAAGCAATAAAGGAGGTAGATGAGTTTTGTTATTTGGGCAGTAAAATAACAAATGATGGTCGCAGTACAGAGGATATAAAATGCAGATATACAATAGGTAGAAAAGCGTTCTTGAAAAAGAGAAATTTGTTTACATCGAATATTGATTTAAGCCTAAGGAAGTCCTTTCTGAAGGCATTTGTATGGAGTGTTGCCTTGTATGGGAGTGAGACATGGACGATAAACAGTGCGGACAGGAAGAGGATTGAGGCTTTTGAAATATGGTGCTACAGAAGAATGCTGTAGATTATGTGGGTGGATCGCGTAACTAATGAGGTGGTACTGAACAGATTTGGGGAGAAAAGAAATTTCTGGCATACCTTGTCTAAAAGAAGGGATAGATTGGTAGGACACATTCTTAGACATAAAGGAATTGTGAATTTAGCGTTGGAGGGAAGTGTGTGGGGTAAAAATCGCAGAGGAAGACCAAGATATGGATACAGTGAGCAGATTCAGACAGATGTATGTTGCCGTTCTTATGTGGAGATGAAGAGGCTTGCTCAGGTTAGGGTATTGTGGAGAGCTGCATCAAACCAGTCTCCGGACTGAAGACCACAACAACAACTTTGATTCTTGTATTATTTATTAATATCATTTTAATAGCTCCCTTTAATGTATCATTAATTAGGCCTTATTATATTACTTCAATGCTGATTGTTGGCGCATTTGTACATCTTGTTCTTTATATTTTGTATGATACATGTAGAGCATGATGTTACACCTACAACACTGATTTGTAACTTTATATGCGTAGAGCCTGAAGATTGTATTAATGTAATACCGAACCCAGTCGTTAGATAAAACGACATAAATATTATGGCTATTGGTGGATATGTTAATAATTTGAAAATAATATGTCACGAACTTAGTTCGCATCCGTACACAGCAGTCGCAGTCCATATAGATTATTACAACACGCAGAGATACGAACGACTATAAAAATGCGCTATAGGACTGTAAGTAGGTAACAACCTCCTTGGTAGGTAAGTAACGCAAACGCAATAACATCGCCAAGAAGTAAGACAATGATGCAGAAGTAAAAGAAGTGAGCAAAGAAATTACACAAGCGGACAAATGACTGTCGCAGTAAAGGAGGCGCAGATTCATTCCGTTACTTTCATAACGTCTGCGACCATAACATCAATGGCATCACATGTATTAAACGATACGACCGACAATTGGCAGTCACCAATAATGACGGTAACTATAAAGAGCCAATTAACACAGGAAACGATAAAAATGTACTATTACATTCAATCGCTGGAGCAAGTAATGTTAATCGGATGTGTATGAATTGGATATAGTGACGTCAAAGGTACAAGGCTGCGAAATGAGAGCTAAAATTGGGTGTTCAATACCAAAGAATAAAAGAGAATATAGGCATGTGATGAGAAAGAAAAATCGATACAAGTATTTGTAATACGATTGACAGCAGAGATTTTAAGAAACATTTCAGACATAAAGCTAACATAACCTAGGTTGACCAGATTTTCCACGTTGAAAAACGGGACATTTCCGAAAATTTGGTATATAAAAACGGGACAAAATAGGACTAAAGAAAAATAAGAAATTGTGCACTTATGACTGCATCACTTTACGAAAATAAATAAAAACTAAAGTTTATATTCATAAAAAGGCATATATTTCAGCAAAACACTTCAAAACATGCTTGTAATGGCACTGCATAATGTGATAATTGTTTTTTCCAGGAACTGATTATAATTCAGAATATCGAGTAACTGATAAAAAGATTTCTAACAAATGAACACTAATCTGTAGACTGTTGAACACTACTACCGGCCCTCAGTTTGTACTTATCAGAAGACCTAATATCTTTCCAAAGCTTTGAATTTGGTTAATGGCAAGTTGTAGAACTCCTTGCAGGAAAGGTCTTCGTAATGAGTCTTAACTATTACAATTGCTTCAATAGTATCAGCGGTAAAACGGTTTTTCTCATCAGTTCAAAGAGAATTTACCCTTTCCACAACAGCATTTGTGCCTGATACAGCAAGAGCAAAACTCACAAGTATGTCTATATTTTTACATGAAGTATCTGTTCTTTTACGTCTATGGAATACATCACACCATCTCTTATCGGTTTCCAAATTAGCTTTTTGCCATTCCTCATGTTTCTTGCATACCATGTTGTTCACGAATCCTATCTCATCAATCAATACATCTTGATCCATCTGAAATGTTGCACCTGAATCTACTGTTTCAACAATTTTCAGGCAATTTAAAACCTCAGTCCAACAAATAGGATCTTTCAATGATATCCAATGAAATTATTTCAGAGGTTGAAATGGAGAAGTCCACTTTTCTAAATAATTCAAAAAAGTGTAGTAAAATAAATTGGTAATTGTCTCGTATTTTGTCTGAGTGAAAATACCTTCCTTTTCGAAGTTAATTAAAATTGAAGAAATAACTAATGTTTGAAATTTACTCAATTTCCTGTTACTGATTTTTTTTCTTTAAGCAGCTCCAGCTCCTCAGCTGTCTCTGTAGCTGAAATATTGGTTCTTTCCAATTTGTGAATTGAATTGGAAAAAATTTTCAATTGGCTTTGTATGAAATGAAGCCAAAGGAGTGACTGTGGATTCTCAAAAAACTGTTTCAGCAATCGATGCCTTGAATGTTCATCTTGAGAAAACTGTTCAGTTTGGAATAAACATTGTTTGTTCCTGCCCTCTTGCACCCACCAAAGTTGGTATTACAGTTTTCTGCACGCGCCTTGCCATGGTGTGGCATCGCTGTCCTCTGACACCCAAACCTTCAGATGTCAGACACTCAGATCGGTACCAAATGTTGTATATCGATAGAGTACCTGCCGAAACTTCTATATAATTCGTGCTATGCGCTGCCGTCCAGGATAACGTGCGTAAACGGGAACTAGTATGTAACACCTGTCCTACGGAGCACAGGAAAAGCGTGCCGATATCTGTAGCAATATACCGCGCTGAACTCCCATGGGGTAGTTGATAGAGCGAATGTTTATCGTTACGAGGGTTCTCGGTTCCAACCCTGGAGGTGCGAATATTTTTTTTTAATTTTTTTCCTGTATGACGTTGCACATTTTTCTACTTCGACAAACGTTCATCGAGTGTTACACGGGACAACGTGTTGCTGAAATGTAAAAGGACTGTTCGGATTTTACAGCACTGTGTTATCGACAGTTTGCTTTTGCTTCGCTTTATTTGAAAGTTTCAAACCTGTAGAGTATATTCGTAAAAGAAAGAAGTAACTATTCCACCATACGTGCGAAAATATTAAAGTAATAATAATAATTATAATAATAGTAATAATTTCCAGAAGCTTTGAGATTAAAACTGGAGTGAGGCAGGCAGATAGTAACTCCTCACTGCTCTTTAATTGTGTCCTGGAAAAAGTTATAAGGCAATGGAGAGGGTCGTTAAGAGAAAGTCAAATCAATCAGGCAGTTAGATTAGGTTACAAAAGGGGGGACCACCTACAAGTAGGCTGTTTAGCATTTGCAGATGACTCAGCTATTTTTTCCGGATTCAATAGAAACAGCCATGAGACAAATTGAATTGCTCAAACAAGCTGAAAAAGCAGGCTTACAAATCTCCTTTGAGAAAACCAAATTTATGACAAACATTAACACAGCTCCAAACATAATGGTAACTAAATATAGGAAAATTGAGAGAATAAATAAGTTTAGGTATCTAGGAGAAGTAATTGAACAAGATATTTCAGAAAAAGAAGTCAGTAAAGAAAGAGTTAGTAAGATGAAAACAGCATACTATCTCACTAAGGACGTATATAATAAGAAGTCAATATCCATCAATGCTAAACTGGCTCACTACTCTATAGTAATTCGCCCAGAAGTACTCTATGCAGCAGAATTTTTGACTCTGAATAAAAAGGCAACGATTGAATCACTGCAGATTACTAAAAGTTTTGTGTCCCAACTTCGTCGCCGCTTTTGTGTCCCAGCCTCGTCGTAGGTGTCGGTGGCCGAGTGGAACGAGACCGACACAGTAACAAGGACAGCACGCCGGTGCAGGTACGGAGGGGAGCAGCCAGAAACTACAAACACTAGAATAGATTAGAAAGAGATATATATTGCACAGAATGTAACAATACTTTTTACATAGTACTGCAGAATGTTGATACATAGTTGTTAGAGGCCTGCCTAGTGCCTGTACGATAACAAAGTCTTCAATGGTGCCTATCTGATTACGAAGGTCCTAACTCGTTGCTGTCTCCGTCCGAAGTGGCCGATGTCCTTCAGTGGTGGCCACGAGCGGCGTTGTCGCAGAGGGCGCTCGTGGCTGTCGTCGTGAGAACGCCGCGCCGTGCGTGCATGGCGGCGCGCGGCGAAAGTAAGTGGCGCGCACTTTGTACTTGTGCGACACCACACCCCTCCCCCCCAAACCGCCGCGCCGTCGTGGCGTAGGGCTGAGGGCCACGGCGACGGCACTGGGAGGAGGGCCTGGGCGGGGGCGTTACTGGTGGGACGGGCGTCGTAGCTGAGGCTGGGATCGAGACGCCGTCCGCGCCCCGGCATCCGCCTTGCGATCCTCCAGGGAACCCACCGAAACCTGGGGAAGGGCGCACCCCCCCGCCCAGAGGGAGCAGGTCATCTTCTGAGGTGCGTGGCCCAGGCGGCGGCGGCACGCACGGTCCCGGAGTCCCTCTCGGTGACGCTGTCATCTGCGGCGGCGACAGCGGCGGCGTCGCGTCGATCTCCATCGGGACGATCTCGTAGTCCGGGGACGCTGGACCCGTTGACGAACGATGTGTTTGTGCTCCCTGGCGGTGAACTGGGTCTGGAATCAAGAAACCGGAGACAGGATCGCGCGGCCTGTGCAGGCGCAATTGGTTTGCGTGGCGCCGCAGCTCCGACCCTGTGGAAGAACGTACAACATACATATTGCTACCGAGCACGCGCTGAATGGTGCCCGGCAGCCATGTCTTCTTGTTTCCAGCAAACACCCTGTACAGCACCGGCGTAGAAACCTGAAAACGCGTAGCGCCATACGAACCGACTCGGTGCGTGGGAGGCTGCAGCAGGTGAAGGAGAGTGCGGTGACGGCGGCCGTGTAGCAGCTCGGCAGGAGACGGGCCGTCACGTGGCATGCACCGATACGTAGACAGGAAAATTTGAAGAGCTTGCTGCCTGGAGTGCTGACCTTTCATCTTCTCCATGTGAGACTTGAATGTTCAAACGAAACGTTCTGCTTCACCATTGGACTGAGGGTGAAAAGGTGCAGTGGTAATATGCTGAATACCATTCACACGACAAAACTGTTGAAATTCCGCACTAACAAACTGAGGTCCATTGTCACTGACGATAGTTTCAGGCAAACCTTCGATGCAAAACACTGATGTTAAGGCACTGATTGTACTAGAAGCTGTCGTTGAGTTCATGGCAATCACAAAAGGAAACTTGCTGAAAGCGTCCACAACTATTAACCAGCGCGTATTCCAGAATGGTCCGGCAAAGTCAATGTGTAAACGTTGCCATGGTCCCTTGGGGCGTGGCCAGTCTGAAAAACGTTGCGGAGGAGCCGCCTGATGCTCCGCACAAACAGTACACTGTGACGTCATGTTCTCTATCTGAGCGTCCATACCAACCCAGGTACAATGACGTCTGGCCAGTTGCTTTGTCCTAACAATACCCCAATGTCCTTGATGCAGGAGGCGTAACACTTCTCGTTGCAGGGAACGAGGAACAATCACTCTTGCTTGGTCGTTGTCGTTATGCAACAACAGTACACCCTGACTTAAAGATAATGCATGACGTTGTGAAAAATAACGTCGAACCAGAGGCCGATCAATGTCTTTGGCTCTGGCAGGCCACCCTGAGCGAACAAAACGTGCTACCACACTTAGGTCTGCATCCGCAGCTGTTTCCTGTGCAACCCGACGAGAGTTCAAAGGAAAGTCTGCGACAGCGGAAGCATCTCTGGAGTCTATCTGACAACATGCCATTTCTGAAGAATCAAATGATACATCCTGGCCAACCGGAAGTCGGGAAAGTGTGTCCCCGTTGGCGTGTTTAGTGGTAGGTCGGTACAAAATCTCATACTGATAATTTGACAATATCAAGGACCATCTCTGAAGCTTTTGTGCCGTTCGTGGCGGAATTGGCTTTGTGGGTGAGAACAACGACGTGAGAGGCTTGTGGTCTGTCAACAAATAGAATTTTCTGCCATACAGATAATGATGAAACTTTGTGACGCCGTAAATGATTGCTAAGGCCTCCTTTTCTATCTGACTGTAATTCTGTTGCGTTGGCGTCAGTAGCTTGGATGCAAAGGCAATAGGACGATCGTGAGATCCAATGCGATGTGAGATTACCGCGCCCAGACCGTACGACGAGGCGTCAACTGCTAACACTACAGGCTTCTGTGGGTCAAAGGGAATCAAACATGCATCACTGAGTAGTGCAGACTTTAATTTGTCAAAGGCAACCTGACAATCTTTGGACCATACAAAAGGAACATTCTTCCTACGTAAGTGATGCAGTGGAGCTGCAATCTGAGAGGCATTGGGAATAAACCTGAAATAATAGTTAAGCTTTCCCATTACTGCTTGCAATTCATGCACATTCTTAGGAGGAGGCAAGTCTTTGATTGCTCGAAGATGTGACTGTAAGGGATGTATTCCTTGGGCATTAATCACATGGCCTAGGTACTCTATTTCAGTTTGAAAAAACGAACACTTTGCTTTATTGCAACGTAGACCTGCTGCAGTCAAAACTTTGAAAAGGCACTCCAGGTTTGCTAAATGTTCTTCAACTGTACGTCCGGATACCACAATGTCATCTAAATAGTTCGAGCAACACGGTACAGAAACTGTCAGCTGTTCCAAAAAACGCTGAAAAATAGCGGGGGCGGAAGAACTGCCAAAGGGTAGGCGTTGAAATTGAAAAAGGCCCATGTGAGTATTAATGACGAAAAACTTTTTTGACTCGTCATCAAGTGGAATCTGTAAGTATGCCTCTGCTAAATAAATCTTAGAAAAGAAGCGAGACTGTCCTAATTTGTCCATCAGTTCCTCAGGTCTGGGCAGGGGATAAGTGTCGACAATTGTTTGACTGTTGACAGTTGATTTGAAGTCCGCACAGAGACGAAGTTTTCCTGTCGGCTTGGGTATAATTACTATAGGCGAGGCCCACTGACTCGCAGAAACAGGAGAAATCACCCCACTATCTTGCCAACGTTTAAGTTCTTCGGCAACTGTATCACGCAAGGCGATAGGCACTGGTCTAGCTTTACGAAACTTTGGAACTGCAGATTCTTTTAAAGTTACATGTGCCACGAAGTCTTTTGCACAACCTAGTTCCGGCGAAAACAAGTCACTGTACTTGTCACACAATGCATTGATTTTATCCTGAGGCACTATTGACGAAATTTGAAGCACATCTCTTTGAATTGATAAACCAAACAAGTCAAAAGCATCTAGTCCAAAAATGTTCTGTGTCGATTTGGCCTGAAGAACTACAAAAGCAACTGTTTTCGTAACACCTTGAAAAGAGGCAGGCAGGCTACACGTTCCTAGCACGGGAATATTTTGACCTGTATAAGCTGTTAACACTTGCTGTGACGGCGACAATTTTGGCGAACCCAGAAGTTCATAAGTATCTTTATTTATTAATGTGACAGCGGAACCAGTATCAAGCTGAAATTGCACCGTCTTATTTTCTATGAAGAGAGTCACAAACAGTTTTTGCTTGCGGCGCTCGACAGGGGCGCGAATGTGGGCAACGTCTGCTACGGTTTGTTTACTGCCCTTGCGCGGGCCGCGTAGTGAAGTGAGCGGCGCAGACTCGGCACACAGCGGATTAACCACACTGTCACTAGATGACACTACCGCCGGATCGGCGTCCGCGCAATGCGAGGCTACTACAGAGTCACTAACTACTGCACTACACTTTTGAGTAGCTACTCCAAGTCTACTGTCACCATCTACACAGTACTGGGAACTAGTACAATGAGCAGTTGCAGAAGGCACTATTTTCACTACCGGAATGCACTGTTCATAGTCATTTTGCTTGTCCCGAACCCTTGTCCGTTGCACTGTTTTACGCGCTCGTCGGCGCTTGCTACGTGGTGCACTATATAGTTTTGCCATAGGCGCAGAACTACTTTCTTGCAATGGAGATCCAAGGAAAGCACTGTTCAAGTTCACAGCGTGTATGACATTTACAGAACTAACTGTTCTCGCACTCCGCGAAGCACTGATTCTAACGTTACTGTTCCTTGAGTTTTTAATCTGCATACACACAGACTGCACATGTCCCAATTTGCCACATTGATAACAGGTTGCGTTGCGACTAGGGCAATGAGCACGCTTGTGGCGAGACACACACTGGGGGCAAGATTTACGTACATTTTTCTGAAATGAGCGTTGGCGCCCGTTATTCAAATTACTGTTTCTAACACGACGGGGCGACCTTTGTGTCGCACTTTTACACTGGCTACTGTTCACTGTCTGTTCAGCACGGCCTGTACTATTGTAAGAACCACTAGTGCTACACTGAGAACTACGGCTAGGAAAGCGTCCGTTACGGCGCACTGAATTTACACTATGGCTTTGCATTTCTACATCAGCTAAGTCAAAAGTATCATGCGCTTCTATAAGCTGCAGTACACTGTCTAAGGAGGGGTCAGACTGTTTCAGAATTGCTGCTCTAATTCTGGGGTCCTGAATATTCTGCGTAATCGCATCCCTCAACATCACGTCACTATACGAAAGTCCACAAGAGCAAGTAAATTTACATTGGCGGGTTAAGCCCTTCAATTCCGTGATCCATTCTTGGTGTGACTGCTGCGGTAATTTTTTAAGTCTGAAAAATCGGTATCGTGCAGCGGCTACAAGAACTTTTCTCTCATAATGAGCATTCAGTGCATCTACAATTTGTTCAAAGTCTACATCACGAGGAGATGCGTGAGGGAATAGTTTCTGCAATAGTACGAAGGTCTGGGGGCCCACAATCGATAAGAAAAGGTTCTTCACTCTCTGACCTGTAATTTGATGAGCCGCGACGAGTTCTTGAAACTGTGCGAAGTAGTCGCTCCATTCTTCCTCACGTTCGTTGTACTGGCGGAACGTTGGAAGCGGTGCGGCGGCAGGTGTGGGCTGCTGATGCGACGGCTGTTGTTGAGTTGTCAACTGCACCACCGCCTGGAGAAGTTGTGTTATTTGCGCCGTCTGTAACTGAATAATTTCCATTAAGTTTGGGTTCGGGGTAGTGGCCATGCTGACCGATTAGGCGCCGCGCATACAAGTAAATTATAACAAAACACAAATGCAATATGAAAGAGGACACTCTGCAACAAAAAAGTCCACAAAACACGTAACAGAATATGTTCCCCCAAAAATCTTATAATAAGGGTGGGTGGGCGGGAGCAATTTTTGCGTGCTCCGACTGCTGCTGTCTGGCTGCTGTAAGCGGGCTGGTCCAAGGTTCTATCACTCCTCGTCGCCACTTTTGTGTCCCAACTTCGTCGCCGCTTTTGTGTCCCAGCCTCGTCGTAGGTGTCGGTGGCCGAGTGGAACGAGACCGACACAGTAACAAGGACAGCACGCCGGTGCAGGTACGGAGGGGAGCAGCCAGAAACTACAAACACTAGAATAGATTAGAAAGAGATATATATTGCACAGAATGTAACAATACTTAACTTTTACATAGTACTGCAGAATGTTGATACATAGTTGTTAGAGGCCTGCCTAGTGCCTGTACGATAACAAAGTCTTCAATGGTGCCTATCTGATTACGAAGGTCCTAACTCGTTGCTGTCTCCGTCCGAAGTGGCCGATGTCCTTCAGTGGTGGCCACGAGCGGCGTTGTCGCAGAGGGCGCTCGTGGCTGTCGTCGTGAGAACGCCGCGCCGTGCGTGCATGGCGGCGCGCGGCGAAAGTAAGTGGCGCGCACTTTGTACTTGTGCGACACCACAAAAAGAAAAATATTAAGGAAAATCTTGGGACCAGTTAAAGAGCAAACACACTACAGAATGCGTCATAATAGTGAAATCGCCGGCCGCGGTGGCCGAGGTGACTGAGGCGCTCCAGTCACGGTCAGCACGGCCACTACGGTCGGGGGATCGAATCCCCCCTCGGGCATGGATATTTGTGCCGTCCTAGTTCGTAAGTAGTTCATAAGTAGTTTGTAAGTTTATGGACTGATGACCGCGTAGTTAAGTCCCATAAGCTTAACAAACATTTGAACATTTTTTTAATAGTGAAATCTATACAAATATTGATAAAATCTCTGATTTAATTAGGAAAAGAAGAATAGCTTTCTACACTCACATACAAAGGATGGATCCCAACAGACTGACAAAAAGACTGTTCTGTTACTTAAGTAAATTAAAAATGCATAATACATGGTGCAAAGAAGTTGGAGGAGACATGGACGAGCTCCAAATTAGCCAACAAGATATTGAGCAAAGACTACCACACCGAAAGAAATTAAAGGATGCCAAATGTTTCCAGGAAAAACCGAAGAAAAAGACTGGAGCCAAAGGGACCGAAGAATGAAGAGAGAAATACCGGAAAATAATGAGAGAAATATGGAGGAAAAGAATGGAGAAAGAGTTGAAATAATCGTAGTCCGTAGTGGCTCATACGTAAAAGAAGAAAGAAGAAGAATAGTAATAATAATAAATGACTGCTAGATAGGCATCCGTTCAGCGGATGTACATGCTGTGGCTAGAGTGCCGTGTGTTTGCCCACACCATCAAGTGGGGCTGACGTTGCTATCCAGTCCGCACGCTACTACTACTACTGCAGCTGATAATGCTGTTTTGCGAAATGAACCCGTGGAACTTTATAGACATTCTCTTTTACCTATTTTCAACGTACCGCAGTTAAGAAAAAGAGTCGCACTGGCGTGATTTACGGTCCACTTTAGATTTGTAGTTTTACAAGTTTTTGCAAACACTTTGGACCAAAGTAATAATAAATTAATTAAATAAGAGTGTCTGAAACCCATTTAGGCAAAAAAATTTAGGAAGTGGCGGGTTACGAACCACCGACCTTCCGCGTCACCGTCCAGCACCTTGCCCACTACGCCTACGGCTATAAATCAAAACAGCGGTAATTTAATCTGATACTATTGATGGCTGTTGTTAACTGATGTTAATATGGCATTTGTAGACATTCGATTATTATTTATCTTACGAAAAACGATGTGTTTTTGTTAATTCCTCAGTGTGCCGTTGCTTTAAAATGACAACGTGTAAGTTGGAATAAGAAAATCATCAAATACGCGAGGAATGTCACGTGACATATCCGAACGGCTGGTTTTCGTTAATTCAATGGAGGGTGTCAAATCTCCATTACTTTTGCAAATATGTTTCAAACGATGCGAGATATGAAAAAAAAAGATAAGGGAGATAATTTGTAGAGAATTTTCTCCTCTATCAATTAGCTTATTCAATTTTCGTGTCAGATGAACGGTTCGTTTGCAATTACAATTATATTACAAACGGCTTTTTTCGGTTTCACTACCGTATTTTTTGTCCGAAAAATTTGTAAAAGTAAGGTTCTGGTCTCTGGCGGCCTACAATAATGTCTGTAAAATTTGGTGCTGATCGGTTGAACGGTTCGTCTTAAAAACAGGGAACACGTTACGGACAGACAGACAGACAGACAGACATCCCAAAATCGCCGTTATTTTTGCAAATTTCTTTGAAACGCTACGAGATATGAAAAATACATAACAGAGCAAAGTTGTAGAGAATTTTCTCTTGAATCAATTAGGTTATTCAATTTCCGTGTCAGATGAATAGTTAAGCCGTTATTTTCATTTAAATTTTGTGCTGTCAAAAGACGATCCTAAAGGTCCAGTTTTAGTGTTACTACAGTAACCTAAAGTGGGCCAAAAAAAAAAAAAAAGGCTCGGGGGGGGGGGGGCTTGAACCAATGACCGTTTGTACGATGAACTGCCGCTCTCCCAACTTTATATATATATTGCTCGCAGTCGTTTGTTGAGTTTGTTCGTGGATGTTCGTTGAATGGTTGGTTACAGAGGGCGTTCAGCCCCCTGACCGGGCGGCGCGCTGAGCGACGGCGCTCGGCGCAACTAAGCCACGGTAGCACCACGTGATACGCTGTCACAGTTATGCTTTTCCTCTACTCCGTAGGAGAGGTGTTACATATTATTTCCCGTTTACGCAAGTTCTCCAGGACGGCAGCACACAGCACGAATTATATAGAAGTTTCGGTGATACTGTATCGATATACAACGTTTGGCACCGACCTGAGCGTGTGACACCTGAAGGTTTGGGAGCGAGCCGCCGGTGCGTCCGCCGCTTGAGACTGGGCCGGTGTTGTGCCAGTGAAGAGTGTAGGTGGACGCGGCAGTGGGGATGCCCCGTCGGCCGCGCCAGACTGCTCGTCTCCGGGAACAAGGCCCTCCTGTGACCAGCCGCAGCCACCACCGCTTCCTGCGCGCCGCGTCGTACACAAGCCACCGCCTGCGTCTTCCGCCGGCCCAGAGTCCAGCGCCTAAATATACTGGCCGCACTTCGCCACCTCCCTCGCTGCCGACTGTTTTAGAATTCTGCCGCTTTTGATGCGACCTCTAATCTTCTGCCGCCGTCATCACAAAAGGCCGCTCCTGTGCTCGCCGATGGATTAACGCCTAGAGGAAAAAAACACCCAAAAAG